>CM021766.1:65352356-65549208 GCA_011076525.1 Nettapus auritus | reverse complement strand
TGTAATTTGGAATGTGCATTCTCCAAAACCCCATGACACCTAGGAAAGTTTGTGTTTCTTTTTTGCTAGTTGGTGGAGACATAGCTGTTATTTTGTTGATCACATCCATTGGGATTTGACAACGTCCATCTTGCCATTTTATTCCTAAAAACTGGATCTCTCGTGCAGGTCCTTTAACTTTATTTTGTTTTATGGCAAAACCGGCCTTCAGAAGGATTTGGACTATTTTCTTCCCTTTCTCAAAAACTTCCTCTGCTGTGTCACCCCACACAATGATGTCACTGATGTACTGCAGGTGTTCAGGAGCGTCCCCCTGCTCCAGTGCAGACTGGATCAGTCCATGGCAAATGATAGGGCTGTGTTTCCACCCCTAGTGCAGCCGATTCCAAGTGTGTTGGACACCCCTCCAAGTGAAAGCAAACTGTGGCCTGCACTCTGCTGCTAGAGGGATAGAGAAAAATGCATTAGCGATATCAGTTGTGGCATACCACTTGCCTGCCTTTGATTCCAGTTCATACTAGAGTTCTAGCATGTCTGGCACTGCAGTGCTCAGTGGTGGCGTCACTTCATTCAGGCCATGATAGTCCACTGTTATTCTCCACTCACCATTAGACTTTTGCACTGGCCATATGGGACTATTAAAAGGTAAATGAGTCTTGCTGATCACTCCTTGGCTCTCCAGCTGATGAATTAACTTATGGATGGGAATCAGGGAGTCTTGATTGGTGCGATATTGTCACCAGTGCACAGTTGTGGTAGCGATTGGCACTTGCTGTTCTTTGACCCTCAGCAACCCCACCACAGAATGATCCTCTGAGAGACCAGGCAAGGTGGACAGTTGTTTAGTGCCCTCTGTCTCTAAGGCAGCTATGCCAAAAGCCTACCGGTACCCTTTTGGGTCCTTGAAGTACCCTCTCTTGAGGCAGTCTATGCCAAGGATGCATGGAGCCTCTGGGCCAGTCACAATGGGATGCTTTTGCCACTCATTCCCAGTTAGACTCACTTCAGCTTCCAATACAGTTAGCTGTGGGGATCCTCCTGTCACTCCAGAGATACAGATGGGTTCTGTCCCTTTATAGATTGATGGCATTAGAGTACATTGTGCACCGGTGTCTACTAAAGCTTTATACTTCTGTGCATCTGATGTGCCAGGCCATCGAATCCACACAGTCCAATAAACTCAATTATCCCTTTCCTCCCCCTGGCTGGAGGCAGGGCCCCTCTAGTCCTGGTCAGAATCTTTGTTTCTGTGTTTAAAGGACTGCCTACTGGAAGTTGGAGCAGCAAACTTTTTCCCAATTGTTTTCTTTTGCAACTCACGTACCCGTGCCTCTAGGGTTGCGGTGGATTTTCCATCCCATTTCCTCATGTCCTCTCCGTGGTCACGTAGATAAAACCACAGGGTGGCACGGGATGTGTACCCACCATATCGTCTTCCTTGCGCGGATGAATGCTTACCCCTGATAGCTGAAACACTGGTTTGTACAGGCAGGGAGGAAAATAATCTCTCTTTAAGTTGGTGGACCTCTTCAGAAAGTTTCTCCAAAGTATTCTCTTTTAGTTGGTGGACACTGGTTCATTCAAGTGGGGAGGAAAATAATCCCTCTTCAAGATGGTGGACCTTTTCAGAAAGTTTCTCCACAGCCGAGACGCAGGCTTGTAAAGAAGAGGAGAGACTTTCTTCATACTGCCGGAGTTGTCTAGCCACTTCATACACTGTGGGTTCGTCACGTTCTCTCCAGGTCATTACTGCCAATGAGTTGGCATATGATGATGGTGCACTTCGTACAAACTTCCGCCACGTGGGTCGGGTACACCTGACGTCATCTGGATCTAGGAATATTTGTTCGTTGTCTAGGTCCTCATAAATCACCTCCCGTACTGCTAATTCCTTCAGGTACTGGATTCCCTTCTCCATAGTGGCCCACTTGCCTGGATGACATACAATTTCTTCCTTGTAGGGATACCTTTCCCTCACAGCTGACAGGAGACGCTTCCAGAGGCTGTAAGATCGTACTCTATTTCCAATTGCTTTGTCAATGCCTGCATCTTTAGCAAGGGATCCCAGCCGCTTGGCTTCATTTCTATCTAATTCCACGCTCTCGGCTCCAGTGTCCCAGCACCGGAGCAGCCAGGTGACAAGCTGCTCACCTATAGAGCAGCTGAAATCTCTTCGCACGTCTCGTAGCTCACGCTCGCATAGGTCTCGGGTAGATACTGCTATTTTTGATACATCTTCATCTTCATCCTCCTGCTCCCTGGATGGCCCGGCCTCGTCTTCTCTACACCTAGACCCAGCAGAAGACTCTCTGCGTTCTAAGCGACCTGAGTCTCTGTACCATTTTTTCACCTTGGTTACAGGGGCAACTTGCACTGCTATAGCTTGTTTCTCTGGCCCAGCCATAGGGTCTACCACTGGGGCTGGATTTCCCTCTGCAGGTGCAACTTGAACAGCTACAGCTCGTTTCTCTGGCCCAGGAGCTGGAGCAACTGCAGGAGCTGGAGCTGGAGCAGCGACAGGAGCTGGAGCGGCTGCAGGAGCTGGAGCAGGAGCGGCTGCAGGGGCTGGAACTGGAGCAGTTGCAGAAGCCAGAACTGAAGCGGCTGCAGGAGCCAGAGCGGCTGCAGGAGCCGGAACTGGAGCAGTTACAGAAGCCGGAGCTGGAGCGGCTGCAGGGGCTGGAGCGGCTGCAGGGGCTGGAACTGGGTTGATAGTAGCATCAATTGCAGCTCGATAAGCATAGGCCAGACCCCAGCACGTTACAGTGAGTTGTGTCACTTTGGAACTACCAGAGTCAATACACCTTTTTTTCAAGCATTTTACCAGGTTTTTAGGGTTTTGCAGTTGTTCAGGGGTGAATTTCCAAAACATTGGAGGTGCCCACTGCTCTAGATGCTTGCCCATATCCTCCCACACTCCCTGCCACTCACCACTATCCCGCCTCAGGACTGATCTCTGAATGAGTTTCCTAAGTAGTTGTTTAACCTTAAGCAAAACCTGAAGCATATTCAGTAGACATAACAACAAGAACATGCTAGTCTGAGTATCCCAAGGATATTCAACATCTTGGAGAACTATCGTAACTAGCTTGGAGGATAAGAGGGTGGTGAAGGAGGAAAGAGAAGTGAACAAGTAGGAAAAAATATCTTCCCCTGTCCCCTCCACAGATTGGATCCCTGATGAAAAAAGGCAATAGGTGTAATTGCTAATAGTTTCTGAAATATGGCCTCCAAAGCACAGAGTCGATGACAGTGCCGAGTACAAGTACCAGGTTAGCGTCATGACCAGATATTGTATCATTTCATAAGCTATTGCTACACAGTACAGTACCGTAACGATCTTAAACCAGGGCCCGGAAAGGATGAACAGCACAACAGGGATCACATACAGGAGGTAACGTACAATAAAACACCGTTTGGAATACAGGCGCAGCAGAGGCGAGATTAAAGCAATCAACATTGTGACTAGCAACTATTAAGCAGGTCAGTTTTAGTTTAACACACTCTGATCAGATCTGTCATTATCTCAACCCTTCGAGCCCCACGTTGGGCGCCAAAAGGACTGTTGTGGTTTAACCCGGCCGGCAGCTAAACACCACACAGCCGTTCGCTCACCCTCCCCCCTCCCTCTCTGGGATGGGGGACAGAAACGGAAAAGTGAAACGAGAGTTGAGATAGAGACAGTTTATTAAGATAGGAAATAATAATAATAATAATAATAATAATAATAATGTGTATGAAACAAGTGATGCACAGTGCAATTGCTCACCACCCGCTGACCGATGCCCAGTCTATCCCGAGCAGCCGGCCCCTCCATCCCGGCTAGCCACCCCTATATATTGTTGAGCATGACGTCAGATGGTATGGAATACTCCTTTGGCCAGTTTGGGTCAGCTGTCCTGGGTCTGTCCCCTCCCAGCTCTTGCTGCACCCCAAGCGTGCCTGCTGACTGAAGAGTCCTTGGCTTGGTACAAGCACTGCTCTGCAACAACCAAAACATCAGCATGTTATCAGCATTCTTCCCATCCTAATCCAAAACACAGCATTCCACCAGCTACTAGGAGGAAAACTGTCCTAACTGAAACCAGGACAGGTGGGGATAGAGTTAATATTCTTCCTAGTAGCTGGTATGATGCTGTGTTTCAAATTTAGGATGAGAATAATGTTGACAGCACCCCCATGTTTTAGCTGTTGCAGAGCAATACTTACACTAAGTCAAGGACTTTTCAGGGTCTTATAGTGCTCTGCCAGCAAGGAAGTTGCAGGTGCACAAGAGGCTGGGAGGGGACAGAACAAAGACAGCTGACCCAAACTGGCCAAAGGGATATTCCATACTATATGACATGCTGAACAATGAAACCGCATGAAATGGCCAGCTGGGGGGGAAAGAAGCACTGTTGCTTGGTCACTGGCTAGGCATTAGTCATCGGGTGGTGAGCAACTGCACTGTGCATCACTTGCTTTGTTTGTTCTTCCCACCCAACCTTCAACCCCCCATTAAACCGTCTTTATCTCACGAGCTCTTGCATTTTTCAATTTGCTCTCCCACCCCCATTGGGTGGGGCAGGGAGCAAATGGCTGTGTGGTGTTCAGCTGCCTTCTGGGTTAAATACCAACATGCTGGTAGAATATCATGTCTCAAAACATGATGTTAGAATAATTTTCAGTCTCAAACAAAGATTTCACAGAAAACACAGCTAACATCTGACAATAATGATGTATTGGTTTTGGCTGGGATAGGGTGATGGTTGGACCAGATGATCTTAGAGGTCTTTTCCAACCCTAATGATTCTGTGATTCAGTATTATTTTTTTCATATTAACTTGTCTGGTGTTATATTTTGGATTTGTGACCAAAACAGCACTGATAACACACTGATGTTTTAGCTATTGCTGTGCAGTGCTTGTACAGCATCAAGGACTTCTCTGTTTCTCACACTGCCCTGCCAGCAAGTAAGCTGGATGTGCACAAGAATTTCAGGGGGACACATCTGGGACAGCTGTCCCCAGAGGATCAAAGGGATATTTCATTCCATATGAAGTAACACTTAGCAATAAAAGCTGAGGGAAAGGAGGAGGAAGGAGAGGATGTCTGGAGTTACAGCACTTGTATTCTCAAGTAACTGTTATGAATGACAAAGCCTTGACTTTTCTTGAAATGGCTAAACTGATATGGCCTACTGATAGGAAGCAGTGAATGCCTTATTTTGCTTTGCTTGCCCATGCAGCTTTTGCTTTACCTATTAAGCTGTTTTTATTTCAACATATTATTTTTCTCACTTCTACCCTTCTGATTCTGTTCCCCCATTCCCACTGTGAGGGGAGTGCACGAGTGGCTGTGCAATGCTTAGCTGTCTACTGGCATCAACCCAAAACACGTGGAATAAACTTCCAAGACAACATCAGTAAAATAAATTACAGTTCATACCCTAGAACACGAAACTGTTTAAAAAGGGACATTTTTGATTTAACTTCTTTTTTAATATGTATATTTTTTAAAAGTTAAATGTTTTTGCTAGCATTCAAGAACTCTGTCAAGGAAATTTACTTGTGCCTTGAAATTAATTCCAACCAAAACATTTTTTTCATTTCAGATTATCTTAAGGATCAAATAGAAATGTAACTTGTTGGAAGACAAAGCCTAACATTATTTCAAATAGAAAAAAAAAAAATTATCTAGTTAACTCAAAAGTAAAGTACTATTTAACTTAAAAGAACATGAAATAACAAATTCATACTTACATTGAAAGAATTGGTGCTACACTGTCCAAAGAGGCTATCAGAATTCCTATTTCACAAATACCAGCAGTGAGGAGCAGAGCCCAAGTAGGTTCTCCATTTGCTTTTCCATGACCAAATACCTAGTTCAATTCAAGTATACAGTAAAACTGGGGAAAGATGCATTTTATACTGTTGTGAAATATATTGCAGATTGTGACCTAACTAACTTGAACCTAAAACAGTAGTTAGTTACAAAGGAAAAGAATAAAATCTATACCATAAAACAAAACAAAAATGTATTTTTTCCAATGTTGCAATTTTACTAAAATAAACAATGACTATATTACATTAAAGTGCTACTGCAGCTGCTGTTGAAATAAACTCTGAATTGAAAACTTGAAATTAACTTGAAATCTGAATGCATCAGAGTTATGCTTAGTCTATAAAAAGCTAATGGTTGAAAGCATTATTTTTTGTAATATACAAAATAGACATCAAGTCTGTATTTACAACATAAATACTGATCCTTATTATTAATTATTCCTAAGAGGACTGAGGAAAGCCCAGGATTCTGCACAAAACCCTATGAAAAATCATCTAGCATTTGGTAATTTCCTTCGTTGTGGGAGCCATCCAGCTATACTGGATGATAGATGGGGAAATACCTCACCTAAAGCTAGAGCTACATACAGTCTCCTCCACACTCCCCTCTGCAATTATAAGCACTAAAGCCTCACTCCCATTTTCCATAACTGCTTCCTTTCCAAATGTCTAGGTGCTTCACTTCATTCCTTCTTCATCCTGTCTTCTCCTCTTCCTTAGCTTTCTCTCATCAATCAGTCTACTTTCTTTTATATTATAAAATGTCATTTTTTCTGCTCATGATTTAAAATGCTTTTTGCTTCTTTCTTAAACATGTCATATTCTTGCTCCTGTATTCATCTGCTCTCATTCCTCTTATTGTCCATAAAAAGGCTGTATGCTTCCAAAACTGTAAGTACCTTCCAAGTCTAAAATCTCTCTTCAAACATGCTTTTTTTAATTTGTATTTTAAAAAATGCATGAGATACGGAGTCATAGAATGGAATTAGATTCTTACATCTTTCTTGACTTCCGCCTACAAAAATGAGTAAAAACGAGAACTGTATCTCTATGACATTAGAAGTTAAGTATCATGCAACTCCATTGTAAAATTTAATTAACTTATTTCAAATTACAATTGTCAGCACAATCTGGACTCAAAAAAAAGTTTAGCTGTTTCTTAGCTTGTTCATTTCCATTCACATAATATTTTTAATTTTGAGTTAATATAAAATAAATGTTAATAAATATTAATAAAATAAAATTTTAATTTTGACTCTCTAACATTTGTATGTAAGGACAAAAATAATTAAATTGCACAGAAACAGACATGTTCAAACTTTGGCCTGAAAAAGCAATGTATTACTGTACAAGACTACAACTGAGCTCCAAAATGTTTCGTCACAGTTCTGGAGGAATAACAGAAATAATGCCTCCTATTTTGTTAACAAAAGATAAACCACATTTGAAATATAAAGAAAAAATATTATCTCACTTGGATAAATGGTACAATGCCATCTCTTGCAATGGCCTGCAACAGACGGGGTGCACCAGTGAGACTCTGTAGACCAGCACCGCACGTTGAAAAGAATGAACCAATCACAATAACCCATGGAGAAGGCCAGGCCAGTGTACCAACCACTAGATTTCCATTAACTGCTTCTCCAAACCTGAAGGAAGTGAAGAACAAAACAAAACAGTGAACAAATACACACATAAATTAACAATAACAGAAAACCATCAAACTCTAGAAGAATTTATTTTGTAGCTTCTAAACCTGTATCTCAATCTTTTTTGGACAACATCACTTTTCAGCAATAAACACCACATCACATCATACACTATAGGATTTCCCAAACAACCAATTTATTGTGCTGTATTAAAGAAAACATGATTGATTTTAGGTACTGCCTTTTAAGCAGACAAGTGACAACTATCAGAGATCTCGGCAAACTTTAAAGAATTAACAATGGAAAAAGTATTTACATATGCGTCCTTTAGATCCTTGTGAATACCAGGAACTAGATTTCAGAAGTCTGCATTATACATGTGTGTAATATAGGTGTACCCCAGGGCATACAGAGATTTGTTAAAATAACGTATTAGCCTTTCTAATGTATAGCATGACACTGACATATGGACAATGAAATACAGAGAAACTGCATTGTCATGCTAACTAATGCAATTTAAAAGAACAACTATGTTATTTCAAAAACAAGGCGAGGAGGGGGTGGAAATAAAAGAAAGATGTGCTTTCATAACACAGCACTGAGTATCCAATCCAAACATAATTGACTTTATGCTCATTTATGGACATCTTGGGTAAAGCATGGAAAAGTACTCCCCTGTCCTCCCCCCGTCCCATGGTAATATATAATTTCTTTACGTTTTCATTTTCTTAAAAACACCAGAGAAAAGAAAAGGCTACAGGCTAAGGAAAATTGTATGCTTCATTTCTTTTTGGACTGGCTACTGACAACGCCAAGGTAAATCATATTAATATAACAAGTCTGTGTTCAAGTTCTTGTGTATGCTTAAGCTTGGATGCACAGCCACTTGCTATCTTCACTACACGGGAATACAGAGGAAAAAACACTACTTAAATATATTAAAAAAACACCAGACTATGCTTCTCTGATGACATACAGCTGCTTCTTAGCACTGGCATCAGAGTGTGGCTTCCACTAAAACAAAGACTAGGTACAACTTGAAAAGATTAAAGAGAAACACTAGAAATGTATAAGCTTTTTTTTCTTTCTTTTTTTTTTTCTTTTTTTCCCATGGCAGATATTATGGCAATCCATGATGAAAACAAACCAAAAAACAGTCTTTGAAACAGACAAGTCCCCCTACATTTTACTATTACACTGACTTATTCTCATTGTATTAGCTTTGATTGGAATCCAGATTTTAACTTATACTTTTCCTTTTAGACTAAAAGAAATAAATTGTCTAAGCATTATCTCTTTCAGCTTCCAAACGACACCCCAATGTCCCTGTTTCATCACCCAAAGCAAATTTGTGCATTGGTCAGTATAAAAAGAGACTTAAAAACAGGCAGGGAAAGAAAATTGAAGTCTGCTAGCACATTTCCCACAGCATCTTCTTCAACTCAATTTCTCAACAGAGAAATTTATCAAGATCCAAAGGTTCTGTTCATGCTTATCTCTATTAATTTTACACCGTTCATGCTTCAAAAAGTGAGCCTCAGAAAATAACACGGATGACAACTAATCTGCATAAGCATCATGCAGCCAGTAGAAATTATAGGTCTGATGGTGCATGGCAGGCTTTCCGATGAACTCTGCTTGTCATGCAACTGTCAAATTTTTTTCTGCCTGCATTCTTCAGGAATGTATTACCTCTCCCTAAGTAATGTCATTCCCCTTACTCCAACTCAATAAAAATACTAACTCTGCTTTTTCGCTCAAGATCATTTTATTAGGAACAGATCCACTTCAAAAACGTTTATCTCAGATTCTTCTACTTTTTGCAGTGATGCAGTCCATCAACATTTCCAGTTTTTGCAGCCATCTCAGCTCACAAGATAGTCTTTCCCTACAGTTTTACCAAAGTGAAAGAAAAATATTCCACATGGATGTTTCCCAGAAGAGCCATTAATGAAAATAAGTCCGATTAACAAAACTCATTCTCATACATGCTCCTGATAAAAGTACAAGTTGAATGTAACTTACTTATCTCTTAATATCACACCTTCTATACAAGCACCAAACAGCACTATGCAAGAGAGATCTGTTATTGAGACTGAAGGAAGATTACACTGTAAATAAAATAATTATAGAGAGAAAACTATTTCCTACCCAGGGATGAAATTAAAATGTCTATGATACACTTTTTTTTTTTTTTTTTTTTTTCATTATTCTCCCATACTACAACATTTTAGTTTATGTTCTCTACAACTGCATTTGATCCACAATTGATTTGGAAAATATTTTAAGCAAGCAGTTCATGCATCATGCAACAGGACATTTTCTCATACAAAGAGATTGGTGTCTTCTAGGTATTGAACAACTAACAATTTCTTTTGCTGTTAGTTTGCCTTAAGACTTTCAGTAGTTATGCTGAGTATAATGACAAAGCAATCTGCCAACTGAAATACGCTAAAATGTCCATGTTACTTAACTGAAACCATAAATTGTAACTTGGAGCTTAAAATATTAGTACAAGATAGGAGATTTTACATACGTATACATACTTAAACATAAACAGTTTAGATTTCATTAATTTTATATTCGGGCAACTCAAATGACTTTTTATTGAAATTCTAGAATGTACTATACCTACAGAATGTCCACTAGAAAAAAAAAAAAGCCACGGTACAAAGGATACAAATAAAAGAAGTAGTTGAAATAGCTAAAATTGTTCCAGTAGGAATAGATTTCTGAGCATCCTTAAGATCGCCAGATCTGTTGGAACCTGCCATAATACCTGGAGGAAAAAAAAGTCATAAAAACATGGAATATTAATTTCATTTAAATAACAAATACCTGTCTGACCTGGACAGGATGGGTTGATGGGCGGAGGCCAATGGGATGAGGTTCAACATGGCAAAGTGCCAGGTCCTGCCATTTGGCCACAACTACCCCAGTGCAGCACTACAGGCAGAGTGGCTGGAAAGCTGTGCAGAGGAAAAGGATCTGGGGGTGTTGGTCAATGGGCAGGCTCACCTCAACATGAGCCTGCCTTGTGCCCATGTGGCCAAGAAGGACAACAGCAACCCGGCTTGTATCAGGAATAGTGCAGCCAGCAGGAACAGGAAGGTGATCGTCCCCCTGTACTCTGCTCTGGTGAGGCCGCACCTCGAGTACTGTGTTCAGTTTTGGGCCCCTCACTACAAGAAGGACATTGAGGCCCTGGAATATGTCCAGAGAAGGGCTACGAAGCTGGTGAAGGGTCTGGAATGCAAGTCCTATGAGGAGCGGCTGGGGGAACTGGGGTTGTTTAGTCTGGAGAAGAGGAGGCTCAGGGGAGACCTTAGTGCTCTCTACAGCTACCTGAAAGGAAGCTGTAAGGAGCTGGGGGTTGGCCTCTTCTCACAGGTAACTAGTGATAGTATTAGAGGGAATGGCCTCAAGTTGCGCCTGGGGAGGTTTAAGTTGGAAATTAGGAGACCTTCATTTGATTCAGAAGTTTGTGTTACTCATGAAAGTCCATCATGAAACTCCAGAGGGCTCAGAAAAAAGTCAATCCTTTTTAGAATGGTGAAATATACAAGAGTAGCAAAATGTAGGGGATAGATGTTTTAAACTAATGAGGTTTTAGAAATTTTAACCAGTGTGACCAAATGTCCTAACGTTCTACTAAACAGACCATACACAATAAAATACGTAAGCAAATCAATTAATAATAAAAACAAAAACAAAAGGAAAGGAGCAGGCACGAAGTACAGAGGAATGGTCAGGGGATCACAGGCATATATTTGGGTTTGAACCTAAATACAGAACAAAAATCACTTTCCAACACACTGTAAAAGAGTGGAGAAAAATCATGCACTATTTCTGCCATCTTTCCTAGAATTACCCTGATCACTGTTAGAGGCAAAAGCAGAAGCTAAGGTCAAGAATCCAGTGCAAAAGCAGTGCCAAAGTCTACACAATGAAATCATAACCACAGGCTGGGATACAGTAAGATTTTGGTGAAGAGACGAGGGTGGAGAAGAGGGATGGGAAACAGGAAAGAACCTGAAGTATAGAAATGAGAACAGTGAGGGGACAAGCATATGAAGGGACATCTCCATTTGGTATTCTTCTAGCAAATAATGTTGCAACTTTGCATCAGATTGCTGCTTTGTTACTTGATATTAAGTTGCTTGAGCTAGGATTTTTCAATAAAAATTATTTAGTTATTTCAGTCAAAGAAGACCTGAGAGAAATGATATAAAACTAACCTAACTTTTAATCTTGATAAACAAAAAAGTCTCTACTAGTTACGATTGAAAACAAAAATTGGAAGTTTACACAAAGTGCACACAGTTCATGGCTTGAATACCTGAAACACCTTAATACCCAACTGTTCTCTCTCATGCATTTGAAGATTAACACATTATGAAGGTAAAAAAAATTTCAACTCAGCTGCAGCTTATTCTGAATAAACACTTAGTAACACATGGAGCTTTCCTTTTATTTCCAGGTATAGAAATAAAAAAGTATATTTCTTTTTTATTTCCAGGCACACAAACAGCACTTGAATTGATCCATTAAGTTCTATCAATTCCTAAAATAACCAGTAGGCAGCTATGTCTTTCTAGCACCAGAAAATCTGCTACTTAAAACTTGGACAGAGACTAAGAATATCGTGTCAGCAAGAAACATTCACACAAAAATATTTTTCCAGCTATGAAAACACATCTTCATTCAAGGAAAGTAGGTATATCTACCTGTTACAGATGGGAAATAAATCCCTACAAGCATTGTGAAGTAGGTCATGATGTCTGTAAAAACATAAGGGCGTCCACTAATTTTTATGTCTTCTGATCCAGAAACTGATGGCTGGTCTTTTTTCTCAACTATTGATCCTTTTTCTGAATAGGCACTCCACAGATTATCTACAAGGGGAAAAAAATAGCAACTGTCAACTCTGTTTCATAATATTAAATACTGAGAATGAAATACTGTTATAAATTAGATGACTTTTCTTACACAAAAGTCATGATGCTTCCCAAAACTTCCTTATGAAATGAAGAACGCAGAATCAACAACATCAATATCAGTTGTAACTTGTAGACATTTCCACTGTATGCCAGTAAAGATGCAGTGGTGCATGGAATGTCTCATACAAGATTTCCTCTTCCATTAAAGAAAGATTTATTGCACGATTTGCACAAAAATATTGCACTTATATTGCACAAACATATGGTTATATTATCAACTATAGTAGTCAAAAAAAAAAAAAGGAAAGTATAGCAGTAAAAAAAAAATATTTGCAGATTCAGGCAATCTTGGCATACATTTACATTTCTTGTTTTTAATTTTTGAGGAACAAGTAAAAAAAAATGCTTCTTGGCAGCAACTTGAGTTGAGACCTGCTGTACAGTAGAATCTGGACAATAGTTCAAGACTTGGCTGCTCATGGTTAAGGTATTCCATCCACATGGTCACTAACCAAACTCCAGAAGAGAACAGACAATGAAAGGTAGTTTTTGTTGTTGTTTTTTTTTAAAACAAAAACAAAACAACTACCCCCCTTAAAATAAATAAATAAATAAATAAACAAACAAATAAATAAATAAACAAGAACCATAGCTTTTGAGAGCTTACATTTGTAGAAATTCTAGTTACGCCCGTTAAAACAATGGTAAAGAGACCTAAACCTGACTCTTACTTTAAAATAAGGTTTCCTATCATATGCTAGGAGACAAAACAGATACGCTCTCCCTGTTAAAGAGAGATTCTATACGAAGGGTTTTCCATCACAGAAATAAATACTTCCTATAGACTGATAAAACAATAGATCTGATGGCCAATTTTCAGTCATCCAGTGCAACTTTTGGGAGCTAAGCATAGCATTCTAAGCCTCCACAATAGCAACATGTTACCTTGAGCACAATACAAAGATTCAGAGTCAGAGGTAATCTCCTAACTGGCCAAAGATAGAGCAGGTGTACGCAGATTTGGCAAATATTAGAACTAGTATGAAATAACCATAAACAGAAGCATGCATGAGAGAAATATGCAAGAGTAGAATAAAGGTTAAAAAGAAAGGTAAATATGAATTGCTACAGTGCAGCAGTGTTCTTTCATTCAAATGAAGAAGAACAAACTGATGTAGAGATGACGACTGAAGCCACACAAGCAAAAGTTAAGGAAAAGAAGAGAATTGTAAAATTCAGGAATTTCAGCAAGTACTTGAACAGTGACATAAAATGAGACAAGATCTCCAAACTAATATCCGCCCCCTCTGAAGTGTATAAAGGAAGTCTAGAAATCACTTTGTCATTGCCAATCAAAAACACTAAACACTTAGAGGACTCAACAGCAAGTTTCCTTTGTTCATTGTGACACAGAAATGACACTGTCCTTACCACTCCAACAAACATATTTGTATTTGTGGACGTGCAGATGCGAGCACAAACAGGAAAAAAATAGCTTAGAGATTTTTAATATATAAATCACTTTCTCCTTTCGTGAGATGTCTCACTGAGCTTTGTTACATTAAGTTCCTATACTCACTGTCCCCAAAGTGATAAACCAAGTGGACTTGAAATTCTGGGTTGTAGTGGGTTTACGTGGCAAGGTTTTGGTAGCAGGGGGGCCATAGGGGTGGCTTCTGTGAGAAGGATCTAGAAGCTGCCCCAGGTTTGGTAAGGGCCCCACTGCTGACCAGAGCTGAGCCAATAAATGATGTTGTTTTGCGCCTCTGTGAGAGCATATTTAAGACAGGGAAAAAAATGCTGCGCCACTCAGCAGCTGGGAGGGTGAGAGGAGTGA
The DNA here is from genome assembly GCA_011076525.1 of Nettapus auritus. Classification (NCBI taxonomy): domain Eukaryota; kingdom Metazoa; phylum Chordata; class Aves; order Anseriformes; family Anatidae; genus Nettapus; species Nettapus auritus. The sequence goes on along the minus strand of CM021766.1, from coordinate 65,534,960 downwards.
GAAACAGCCTTGCAGGCACCAAGGTCAGTGAAGAAGGAGGGGGAGAAGTGCTCCAGGCGCCGGAGCAGAAGTCCCCTGTGGCCTGTGGTGAGGACCATGGTGAAGCAGGATGTCCCCCTGCAGCCCATGGAGTACCATGGTGGAACAGGAATCCATACTGCAGCCCGTGGAGGAGACCATGGTGGAGCAGGTGGACCTGCCCCGATGGAGACTGCAGCCTGTGGAAGACCCCTGCCAGAGCAGATTCCGGGCCGGACCAGTAGGCCGTGGAGAGGAAACCACGCAGGAGCAGGTGAACCGGCAGGAGCTGCTGCCCGTGGGGGACCCAGGTTGGAGCAGTTTGCTCCAAAGGGATGGACCCCGTTGTATGGACCCGTATCTGGAGCAGTTCCTGAAGAGCTGCTGCCTGTGGACAGCCCACGCTGGATCAGTTCGGCAAGGACTGCATCCCGTGGGTGGGACCCCACAGCACAGGGGACAAGAGTGACCGACAAGGAGTGGCAGAGAAGAAGCGCTATAAACTGACCATAACCCCCACTCCCCCGTTCCCCTGCGCCGCTCGGGGGGAGGAGGTGGAAGAGGGTGGTTGGGGGGGAAGGTGCTTTTGGTTTCTTTCCTTTGTTTCTCACTTCTCTAGCTTGTTAGTAATAGGCAATAAATCTTACTTTCTCTCTATGCTGAGTCTGTTTTGCCTGTCACGATAATTACTGCACAATCTCCTTGTCCTTATCTCAACCCCTGAGCCCCTTTCATCATATTTTCTCCTCGCTCCTCTTTGAGGAGGGGGAGTGAGAGAGCGGTTGTGGTGGAACTCGGCTGCCCACCCGAGTAAAACCATCACATGGTTGAAGAAAAAGGGTTACTTTCTGAAAGATGTAAACTTACTGTATACAGATGTTCTGTAAATTGTGGGAGGACTTAGCACACACTTCCTGAGCCATCCATCTATGATATCTGAGTATTCCCAGGTACAGCCATAGACACATTAGTATTATTGTCTTTGAATTTGGGTAATTATTCATTCACACTGCTTTTTTTTTTTTTTTTTTTTTTTTTTTTTTCTTTTTTTTTTTTTTTTTTTGAGTTTTAGGAACCAGGGAAGTAACAGCTTTTTAGAAAGAAAATTGTACGTCAAAAGTATTATTGATGGAAATATAAGCGAAGGGGATCTATTTAATTTAGCCCACTCAGATTTCCCATATGTTTTTGATAGATTCCTTGGGTGAAGAACATTAAGACAGTCATGGGAGAAGGGGAAAAGTCATCACATGAATAATAAAAATGGTTCAAAGATAGAAAACAGGTTAAATTAAATATAGATTCAGTTTTAAAATGCAGGAAAGTCACCAGTGAATTTCCACAAGAAATCATACCAGGATGTAACCAGTGCTTTGCAATGTACTGGACTAGAAAAAGGAGCTAGTTGCAAGATGAGAAAGCTTACCAGTAGCACTCAGTTATTCAAGGTGGTGGAAGCAAAAGCCAACTGCAAAGAACTACAGAAAAACGATACCACACTCAAGGACTGAGCAGAAATAGATGAGTTTTATCAACAGGTTAGCAATGAACATTGCTAAGTGTTTCTCTAACATTGAGCTTTCAGCAGACTGAATGGTTGTTCGAAAACTTGGCATTATACGACACTGGAAAAATGAAATACTCTTTTATATGGCAGCGCTGGTTCAAAAAAAAAAAAGTAAACAGAGAGTACATCTGGATGGACAGAAGGAAGGAAAGAAAGAAGAAAAGAAGGGTGGAAGGAAAGAAGGATTGAAAGAAAGAAGGAAAGAAAGACAGACTGCTACAAAAGAGAAACAGTAGTGTGAAGTTCAAATTGTAGCAGAAGTTAGAACTCAGGATTGTATCCTGAGCATGCAGGGGGAATGTAAAGCAGCATCAAAGGAAATACTTCATAAAATATTCAGGAAAAAAAAGTATGTGGTAAATTATAAAATGCATAGAATAATAAATCTCAAGTCACATTTCTTGACTTGAGATAAAAGATTTACATTTCTGATTCTGAAGAAGTTGAATGATTTTATATACAAACACATTTATATTCAAATGTCTCATGTCCGAGTGTTATATTAAAAGCTAAAAATACTATTTTTTTCAAAACCCAGAACTGACTTGCCATACAATGTTGGACAAACAACAGACTTCATTCCTCAAGGTAGCACTTGTAAATTGGAAAAATTTCTTCCTCAGGAGAGTTTGAAATAACTATATTTGGTGTAAAAAAAGAGCTAAACATTTCATTTTTAAAAAAGCTGTAATAAACACTTCACTACTTTTTTGGATAGAACAACAGTTTTTGAACGAGTGCCTATAAAACCCCAGTGATCCCAAATCAAAGCATTTGATACTAAGCTTCCAAAAACAAATGGAAACATTAAAGGAAGTAACACTCCAGAAAGCAGTCTTTCATGGAAACAGATTAGAGCAAAAGACTAGTGACAGGCTAGACCACTACGTTACTGAAAAGCTACAGGCCAAATCAGTATTGCCTAAAAATTCAGTGCTTTCTGACTTACCAATTAGAACTCCACTCATTATTCCTGGAATCCCTTGAATTTCTGTTACATTATTGAGACTAAAGTAGTCATCACATGTAGCATTATGTAAAGAGCTATTGCAGAAGAGGCGCCACAAGGTTGTAGTCTTTGTTTCATTATTGCTTTCAGTAAATTTGGCACAGACATCAAAGCTGCGTTTTGACAACGTACGATTTCCAAGAAGACAGATGCTACCAAAAACAAACAAAAAAACCCACAGTGATCCTTCAGTGTAGTGTTGTACATTAAAATATATTTGTCCATTAAATTTACTCAAAAATCCATTATGTACAATACCTGTGTAATGGGCTATACAACATCTACTAAAGCAGTATATAGTCTCTGCACATAAAACCATCATCAATAATCTTTAAAACACCAAACAAAAATTTCAACTTTAAGGCAGCTATTTTACTTTCTGATTTTTTCTTTGGAGAATACAATCAATTTAAGCAGCTTGGCCACCAAATAACAGGAGTGGACAAATCATGATCTCTATAAGAAAGAAGTGAAATTTAGTAATTGGAATATTTAATACAATGACAAGACTGACAAAGAAAAACTATAAGAAAGATTAAGCAAGTGCCATGCATTTTCCAGCAAATAAATATTTTATGTTAAAAGGTAGGAAATAAGACAGGACAATCAATCAGCAAGATCTAAGAACACTGAACTCCTAGTTCAAATACAAGTATCATGTATGTTCTTCACAGAAAGCAATTAAAGCACTTAGAAAACTCAGAATGGTTTACAAAAAGCAAATACCTAACAAAGAACATCAAACATCTAGGAACAATCTGTTGATAAGTCTTTGTTAAGCTACACAAAAAGTGTTCTGGAAATATCTCCTCCATACTTGTTTAATAAAGTGATACATAAAAATACAGAGAAATTGTCAGAACAGTGCGGGATCAGGTTAGAAAAGCTGAAGCCCTATTAGAATTAAATTTGCCCAGGGACATCAAGGGCAACAAGAAAGGCTTCTCTAGGTATACAAGTGATAAAAGGAAGACTAGGGAAATTGTGGGCCAACTCCAGAAAAGACAGATAGAGGCGCATCAAGTGAAGCAGATAAGCAACAGTACACACGAAGTACACACTGAAGATGCTCAGGAAGCTGGTAACAAACAGTAAAAACATAATGTTTGCCATTAGAACATGCAAAAAGCATACCAAGTGACAAAGGCTATTTACTTAGTGTAACATCCTGTCTCTGATAGCAGTCAGAAGTAGATGCCTTGTGAAGGGTACAAGAACAAGGGAAGCTTAGGACACTAGTACAGCTCCAAGGTATGCCATCACTTGAAAGTCAAGCAGATTTCATAGAGAGCCTGCTGCTAAAAAGCATGATCTTGCCATTTTCCTCTTTTTGCTTACTATGGTATTTGATGAACTATTTAACCTATGGAAACTTCTTCCAGTTTGATTCAGCTGGAAGATCATGAGGTAAATTAATGACATACACTATTTCAGCATCTGCACAATGGCTTAACCTAACAGAGATTAAGTGAGGTGATGGATAGCTAAGTGAAAGAGGAATCTAGTAAGCTGTCCAAATGTTAACAAGAGAAGCTAGAAAGACTTATTCTTTTTTTCCAAACCAACGCTAACTTGCTGCATGATGGTGAGTTTGGGGACCTGCTTACCATGAGATCAGCATTAACATAATATGAAACCATGCTTGAGTTTCTTATTTTAAGGCAGACTCACCAAAATGTGAACAATTGCATTTATAGGATGTTGTGGTTTAACCTGGCCGGCAGCTAAACAGTACACAGCCCTTCGCTCACCCTCCCCCCTCCCTCTCTGGGATGGGGGAGAGAAATGGAAAAGTGAAGCCTGAGAGTTGAGATAAAGACAGTTTATTAAGACAGGAAACAATAATAATAATAATAATAGTGTGTATGAAACAAGTGATGCACAACGCAATTGCTCACCACCCACTGACCGATGCCCAGTCTATCCCGAGCAGCCGGCACCCCCACCCTGGCTAGCCACCCCTATCTATTGTTTAGCGTGACATATGGAATACTCCTTTGGCCAGTTTGGGTCAGCTGTCCTGGGTCTGTCCCCTCCCAGCTCTTGCTGCACCCCCAGCCTGCCCGCTGGCAGGACAGAGCAAGGAGCTGAAAAGTCCTTGGCTTGGTGTAAGCACTGTTCTACAACAATTAAAACATCAGCATGTTATCAGCACTCTTCTCATCCTAATCCAAAACATAAAATAAACCCTGTCTTAACTGAAACCAGGACATAGGAAGATAAGCTTTTATTTTTTTTTTTTTTTAATTTTTTTTTTTTTTTAAACAGTAATATATCACAGTAGCAGTTCCCAGTTCCCAGAAAACCAGGAACAGGTCTTACCTGTTACAAAGACCTGTTCCCAGGTCTTTTCAATGCTACGTATCTATATGATCCCTCTTTTACCTATATAGATGAATTAAAGACTTAAATATTTTCTTACTGGAAGTTCCAGTTTCTTAGAAATTCATGTTTACTTCAGAAAAGTGTCAATTTTGAACATACCCATATTTTTCAATAGAAAAGTTAATATCATTTTACAGTACAAAAATACTGCTTTAACATTCAGCTTATGAAGCAACCATCAACACTTCAAAGTACTACAGAATCCAGAACAATCATATAGCACAGGACCAGCTCTACATAATAGATGGCAATTCACTAAGGTAGTTCCCGGGCTCTTCCACTAATTTGTTAAGTGATACTATTGTTTACCCTCCATGCAGGAGCAGATGCACAAAAATGTAATTTGCATACTGATAACTGGACACCAGAAAAAATTCTTAGCAAGCTGGAGATGTACAAAATAAGGATGTTGAGGAACGATACTCCATGTGTGACAACAAAGCTAGATTTTAGTAACAAAAATGTAGAAAAGTCTTCATATAAAGCAAACGAATTTAACACTATAAACTTTCTATTTTGAATAGGGTGAAATGGAAGCTTTGAAAATCATCATCATGACAAAGTCTGAAAATATGTTACCAATGGTTCATAGTTACATTTCTTTGAAGGTTTTTTATCCTGTAGATTTAAGTTTTTCATTCATTAGATAAAACAGCTGTATTTATTGTCAGCAAGACCACCTTCACATTTAAGTGTGAATGGAATAATGGCCAGTAATATTAGGTACCAAAGAACTTTTTCCAGAGTATCATGTCTGGTGAACAAAGATTCAAACATGTAGTTCAGACAAGCAAACATATAAATGCATAATAAACATAATAATAATAATAATAATAATAAACTTATGAACATAAACATAACAAAGCTACCACTGAGGTCAACTGACATATATATTTTTTTAAATAATAACCTATACTACTTAATAATGCCACTTACGGAAAGTCAGGTGGGTCAAAAGCAGTCTTAATAACTCCAGCGTATATGGCAATGATGGATAAAATCACACAGGCAAGGAAGACCAGTGCAAGTTTGTTAACATACTTGACTCCCACAAAAACTACTACAGCCATCAGAATGATAATACATGTTCCATAAACTCTCATGTTATTCAGCATAGCCTCTGTTTCTTCACCACCGTCTTCGGCTTTAAATATAGCAGCACTTGGAGAAATGTAAGTCTGTAGGAAATATGGCAAATTATCATACATATTTAGTACTTCACACACAAGTTCTATCAGATGACAAAAGTGTTTATCAAAGAGCAGAAACAAATATCTTACTTGATTTGGTATAATGAAATTGCAAAAAATTATTTTCCAGATTTTTACTCGTAGAGAGACATTGTAGCAGACTCAATTTTAACATACAATGAGTTTTTAACTATATGCCCCTCCTCCTTTTTAACCCTATCTGTTATATAGATTACTTTGAAGACCTGCATGTACTCAAAGTGACATTATCAGCAAACTGTAAAGTTGAATAATCACTGACCTATGTAAGGGAAAAAGGAATGGGGGTGGGGATGAGAGAAGAGGGTAAAACAGTGTATATGCTGAGAAAAGGGTACTGCTCGTGATCCAGCTTTTCTGCTAAGAACTTCTGCCTCTCATAAATTTGTGTCTCTGCCAGACAAGAAAACACAAAAAGGAATGGAGGAGGAGGAGCAGCACAACAAACATGTTTCAATGCGATGGGTACAGATTCCATACAGAATCTATACTGTAGCCTAGTCTGATTGCTTTTCTTTCTCTTCTAATACCTTTAGTTTGGATTTTGTTTGCTAAGTCTTACCAAAATTAGCATAGTTTTTCTTGCAGCTATGTATGTGTACAGCACAGACACAATTTGTGGGACCATTTTTATTTAGAATGCATTAAGAAAAGGTGACAACAAATATTGTATCTGGTACAAATGAATAAAGATCAGTTACTGAACTGTTTTGTTCCTAATTTAAGTGGGAAATAACTGAAATCAGTCTTTAACGTTTTTGTGTCACTGATCAAAGTTTGTTGAACTTCTTCAAATAATCATAAGTATAGTAAGAATATTGACATACAAGAAATATAGTATCAAAGCATTCAAAAACAAACTAGAACACAGTTTAGTCCTTATTATAACTTATTTATGATTACTGAGTAATGTCTAAATACAGTAATCTCCCACAGTAGCCTGAATACAGCCTTACAAGACTTAATAGTACTTACCAATAAAATTTCAATGGTACCAAGAATGTACATTGCTCCAGCAAAGGTTGTACCCAAGTAGAAACAAAGTCCCACTGCTCCACCAAACTCTGGTCCTAAAGATCTTGAAATCATGTAGTAAGAACCTCCAGCTGTGAATTTAATCAAAAAAGTTCCAACCTTTCAGATTAGAGATGGCAATAGAGAACAAAAAAAAAAAAAAAAAAAGAGTAATTCAATCAACCTAGATACATATTTGGGAAAACTGCATGAAGCTCCATTGAAGTGTTCATACCAAACCTGTATTAAAAAAAAAAAAAAAAAAAAAAAAGCAAAAAGTGGCAAATTCAGATGTTCATACTTTTTTCCTTTATTACACAAATAATTCAACATATATCAAATAGCAGCAATGGAAGTCTTGCTGCATTTTACTATTTTCTTTACTGATTCCTATTGCTACTCAGTTGTCAAGATGATAGTTCTGGTGTTGGCTCAGCCCACAGTGCAGTGGTTGGTCATGACAGTCGGGGCTGTATAACCACCAGCACAACCAAGAAAAGGCAACAGGTGATATCTGCAGGAGACTCTTCTGAGAGGTACAGAGGCACCCATTTAATGACCTGACCCACTCTCAAGAGGTTTGTTGCCTACTAGGGGGTCACATTAGTGATGTTGTTGAGAGATTACCAACCCTTGCACAGCCTGCAGACTACAATCCACTGCTGTCATTCAATGTGGGCATCAGTGACACTGTCAAGAGCATCCAGAGTGTTTCACAAAGGACTACAGAACCCTTGGAGCATCTGTAAGAGTCTCTGGAACAAAGGTGGCTTTCTCTTCAACCCTACTTATCAAAGGTAAAAAACTTACCACGGTTGCAGGACTGGTGTTATGGCCTAAAAAGCCAAATTGTTGGCCATGTGAGCCTTGGTACTCTTGGAGACACCTGGTCTATTGGGGACTGGTGGAGTCCAACTGTTGGAGAGTTTCTAAAATACATCAGTATAAAGTATATTTAAAGCTTACCAGTGACAAAAGGAAGACTAGGGAAATTGTGGGCCATCTCCAGAAGGAAATAAGAGAAGTGGTTACCCTGAATACAGAGAAGACTGAGGCATTCAACAACTTTTTTTGCCTCTGTCCTCACCAGCAAGAGCTCTAGCCATATAGCCCAAGTCCCAGTAGGCAAAGACAGGCACAGGGAGAATGAAGAACCACCCACTGTAGGAGAAGATCAGGTTCAAGACCATTCAAGCAACCTGAAGGTGCACAAGTCCATGGGACCTAATGTGATGCATCCAAGGGTCCTGAGGGAACTGGTAGATGAAGTTGCTAAGTGACTATCCATCATATTCGAGAAGTTGTGGCACTCTAGTGAAGTTCCTGGTGACTGGAAGACAGGAAACATCCCCCATTTTAAAAAATGGATAAAAGGAAGCCCTGAGGAACTACAGGACAGTCAGTCTCACTTCTGTGCCTGGTAAGACCATGGGGGCAGATCCTCCTGGAAACTATGCTAAGGCACGTGGAAAACAAGGAGGTGACTGATGACAGTCAATAAGGCTTCACTAAAGGCAGATCATGCCTTACAGATCTGGTGGCCTTCTATGACAGGGTTACAGCACTGGTGGATAAGGGAAGAGCAACTGATATCTCTAGCTGGACTCGTGCAAAACATTTGACGCTGTCTGGCATGACATTCTTGTCTCCAAACTGGAGAGACATGGATTTGATGGACTGACCACTCAACGGTTAAGGAATTGGCTGTAGATGGTTGCACTCAAAGGAGTTGCAGCCAATAGTTCTACGTCCAGGTTGGGACCAGTGATGATGGTGGTGGCAGCAAGGGGCTGGCAGCAGGGATTTAATAGCTGTGTGCTGCTGTCGTACAAGGTGGCCAGGCACCTGTACAGCAAGGATAAAGGTGGTATTCTGCAGCATCTGGATAGGACTGTCCTGAAGCAGCTGCAGCAATCACCTTGAGGTTCCAGGGAGAAGGATTTCTACAACAAGGTTTATGATGCTGACTGTTACAACAGCTTTCTTATGGAGCTGCAAAAATATCTTCCAAAGTAATTTGATGTCTGGTCACCACTTACTGCACCAAATGATACGTATCTAAAACCAGAAGTTATGACCTGTAAGTTTTACAAGCCTTGCATAATGGATGTAAAAATAGGGCAGAAAAATTATGATTGATATGCTTCAGCTGAGAAGATACAGCAGCAGGTCTGCTAGTATTCACTGATGGAAAAGCTTGGCTTTTTGGTACTTGACATGAGGGTTTACCATATCTTCTGACAGCTATGAGACACAAAATAAGCACTATGGAATGAGCTTGACAAAGGAAACAGTAAAGGCATTCCAGAGTTTTTCTACAATGGGTATTGCTTGAGAAAGATGTGGTCACTGCCAGCAATCAGAAGATTGAAAAAACTTTGAGATATTTGAGGGTCAGAAACAACTCAACTTTTATGCAAGCTCATTACCGTTTGCTTACAAAGTTTCATATCAGACAACAACCATGCACTTCAGTGATGACACCTTGGCAGAGAAGAGGGGAGTGCCCAAAGGACTGTTATCAAGTGGAGACATACTTTAGTATAATAATATTCATAAGTAATTAATTCTACATAGAATTGAAGAATTGAGGTCTCTATAAGGAAGGGCTTTTCCAAATTTTATGCACGTCACAAAAAGGAATACTCTAAGAGGCAACACAGTCAGATCTTAATAAATTAGAAAATTTGGAGCAGGACAATTTATGGAAAAGCGGCACGTATACAAACACAAGAGCACGTGAACAGAAATATTATATCCCAACTGGAAAAAGTTTTGTCACCTGAGAGCAGAGATCAAGGAAAGAACAAATGTAGAAGTCCAAATGATACATTTTGCTCACATTTCCTATCAACAAAAAGGATGAGGGCTACATTTATGATCTATAAAATTTGATTACTGTACTTCGAAATATTTTGGACAACTAATTTCTTTGCTACAGTTTTTACTGGGAGCCAAAGATAACCAAGAGCAACAACATGATGGATTTCTGCAGTTGTAATGCTGCATAGCTGGGTTTGTGTTGTTCTACGATATTTTGTCTTTGTACTTTTGGTAGAAGGGTTTAACTTTTTATAGTCTCGCTCAGAAAAATAACTGGTTGTTAATTGGGAGTACAAAAGGGTGAAGATCCTTGAGATAAGCAGGACAGGTGAATTAGTAGGATGTAGTGTATATGGTTGGCTTAAATCCAAAGAGTACTGTTGTACAATAAGCAGGGATTGTGTTACCACCCACAACAACTTTAGCTTAGACAACATTTGCTCACTTAGCCTTGATACTGGGCCATATCTCCATCAACAGGTTTTTAGAAAATGGACTGAAAACTGTAAAGTACAGGACTGGTGTCCTCAGTACACTGCCCTCTTGCATTTACTGTATTTGAATAACTGGAGTTAACCTTACTTTGAGAGAAATTACATTTAGATTCAGACATCTAACCTGGGAACCAGACTATCAAGAAATGCTTCTCCATATAATGGGGTGATACCATTGTTCTTCTAACGCTGGTGTGGGTACTTCCCCTCTTGGTGGTTGTCCATAGCCAGATGTTCATTGCAGACAAGCTGCAATGTAATTTGTATTGAGATGTTACAAAAATGCTACACTAAAATGTGGTAACAGGTTTAAACTGTACAACTGCTACAGAAACTATTTGCTTCTGAGAAAGAGTAAAAAAAAATCAGACATTCTAGGAACTAATTCAGTATAGGAGATTAAGTAAATCTGTTAATGGCACTTATGATGTTGTGACTAAGGGAAATGTTTCACTCCTTTGTTCTGAAGGCCATTCTCAAAAAAACAGTGCTTTTAAAAGCAAGCTAATTGAATGGGGAGACGAAGAATTTTGAGTAAGCATATAGAGATTTCCTCAAGCTGCTTGCCACTTGAATTTCTGCAAGAAGCTTTTCAGATTTCCCCTGCCATGTAGCACCAACTGGAAGCAAAGAGCAACACAGATGAAGGACTCTTTGCCGCAAAGATCCAGTTCAGTCCAGCAGCAACCAGACAAACCTCCAAGGGTTTTGATGAAGTCATGGTCTGTGAACCTGGGCTAAAGTTTTTTTTTTTAATTATTTTTTATTTTTTAATTAACACACAGGCAAGGTGTATGATTTGAAAACTGTCACAGGAAAAATTAAGATTTTTATATGGAATACTTGCGATTGGGATGATGGTGTGTCTCCTCTGTATGTTGTGAATGTGGCTCTCCTAATGTGCATATATGTTGTGACTTTTGTATAGCTGACTGGAGTAAGATAGATGAAGTAAGCTTTTAATGCTTTAAGCATGCCCTGTAAGTAAAACTTTGTAGAATGGATTTGGTCATTAGAAATATACATCTTAAGTATGAACTTAATGTGACATTGTGGCCTTCCTGATTTCTCTGTATGATGTTCAGCACTATGCATTCAGAATCACAGAATCATTTAGGTTGGAAGAGACCTCCAAGATCACCAAGTCCAAACTCTGACCTAATGCTAACAAGTCTTCCACTAAACCATATCCCTAAGCTCTACATCTAAACATCTTTTAAAGACCTCCAGGGATGGTGAACTCAACCAATTCCCTGGGCAGCCCCTTCCAGTGCCTAACAACCCTTTTGGTTCTTCCTAATATCCAACCTAAACCTCCCCTGGCACAACTCTAGCCCATTCCCCCTCGTCCTGTCAACCAGGCACGTGGGAGAATAAACCAATTCCCACCTCGCTACAGCCTCCTTTCAGGTACCTGCAGAGTGAGATAAGGTCATTCCTGAGCCTCCTCATCTCCAGGGTAAATAGTCCCAGCTCCCTCAGCACCTCCTCATAAGACTTGTTCCCCAGACCCCTCACCAGCTTTGTTGCCCTTCTCTGGACTCGCTCAAGCACCTCCATGTCCTTCTTGTAGTGAGGGGCCCCAAACTGAACACAGTACTCGAGGTGCGGCCTCACCAGAGCTGAGTACAGGGGGACAATCACTTCCCTGCACCTGCTGGCCACACTGCTTCTTATATAAGCCAGGATGCTGTTGGCCTTCTTGGCTGCCTGAGCACACTGCTGGCTCATATTCAGCCGATTATCAACCAAAACTCCCAGGTCCTTCTCTGACAGGCAGCTTTCTAACCACACACCTCCCAGCCTGTAGCTCTGCTTGGGGTTGTTGTGCCCCAGGTGCAGGACCTGGCACTTGGCCTTGTTGAACTTCATACAGTTGGCCTCAGCCCATCAGTCCAGCCTATCCAGATCCTCCTGCAGAGCATTCCTACCCTCGAGCAGACCAACACATGCACCTAACTTGGTGTCACCTGCAAACTTACTGAGGGTGCACTCGATCCCCTCATCCAGGTCATTCATAAAGATACTAAAAAGAACTGGCCCTAGTACTGAGCCCTGGGGGACTCCACTAGTGACTGGCCTCCAACTGGATTTGACTCCATTCACCATGACTCTTTGGGCCCGGCTAACCAGCCAGTTTTTAACCCAACGAAGCATACGCCAGTCCAAGCCAAGAGCAGCCAGTTTCTTGAGGAGAATGTTGTGGGAAACGGTGTCAAAAGCCTTACTGAAGTCAAGGTAGACCACATCTGCAGCCTTTCCCTCATCCACCCAGTGCTTCACTTTGTCAGAGGAGATTAGGTTCGTCAAGCAGGACTTGCCTATCATAAACCCATGCTGACTCGGCCTGATCGCCTGCTTGCCCTGCAAGTGCCGCATGATGACACTCAAGATAATCTGCTCCATGAGGCTTCCCTGGCACTGAGGTTAAACTAACAGGCCTATAGTTTTCCAGGTCAACCTTCCAGCCCTTCTTGTAGATGGGCGTCACATTTGCTAGCCACCAGTCAACTGGTACCTCCCCCGATAGCCAGGACTGCTGATAAATGATGGAAAGTGACTTGGTCAGCTCTTCTGCCAGTTCTCTCAGCACCCTCGGGTGGATCCCATCTGGCCCCATCAACTTGTGTACATCTAAGTGCTGTAGTAGCAGGTCGCCAACCATTTCCTTGTGGATTGTGAAAGCCACATTCTACTCCCCACCCCCTTCCACCAGCTCACGGTACTGGGTATCCAGAGAATAACTGGTTTTGCTGCTAAAGACTGAGGCAAAGAAGGCATTAAGCACCTCAGCCTTTTCCTCTTCTCTTGTCACTAAGTTTCCCCCTGCATCCAGTAAAGGATGGAGATTCTCCTTAGTCCTCCTTTTCATGTTTATGTATTTATAAAAACATTTTTTGTTGTCTTTAACAGCAGTAGCCAGATTGAGCTCCAGACGAACTTTGGCCTTTCTAATTTTGTCCCTGCACAGCCTTACAACATCCTTATAGTCCTCCTGAGTGGCCAGCCCTCTTTTCTAAAGGTCATAAACCCTCTTTTTTCTCCTAAGCTCAAGCCACAACTCTCTGTTCAGCCAGGCCAGTCTTATTCCATGCCAGCTTTTCTTTGGGTATATGGGGACAGACCGCTCCTAAGCCTTTAAGATCTCCTTTTCGAAGAGTGCCCAGTCTTCCTGGACTCCCCTGCCGTTCAGAACTGCCTCCTGAGGGACTCTGCCAACCAGTGTCCTGAACAGCTCAAAGTCTGCTCTCCGGAAGTCCAAGACAGCAATTTAACTGAACACCCTCCTGACTTCACCAAGAATAGAGAAGTCTACCATTTTGTGGTCACTCTGCCCAAGACAGCTCCTGACCACCACATCTCCCACCAGTCCTTCTCTGTGAACAGAAGGTCTAGTGGGGCACCTCCCCTGGTAGGCTCACTAACCAGCTGTGTCAGGAAGCTATCTTCCACGCTCTCCAGAAACCTCCTAGACTGCTTCCTCTGAGCTGTACTGTATTTCCAGGATATGTCTGGGAAGTTGAAGTCCCCCACAAAAACAAGCGCTGGCGATTTCGGAACTTCTGCCAGCTGCCTGTAGAATGCCTCATCTGTCTCTTCATCCTGGTTTGGCGGTCTGTAACAGACCCCCACCAGGATGCCTGCCTTGTTGTCCTTCCCACTGATCCTAACCCATAGGGACTCAACCTTATCACCCCCAGTCTCAGCCTCGAGTTACACAACATCAAAACACTCTCTTATATAGAGAGCCACACCACCACCCCTTCTGTGCTCCCTGTCCCTTCTGAAGAGCTTATAGCCAGTCATTGCAGCATGCCAGTCATGGGAGTGGTCCCACTGCATTTCAGTGATGGCAACCAAGTCATAGCTAGCCTTATGCATGATGGCTTCCAGCTCCTCCTGTTTGTTGCCCATGCTGCTGTACTGGGTCTGGCTGGGATGTTAACTTTCCCTGCAGCAGCCCATACAGTGCCATGCTCTGCACTTGTAGCTAGAACAGCAGTGGTATCACACCAGTGTTGTGTCTGCTGATGAGAAGTGCTGGAAGAGTATCAGGACTTTCTCTAACCCTCCTGGGGGGTGGGCAAAAAGTGAGAAAGAAACATCACCAGGGCAGCTGACCTAAACCAACCAAAGAGATATTCCATACCATGTGATGTCACACTCAGCAATAAAAGGTGGAAGAAGGAGGAAGAGGGAAGGGGTGGGCTTTCATTGCAAAAACGTCTGTCCTCCTTGCGAACACCGGCTACGTGCGTTGAGGCCCTGCTTCAAGGACATGGTCAGGCATTGTTCATTTGCAGGAAGTAGAAAGTAATTTCTTTCCTCTGCACTTCCATATAGCCTTTACTTGTTTTGTTTTGCTGTTTCCTTTCCCTCTCCCTTTCCCCTTTCCCTTTTTCCCTTTAGTTGAATTGTTAATTAATAATATTTCCTTAATATATATATTTTTTTCCCTTTAATTAAATTACCCTTATCTCAACCCGTGAGTTGTTCTTTCCTTTACTTCTTCCCCTCCTCAGATGAGGAGGGGGAGTGAGAGTGGTTGTGGTATTCTGCTTCCTAGCACGGTAAAACCACCACAGTCCTTTTTGGCGCCCAACGTGAGGCTCGAAGGGTTGAGATAACAATAAAATTGATTAAAACTCTACAACTAACACACTTACTTGCTAGTCACCATGTTCAGTGTCCTGTTAATATTGGTTGGTTTGATCGCATGTCATGCAATCCGTGTCATATTCTCTTTTCTCCTCTGTATTTGATCTGAGAATGTGCTACAATCTGTGTTCGTTTTTTTAAACTCGCTGTGCTGCCAAGCACTGGCCTTGAGTTTAATCTGGCATTCAGGCTCTGCCCTGTTATCATTTGGGTCTCATGGAAACTATCTTTTAGAGAATATTCAGAATTACACTGCCTCCTTTTCCTCATCTGGAAGTCAGTTTATGAATGATATCAGGAATGGTAGTCAGTTCATGAATGACATCAGGAATGGTACAGTCTCCTTCTTTCACAGTGGGCTAATTACAACAGTTTTTGAGTATTTTGAATATCCATGCATAACCCATATATTGCTATTTCTAATTCTGCATAACGGGGCTTCTCTTCTCTCTAAGATTAGCCGATTGTTTAGAAAGCTTACCTGGCAATCTATCCCAAAACAGTCTTATGGCGAGTGGCAAGGTGTGTGGGAGAATATAGGCAAGTACCTGTCATGGGTGTCTCCCCCAATAGTTTTGAACTTCACCCCTGAACAAGTGCAAAATCCAAAAAAAACTGATAAAATGTTTGAGAGTCGTATGCCCTGACCCTGACAATGCCGGAGAACGACAGCTTGCAGCATTGTGCTGGGTCCTGGCTTACTCCTATCAAACACTGTTCAACATCATCCAGCACCTTGAAGAGAGGGAGGAAGTCTATGAATCTGATGACCAGATAACACGTGCTGTGGCTGACTCAGAGGACCAACCGACTATGCTATCAGTCACCCCCATAGTCAAGTCAAAACAATGGAAACGGAAGTCAGCTCGCTTAGTAAGGGAAGAAGCCTCTCCTAAGAAGGAGGGAGAAGGGGAAAAGGCAGGCACCTCTAAAGCAGGACCATCACAAGAACAGCAGGAAGAAGATATGGAAATCATAAATGAATCAGAAACCACTCGATCCCTATCCCTGAGTGAGTTGCAAGAAATACGAAAGGACTATGGTCAACACCCAGGTGAACACATCCTCACCTGGCTGCTTCGATGCTGGGACACTGGGGCCAGTAGCCAACAATTAGAAGGCAGTGAAGCCAAGCAGCTGGGATCCCTCTCTAGAGAAATGGTAATTGACAAAGGAATTGGAAGAGGGACACAGGTTCTCAGCCTTTGGAGGCAACTCCTGGCAGCTGTGAAAGAAAGGTATCCCAATAAGGAAGACATTGTATATCAAGTCAACAAGTGGACCACTGTGGATAAAGGTCTCCAGCAACTGAGGGAATTAGCTGTGCTAGAGATGATTTATAGTGATTTGGACAATGCCCAGACACCTAGAGATCCTGATGAAGTCCAGTGTACAACATCCATGAGCTTAAATTGGTGTGGAGTGCACCATCATCACATGCCAGTACGCTGGCAATGCTTAATTGGGATGAGGGGATGGGACCAACAGTGTATAATGTGCCCTGCCAACTCAAGAAATATGAAAACAATCTCTGTGCTCGAGTACAGGCCTGTGTCTCAGTTGTGGAGAAACTGTCAGAAAGAATTGAGAACCTCGCAGAACGAGCATATCCCTCCTCATCCAGACAGAGTGATATCTCAGCCATTAAAAAGCAATATTTTCCTGCTCAAGAGAGAGAGTACCCAAGATGCACACCATGTGGCACCTTATGGTTTTATCTGCGTGACCACGGGGAAGAAATGAGGAAGTGGGATTGTGTACCTACTTCAGCCCTAGCTGCTCAGGTATGTGAACTGAAAGGAAAGACAGCAGCAAGAAGAGGGGCTCCTAAGAAAAATGCTGCTCCGGTTTCTGTTGGGCCATTCTCCAGAGGCAGTAGAAGAGCTGATGTTATTTTTGACCTTGATGAAGGGACCTCTGCTTTTCACGTGCAAGAATTAAGTGGCAGACACTCCAGCCAGAACTAGAGGGGCCCTGCCTCTGGCCAGGTAGAGGAGAGGGATAACTGGATTTATTGGACTGTGTGGATCCAATGGCCTGGCACATCGGAGCCACAAGAATACAAAGCTCTAGTGGACACTGGCGCTTTGTTGTTCTTTCCTTTACTTCTTCCCCTTCTCATCTGAGGAGGGGGAGTGAGAAAGTGGTTATGGCGTTCAGCTGCCTAGCACGGTAAAACCACCACAACGCATCTGCGGAGCCAATCGCCTCAGCCAGAGGGGCAGATGCATTCTGCACATCATCTATGTATACATCTTTGCAAGTTCTCAATTTAGCATCTGTTTCCTATGTCAGAGAAAAACAGTATTTGTTCAAGAAATGTTTGATATAAAAGCTGAAATTTTAGTTAAATATATATATATATATCTGCTAGTCAAACTGAGGTGCAAAATGGAATTGCACAGGCAGTGAAAGCAGGAACATGTGGTTTGAGAAGAGTACATGCATGCTGTCCAGATGTGCAGAGATGGGATCAGGAAACCCAAGGCACAAACAGGGCTTGACAAGGGACACAAATTAAAACAAGAAGGGATTCTATAGGTACGTTGGTCAGAAAAGACCATGAAGAACGTACCACCTCTTGACAAATGAGAAGGGAGAACTAATAGCAACAAACATGGAGAAGGATGAGACAAAGAAGCTGTTGAGCACCTCAGTCTTAACTGCCAGTCAGGCTTCCCACACCTCTTGAATCCTGAATCTCTAGACAATGGTTATGTGAGCAAAGTCCCTCCCACCATAAGCAAAGTGCAGTTTCGAGACCACCTGATAAAACTGAACAGGTTTAAGTCCATGGGGTCCAATGACATGCCTCCCAGGATCCTGGGGGAATTGGCTGATATAGTTGTCAGGCCACTCTCCATCATATTTGAAAAGTGCTGGCAGTAAGGCTAAGTCCCCAGTGACAGGAAAAAAAGAATCATCGCTCCCATTTTTATAAAGGTTCAGAAGGAGGACCTGTGGAATTACAGACCAGTGAGCCCCACCTCTGTGCCTGGCAAGATCATGGAGCAGATCCTGCTGGAAGCAGTGTCAAGGCACATTCAAGGCAAGGAGGTGATCTGGGACAGCCAGCATGGCTTCACCATGAGCAAATTGTACCTGACTGATCTGGTGCCTTCTATGAGGGAGTGACTGCATCAGCTGACAAGGGAAGACCAGCCAATGTCATCTATCTGGACTTATGTAAGGCCTTCAACACAAAACATCCTGATCTCCAAATTGGAGAGGGATGGATTTGATGGGTAGACCATTCAGTGGATAAGGAATTGACTCGATGGCCACACCCAGAGAGTAGTGGTCAATGGCTCTATTTCCAGGTGGAGGCCGGTGATGAATGCTGTCCCTTAGGGGTCTGTCTTGGGACTGGTACTGTTTAATATCCTTATCAATGACACAGACAGTGGGATCAAGTGCACCCTCAGCAAGTTTGCAGGTGACACCAAGCTGAGCCATGATACAACAGGAGGAAGGGATGCCATTCAAATGGACCTGACAAGCTTGAGAAGTGGGCCCATGTGAAACTAATGAGGTTCAACAAGTCCAAGTGCAAGGTGCTGCACCTGGGTTGGGGCAATCCCAGACAGGAGTACAGACTGGGAGAAGAACTCACTGAGAGCAGCCCTGAGGAGAATGACTTTGGGGTTCTGGTGGACAAAATGCTTGGCATGAACCAGCCATGTGCACTCACAGCCCAGAAGGCCAACTGCATCCCAGGCTGTATCTACAGAGGAGTGGCCAGCATCTTAAGGGGGGGAGGGGGGGGTGGTGACTGTCCCCCTCTACTCTGCCCTTGTGAAGCCCCACTTGAAGTACTGCAACCAGGTCTAGGGCCCCCAGTCCAAGAAAGTTGTGTATCTGTAACAGTGGGTCAAGAGGAGCACTGCAAAGTTGATCAGAAGGTTGGAGCACCTCCCCTACAAAGAAAGGTTGAATGAGGTGGGAATGTTCAGCCTGGAGAAGAGAAGACTCCAGGGAGACCTCATTGCAGCCTTTCAATAGGTAAATTGAGCTTATAAAAGGTTACATGAACTTTTTACTCAGGCAGATAATGATAGAACAGGGAGGAATGATTTTAAACCAGGAGAGATTTAGATACTAAGGAGAAATTCTTCACTAAGAGGGTGGTGAGGCACTGGAACAGGTTGCCCAAAGAAGATGTGGAGGTGTTCAGTGCCAGGTTAGATGGGGATTTGAGCAACCTGGTCTAGTGGGAGGTGTCCCTGCCCATGTCAGGAGGGTTGGAAGCAATCTTTAAGGTCCCTTCTGACCCAAGCCATTCTATGATTCTATTTTATGGTTGTGTTCTGCATGGATCAGTACTGGGACGAGTACCATTTAACATCTTTGTCAGTGACATGGACAGTGGAATTGTGTGTACCCTCAGCAAGTCTGCAGATGACACCAAGCTGTGTGGCGTGGTCACCATGCTAGAAGGAAGAGATGCCATCCAGATGGACCTAGGTTTGACAGGTGGCCACTGTGAATGTTGTGAAGTTCATCAAGACCAAGTGCAAGGACCTGTACCTGAGTCAGAGCAATCCCATGCTCAAATATAAGCTGGGTGGAGAATGGATTGAGAGCAGCTCTGAGGAGGATTTGTGGTGTTGGTTGCACTGGCTTTGTGTACTTATAGCCCAGAAAGCCAAGCATATGGCTAGGCTGCATGAAGAAAAACATGACCAGCAGGTTGAGGGAGGTGATTTGTCCTCTTTACTCTGCTCTACAATTCCATGATTCTTGTGAGACCCCACCTAGAGTACTGAGTTCTGCTCTGGGGCCCCAACATGTGAAGGACATGGACCTTTTGGAGCCCTTCTGCTGTGAAATCAGGCTGACGGAGTTGGGGTTGTTTAGACTGTTCTCCAGTCTGACAGGTCTGGGGAGAATTTATAGCAGCCTTCCAGTACTTAAAAGGGGCCTACAAGAAGACAGGGAAAGACTCTTCATTAGGGATTGTAGTGGTAGGACAAGGAGTAATGGTTTTAAACTAAAAGAAGGTAGTTTTAATTAGATATTAGGAATTCTTCACTATGAGGGTAGTGAGGCAGTGGCACAGGTTATCCAGAGAAATTGTGGATGCCCCATCCCTGGAATTGTTTAAGGCCACATTGGATGGGCTTTAAGCAACCTGGTCTTGTGGGAAGTGTCCCTGCCCACTGACAGTAATACGGAAAAAACATTTGCAAAGCAGCATATTGATTTGCAATGTTAAACAATTCTTTGCCTGCAAGATACCTCTTAAAAAACAACCAAACAAGCTCCTCAAGCTTCAAAGAATTAGGAAAAAATGGTAAAAGTTGACAGGACACTTTAAAAAAGGTTTATGCAACTAAGCTTTTGAAATTCAGTGCTGACATACTTCATTCCTGCTTCCGTTAGCCCCAGTTTGCATTCTTTCCCTAAAGAGGGAGTGTACCTATACAGATAACTATTATCTTAGACAGGTTAATAACCAGCAAGATGTTAGAAGTGGAGGCCTAGATCTATTAACCTTAGAAAACGTTGGTAAAAGGTCTCTCCTCTGATATAGTAGACATCATCCTAGCATGAAGTTTTCGGTGAACACTCAGACAAGCTTAGGAAAAAGGTTACAAACAACCTTGTATTTTAATCAAATTTCTCCTTATGAGGAGAAATTAGTTCCTATACATCAGAATCCAATTAGAAGTTTTGCTAAAAATGCATACATTTAGGGAAGCAAGACTAGTATCCCAAAAACAAATAGAGAAATGAAAATGCCCAATGGGAATAGCAGTACTTTTTCATGGCAGATAACGTTTTAAAACAAACATAAGATGGAGAATTTATTCATTTTAAAAAGCAGATTCTTTGTTTACAGTTTTTAAACATTTCCATCCATAATGTTTTTAAAGCAAGTTTCCTTACCACCTAAGATTTTGTATTCTGAAACATTTACCAATGAAGCAAGATTACTGGAAGTCTGGTACAACCACTGGAGAATAACACTGGAAGTTCCTAAGTTAATTTACTAATTAATGCTCAATAAAACCAGAAGGGATAGCACGGCAACTAACTAGTCAAGCCTACAATACACTTCAGACTATCTTTGAATGAAGCAGGATACTCTTTTCCAGAGCTCTTCCAAAGGGAAGGAAAGAGGAAGCTGAATATTAATGCTGTTTACCAAAAACAAACCTTTCTCCTCCTCCCCCCAGAAGTGAATAATACATTAATTTTCAGTTACGTATGCACTGATACAGATGTTGAGAAAAATGCATTGCTAATAAAAAAATTGCTTTTTGATTTACAAACCAACAAAATCACTGAAACTGAAGAGAAAAAAAAATACAGAAATGAAGACAAGTCTAGTGTAAGAACTATGAACACTCAGAAATGAAACAATCTTTTCAATAAACTTTAAAAATACATGGGAAAGGGCAGAAGATTTTACTTACCTGGAAGGTGATTAGGATAACTACATTATAAAATGTAAGTTCTTTAAAAAAAAATCTTGCCGCATTTATATTTTACATACTATAGTGCATCTGAGAAATACAATTATTATAGATTCTGCACAAATTGTAGTGTTTAATTTGGCCCAACAATTTATTCATCAGTTCTGGAACCCCTTACTAAACAGGAGAACCTCTGCAAGTGAGGATTAATTTATTTAAAATGTGTATATAAAGCTTAAAACATAATTTTTGTTAGGTATGCTGTTTAGAGTTCATAATGTTAATCAAAAATACTAATATTTGGACATGTCGATAACTGAGGATTAGAATAGCTATAAAAGCTAACTAACTTTGTGTCTAAATATCTTTTTCACTATTGAAGAGGAACAAGTTTCTCTGTTAAATTGATTGTGAAAAGGTTAAAGGTGACGACCATAACCCAGAATGCCTAAAAAGAGGTTTCTGCCAGCAGACTGGCTGTTAGGCTGCTATGCTTGCAAAAAGAAAACAATATAACTAGTTCCAATGTATAGAAAATTAATCATTTAGAAAAGTAATCAAGTAATCTAGGCAACTTCAGGTCAAAAAAAAAAAAAAAAAAAAAAAAGAGAAGCCTTATTTTTAAAGAGATCCGCTTTACCTTTATACAGCTCAAATTATATCTTGTCTTTTATTCAAACAATCTAATAATTGATGACAAAAATTCCATCTCGTCTTAAGTCATATAAATCATTACAAGAAAACAGACACTTGACACAAAACTCCAGACATTACTTCTCATTCCAGCTTTGACCACTCATCATCTGACCATTCATTATTTAAGATAAAACTGTTGATTACCTGGAACGACACCATTTGTTGCTATTGCACTCATTGAAATTGCAGTTAGCATAGTCTGTGGATAAAAAAAAAATAATTGAGAAAAAAGAGAAAAAAATTAAATTGAAAGTTTTTGAAATACAGGACAAGACAAAATGATCTAAGTGTAATTAAGAATGTATTTTTTAATAAAATGTTACAACCAAAAGCAGTCATATCTTTGGTTAGGGATTTCCATGTAAATTGAGTACTAAATTAACTAAATCTTCCAGTAGAAGATTTAGATGCTTCAGACAGCCTTCAAATAGATTGGAAGAGTACAGCCCACCAAGCATACTTAAGATAAGAGATGTTTTCATTCCAATTAAATAGTATTAACCAACTTGTCAAGGATCATTGCTAAAACAATATCCTCTACTAGTGGTTTTACATTCCACAAAATGAATTTATGAACATGGTACTAGTAGTTTATGTTTCAGTTGTTCTGAAGCAGTGAAAAATGAAACCGTCCAGGACTCAATGTATATCATTAAATGTTTGCTAAAAGCTGATTCAATAAAAATTCATAAAATACCTCAAGCTAAAACTTACTGTGCTTGGCTCAGAGAAAACCCCACACAGGCTGAAATGACATGACATTCAGTGTATATATTTAACTACAATAGAAGACACTGTCATCTCAACCCATTCTGTATCTCTCAATTGCACTGATACTTAATTTCACAGAGATATTTAAATTTAATGGAGAAATCTTGCTCTGCTTACTTATACACGAGAAGGCAGCAGCATTCTCGTAACAGAATAAGTAAACCAATAATAAAGAAAAAAGGTTATCTTACACAAGCACAACACATGAACACGATGATGAAAGACTCGAGAACTCCAGCTGTTCCTACAATCCATGTCAAACGTAGGAACAGAATGACTCCTAAGATGTTTTGCAAGCAGGGCAGGTACACACCAATAAAAGTGCCCATTCGTGGAACCTGGAAACAGAGACCATAAATCCCTTTGCACTAAACAAAATCCGTAAGTACTTTCTCCTTCAAACACTTAACACAAGTACTCCACGAACAAATACCAAATGAGACTGAGCAGTAGCTTCTGAATTTCCAGATTCAGAAACATTCACATACTAGTTGTTCAGAAAGATTCCTGAAAAGACAGAATTATTTGTGATAGCAAAACCTACTTTTCCTTAGGAATTAGGATAAATCCCTCTATCTCTTGATTACAAAACTTCACACTTCTTCCAAAATACCAGTTACAGGCTGCTGGTGAGAGAGTTTACTGACATTATCAAAATACTGAATACACTCAAAAAAAAGTTGATCACTAATTGGCCTGCATCTAGCCCACAAAATTTTAAACATTTTTATTTTTTGTAATTTGAAAATAGAAAAAAAAAATAGGAGAGAAGAAGATATAACAAGACCAGAAGAAATACAGACCTGACTACATTTTATTTTTGCAAGAGTTGTAAGAACTGCAGTCACATACACACTTCATGAAAGTCAGGCCTTTTCTGTTGAAGTACTCAACTTTGAAGCAGTACACAGTAGGTCACCAGGTAAAGAAGTTAGTCTTAAATGAAATCTCAGGCTGTGATAAAAGCAGTCAATTTAGATTAGCAAGCAAGCATTGCACTAAGTTTCCAAGTACTTAAAAGGACACAATGTCACTCAGACTATAACCAATATGATTTTTTTTTAAAAGTTAATATCTATGTGCAACATCAGTGTTACTATCTCAACTACCATAGAATTACAGAATGGTTAATGTTGAAAGGGACCTCTAAAGGTCATCTGGTTGAATGTCACCTAAGACAGGTTGCCCAGGACCATGTATAGACAGCTTTTATAGACAGCTTTTTAAGATCTGCCAAAAGGGACACCCCACAACCACTCTTTGAGACCTGTGCCAGTGCTCTACCACCTGCACAGAAAAGAAGTGCTTCTTGATGTTTAGATAGAACCTCTTGTGTTCTAGTTTGTGACCACTGCCTCTTGTCCTGGCACTGAACACTACTGAAAATAGCATGGCTCTATGTTCATTGCATCCTCCCTTCAGGTTTTTATATACGTTGAAGAGATCCCTCCTAAGCTTCCTCTACTCCAAGCTCAACACTTCCAACTTTCACTGCCTCTCCTCATAGGAGAGGTGCTCCAATCCCATATTATGCTGCTCTGCCAGGCTACTACCTAACTATCGTGTAATTTAAAATGCTAAAGTGGAAGAAAAAAATAAAAAAAAACACCACATGTATAAATCACACTTTCAAGCCACTATTTGATGGAATACAAGGGGGTACATTGTTCATGTGGCCAGTCACTTCCAGATGGACTAACACTGTGCTGCATTAACAAAAACTCTGCAGCAGTGGGCTGGAGGACCAGGATCACAATAAGAACAGTGTGAATTATTGGTATTGGTTCTCATATGTCAAACTACACCTTCAGATTAAAAGAAAAATGCAGATGAAACAAAAACAGACGAAGAACAGCAAAAGCTAAAGCTGGACTTTATTCCATGCCATTGCTCACTATTCCAGTATCAAATTCCTGTACCTGTCAAGTCTTAATGCAAACCATTCTAGTGCAAATATTCAGGCATCATACTATGAAACTCTCCTCCAGTCAAAAGTTCCAGGTACCGCCTTATTTTCAAACACCTTTTGATATCTTCTGCAATGTGCTAATTTCCTTCTATTCCTTCAGTGTATTCTTCTATGACTTCAGTGGCAGGGAGGGACACTGAGAGGACCTGGAAAGGCCAGCTGATAAATACATGGCGGAGAGGCTGGCCATTGCAGGAAATTATTTATTTTTTGATTGGAAAGGTTTACTTGGCACCTGGCCTGATGGCTGCTGATGGGTCCCAATTGTCTCAAAAGGGGAAATAGATCCTAGCCCAGCAGTTGGCAAGGCTCATTGAGAAGCCTTTAAACTAGGTACAAAAGGCGACAAGGAAGAAATGAGGCTTGAGAGAAATGAGCCTGGGGTAGCAATGCCAGGGATGGGGGTTGGAGCAGTGGTGTTGTGTGTGCTCACCAGTGCAGGCAGCATGGGTAACAAACAGGAGGAGCTGGAAGCCATCATGCAGCAGGCAAACTACAACCTAGTTGCTTTCACTGAAATGTGGTGGGACCACTCCCACAACTGGAGCGCCATGATGGGTGGCCATTAGCTCTTCAGAAGGACAGGCAATGAAGGAGGGGCGATGGTGTGTCTCTCTATATCAGAGAGTGTTTCGATGTTGTAGAGCTCAGGGTTGGGAATGATAACGTAGAGTCCCTATGGCTTAGGACTGGGGGATGGCCAACAAGGCAGACATCCTGCTGGGGGCCTGTTATAGACCGACAAACCAGGATGAAGAGACAGATGAAGCATTTTACAAGCAGTTGGCAGAAGTCAAGCAATCACCAGCAGGGGACTTCAACTTCCCAGATGTATGCTGGAAATACAATACAGCCCTGAGGAAGCTGTCTAGGAGGTTTCCGGAGTGTGTGAGAGATAGCTTCCTGACTCAGCTGGTTAGTGAGCCTACCAGGGGGGTGTCCCGCTACACCTGCCACCTGCTGTTCACAGAGAAGGTCTGGTGGGAGATGTGGTGGTTGGGAGCTGTCTCGGGCAGAGTGACAATGGTAGTCTATTCTTCGTGAAGTCGGGGGGGAGCGGAAGGGCGGCGTGTGTCAATAAAACTTCTACCTTGGACTTCAGAGGGTAGACTTTGAATTGTTCAGGACACTGGTAGGGAGGGTCCCTCAGGAGTCAGTCCTGAAGTGCAAAGGGGCCCAGGGAAGATGGATGGTCCTCAAGAAGGAAGTGTTCAAGGTACAAGAACAGGCTGTTCCCTCTGTGCCGTAAGGTAAGCTGGAGGGGAAGATCATAGAATCATACAATATTCCCAGTTGGAAGGGACCCATAAGGATCATCAAGTCCAACTCCTTGCACCGCACAGGTCTACCCAAAAGTTTAGACCATGTGACTAAGTGCACAGACCAAACGTTTCTTAAATTCATACAGGCTTGGTGCAGTGACTACTTCACTGGGGAGCCTGTTCCAGTGCTCAACCACCCTCTCAGTGAAAAATCTCCCCCTGATAGCTAGTCTGAACTTCCCCTGCCTCAGCTTCACCCTATTCCCGCTGGTCCTATCGCTAGTGTTTATGGAGAAAAGGTCACCTGCCTCTCCACTCGCCCTCGTGAGGAAGTTGTAGACCGCGATGAGGTCTCCCCTCAGCCTCCTCTTCTCCAGGCTGAACACACCCAGTGACCTCAGCCGCTCTTCATACGTCATCCCCTCCAGGCCCTTCACCATCTTCCTCCCCCTCCTCTGGACACTCTCCAACAGCTGAATGTCCTTTTTGTACTGTGGTGCCCAGAACTGCACACAGTACTCAAGGTGAGGCTGCACCAGCACAGAGTAGAGTGGAATGATCACTTCCCTCGCCCAACTAGAGATGCCGTGCTTGATGCAGCCCAGGATACGGTTGGATCTCCTGGCTGCCAGGGTACACTGCTAGCTCATATTCAACTTGCTGTCAACCATGACCCCAAGATCCCTCTCTGCGGGGCTGCACTCCAGAGTCTCGTCGCCTAGTCTGTATGTATGGCGAGGGTTGCCTCGTCCCAGGTGCAGGACCTGGCACTTGCTTTTGTTAAACTTCATGCAGTTGGTGATTGCCCAGTTCTCCAACCTGTCCAGATCTCTCTGTGGAGGCCTTTCCACCCTCATAGGAGTCCACAACTCCTCCAAGATGACCAGCTTGACTGAACAGGAAACTTCACTGAGCGTCTGGGAGAAAGAGAGAGTTTGTGTCCAGTGGAAGGAGGAACAGCCTCCCCACTATGGTTAAGGATAACAAAAAATGTTTTTATATTAGCGGCAAGAGGAGGGCCAAGGAGAATCTCCATCCTTTACTGGATGCATGGGGGGAGGGGGGGGGAACATGACTGATGAGGATAAGGAAAGGGCTGAGGTTCTTAATGCCTTCTTTACATCTGTCATTACTAGTCAGACCAGTCAGGGTACTCAGCGTCCTGAACTGGAAGCTTGGGACAGGGAGCAGAAGAAAACCCCTGCAGTTCAGACGGAAACAGAGACCTGTTGCTCCACCGGGACTGTCACAAGTCCATGGGGCCAGATGGGATCCAGCTGAGGGTGCTGAGGAAGTTGGCAGATGCGATTGCTGGGCTACTTCCCGTCATCTATCGGTGGTCATGGTCATCCAGAGAGGTGCCAGATGACTGGAGACTTGCTAATGTGATGCCCATCTATAAGAAAGGTCATAAAGAGGACCTGGGGAACTACACGACTGTCAGCCTGACCTCAGTGCCAGGAAAGGTGATGGATCAGGTCATCTTGAATGCACACAGAATGTGCGGGACAACCAAGGGGTCGGGCCCAGTCAGCGTGGGTTCGCGAAAGGCAAGTCCTGCCTGACCAGCCTCATTTCCCTCTATGACCAAGTGACCGGCCTGGTGGATGAGGGCAGGGCTGTTGATGTAATCTACCTAGACTTCACTAAGGCCTTTGACATGGTCTCCCACAGTATTCTCCTGGAGAAGCTGGCAGCCCATGGCCTGGATAGGTTCACTCTTTAGTGGGTTAAAAACTGGTTGGAGAGTTGGGTCCAGAGAGTAGTGGTGAATGGAGTGAAATCTAGCTGGTGACTAGTCACGCGTGGTGTTCCCCAGGGGTCAGTGTTGGGGCCCACCCTCTTCAATATCTTTATTGATGATTTGGTTGAAGGAATTGAGTGAGC
Source organism: Nettapus auritus (assembly GCA_011076525.1). Classification (NCBI taxonomy): domain Eukaryota; kingdom Metazoa; phylum Chordata; class Aves; order Anseriformes; family Anatidae; genus Nettapus; species Nettapus auritus. Next base: position 65,506,758 of record CM021766.1, on the reverse strand, counting down.
CCTCAGAAAGTTTGCAGACGACACCAAGTTGGGGGGAAGTGTCGATCCGCCAGAGGATAGGAAGGCTCTGCAGAGGGACCTGGACAGGATGGGTCGATGGGCAGAGGCCAATGGGACATGTTCAACGTGACTAAGTGCTGGATCCTGCACTTTGGCCACAGCTACCCCATGCAGCACTACAGGCTTGGGGCAGAGTGGCTGGAAAGCTGTGCACAGGAAAAGAATCTGGGGGTGTTGGTCGACGCTCACCTGAACATGAGCCGGCCGTGTGCCCAGGTGGCCAAGACAGACAACAGCATGCTGGCTTGTATCAGGAACAGTGTAGTCAGCAGGACCAGGGAGGTGATCGTCCCCCTGTACTCTGCTCTGGTGAGGCCGCATCTCGAGTACTGTGTTCAGTTTTGGGCCCCTCCCTAGAAGGAAGACATCAAGGTCCTGGAGCATGTCCAGAGAAGGGCTACGAAGCTGGTGAAGGGTCTGGTGAACAAGTCCTTTGAGGAGTGGCTGAGGGAACTGGGGTTGTTTAGTCTGGAGAAGAGGAGGCTCAGGGGAGACCTTAGTGCTCTCTACAGCTACCTGAAAGGAAGGTGTTGGGATCTGGGGGTTGGCCTCTTCTTGCAGATAACTAGAGACACAACTAGATGGAATGACCTCAGGGGAGGTTTAGGTTGGAAATTAGGAGACATTTCTTCCCAGAAAGAGTAGTCAGGCACTGGAACGGGTTGTCCGGAGAGGTGGTGAGTCACCATCCCTGGAGGTGTTTAAGGAAAGATTGGATGTGTTGCTTCGGAACATGATTTAGTGGGTGACATTGGTACTAAGGGGATGGTTGAACCAGATGATCTTCAAGGTCTTTTCCAACTTAATGGTTCTATAATTATAGGATTCTACTCATTCTTATCCACTTCTACTTCTTCCTCCATAGCTCGGAATAAAAAAGAAAAAGAAATCAGTAGCAGCACCCCCACTCCTACTGAAAGAGAAATAACTTCCAGTACTCTCATTTTTCCTATATCTACCCGAGTTTTCATTCTGTTGTTCATTTTCCAAGCCCTGCCAGTTCCACCTCATCATCCCTCCTTGAGTAGCAGTTTTTGTGCTTTGTCAGGCTGCATGTTTTTGATCCAGGCTTTCTCCTTCTGAACTGCTTCCAACCTTTTGCAGATGGATCAATCTAACATCTTATTGCAGACTAACTAGGTTGCATATACTTCTTTCCTAGAGGTCTAGATAGGCAATTTTGGGCATCCAGCACACAACCCTCAGAGATTTTAGCTGTTATCTTTGAGCAAATGTGTTTAGAAATGCATTAAAGAGAGCCCTTCCCTCCTCTGAACACAAATTATAGAGCTACCCAGAAAACAAAACTGCTACCATATTAGCAGAAGAAAAAAGTGACTTTTTCCAAGTTTTGCTTCAATTTCAGCCAGAGGTAAAAAATAAAATGCATCATTAAACCAACCAAAGGAGAAAAAAATTTACATTGCATCCCCACCAAAGGTAGATAAAAATACTTATGTTTATATAAGGATAGAAGGAAGAAAAGGGAAGAGGAAACTTGAATGCTTTCAGTGCTTGCTTTGAGTCTTAGTTTTACACATTTCATCTAGGAGTTTTACAGCAAGTTCTTGCTAAAATATGCTGCCAATAACAACAAATTAAGATGAGTCCTATTGTGAACACTTCAATTTTAAGCACAGTATTATAAATGTCCTGTTTTCAGGCATCCATTGATTTTTTTTTAACATTGAAAAAATATTCCTCTTTTTGTGGCTAGCTTATCAGAAGTTTAAATACCTTGACTTCTTTTCGCTTGGTGTCTTCATCTGCTTCATGTTCCACCACACCTTGAGTCAGATTCGTATAGTTTGCTAGTTTATTAAGAAGAGATGACACCATGGGATTGCTATCCATTTCCTCCTGTTGGGATTTTAACACAACTGTGCTTATTAAAAAGTTTGAGTCATGATTTTATGATACTACTGCAATCAAACTCAGCAGGTTAGCCCTAACTCAAATCCAGAAGCTAGCATGAGAAACTACTAGTCATCTGTCAATCAACAAAAGTTCTAAATCTTCAACAGTTCAACACTACAAGGCTATATTGCTTTCTTTTTTTAAAAAAAAAAAGCAAACAATCTTACAATATGCAGCTTGTAAAGCTGGAATATAAGGGAAATCTAGAGAAGGGCCATTATTCTAAAAATTATAAGGGACAATATTTATGAGATTGTACTAGCAGCATCAAGCCATTGGACACTAGCTAGGATGTTGGAAAAAGGAATTGCCTCTGATAATTCTCTCAAGCACCAAGTATCTTCAGACTTGAAGACCTCTCAGGAACCACAATCCTTAAGGATCGTTCCCAAACCCACTCTTGTAGGCTTACAGATTTTAATCTCAGAGCATGCATACTACTTCCAAAGCATGCATTTGTTGAAAATATAGGCACGTATATTCTTATGACATGTAATTAAACATACGTAATATTACTTGACAGAGAAGTCAGCCCATCTTTCTTCAGCCAAGTATCTGCTACAAAACCAAAACATGCTAAAAACAAAAATCCCAGAGAAGCACATATAATAAAAGTATTCCAGGAAAAAAGAGCTAGGAAATTCAATCAAGCATGCAAGATCAAACACTGGGAGGTAGATGACATTAGGATGGCAAACAGTAAGATATAATGCCTTCAGGCAAAGATGCCTTATTTCTTAAGTCACAGTAATCACAGTCAACATACATTAATTTTTTGTACTTTTGTACGAAATGTTACAAACAAGTCAGATGAAAGCATGAGACTAGGAAACATACAAAAAAAACACATGCTATGAAAAGATTGAACACTACGTCAGCAATGGTAATGAAGTCACTAGAATGTTTTCCAGAAGATGCTATAACAGCATGATCCATAATCTGAGATATGCAAAAGATAGTTTTCCTTATACCATCAGCTGAGGATTTAACATTAGGCACTATTAAAAATAACTGATGCAAGCACATATTCAAAGTAGATTAGAGACAATTAAAAAAAAGCAGCAGGTATGGACAATTTATCAACACTGAGGAATATAGCAGCTTATTTGATCAACAGGTAATTTGGGATATTAATGAGTTAAGAGCCTGAAGAAGAGAAATTCAGTGGCTAAACTCAATCATGGTTTCTGTCAAAAAGCTATTAAATAATTCTGTAAGTGACAAATAGACATTTAATGACTAAAAACACTTTGATCTTTAGTGCAATCTTCTCTAAGATTTAGCAAAAAGTAGTAAAATCAAGTATTCTGGTCATACAGAAGAAGGGAACTGAAACATGTCTTCTGTGCAAAGATATTTAGAAGAAAGAAGGGAGGAGCATAAGAGGAAGACAAGAATGGTGGGTTGAATGCAACAGCAAGACGAGCAAGCAATGTAACAAAGACCTTGTTTATCAAAGCACCAAAGCAAGAACAGTGGATGCTGCTGGAGTAAAACTTAAGCTAAACTTACTGAAAGTACCATTTCAACGTGAAAACAGCACTTAAGTGTACGATATCAATATATATATATTTGCCCTGTAAATGATTGTAATTACTCAGTGAATTAACCAGGCATTAAACTTGCATTATAAACCAGATGTTTATATTAGAAAGCAGAAATAGCTAGGTATGCTATACATTGCAACTGGACAATATATTTAAGTCATGGCCTATCACAACTTATAGCTTTGCTTCCTTAAAAATAGTCTGTATTTCCCCAGTTCAACATATTTCCCAATTCTTTTAATACTCGATCATGCTTTGTTAAAACCACTAGATTAAAACTTTCAGCAGCTATCTACAACTTCTAATTCCTAGACAACCAATTTTAAGTGCAAGAAGGCTCATTTCTTCTCTTCACAGCAATGCATACCAATATTTACCAGTTTTGCATATATAAACTAGAGAAAAAAATTAGCTTTTTTTTATTACAGCATTCCAACCTGTTGAAATGTAATGTTTTTCCCACTAAATTTCCCACTGATTTCCCCCCACTACACTAAATTTCAGGAAAAAAGGAGAGGGTTTTCCTTGTTTTCAATCTTATGACCACAACCTGGATTGAAGGTAAAATAAATTTTCTTTTGTAATATTTTTTATATATATATGTATATAAAACTTACCTCAAAGAGAGCCATATTCTTTCCTTCATACTTATTTCCTCTGTCCATTTCTGCACTGTTAATAAATGGACTACTTTCCCTGGCAATCCCATCCCCTGCTGTAAAACAAAAGAACACAACAAGGTTTTAGCATAAAAGGGATGTTCAGAAGATACTGTTTTAAGAATATTCCAGAAAACAAATGGAACTAAAGTCAAATTGCTGCTTCAAAAAGAGGACAATTACAAATTATCTATCTTGATACAGAATCACCATTCTGAAAAATCTACAGATCACTTCAAGTAGCTATATTGTTTTAAAAAGAAATAATTAGCTTTTTTGTTGCTGTTGCTTTAGTTTGCCTTTTTTTGTTTGAAGTCTTAGGTTTCCAAAAATGAAGGGGCTCCCAAGGGTTAGTTCAAGAAGGTCTGAGTCAGTTGCACAGATCGTGTCCACATCTAAGGAAATATAATTTAAAATTTAATTTAACAGACTAATCTTTGTAGAGTATTGTCTTTTAAAACTTCTACATATTATCACTTCTCTAGTTTACTTAAAAGCTCTCTTTAATAGAACTTGACATAAACTTTTGGGGGATGTGGGGGGTATATTAAGATAGCCTAACTCTTCCATACTTTGACTCACTTAAAAAAAAAAAAAAACACTTCTGTAGTGTTGAGGCAGGAATTTATGCAAAAAGCTACAAAATAATTCTTTTCAGAAAAGTTGCAGGGATCTAGGATTCTTGGGATCTATATCTATGAATTTTCTTAGATGCCATACTTATTTTTATTCTATATTGAAATACCAATCTCACAAAGCTGTAGATCCCCTGAGCTGCTCTAGAACACCTTCTTAAAAAAAAAAAAAAGCATCATTTCCACTAGTTTCCAGTCCATGCAATACAAGAGGCATTATGTGCTCATAACCGTCACAACACTGGAATTCCCAAATAGCCTCAAGTCCTTTGCTTGTGCTTTTTGGCCTTATATTTACAAGTTACAGCAACAAGACCTACACAGTCTCTTCACCACATAATTTGAAAAGAGCTGGAGAACAAACCGTTCTTTTCCTTGTGTTCTCCACTCTATCCTTCCAGCGCACTTTTTTTCCTCCCACACACAGTCCCAGAACAATGCTGTTACTAAGATAGACACCAGAACTCAGTCTTGGCAACTCAAGTATCATCCTTGCTGTAATAAGAGAAAAATAGATCTCAGTCCTTCAAGCAGATAAGACAGAATATCCTTCAGGAATGTTGTCAACCAGTCTTCCTAGCTCCCTTAGCTTCACGGTATCACAATACTTACTAGTATCAAGACACAGAGATTCAAAAGATAGCTGTTGTCCATTAGGCTTCTAGAATTTATTCCATAGTCCAGAGAAGATTCATCCAAAATCTACTGTTCTTATCTAGGGTTCTACCATAATGTCCAGCTTTCATTTTTCTGTTTCTCTACTTAAGATTATGATTTTTTGTTTCTCTACTTAAGGTTATCACTGATAAGCTTATCATCAATCCCACTGCTTCAAGTCCTACAACCTAGGTCCCACTCCACTGACCAGCTATCAAGCTTGTGTGTAAGTTTTGTTTGGTTGTTGTTTTTGGGAAGGGAGGAGGGAGAGGAGAAGGTTGTGTGGTGTGCATTTTTGTTTGCTTTTTACAGAGCATGATGGAATGTGCCAGTTTAGTATATGATTGTCTGAGAAATTGGCTTTTATCAGCTCCATTGGACTTGTAGAGAACAGTTCTGATAGTATTGCTATAGCCAATAAAAAGCAACTCTATTCCCACTCAGATACGTGCTGATTTCTCACATCTTCACACTAAGGCATACAAGTACTAAAACTTCTTAGTTTCTTAACAAAATTACTGGAGCATTATTTTCTTTCAGCTGCATTCCTTGAAATGACTAATGTTATTTATGCTAAAGTTTTTTTAAAAAAATATTCCTTACAAGGCCAACTCCCAGATTAAAAAACCTCCTCCATTGGATGAGATTTCTTAATATTTGTCTTGCAAAGCACTTCCATTAACTTTTCTTGTTTGGTGAGAGATGGTATTTGTACTTACTAGCTAAATATTAATACTTCCAATCCTTTCAGGATGTGACATTCCATTCCACCTAACATAAGGTATACAAATCCTAAGCTTTAGAAATAATGTATCCTGTGCTTCCCCCACCTCAGTTATATACTTATTAAAAATTATCATCATTAATTTGCTATGAAAAGTTCACATACCATAGCAAAACTCCATGCTTACTGATGGACCAGTAGGTAAACAAACTAAAGCCATAACTAATGTACCTTGACTGGAAGCCTACCTGGTATTTATTTCTGGGACATGCAAAGGCTATTCTTCCTAATTTTTACATCCACCAGTAGCGCATTTACGTGGCAAGGTTTTGGTAGCAGGAGGCTATAGGAGTGGCTTCTGTGAGAAGAATCTAGAAGCTGCCCCATGTTAGGTAAGGGCCCCACTGCTGACCAGAGCCGAGACAATAAGAATACTGCCACACAGCAGCTGGGAGAGTGAGAGGAGTGAGGAACAGCCTTGCAGGCACCAAGGTCAGTGAAGGAGGGGGAGAAGTACTCCAGGCACCAGAGCAGAAGTCTCCTGCGGCCTGTGGTGAGGACCATGGTGAAGCAGGCTGTCACCCTGCAGCACATGGAGTACCACAGTGGAGCAGGTGGACCTGCCCCAATGGAGACTGCGGCCTGTGGAAGACCCCTGCCAGAGCAGATTCTGGGCCAGACCTGTAGCCTGTGGAGAGGAGCCCATGCAGGAGCAGGTGAACCGGCAGGAGCTGCTGCCCATGGGAGACCCAGGTTGGAGCAGTTTGCTCCTGAGGGATGGACCCGTTGTATGGACCCGTATCTGGAGCAGTTCCTGAAGAGCTGCTGCCTGTGGACAACCCACACCAGATCAGTTCGGCAAGGACTGCATCCCATGGCAGGGACCCCACAGCACAGGGGACAAGAGTGACTGAGAAGGAGCAGTGGAGAAGAAGCGCTATAGACTGACCATAACCCCCATTCCCCTTTTCCCTGTGACCCTTTGGGGAGGAGGTGGAAGAGGGTGGATGAGGGGGGGAAGGTGCTTTTGGTTTCTTTCCTTTGTTTCTCACTTCTCTAGCTTGTTAGTAATAGGCAATAAATCTTACTATCTCCCTATGCTGAGTCTGTTTTGCCTGTCACAATAACTACTGCTCGATCTCCCTGTCCTTATCTCAACCCTTGAGCCCTTTATCATCATATTTTCTCCCCATTCCTCTTTGAGGAGGGGGAGTGAGAGAGCAGTTGTGGTTGAGCTCAATGCCCACCTGAGTAAAACCACTGGAGTCCTTTTGTGGCACCCAGCATGGGGCTTGAACCCACAAACCTGAGATTAAGAGTCTCATGCTCTACCAACTCAGCTAGCCAGGCACTGTGATGATCATAGCTCTATGTGGAATTTAGATGCAACAAGCAATTACATTGTATTTCCTATGTGAGTTGCATACCTGCAAACAGAGAATGATGAAGACATGTCTAGAGTTTGGGAGGCAATATTCAGAAAGTCCATAGATCTATAGTCCATGCCCTCCCATTCACACCTTTTTTTTTTTCCTTTTTATAAAAAAAAGATTGCAGAGTTTCAGAAATGGATAATGATTTCCAATTCCAGTGACCACCATGCCATGCCATTAAGGAATGGTTTTGTTCTCCACAGAGCTGTCATATTATCAGAACTCACAGATCCATATTCATAAAACAACCCTCTATGCAAAAATTCTGTATTCATCTTCCTTCTCATCTTTGCATCATGTGCATCATCTTTTCTCCTCATTAACACCTCAGTACTGCATACCTGCAAAGTACTATTCTCTCCAGTTCATTACTCTTACAACTGCTTGGCTTCCACAGGCCAAGTTCCAGACAATAAACAATCCAGATTTGCAGTTTTATCCAAGCCTCTCTAGTACAATTAATGAGAAGAGCAACTACAGCTATTATAACAACCCAGCCTCCAAACCAATCTATCAGTTTTCCCATTGCAGATGCAATGTAACCCACACAGGTTATTACGAACTGTCCTAGGATTGTGTTAGTCCAAAGTTCAGAACTGCCAAGGTCAAATATTTTCTTATTAACATTTCCATGCACCAAACAAAACTTATGTTTGAAATAAGTCTGCATTCAAAATGTTGGTCATAAAGCTAAAGAAGCACATTGTTCAAATTCTCATTCCTCAAAACTTTTGTGAAGACTAGTGACCCTCACAACCATTGATAGGTAGAATACTTTAAGGTACATTACCAATAAAAAAAAAATTCTAAACAAATCTTAACAAGTTGATTTTATACAGCTCAAGACAGAGCTCAACAGTATAGATTTACAATCAACATAAACAGGCAGAGACCACTTTGCCATAAAAAAGGTGTCCCTCTCATCTTATAACTTACCCAAACCTGGTCCTCACACAAACAGAACTAAACAATTCAGCAGGGGTTGGTGGAATAATACAGAGTTCAGAAAAATATTTTGCTTTTATTTTCATTTTTTGCTGCAATTTTGAATCCAGTTGAGTTTGTATGTTCACTACACAAGTGCTTATGCTGTCACTACAGAGACAAGAATAAGGACAAGAATAAGCAGCCTGAGTAAGGAAAAACACTTTAGCACTAACACCAATCTAACTAAATCACAGAACAACAGTAATAGTTCTGCCCTCACCCTCCTCCTCCACGATTCAAAAGAGCTGGAACATTTAAAAAAAAGTATTACAGGTATCTTGTCTTATGGAAAATGACAGACCAGAGCTTGGGAATTGAGAAGGCAAACAGTCATCTAAGTGATCCTAAATTTGCACTAAGATGCCTGTTCAAGAGATTAAGGACAAAAATATTAGACCATCTAATCTTATTTCCTGTCTTTCCACAGGTTACAGATTTTCATTGGGCTCTACAACTCTGAGAAAACATGCTGAGATTTGACGCCCATGTTTTCATAATTGAAATAAAAATAAAATAGTAGATATTTTCCTGTTATGATTAATGTTTTTTAATTAGAGGAAAAATCTAAAAGAATTGTTCCTTATTTCTACATTTGAATTTGGATCTTCAAATTTCTATCTGTAACTTCCTAGTATACCTTCCAAATTCAACCACTTGCACTCAGTATTTTCCGTCTGTGAAGGTTACAATATTTATCAAGATTCTCAAACTGTTTTGGAAAAATTAAACCAACTAAGCTCATAAAGCATTCTCCCAATTTTCAGTCATTTTTGTGGCAACATCCTTTCCAGTTTTTAAGATATATAAGAAAAATACAAACTAAAAATCAAATTATGCCTTCTACAGTCTCAGTTGTGCTATTTATAGAAGTATAATAATCACCTTTCTACTGCAAGGATCATGCTCTTTACCACAGCATTAAACCAAGATCATGCTATTCTATTCCAGTTTGACCCCTAAATCCTTTCCAGATTCACTGCTTCCTCTCTGTTCCACACTATACCTGTCACATACTGTTCACATTCAAGAAATGGTCCTATTTGCCTTTGTATTCAAACAAATTTTGTCCAAACAAGCCCATTTGGCAAGCATCTATGTCTCCTATTATACTGTAACAAATTAACATTAATCTGAAAAAAAAAAAAGGTTATTTTTTAGATAGCAAAAGAATACAGATTTTTTCACTTCTCTGAAAACTATCTATATCGAACCACATGGCCACAAATCAGCTTGGCCTTGATAAGTTCTCTAACAAACTAAGCAACAGGTACATTAAAAAAAAAAAGACACTACATTTTCAAGTGGCAACTCTTAATCATAGCCTATGTACGTACATTGAAGTAGGATCTGGTTAGCAAGAACTTTCTAATAAAAACTATGGTAAGCATTTCATGAAGTTAATATTGGGTCATATTAAGAACAAACCACTATATAATGAAAACATGATCCTGTTTGTAAAAGCAGGAAAAAGCATCTATTGTTAATGTAAATAAATATTTTAAGGTTAAAAAAAATTAAAGACACTTAATTGAAATACCAAAATGTCGTGTTGCCTGTGGCAAAAAACATAAATTCCATCTTCTTCATGATGCATATTTACTTCCTATGTCTTTTAATTAGCAGGCAATAAAAGGACTCAGACAATCTTAAAAATTAATTTCTTGCCCCTCCTACTCCAAAAACATATAGAAGTATTCTCCAGAGTGCTAAAGTAAACAAATTTTTCAAAAACAATTGCCTTACTTAAATTCAAATTAGGAAAAGACTAACAATCAATAACTTTGTTTGAACACGTCTTGACCACCATAATTATTTTTTTTCCACATTGGATGGACTTAGGAAGTCAGTGCAACCTACTTCATTTACAAGTGATACTTTTAAAATAAGTGTCTAAATATTTTTAATAAAACAACTAATTTATTGCATTATCACCACCAATGACTAGTACAATTTAAGCTTCCTTGAAAAGCAGAACATGATGTACTTTAACCTCCTTGTAAACCCCTTCATATAATGGAGGATTCCAGTACTGCATCCCTTACCTTATCAACATCACTAAGTTTTTCATTTTCCTTTACTTAGGCTACTATAATCAAGCACAGTGTAATTCCAATGAAAGCATACTAGTAAGATGTTTTATAAATTCTTCATAGGACAGCTATAAGTATAGAACCTGATACTTCAGTAAAATAGTCATTAAAATGCAATACTGCAGATATAAAGAGACTCACATGGATTTTGCCCACTTTCTTCATTATCTTGCTCATTCATAATTAAAGTAAATCAAATCATTCTTCTCTGCTGATTCTTCATGCATCAAGAATGGAAACAAACTGACAGTTACCTCTTCCCAGCTTTACTTAAGACCTCAAATCCTGTTTCTTACTAGTAAGGGATTAATCCTGAAACAAGTCATTAAGGTTTCATGTCCTGTGAACAGGCACATGACAAACTATATGACAGTCACAAACTCTGACCAGAATTAAGCTGTAGGATTTCTGTTAGCAATAAACACTGTGCTTAGTGAAATGGGCAGGATCAAGTTAATAAAAACCCATCTCTTTACCTAATAATAGCTACTGCTTAAGGTTTTCTTCACATCAGATAAATACACCTTGAGATACTTACAAAAAGATTGGTACACACTAACAACAAATAGCAGTAACCTATTCCACAGATTTATGTAGTATCAAAAAAAAGTTAGTTTTAGGCATCAAGTACATATGAACAGATCTTAGGCAAGTATAGTTGCTAAAGAATTATTTTACGTAGGAAGAGCTTGCAGTATTGTACTTAAGATGTAGCAGATAAATAAAACATTTTAAAATATGATCCTTTTGATCTTTGAACTTTGCAAGCACTCTTTTTAATTTCAAAATACTTGTGTTAAAGAGGGGTCCCCTTTTCAACTTGGCTTAGTAATTATTTCTCTTTCAAATTAGATATACCATTTTACACATTCTACACTAGCCTCAAGCAATTTCATACAAACTATTTCAATTCTATTAAACTGATGTTATTGCTTAGACCACAGAAAATAGTCTGCTCTAATCTTTGCATCAAAACTGAAATCTACTGTCCTCCGTGACCTTAACACTTACACTAAAAAATTGGTCACCTGTGGAAAGGCCAGAAGGCTCCTTCCAGGAACATTTCCTAAAGCTCCTCTTGCAAGAGCTGCTTTAAGTGAGTGATATTGCAAAAAGCCCGGCTCTTGTCACTCCTCGTTTTGACTCCTACACCTCCCCCCCCCCCAAAAAAAAAAAAGCTTGTGGAACTGAAGGGGAACTTGCACTGTATAAGTCTTGCCAGCAGAGGGGAGATAGGACTAATTGCAGAGAACAATTCGATTGTTTCTACACTGGTAACTTTCTATCAGGCCAGTTCTAAGGTAACAAAGCCAAGTTCTGTCGTATTTTCAAGGAAAGTAAGCTTCCCATTCTTCAAGATAGAAATAATCTACTAAAAGGTTTTACTCGCTTCAAGCAAGCAGGCTTGCAAGAAGAGGCTTTCAGTGTTAGAAGGTACAAACGTGTCGCCCTGTTAGAAGGCAAGAAACAGAGCAAGTTTTTCCTTTCTCTCTGGAAAAAGAAAGGAAGAAGAGTGAGATCTTAATTTGTTCAGATACATATTAATTTCCATAATAATGTTTTTTAAAGCAGTTGCCACTAATAATGTCATCTTCCAAAGGCTCCCAGAACAATTCCCTAAACAGGCTTGAATAGTGCTTATTTTTCGTTGCTGTGAGTGAGCTTAAGGATACAGCTAATTAAAGGTGCTAATTAAGAATGCTAGCTGTTGACAAATTAGGAAGCAAATAAATACTTTCCAAGGACGGGGACATTATTAAGCTATGTTTCCCTGTAACTATGATCAAGAGCAAAGTTATTTAAGGACCAGAGAAAATACACTGGGGGAAGAGGTGAGGGGGGGGGGGGCAAGCTACTGCAGACAGAATCCTGATAGCATGATCTATACTAATCACAGAAATAATTAATATTCTTCTAACTCCTATCTGGACAATTCACAGAGACATGGCATACAAACAGCTGCAGCTATACATGTTATAGTATGCACAAAATATCCTCCTTATTCAACTGGTACATCCAATACAATGAAGTAAGAAAACAAATATTACCCAATTATGCAAGTACTACCACATAAACCAGGAAAGGGTTATGAGAATCTATTAGGAGAATCTACTTTTGAACAACAGAACCCATGTTGGGTAAAAGAGGAAAGAAATCCTCAGAAGTTCATTATTTCTACTCAAATCCAGAAAATGAGTAGTTTTTGATAAAGCTATAGTTCATTAGTTTAGAGAGCAAATAAAAATAATCTGCATTATTTTTAAGGTGGTGATATGTGTTGAGATGGGAGTGGAACAACGCTGTTGTTCTACAATGAGCTGACTCACAGAAACAAAGGCTATTGAAAAAACTTTGTGTTCCTTTTATTGCCAGTTTCTTGCTGTTTCGGCTCTCTAAAACAGTCTACAAACAGTAATACTGGAGACAGACCTAGTTTATTCAGCAGCAGCTATTGTGATCTGCTATGCTTTAATGTCTTGACTATATATCCCTTACCAAAGCCAGCCTTTACAGTGCTTGAGATTTTAATACGAGTCACAATAATCTTAAAAATTATACCATAACAAAACATTATGAGCAACGTTTTGTTGTGAAAAACTAATAAAAAACAGTTGCACCGGAAGAATTTTATTCACCATACTCTGATGACTGTAAATATATCTTTAAGAAAAGAAAGCCAGGTTACCAACAATAAAATGATCAAGAGATCTGAGTAACAGTATTTTCATTACTGGATCAGAGAATTTAACATTATGAGGGTTTTTTAATCGCTCTGATATTCTCTCCTTCTGGAATAGTCTAAAATTGTTTTATAACTAGAATTATTTACATTTAGCTCTTAGGCAATAAGTCCTATGTGGGAACATTAGCATTTAATTTACATGACATCAACAGAACTGAATAAAAATAATAATTTGTAGTCCACATCAAACAGTAACTTAACGTTATCTTTCTGTAAAGGAAAAAACACTGTAACAGTCTAAAAACATGTTTAAACAGTTACAAAAGTGAAATTATTTAGTTTTTTTATCCTTAACTCTCTCTTATTCCCACTTATTTCTCTTGTAGCTACTAATAGAGCAGAAACACTTGAATTAAATTGGCTTCATACATCATTTTGAAATGGTGAATGGACCAATTAGAGTCTCTTGGCATAGCAAGGCATACATCTGGAGATGACCTGGACAGTCAATGCCCCTCACAGCAAAGAAAAATCCCATGTGTTTCAACCACGCCTGTGATCAACTGTCAGATGTGCCTTTCTCTGCAACAGGAATAGTACTCTCCATTCCAAAACCATATTACACAGCACACCAAGGGGCACAGGAAAAGTAACCAATGACTTCTCTAAAAACTGAAAGTGTTCTTTGAGAGAATCAATAAGAATGGAAATCGAATTTATATAGTCTGCCATCGGGATCTCTGACTTAGTCTGCCAAGACATTTGAAACGAATGTGAATTTGAAATGAAATTCACTGAACACACTTAAAGAAATAAAGTGACCATGGATTGAAAGAGGAGATCTCAGATAAGCCATCAGTAAATGAGTGAGTAAGAAAAGACAAGTATGGTCTACCCAGACAAGGGAAATAGTCAGATGGCTGTTTAAGTTGTGCTGAGACACATACTGTTCCATATATTAATAAAATGCAACAACAAAAATAACCAGAGATACAACAGTTGAAACTCTTTCAAGTTATTTAGTTTAGTCAAGATACAATGTAATTGCAAAGTGCTGCAGAGGACCTTTGAGACTAAATGGACATGGATACAACGCGCAAAATTCAACATAGAATTGTAAAAGTCAGTAATTACATACATGAAGGAAAACAACCCTACATAGTATGGCTCCAAGCTAGCTGATTCTTGTCTTTCATAAATGTGGTACTCTGTTTATGACTTCCATAAAAACACCTGTATGATGATTGTTCTTCAAAACAGAGCTTGAACATTGGGAATGAGAAATAAAGTCCATGTTAAACAAAGGTATAAAAAGCAGAGTCTATTCACAACATGATTATTACACACTGTTCTTGAACCTCCACCTTTCCAAAATGAGAAGTAGAAAAAGTTCAAGAGAAAGACAGTAAGGAGAACAAGTAGTAAGGAATGGTTCCCGCATAGAATGACTTATAACACTCAGTTTGTTAAGTGATGGGGTTGAGATGGACTAGGTTTATAAAATCATGAGTAATCTGGAAAGGGATTGACAAGTATTAGCTTGATTTGATGACTGGTTCAGAAATAAACAAAAAAGAGGTAATATGCCACTGAGCAGCAGAATTTACTGCCAGTTTCTGATATACCAAAAACATTATCTTCCTGACTGCATAAGAGAAACATGCTGATTGTATTTAAAATAAAAAAAAAAAAAATAAAATTTGATTCATTTTTTTCTTAGTTTTGTGAGTTTATATTTTTAAATCAAGTTTCACAGAAACCTCAGCTATATCTGACCCACAAGTAGTTGGAGCCTGGAAGAACATTGGAAACACTATCATGTTCACCAGCCCATGTATATACCTACACAACAGCATCCACCTCTGGCCAGTACTGGAAAAACGGTGCACACTTCTCTATCCTGCTTATGTACTTAATCTATGGAGATTTAAGTAAGTGTGAAGATATGGAGAAACTGAAAGGAAACGAAGCAGAACACAAAAATGGAATGTATTTTTCTGTGCAGTAAGTTCTGAACTGCAGACTGGTCCTGTGTTTAAGCAGAAGCAGACAAAAATCAGCTACAAACATCAGTGAGATTAGCCTGTCTTCCTTCCATTGCATATATGCACCCTCAACTATTCCCTTGTTTTCCTGGAATTAGCATTTTACAGAAACTAACAGAATGCCCACTTAAGTGCAAATGCTATGACTTCTTTGGAATCTATCAAGTTTGCCATTGATATTCCTTGTACTTGAGGTTCTTCAATTTAAGTTTTTTTTTTGTAGGAGTTACTTGTCATATTGGTTTCTAAATAAGACACTACTGTGGCTAGGTATATAATAACTAGCAGGATGCTAGTTATGTTCCAAAACATCTGATGCCTTGAACTTACAACGGAAGACAAATTTGATCAATTTCAGAGTTTCTACATGTCTATACAATAGGCAGTTACTACTGATACATGTGAAGAAAAAAAAAAAAAGCCAGAAATTCTTATAAAACTTCATCCATTACTTCCCCTACAAGAGGTCACTCTTCCCATCTCTTCTTTTACTAATTACTATTTTCTAAGCACTCTTCCCTCACACGGAACTATAACATCAATGAACAAGATAGGTACACATAAATATATACAAAGTAGCAGTAGGAATCTGAGTCAGTAAGGCCCCAACCTTCAACTGTATTGTTCAGTCCAAACATTAGTTTCTTCCCTTCTCCATAACTCTTCATCACAAATCCTACAGTAGCCAGTACTATAATCCAGCCAAGCAGCCACTCATGTAAGCTTTCACCTCCTATGCACACATAAGCATCACACAATCAGAAAATACATGGCTAGAATTTCAAATGTTTATGGAGTGAGGAATATAGAGTAAGAACATCCCAGCTTACTCTCTTATCACATAGATGATGAGTATCAGATGAGAATGTATGAAAAAGGGAGGCTACACAGAAAAGCTGATAATAAATCAACTATTTTACTTGCGATACACACTTAAAAAAATGACTAGTGTAGTCAAGGCAATTTCAGAACAATTATTTATGTGTTAGCCATACAATTCAGTTAAAACTGATAAAATTCTAGATAGCCCAAACAATAGGATTACATGCTGAGCTATATAGGCTAAGGGCAATCTAAAGAAGGTCTCATTCCACCTGTTTTCTTACTCCCACCTCTATTCCCAGCTGTACCCTTCTCCCACCTTCTCACTACTTTAGCAATTCTCACATTTTACAGCACTCATTCACTTCAACTCCAAAACCAGAAAAAGCATGTTTTTCCCTACTGCACTAGTTCTCTTTTCTGCTAGTTTTAACACAAGCCTTTAGATGGGCTTAACTACTGTATCTTTTAGCTGAGGTTAATATTAAGAAATCCAGTATTTCAGAATTTCTTAAAGCTCTCATAAGAATGAATGAGTTAAGGATAACTCTTTGATTACAGAGCATTAATCTAACGATCTCATGCATTACAGGTTTACATATAACAGACACCCATATAATACTTAAGGCAACAGTATGTATGCTGTTTATTTCCTCAACCTCTGTATCCAAGTATAGCATCTAATCTCTCTTACTGAACTTAGACCTCTCTGACTGTACCTTGCCTACAGGTTGAAAAAGCTTTTTCAGTGCTTTCCTCTCTAATTGCTATTTACAGATCATTACATTAACAAAAATTATACTTAAATTCATCTGCTCCAGTGATGGATTTCTAGAAGACTATAGTCTAAAAATGCAAATGTAATACTCAGGCCCACGTAATTCCTACTTAATTATATGAAAAATTAAGAACTCTTAGACCCTGAAAAGGTTATAAATAAGCCATTACAAAAGCACCACCTCCACGCTTCCCTTTTCCAACCCTGCAAGATTTCTGAATGTTTCAGACTTTCCAGATGCTTCATATATATGCACACTCTAACAACTCATGTTTATGTTCAGTATTTTGAAATGTGATATGGCCTAACACCACACTCTGTGCCTTTCTGACTACCTTATCACTGTAAGGAAAGCTGCCTAAACAGATTAATTCTGTGTTGCAATCACTCTTCAGAAATTCACTTTTTTATGCTCTTTATCCAGCCAGTATAGGAATCAAACTGCTCTCAAAGTTTATACTGTTTATGACTTCCTATTCAATTTAGTTTAAGAATAATAGAAAAAAAAAAAAAAACTTTAACAAAAGTTGCCAGTTATTAGAACAGTTGCTCATTATTTCAACTTACTGAAGGAAATGCAACTACAAATAACATGCAACTTTTTCAGACAGGTTGGGGATGAGAGGAGCAAGCTCTGTGGGAAAACAAATGAACAAGTGCCCAAACACAGATGGTGTTGGAGTAGATCGTTAGAGTTCCCTTTCAACCAAACCATTCTATAACTCTGTAACAAACAACCCAATTTTGTCAGCTTGTTTTTCTCAACCACCTTTCCAATGAATCTTTATGCATAAATGGATGAAAATAAATAATTAACTTTGTCAAATATTTGTTTTCGCATCTTTGTGTTGACATCCTACATCATATGGTACTATTCTTACTTTATCTGTGACCTATGTCACCAGCAGGAGAAACCACCATCATGACAAATTTTCTTTTCACAACTTGTCTTTTCACCTGTAATCATCTAACATCTAAAAAAGAATATATTAGGAACATGTTTTGACTGTAATACAGTATCCAAAATAACACGCAAGATTCAACCAGCTTTCACAGTGCTAACCTATTCAGGGATCACACTTGGCATTGCTGCTACAACATACTTTGAAAGAGGAAGTGTTGAGGGCTTTTGAGCCAAAGGAAGAAAGAGTTATTACTTCCCTGGAAAGGCCTTATTATCTGAGTGACAAAAGCTCTTATTTTATCACTACTGCTTGTAGACAAATATCCGTTCTGTGACAGAACAGGCTGCCCTGAACAGAGTCTTACAATGTTCAAGTTCCACCTCAGGCTCGATTCTTCTCACTTCAGTGGCATCATGAGTGAGGCCTAATAGAAGAGAACATTCCTAATACACTACTATCAGGTAAAAAACCTACCACATCTAATAAAACACAGATGCTGATGCAAAGGCACATAGCTAGACAAACACCTGAAACAATCCAGGTACGATCATGCTCTTCTTCACAGTCAGAAATCTTTCCTCCCTCTCCCCCTCTCTTCCCCCCTCGTAAACTCCACCAGGACTTGACTTTTAAACAGAAGCATAGCTCTTATGCCTTCCCGCTGAAGTGCCAGCGGCGCTGGTTACTCCTGTTCTCCCGTAAAGGCACAAAGCAGACCCAGACTTGCACCGCGGCTCGCTGTCCTCAGCGGGCCGCCGCGCACACTCGGCAGGCAGCGGGCAGCCCCGCTCCCGAGGCTAGAGCTGACCCGGGAGTACTTCCTCGTCTCGGCCAGTGGCGACTGCAGTAGTATGTGGAAACACAGATAAATAAACTCTCAGCCAACTCAGACGCCGGACTTTCGTCCTCTCCCGCACTTCCCCCACCTGAGCAGGGCACCTAGACCTCGCAACCACCCGCTACAGAAAAGAAAGGCATCCCCTTTACATGTGACACAGGCCCTCCGGGAGCGACTCGGCCCGTCCCTCCACTGCCCGGTGGCACCGGGAGCCTCGCTCCTCACACACACGAATACCCGACGCCACCCCGCTCCTCTCTCTTACTGGAGCCCCGGTCCCTGTAGTCCTCTTCCTCCTCCTGCCGCTGCGCATCCCGCTCCGCCGAGTCCCGCTCCTCGCCCTGCGCCTCTACCGGCACCACGGTGAAGTTGGTCGGCATCACACGCCGCCGACCCGAGCACAGCTCCCGGAACACACTGGCACCTCCCCCCAAGGTAGCGGGCAGAGTAAGCCGAGCGCTACCGCCTCCCTCACGTGAGAGCGATTTCCTCACGCAGCGGGAAGGAGTGGCCGGCACGAAGCCACCGCCTCCTCCTGCCGCCGCTTCCAGTAAAAAATGGCCTAAGTGCTTTTATTGGAGACAAGGCTCCGATGTGAAAGGTCGCCTGGTGCGCGCAGGTGGGAAGGGAAGGTCTTATTTACATATATGCAACTTCACAGTTCAGAGCTGAGGCAGTCTGTAGCAGACTTTGTTCTCCTGCAGGGGTGATGCAGAGCGCCTAGGTGCTGTTGGCAGGGTGATGTGGGTCCAGCTAGTGCCATTGGGTAAACAGCCAGAAGAGGGTGTTTTTTTTTTTATTTTTTTTATGGCCAAAAAAAAAAAAAAAAAAAAAAAAAAAAAAAAAAAAAAAACTTCCTCTCCTTGTCAAATCTTGCCTTGCACATACGCCTGCAGCACTAAGACTACCAGGCTGCTGCTGTTCCTCAAATCCCAGCAGACAGAACCTATCTTCCAAAGGAAACAAGAGCCAGACTGTAGGGTACTGAACCTCTAAGGCATGACAGCATCCAGAAGTCCAGAAGCCCCATGCAGGGGCTTTGCAGGTCACCTTTTAGATGACTGGAGGAGAAAGTCCTCTGTGCACCTTGGAATTACCAGATGTAGATGGTTCCCAGATATCTGCTCCCCTACACAGTAGCTGTGGGTTGTAGAGGACAGCAGAAGCCTCCACATTCCATACTCAAGTAAACATGTAAACACCGACCTAGAGTGAAACAGATTCCCAGAATCAGTGGATGGGCTGATTAAAAAAATATATTAATGATGTAGCATTAGTGATGTGACATCACTAGTGATTAGTAGCTCTTGATTATCCCAAACATCCTTCCCAGAGTAGGACTGTAGCATCTCCACTCCAAAAGTGGGAAAAGCAGGTTTTTGGTTTGTTTGTTTATGTTTGTGTTTTTGTTTTTTTTTTTTTTTTTTTTTTTTCTCCCCAGCAAAGAGTTAAAATAGAGTGGGACTGTTTATCATTTTGGTGTGTATCTATGCATTTTTAAAGAAGACTCTGCATGGTCTGTGGGTCCCATACCTCAGTGGGATGGAAGATGTCTACCTAATGCACTGTCTGACCGAGTAGATGCCTCCAAAAAGGGGGATTCTGGCCATCAGAGATGAAAGGGAAGTGTACCCAGATATGGGTACAAGAGATTTACAGTGTTATTGACAGTACTGCAGAGGCAAGGATATTTTGGGGCACATTTTACTTTAAATTTAATTTCATCATGGCAAAGGCTATTATCAAAAATAACAGTACTATGGAACCAGATACAATGATAAACTAGAATGGCAAATGTAATTTTAAAATATATTTGAAAAATGATAATTCTCTCTTCAAAACAAACTGAACAGTGTCCATGGTGTCATGTATAAACATTGAGAAGAGAATTTGAAACAGATAAAATTTTTTCAATACCATCCATCTGGAGCTTAAGAATGCCACTGAAATAAATTAATGTACAATGAATATCACATCTGTATGCATAGAAGTGGGAATGGAGAGAAAGTAGGACTGCAGTGTTCAATTTTGATTCAACATGATACAGCTTATACACCTAGAAATGCTAAGAGCAAGAGAAAGCAAAGCTTTGGACCAAACAACTTTTGAATGAACAGGAAATCATAGAATCATTAAGGTTAGAAAAGACCTCCAAGACCATCTGATACAACCATACCCCTACCACCATTATCGATGACTAAATCATGTCCCTAAGCACCAGGTCCAACCTTTTAAACAACCCCAGGGACAGTGACTCCCCACCTCCCTAGGCAATGTATTCCAATGCCTGACTACTCTTTCTGGGAAGAAATGTCTCCTAATTTCCAACCTAAACCTCCCCTGAGGTCATTCCATCTAGTTGTGTCTCTAGTTATCTGCAAGAAGAGGCCAACCCCCAGATCCCAACACCTTCCTTTCAGGTAGCTGTAGAGAGCACTAAGGTCTCCCCTGAGCCTCCTCTTCTCCAGACTAAACAACCCCAGTTCCCTCAGCCACTCCTCAAAGGACTTGTTCACCAGACCCTTCACCAGCTTCGTAGCCCTTCTCTGGACATGCTCCAGGACCTTGATGTCTTCCTTCTAGGGAGGGGCCCAAAACTGAACACAGTACTCGAGATGCGGCCTCACCAGAGCAGAGTACAGGGGGACGATCACCTCCCTGGTCCTGCTGACTACACTGTTCCTGATACAAGCCAGCATGCTGTTGTCTGTCTTGGCCACCTGGGCACACGGCCGGCTCATGTTCAGGTGAGCGTCGACCAACACCCCCAGATTCTTTTCCTGTGCACAGCTTTCCAGCCACTCTGCCCCAAGCCTGTAGTGCTGCATGGGGTAGCTGTGGCCAAAGTGCAGGATCCAGCACTTAGTCACGTTGAACATGTCCCATTGGCCTCTGCCCATCGACCCATCCTGTCCAGGTCCCTCTGCAGAGCCTTCCTATCCTCTGGCGGATCGACACTTCCCCCCAACTTGGTGTCGTCTGCAAACTTTCTGAGGGCTCACTCAATTCCTTCAACCAAATCATCAATAAAGATATTGAAGAGGGTGGGCCCCAACACTGACCCCTGGGGAACACCACGCGTGACTAGTCACCAGCTAGATTTCACTCCATTCACCACTACTCTCTGGACCCAACTCTCCAACCAGTTTTTAACCCACTAAAGAGTGAACCTATCCAGGCCATGGGCTGCCAGCTTCTCCAGGAGAATACTGTGGGAGACCATGTCAAAGGCCTTAGTGAAGTCTAGGTAGATTACATCAACAGCCCTGCCCTCATCCACCAGGCCGGTCACTTGGTCATAGAGGGAAATGAGGCTGGTCAGGCAGGACTTGCCTTTCGCGAACCCACGCTGACTGGGCCCGACCCCTTGGTTGTCCCGCACATTCTGTGTGCATTCAAGATGACCTGATCCATCACCTTTCCTGGCACTGAGGTCAGGCTGACAGTCGTGTAGTTCCCCAGGTCCTCTTTATGACCTTTCTTATAGATGGGCATCACATTAGCAAGTCTCCAGTCATCTGGCACCTCTCTGGATGACCATGACCACCGATAGATGACGGGAAGTAGCCCAGCAATCGCATCTGCCAACTTCCTCAGCACCCTCAGCTGGATCCCATCTGGCCCCATGGACTTGTGACAGTCCCGGTGGAGCAACAGGTCTCTGTTTCCGTCTGAACTGCAGGGGTTTTCTTCTGCTCCCTGTCCCAAGCTTCCAGTTCAGGACGCTGAGTACCCTGACTGGTCTGACTAGTAATGACAGATGTAAAGAAGGCATTAAGAACCTCAGCCCTTTCCTTATCCTCATCAGTCATGTTCCCCCCCCCTCCCCCCATGCATCCAGTAAAGGATGGAGATTCTCCTTGGCCCTCCTCTTGCCGCTAATATAAAAACATTTTTTGTTATCCTTAACCATAGTGGGGAGGCTGAGCTCGTGCTGGGCTTTAGCCTTCCTGATTCTTTTTCTCTGTATATGCTGGCAACTTCCTTCTACTCTCCCTGAGCTGCCTGTCCCTCCTTCCACTGGACACAAACTCTCTTTTTCTCCCAGACACTCAGTTAAAGTTCCCTGTTCAGCGAAGCTGGTCATCTTCCCCACCAGCTCATCTTACGGCACAGAGGGAACAGCCTGCTCTTGTACCTTGAACACTTTCTTCTTGAGGACCATCCATTTTTCCTGGGCCCCTTTGCACTTCAGGACTGACTCCCGATGGACCCCTCTACCAGTGCCCTAATAATTCAAAGTTTTATTAGTTGGAAGTTTTATTGACACATGTTCCATGCTGCCCCCCCCCCAACTTCACCAGGTAAACTGGTATGACTACCAGTGCATGGTTACTCTGCCCAGGACAGCTCCTAGCCACCACATCTCCCACCAGTCCTTCTCTGTGAACAGCAGGTCTAGTGGGAAACCCCCCTGGTAGGCTCACTAACCCAGCTGAGTCAGGAAGCTAACTTCCACACACTCCAGGAAACTCCTAGACTGCTTCCTCAGGGCTGTATTGTATTTCCAGCATACGTCTGGGAAGTTGAAGTCCCCCAGGAGAAGAAGAGCTTATGATTGCATGACTCCATCATGACTCCCCCTTCCCCTTCCCCCTCCCCCCCCCCAGCAAATATCCTTTTCAGTACTGAAGCACCAATACCTAAAAAAGGGGGAAAGAGTGACTTGGTTAAAGACTAAATTTTAAAGACATACTGCCATAAATATATCAGAGGATCAGGACTACAGGAAGTGAATATTTATCTTGGGAAGAAATAACTCTATCTTTTTTAGAGTGTAATCCCAATTTAGCATGACACCTTTCCAATCTGACATTTGCCTTCTAACAGCCACATCTTCCCCACTGTTACCATCTTGTGATTAAAAAAGTAAACCAGCCACTGTGCTTTTTATTTCCTGGACATTCCCAGAGTCCCATGCACCATGCTAAGTGAAACCGTTCTATGATTCAGTTTGATTACTTGTGTCTCATAAATGAGAGAAGAAAGAGAATCATACTCTGCCATCACCTGATTCCTTAATCTGTTGTCACTGCAATCTAGATTACAGTTCAGGTTAGCACATTACACTGGATATCTTGAGAGTCAAAGTTTCCATTGTCCAGGTGGTCATAGCAAGGGCATTTCTGTAGACATGCTACAGTACCTTGTTGTGTCTGAAGCAAAGTGCCTGACTGTATGTCTGTCTTGCAGGCAGACCACATGGAAATGGAAGCTCATAAAACTTGATGCAATTAGTCACTGCCAACATAGTCAATGCAAGTAGTAAACTGGCATTATCTAGGCAGCCTGAACAAAACCACAACGGTGGAATCACACGATTTTGGGGATACGGAATACTGAGCAGCAGCTCCAGAAATCCTCAGTGACATCTCTGTTACAGAAGTTAGCTACAGTCTTTCATGGTCAGAGCATGCTGCTAGAAGAGCACATACTTGTATGAAAGTCGAATGCTACTGAAATGTGGCATCTGGCAGCACTCTTTCTAAATAGCAAAATCATTGATAGAGAACATTCTGGAGGATCCTTTGTTGGAATCATTTAAGAAGGTGCATTTGCCACAGTATGGAGCATGTTAGGATACTAGTACAAAAAAAACCTTACATGTATAATTATTGAACAGTATCTGCAGAACTAGTAGCAAGTATTTTTACTTATAAAAGGCTCAGAACACAACTGGATTCAACAACTAGTCCTCCACTGGGAAGGTATATGAATCTTAGCTGACCCAAGGCTGAAGAATGGGAAGGGGAGAAAAACGCATCTGATTACAATCATAGAATCATAGAATGGCTCAGGTTGGAAGGGAACTTAAAGATAATCTAACTTCAATCCCCCTGCCATAGGCAGGGATGCCACCTTCTAGATCAGGTTGGCCAAGACCCCATCCAGCCTGGCCTTGAACACCTGCAGGGATGGGGCATACACTTCTCTTGGCAATCTGTTCCAGTATCTCACTGCCCTTACAGTGAAGAATTTGCTTCTAAAGTCTAGTCTAAATCTATCCTCTTTTAGTTTAAGACCATTCACCCTTGTCCTATCACTATCTACCTGAGTAAAAAGTCCTTCTCCATCTTCTTTGTAAGATCCCTTTAAGTACTGAAAAGCTGCAGTGAGGTCTCCCTGGAGCCTTCTCTTCTTTAAGCTGAACATCTCCAGCTCTCTCAGCTTTCCTTCGTAGGAGAGGTGCTACAGCCCTCTGATCATCTTCGTAGCCCTCCTCCGGACTTGCTCTAACAGGTTTACACCTTTCTTGTGCTAGGGGCCTCAAACTTGGATGCAGTAGTGCAACTGTGCCTCATGAGGGCAGAGTAGAGACAATCACCTCCCTCGACCTGGTCACACCTCTTTTAACGCAGCGCACGATGCAGTTGGCCTTCTGAGCTGTGAGTGCACATGGCTGGTTCATGCCAAGCATTTTGTCCACCAGAACCCCAAAGTCATTCTCCTCAGGGCTGCTCTCAGTGAGTTCTTCTCCCAGTCTGTACTCCTGTCTGGGATTGCCCCAACCCAGGTGCAGCACCTTGCACTTGGACTTGTTGAACCTCATTAGTTTCACATGGGCCCACTTCTCAAGCTTGTCAGGTCCATTTGAATGGCATCCCTTCCTCCTGTTGTATCATGGCTCAGCTTGGTGTCACCTGCAAACTTGCTGAGGGTGCACTTGATCCCACTGTCTGTGTCATTGATAAGGATATTAAACAGTACCAGTCCCAAGACAGACCCCTAAGGGACAGCATTCATCACCAGCCTCCACCTGGAAATAGAGCCATTGACTACTACTCTCTGGGTGTGGCCATCGAGCGAATTCCTTATCCACCAGATAGTCCACTCTTCAAATACATGTCTTTCCAATTTAGAGATTAGGATGTCATGTGGGACCATGTCAAAGGCTTTACAGAAGTCCAAGTAAATGACATCAGTCAGTTTTCCCTTGTTGACTGAGGCAGTTACTCCATCATAGAAGACCAGCAGATTGGTCAGGCATGATTTACCCTTGGTGAAGCTATGCTGTCTGTCCCAGATCACCTCCTTGTCCTGCAACTTTGCCTCCAGGGGGATTTGTTCATGATCTTCCCAGGCACAGAGGTGAGGCTCACTGGTCTGTAGTTCCCTGGATCTTCCCTTTTTAAAAAGGGAAATCTTCTTCTACCCTTTTTAAAAATAGAAATGATGTTTCCCTTTTCCCAGTCACTGGGGACTTTGCCTGACTACCATGATTTTTCAATATGATGGAGAGTGGCTTGGTGACTACATCAGCCAGTTCCCTCAGAACCTTGGGATGCATGTCATCAGGTGCCATGCAGTGTCAGCATGTGTACTGAGTAATGAGGTATCAGCGCATGTGCTGGTATCACGACACAGATTTCTAATAAAACTTGCTTAGTAATCCTTTAGTTCATGGACAGGATTTGCATGACAATAAACTCAAGTGGATTCTGTAATAAGAGCAGAACTCAAGAGTCCTGTTGATTTGTAAAAGCTTTCCAAGGCCTAGAAATCTTCAGATTGAGTCAGATCACTTCATCCTGTCTTTAGTTTATATGGTGATAATTTTAATTCTCTGGTGCCACAACAAATGACAGTATTTCATAGAATTCTGGCTTCAGATTACAATAGAAAAAAGATGTGTATTGTGTAATCTGTTGGAAAACAAAACAAAACAAAACAGAAGGATAAGCAGCAAAGTGCAAAGGTATGTGTTTGTCTGCATTAGCCAGTACGGTGTTTTTTCACATGGAATTCTCTGACATTAGAGGCTCTTATAGGGATTTCACTTTTCTAGACAGTAACTGAGATTGGTCAATACAGAAAGTTCCCAAAATACAAGGCATGTCAGGCAGAGAACAAGAAGCCAGCTGAGAAATTCCTTAAATGAGAAGTAGATCTAATTGCTGACTGGACTGGTCCTCAGGATAATCAGAAGTTATGGATGAAACATGGAAAGAAACAACATATTTCCACAAATTTCATATAAAGTTGCTGAATTATTCAGCGCTATTGTTGAAAAGGGCAAACTTCTTTTGAGACTCAGCTAAATTTGTTCCAACCAGCAGAGTGATATGCAAAACTTTCTGTCACACTCCTGAGTGCCCTAATAGGCCTTAATTGCACTGCAACCATGTACACACTCTCTGCCCACGGTCCAGGGGCTCCTGGGTTGGAAGAGACGTGAAAGATCATCTAGTTCTAACCACCCTTTAATGGACAGGTGCACCTTCCACTAGAACAGGTTGCTCAAAGCCCCATCCAACCTGGCCTTAAACACTTCCAGGGATGGGTCACCCACAACTTCTCTGGGCAATCTGTTCCAGTGCCTTACCACTCTCTGAGTAAGAATTTCCGCCTAACATACTATCTCAATCTACTTTTTTTTAGTTTAAAACTATTATTCCTTGTCCTATCACTACACTCCCTGACACAGCGTGCCTCTCCTGCTTTCCTGTAGGCCACCTTTAGATACTAAAAGACTGCTATAAAGTCTCCCTGGAGCTTTCTCTTCTTCAGGATGAACAACCCCAGCTGACTCAGCCTCTCTTCGTAGAAGAGGTGTTCCAGCCTTTTGATGATCCTTGCCCTCCTCTGAACTTGCTCCAATACATCCATGTTCTTCTTATGCTGGGGGCCCCAGAACTGAATGTAGTACTCTAGGTAAGGGTCTCACAAAAGCAGAGAAAAGCACCTCCAGCATGGTGACCACACCACACAACTTGGTGATCTGCTGATGGAGTGCTCAATCCCACTGTCTGTGTCAGGGACAAAGTTGTTAAAAAGAGCCAGTTCCAATACCGACCCCTGAGAAACACCACTGGTCACTATCTCCACTTGGACATTGAGCTATTGACTGTGACTTTTTGAGTGCAACTATCCAGACAATTCTTTAACCAATGAGTGGTCTGTCTGTCAAATCCATGTCTCTCCAGTTTGGAGACAAGAATGTCATGCCAGACAGCGTCAAATGTTTTGCACGAGTCCAGCTAGAGATATCAGTTGCTCTTCCCTTATCCACCAGTGCTGTAACCCTGTCATAGAAGGCCACCAGATCTGTAAGGCATGATCTGCCTTTAGTGAAGCCTTATTGACTGTCATCAGTCACCTCCTTGTTTTCCACGTGCCTTAGCATAGTTTCCAGGAGGATCTGCCCCCATGGTCTTACCAGGCACAGAAGTGAGACTGACTGTCCTGTAGTTCCTCAGGGCTTCCTTTTATCCATTTTTTAAAATGGGGGATGTTTCCTGTCTTCCAGTCACCAGGAACTTCACTAGAGTGCCACAACTTCTCGAATATGATGGATAGTCACTTAGCAACTTCATCTACCAGTTCCCTCAGGACCCTTGGATGCATCACATTAGGTCCCATGGACTTGTGCACCTTCAGGTTGCTTGAATGGTCTTGAACCTGATCTTCTCCTACAGTGGGTGGTTCTTCATTCTCCCTGTGCCTGTCTTTGCCTACTGGGACTTGGGCTATATGGCTAGAGCTCTTGCTGGTGAGGGCAGAGGCAAAAAAAGTTGTTGAATGCCTCAGTCTTCTCTGTATTCTCCTTCTAGAGATGGCCCACAATTTCCCTAGTCTTCCTTTTATCACTGGTATACCTATAGAAGCCTTTCTTGTTTCCCTTGATGTCCCTGGCCAAATTTAATTCTAATAAGACTTCAGCATTCCTAAACTGTTCCCTCATTGCTCGGATGATTTTTCTTCATTTGTCCCAGGCTATCTGCCCTTCTTCCATCCTCTGTAGGCCTCCTTTTTCTGCTTGAGTTTGGCCAGGAGCTCTTTGTTCATTCATGCAGGTCTCCTGGTGTTTTTGCTTGACTTCCTCTTTGTTGGGATGCCTCACTCCCAAGTTTGGAGGAGGTGATCCTTGAATATTAACCAGCTTTTTTAGGCTCCCCTTTCCTCCAGGGTTTTGCCCCGTGGTACTGTACCAAGCAGATCCCTGAAGAGGCTAAAGTCTGCTCTCCTGAAGTCCACAGTAGTGAGCTTGCTGTGCTCCCTCCTCATTGCCCTCAGGATCCTAAACTGCACCATTTTGTGGTCACTGGAGCCAAGGCTGCCACTCAGTTTCACATTCCCCACTAGTCCCTCCTTGTTGGTGAGAATTTGGTCCATCATAGCACTGCTCCTCATTGGCTCCTTTATCACATGGAGAAGGAAGTTACCGTCAATGCATTCCAGGAACCTCCTGGACTGCCTATGCCATGCTGT
Organism: Nettapus auritus; assembly: GCA_011076525.1. Lineage (NCBI taxonomy): Eukaryota > Metazoa > Chordata > Aves > Anseriformes > Anatidae > Nettapus > Nettapus auritus. The sequence goes on along the minus strand of CM021766.1, from coordinate 65,477,769 downwards.
GCTGTCAGTCCAGCAGACAACAGGGTGGTTGAAGTCTTCCACGAGGACCAGGGCTTGTGAACATTGTGAACATTAGCCTACTTCTAGAGGGCCTCATCTGTTTGATCTTCCTGATCAGGTGGCCTGTAGCAGACTCCAATTGTAATGTCCCTTGTCCCTGCCCCACAAGCTCTATGTCAGCTCCTCATACATCACCAGGCAAAGCTCCATGCATTCCAGCTGCTCACTGACATAGAGGGAGATGCCCCCTCCTTGTCTCCCCTGCCTGTCCTTCCTAAAGAGCCCATATCCTTCCAATTCCAACACTCCAGTCATGGGAGCAATCCTACCATCTCTGTAATGCCAATGAGGCATGCCAATGCATGCCCTGCAGGCACACAGACATCTCTAACTCCTCTTGTTTATTCTCCATGCTACATGGGTTAACATAGAGACATTTAAGTTGGGTCCCTGAATGAAGCTGACTTGCTGAGTGGCTGGAATTCCTTTGTGCTGCTCTTCAGGTTCTCCTGCTGATGTGTGAACATTTTCCAGACTCTGGGTTGGCATCACTAACTCTGGCATTGTGAAATGCATTCATCTGATTCGTGTCAATGTGGAGCAATGCTAGGGCCGCATGATAAAATGTGACCTTCTGTCTTACACATCCTTGTATAACCACGAGACTAAGAAAATATAGATAGTTAATGTATGTATACAGTTCTTGTGTTCTGCAATGGTCACCTGACAAGACCGGCTTGGACCAGTTTTGTTGCTGGCTGTGCACTGTTAAGCAGAAGTCTGTGGGGGGAGCATGCATGGGGTCTGGGGTCGAGAAGATTCAAGAAGATTCCGGAAGGTGAAGAAAGCATGCTCAGAAGAGGACATGCCCACTATGAATATGCATTAGTAGAAGAGATATAAACCATGGATGGAACTGTAAGGTGTGTGTCTTGGTGGAGAGGAGACTTCCGGCACACCCAGCACTGTTTGCTTGCCTCTATTCATTTAATAAATTATTAACTTTAATTGGAATCCTATTTGGAACTCAATCATTTATCACAGCATCAGACTGGGAGGAGTGGGATGGATTAAGGTTCCCCTCCCCCAGCAGCTTTAGTTTAAAGCCCTCTTCACCAGCTTGGCAAGCCTATGACCAAAGACGATCTTCCTCTTCTCTGACAGGTGGACCCCATCAGCCCCCAGCAGACCAGGTTTCTCATAGCCATGAGTTTAATGGTTTAACGGTTTAATGGTTCCCATGGTTTAAGAAGCCAAAGCTCTGCCTGTGGCACCAGTCCTGTAACCATCCATTGATTTGCCAGATTCAACTGGCCCTTTCAATCCCCTTCCCTTTGATCAGGAGCATAGATGAAAGGACCACCTATGCTCCTTGAGCCCATTACTGGTGCTCCCATGGCTCTGTAATCCCTCTTGATTCTCCTCAGACCACTGTTGGCTGCATCATTGATGTCCACATGAAACAGCCGCAGTGGATAATAGTCCTTATGCTGTACAATGCTTGGCAGACTCTTGCTGACATTCTTGTTATGAGCCCCTGGTGAGCAGGAAACTTCTCTCAAGAGCAGGTCAGGTCATTAGATGGATGCCTCTGTACCTCTCAGAAGAATCACCTATTATCATTGCCTGACACCTTCTCTAAGTTACATTGGTTGTTATTCAGGTAGCAGACTGGGCTGCTTTACTCAGCTCTGCTCCCTCTGCAACAGGTCTTTCAAGTCTGCAGAGGGGTGAAGCAGGTCTGTAAGCGCACCTCAGGCTTTGGGGGAACTTCCTCCTGCTGGGCCTTGTTGTTGCCAACCTCCACTCTCCTGTGTTATTCCTCTCCCCCTCCTGCCCCCCACTGATCACCTCGGACAGTGATCAAAAGATCTTAGCAAGTGTGGATTCCCGTTAAGAGCATTTCATGTCAGTGCTGACATGGGTAGATGGTACTGTGATAGCTGTATCTGAGCTGCCAAGGTATATAGCATTGGTATCAGCAGTGACACACTGGGAGTGCCTTTGTAAGCATTCCAGCTTTATCAATGAAAATTAATAGGAGTGGGTATATTGTTCTTGGTATCAGCAGTGACACACTGGGAATACCTTTGTAAGCGTTTCAACTTTATCAGTTAAAATTAATAGGAGTAGGACTATAGAGAAAGGGTGAAGAAAATGGAGAATAACATTAATACGGATTCTATTTAAAATACCACTTAAGAGTTGTAAGGAATATGGAACTGGAAATAACCAGCACCGTCATAACTGAAACTGAACGTAACTCAAGCTCCCGACCACACGTTAATGTGGGATCCCGGGCCCCTCCTTCGCCAGGGGCGGCTTCGGGCAGCGGCGCAGCCACGCCGCACCCGCGAGCTCTCGCGAGAGGGGCTGAGGGGAGGGGGCATTCCCAGGGCAACGGCGACTGCGCCCCCGCTCTCTGCCTAGGGAGGGCGGGGCGGAGCCAGCAGCGCGTGCGCACTGGTGTGGCGGGGAGCGGGAGCTGGGAAGCGGGTGTCGGCGGGTTGGGCGGTCGTCCGCGCGCGTACCGCCGTGTCCGCCTGGCAGAAAGCCCGCTCCAAAAAGGCTGCGGCGAGCCGGACGCGGGGCCTGCCCAGAGACGTGGCTGTTCAGGCCTCTGGTTGCAGGGAGCGCCTGAGCCTGCCGCTGCCGGGGGAGGCGGCGGGGAGGCCGCCTGTGCTCTGGGGGAAGGGTTGCTCGCCGTGGCAGCTGAGCTCAGGGAGGAGGTGAGGAGACGGAGAAGCATCAGGGCGTGTGAGCAGGAGACTGTCTGGTGGAGTAACGCCATGGCATGCCAGGGCACCGCGGAGATGCCCCGCAGAGGGTGGTGGAGCCCTTGCCCTGTTGCTGTTGGGCAGAGGGAGGGGACCAAAAAGACAAGGAGGGTTGGAAGCGAGACCCACTTTGGTATCGTGGGCAACCCCACTCCCTACCTACCTCACTTTCCCAGGTGTCCCTCCATAATAGGTTTGAGGCCCTGGATCTTAAAGGAGGAGTTGGTGAGGATGTGGTGGAGGGCCTGCCAATGAGATTGTGTAGAAAGGTGCAGTTGACACCATGCCTCAAGACTGCCTCCGAAAAGAAAGACACGGACATGGTCTATCTTGATTTCAGTAAAGCATTTGCCACAGTATCCTCACAGGTAAACTGAGGAAGTGTGATCTGGATGATTGGGTAGTGGGGTTGGCTGTGAAGTGGCTGAAGGGAAGAAGCCAGAGGGTTGTGGTCAATGGGACAGAGTCAAGTGGGAGGCCTGTATCTAGTGGGGTCCCTCAAGGGGCAGTACTGGGACCAGTGTTGTTCTGTATATTCATCAGCGACTTGGATGAGGGAATGGAGTGTGTTGTCAGCAAGTTTGCTGATGGCACTAAACTGTGAGGAGTGGCTGACGTGCTGGAAGGCCATGCTGCCATCCAGCGAGACTTAGGCCGGAGAGTTGGGTGGGGAGAAATTTAATAAAATATAACAAGGGTGAGTGTAGAGTCCTGTGTCTGGGCAAGTGTACAGTCATGTATCTGGACAAGAACACCTCCAGGCACCAGTTAAGTTGAAGACTGACCTGTCAGAGAGCAGTGTAGGGGAAAGGGACCTAAGGGTCGCAGTGGACAGCAGGATGACCACGAGCCAGCACTGTGCCCTTGTGGCCAAGAAGGCCAGTGGTGTCCTGGGGTGTATTAGAAAGTGGTCTGGTTAGTAGGTCGAGAGAGGTTCTCCTCCCCCTCTACTCTGCCCTGGTGAGATCGCATCTGGAAAATTATCTCCAGTTCTGGGCCCCTCAGTTCAAGAAGCACAGGGGAACTGCTTGAGGGAGTGCAGCGCAGAGCCATGAGGATGATAAAGGGAGTGGATCATCTCCCTTATGAGGAAAGGCTGAGGGAGCTGGGTCCCTTTAGCTTGGAGGAGACTGAGGGATGACCTTATTAATGTTTATAAATATGTAAAGGGTGAGTGTCAGGAGGATGGAGCCAGGCTCTTCTTGGTGACATCTAATGATAGTACAAGGGGCAATGGGTGCAAGCTGGAACATAGGAGGTGGAACATGAGAGAAAAGTTTTTCACAGTGAGGGTAACAGAGCACTGGAACAGGCTGCTCAGGGGGGTTGTGGAGTCTCCTTCTCTGGAGAGTGTCTGGACACGTTCCTGTGTGACATGATCTAGGCGTTCCTGTTCCGGGCACGGGGATTGGACTAAATGATCTTTCAAGGTCCATTCCAATCCCTAACATTCTGTAATTCAGACATTCTGCTTAATGAATGATTTATGAGAAAGTCACATATGTTACCCACCAATCTGTGTGTAGAACCAGGATTTAATAAGGCCAGTGTGCAAAATGGGACACGGCATAAACAGTAACAAGACAACAGTCTACTAGTAGTAGAAGGAAACCCAGCCCCTATTCAATACTTTTTTACTTCGTCTTTCATTAAAAATGGGTCTTCTGATAGCTGGCAAAATTAAACATCTTCACAACTGGTCCAGAATTAGGAAAGAATAGGCTATAGAAGACTTGAATATTTTCACATTGATGGCACCTAATGAAATTATCCTTGTATAAAATGACTACATAAAACAATCTTAAAAATATTAATGGACAACTTTTTTGTTTGTTTTTGTTTACTTTTGTTTAGGACTAGGACTATACAGTCACTGCCCAGACTGCCTTGCTGTCTCTCCCAACCCTGAGTATCTTTCCTCAACCAGTCCAACATTTTTCTGTCCATCAAGGTAGGTGTTATGATCAAGCTGGCACCTCATACAGAAATCTGCTTTCCTTACATTTTGAGAAAAATGATGAAAACTGTAATTCTGTCATTAATGTGAGGGGGTAAAGATGTTACTACTTTTCCACTCCTTTTCTTTGCTAAAAAAAAAAAAATAATAATAATAATAATTGCCTCTCACAACCTTCAACATTAACAGGACAGCTTTGTACCATTAAGAATTTTTGCTTGATAGAGTGTGAGACTCATTTAAATGTTTCATAGTTTTATTCAAAATATGTTTTACTTTCATTACATTCTAGTACCTCATCAAATTTAAAGTCAGCATATGCTTTCTACTGAATTTGTCTCCAATCTAAGTTGCTATACTGAAACCCAAAACCTTAAGTATTTAAAATTTTGTTATAAGTATACACCTGAGTCCACTTTTCCCAGAAAAACTAGCACACAGCCACTTTGACCTGTTTTTCTGGAAAAGTGCTTTGGGGCTGAAAATGCTGATGGCTCTGAACTGATATTAGCAGGAGATAATCCATAAAAATTTAAAGCTCTTTACTGAGTGGTAACAGCTAATTCAGAACACTTGATTGTGTATATGTTTCCAAAGGGCTTTACTTTGCAATCAATAGGCGCAGCAATTCTTGCCATTTTACCACCAAGTCACTTTATTCCATTAGGTGCTTTTCATCTACTTCAGTTTTAACAACCATGGAACTAACATATCTCCAACCTAACTTTATGTGCAAACTAACTGGAACTAACTTTATCTACATAAGAAAATATGCAGGTTTTGTCACTTTGCTATATTATTAATAAATTGAATAGCACAAGTCGTAACACAGGTCTCAGCAGTACTGATGTAGTTGCAGTTTACTGGCTATTTATTCCTGTGTAGAACAACTGCAGGGGGACAACTGTTCCAAGTAAACAAAACCTATCAAATTGTTTTACTTTGTTTTGGTTTTTGAAGGAAGTATGTCACTGAGGTTGACAGAAATCTCTCAACCTTTGCCAAAAAGAAAAGAGCTTGCAGGGAATAAGCGGGTCCAAAAGTCCCTTTCCTGAACAGTTAGGTGGTAGAATATTTAACTGTGCTTGCATGAAAAAGTCTGTCAGATTTCTAAGATGGAATAGCAGATGTGTTCTGCTTCTTGTCACACAGTAAAGCAAAGATTTCTTTGCCAAGATTTCTTACTTTAGGAAAGCTGGAAAGCTTCTTTAAAAAGTTTCTCAGAATAGCACAGTAATTTAGAGGAATAATTACATGAAAAGGTAGGCCTTACAAATAAGCTTTTGATTTGGCAGTAATGGAGAAGGCAAAGCAGCACTGGAATCCAAATTCCAAATGTTGGAATTGATGTCTGGATATTTAAGTAAGTGCAGAAAAGACCCACATAACTGTTTAGTCTAGAAACTGCATAAAATGGCTCAGAAGAAAAATGTTAGAATAAATGATTTCTATTACTAAAGGCATGAAATTGTTTTACAGTATGAGACTAGTTTTGCACGTAGATAATACGTGGTACTAAAGAGCAGTTAATTTATCATCATTGATTGGATGCTAGAACCAGATAAAGAGCTATCAGCTTAGTACTGGGACAAAGTAAAGGTTTCTGAAGTATATCAGTTTGGGCAAAATCCTTGAACTTTCTTAGTTTAAACTTCATGGATTTAAAAATCTGTACAGCCGTCTCTGGTCCTACTACTTTTCCTGTTCTTTGAAGTCTGCAGGGTTTTGAACATAACAAGACACTAAAGTCTTGATCTGTGCTTCCATCTACATGGTGATCTTTTGTTTGTTTGCTTTGTATTGTTTGCCAAGTGTTTCTTTACCAATTATTTTTAAGTTCTGGAACCAGTCTGACCTTGTTATAGTTGCTGAAGTGAGTCAGTACACTGCCATTTTCCTAAACTACTGAATTGTTTACACCTTTCCCATTCTTCCTTACTGATTGGTCTGTGACACTTAAAAGACCACTGTATTATAGACTGCCCACAGATTTTAACTTACACTGTTCAGTTGATGTAATATCAGCAGCTTAAGAGTTATAACATGCAGAGGGCTGCGGCCCAAGCCTAGAAAACTACCAAGAAACCCCACAAGCAACCCCTGTCCCAGGCAAAAAGACCAGTTCTGTCAGTCTGCCCAAGAGACGTGTGCACCCTGACCCAAACTGCCCAGCTTCCTTGGGCAGCATGTGGACTTTGCACTGTGCTGCAGGCAGCACTGCCCACTGAAATGGAAAAATAGAACAAAATGCCTATTCAGGAGGATAAGGTTCTGGGGATTGGGCTCTTCAGTGATCAGTTTTCTTAGTAGGACTGTTTTGAGATTGATTTTCTTAATTAGATATTTTTGTGGGTAGTTTGACGACACCACCACCACACACACACTTCTGGGGTTGGTTTGGTGCACTTTGTACCAGTAATTTTTTTTGACGTACATACACATAACCTGTCATAAGTATAGTCTTGATAAGTATAACCTACGTGTAGCCATTGTTACAGTATTGATATGTTTGTCATGTGTAGTAATTACATTCACTGACATAGTATTAATAAATCTATTGAACCTATAATGCTAATCTATATTTACTGTTGTATTACTAATTTTTACATTTAATTGCCTTCCTACTTCCTCTAATTCCTACTATTAGTGTTATTCTCTTAAAGCGATTACCAGTATTACCAAGAAGCATGTTATATATATAAATGTGTGCTCTCCCTTTTAATCATAGTATATTTGCTAGTAGTGATTTGTGGTAATTATAATAAATAGAAATTTATGAAACTGAAGCCTCTGTGTCCTTTGTATTATGAAATCCTACAAACCCATTGTTGTGATCTCTATATTATGACAAAGCCCAAAGCTATTTTTAAGATTTTTGACACCATGACAATGGTGTAAAAGCAGAGTATGAGGTCTCTTTTCCCTGTGCTTCCAGTTTGGGTAAATAGCAAGCTTCTATTGCCCTTGTGCTGCACTTGTTCTGAAACCTGAAAGGCTTTCTGCAACCAAAGCTCTGAAGAGCCCTTGACAGCACCCGTCATACTCCAGAACCGAACAAGGTTCTGGAGAAGGGATATAAAATCTGCATTTCAAAGTGAGTGATAATATTATTCTCTCAAATCATATAGAACTATAACTACCAGAAGCAGGAAGCTTCAGGCTACCCTGTCAATTGCACAGATGCTAGCAAGAGTAAATATGCTAAAGATTAAAGGCAGAATGAAGACTTGAACATATTAAGAAATATTTGTGACCAGAATATATTAAGAAAAACACCAGACTGACAAACATTTTTTAAATTCTCAGAGGTAAACTTGGACAGAGAGCCAAACAAACATCTCCATTATAAGAAAATTGGAAATTATCTTAAGAATTAAATAAGAATTAATTAAGAAAATTATCTTTTCTTATTCTCAAGATGCCCATTCCACAGAATCAAGTGATTTTGCTGTAATAAATTTGTGATGAAAGAAGCAGTTTGGCTGTTAAATGTACTTGCAACATTATGAAATTGATTATCAGGCAATATTCAAAGAATATTTCATTCACCTCAGAACAAGAGCTCTGTCTTAAGGATGGCAAGAAAAAGTCAATACCTTTCTGAATTACTTTAAATTTAGACATTTTTATGGAAAAAAAAAAAAAAACACCTTTGAATCACTGACATTTATTTATTTATTTATTATTTATTTATTTATTTTGCATTCATTTAAAGTAAGACCTCTGTTAAAAAATCTGGAAGGTTATCTCCAGAATTAATATTTGAATTTATCTGTAAGAGTCTTTAAATTTGGCAATACTGTAGCAGCTGAAGAATTACAGACTTAGGATGAGTTACAAAATTGCATATATGGCTTCTGGGGTCCTACCAGATCATGAAAACTATTTTGTTTCATGTGATCTATTCGGTTCTATGAGAAGATGGTCTTCCCATAAATGTATAAAAACTACTGAATGGTGGACATCAGAAAAATTGAAAAGCTGTATCAGGATTAAAAAAGAAAAATAACAGCTACGTTTTGAAACAAAACAAGTGTCAGAAGCTATAAGCATTGAACACTTTCAATATGACTGCCAAACTCTTTTACCATTTAATTGATCATGATCATTTTGAAAAAGAAAAACAGCGATGTTGGCCTATTAATGGAATTGTGCATGGCTTCTGAAGCCTGCATGCAATGCTAGTGAACAACAGTCAGAAAGATGAACAGAACGGACTGCTAAGATGATATGGATAATAAACTATTCAAAAGGAGACTGAAGAGAGGTCAAGACTGCCAAGATGTCCTTGTGCAGCAATACTAAGATAGAGCCTGATTAACTGATCTCTATAAACACTTTTGAAAACTGTTTAACTATCAAAAAAGAACTGTTACGGCTCACAGACAAAATCAAGTCAAGAGCATAGTCTATTTAAATTGGCAATGAAGTGTGGAATCACATTGGTTAGAAGGCATCTCAAGAGGTGATCTTGACAAATTACCTAGAAAGCATGCATTACTAAAAACATGCCCATTTATAACAGGTTGCTCAGGACCTTGTCTAGCTGAGTTTTTAATGAAGAGTCTAAGACATTTTTGGGCAAACTCTGCCTGTGTTTTACCATCCTTATGGTAAAAATTATTTTGTATATATCTAGTAATTATTTCTTGTCTTTCACCTTGTGTCCGTTTCTTTCCATCCTTCAACACTGGACTCTAGCTCTGTCTTCCCTATACCCTCTGATTAGTTACTTGTAGACAGCAGTAAGATCTCTCCTTAGTTGTCTCTTTTTGAGGCTGAACAAATCCAGTGCTCTTACCTCTTTATGTATGTCTTGTTCTCCCACCTCCTGACCAGCTTGGTGGTCCTCTGTTTGACTCAGTCCAGCCAGCTCTTTCTAGTACTGGAGAGCCCACAGCTGGATCCCGTACTAGAAAGACCACAAGAGCTGAAGGTTTGCTCTCAGAGAGCAATCACTTCTCTCGACCTGCTGTCTACGTTATTATCGTACTGCACAGTAGGCGGCTGACTGCCTTTGCCACAAGGGTGCGCTGCTAGCTCATGCTCAACTTGCTGCCCACCGGGACCCTCTTTGCTCCCAGGTCTTTCGAGAAAGCATGTCTGCTTTCTAGAAAACGGTCCTCAGCTTGCATAGTTGCACGGGATAATTCCATTCCATTCCAGACGCAGGACTTTGCCTATGTTTATGCTGACAACTAGAAATTTCTCATAGTCATAACTGGAAAAAAAAAAAAAAAAAAGGAAAGAATCAGAGATAAACATTTCATAGATTTCCTATGGGGTTTTATCAGCTACTTCTAAGCTATATTTCTTATTTAATATTTAGATGTCAGCTAACAGGTAAGATATAGCACACCTTAAATACCTAATAAAGTTACCAGAAATAAACATTAATTAACAAGTTGCTTCATTGATATTTCAGTGTCATCAATCTAATACCTATTTAATTACTGCCTACTTCAATGGAAAATAATTAGAGTGGCATACACTGTTGATAGAGCCTTCCTAAGCAATCTCACAGACATAATTAGAAATTTACCTGGCAGCTATTTATTTGACACCAACATACAGAATTTAAGCACCAGCCTAAATCAGTGCTTATCCCAGGGGTTACTGCATTGACCTAAGATTTTAACACTTCCTGAAGCAGCATTTATTAATATCTATGAAGAATACCTAGTTTACTGGGTAAGAAGTAAATTCTGAAATTCCCTAAATTACTTGTTAAAGATGACAAACTCTCTAGGTACTTTGAATGGAAAATAGCATTGTATTGATTGACAGGCAACTATACATTGCATTTAACCACACATTTTCACCATAGCCTTTTATTTGCTACCAGAATTTATGATTATTAAAAGATGCTCCCTAACAAAACATGTAACCCTACCCTACGTACAAAATTTTGAAACAAAGGCATCCCTTTGGTTTCCATCTATTATAAAAAGTGCCCTATTAATACAAGTTTTTATTTCCAGTGGTTTTTAGTTTTGCTTCTTTCAAGTCCTTACAAATGAAGCCCTCTAGCCCTCCAACTAGAATAAATTTTCAACATTTTCAGAGAACAAATGGGGATACAGCAAAAAGACTGGACTTTGGAATAAGCACACATGAGATCCAGTAAGAAGCTGAATCATTTACTAGGTGGCAATTTCTGGACATGATTTCACAGAAAATAAAGAGGTGAGGGGTAAGCAAAGCAGCTCCCCACACTACACTCTTTTTAAAAAATTGTGAGAAAAATTATGGGATAAAGGAATTTCCCTTCTATCATCATATTGAATGTTAATGTTTGCATAGTATTTTGAGATCCTCTCCTGCAAGTACTATAATTAAGTTGAACTGAGTTTTAGTATTAATACCTAACATGCATCTTATTTAATTTTCAAAGATGAAGAAAGGATTCAAGATTTTGGAGGCGAGGTTAGGCAGGTGGTTGCTTCTGTTAGCCTTATGGTACAAAAGGTCAACAGTGCTCTCCAAAAGCACTGGCTCACAATTTCCTTGTGTGGAGTTTCTTCCACTCTTTTTCCAGGAAGATCCCCGTGCTGACATGTCCCCATCTGCCTGAGAGGCCAGGCTGACAGGAGGGAGAAAACTACAGGAAACCGCCTGTGTTTCAGGAGTGCTGAGGTGCAAACACCTTGCTCAGCTGCACCCATAATCCAGAAGAAAGCAGGGTGTTCCCTGTGTGCCTTTGCAGTCTGCTCTTGTGGGCTGAATGATGATGATGATATTGAATGATGATGATATTGAATGTTGATGATGATGTTGAATAATGATGACGATGATGACGGTGGTGGTGATTATGATAATAATGATACATTTGTTGCTTTATTTATTTATTTTAATAATTTTTGTTTTCCAGTGTGTGTTGCTGGTTGCTGCCGGCAGAGGGCGGCCATGCCGCTCCCACCACGCTGCCGCTCCGCCTGGCAGAGGGATGGGCAGGGGTGAGGAGCCACAAACAGGGCTTATTGTAGCCACCAGGCCTGCACCACCACGAGCTTGCCCAGCAGAACCCAGCAGCTTGGCCACTTCTCTGTCACCTCTGCAGCGAAGGGACGTGAGCACGCTGCCCTTCTCTCCAGGCGTGTTACACAGCCCCATGCTAAGGAGCTCACAATAATAATGCGACGAAAATAAAAGCCCCAGCCACTCTTCCTATAACCTCCCGCGACCAGCCCAGTCTCTCTCTTGTGCATGTTTACATCAGTAAACAAAATCTTGTACCTTGTAAGATTGTAAGAACATGTAACCTTGTTCTCAAAGCAGCCCAATTCTTACTGCAGTGCTCCAGTGTTCATTTTCTGAACCATCCACCAGTCTTACTTCTTTCCATTTTGCACTCTGCACTTCCTTAGATAACTCTACACAAATATGTAAAAACTACATTAAAAATATATTTAAAATATATATATAATCATCTTGCATGTGTGCTGGTGGGGTCTGCACTGTGCCCAAAACCACCACAAGATTGACTGTTGCAGTTTAAAAGCAAGCAAACAAAAAACAACAACAAATAAACATGTATCTCATGTTCCCTAGAAAAATAGCACCTGGGTATACATTGCCTCTGCCAAAGATCATCCAAGTCAATGAGGGGAGGTGTAGGGAATGAGGGATATACAGGGCAGGCTGCTGCATGGGTGAAATTGCTCCAGTCAGCTGCATAAAGTTCCCAAAGCACCCAGAAGCAATGTGGGTTTGTTGTAGTGAGGCTGGCAGTGTATAGATTGCTAAATGCACTCCACCTTTTTTATTCCTTGCTATTTTGGTTGCTGTTTTGGATGCCTGGTGCGAGTCAAGATGTTCACACTTTTCTCCTCTGCAGTGTTCTTATTACTGAAGCTGGGGGTGTGGGCAGAAAGGGTCTGGTGGCTTGCCTGGGGCTGGGCCACATCCTCGTCAAGGCTTGCTGGCAAATCTCCCATGTTTGCACTCATGGAAATAAACCCATGGAATCCCCTGTTCAGGCCAAGATTTTGTATATTAAGGTGTTTGCCAGAGGCACCTGGAGGAACAGGAATGGAGATAGATGCTGGAGCTGCAGCTGCTGGCTTGCAGAAGAGGACTCCAAACTCAGCATTTTGTCTCCCCTACCATTTGTTTGTATTTGCCCTAGTGCTTAATGTGACCATATCACATATACAAGGCAATAGGCTGTATTTTAAGGAAATATATCTCTGAGAGTGAAAAAAAGCTTTTGCTTTACAAATCATGTCTGTTTCTGAAGTAAAACTCCGATGTGAGGCAAAGAACCTCGTGTATTTAAACTTAATATTATTTTCCTATGCATAATTGACACAAAACTCTAATGTCTTTTGTATGGCTTCTCCTTGCAACATGCTTCATAACTCAGAGGGAAAATTCAGTTCTCTCTATTGAGCGGTGGCAGAAACAAAGGAAATTTTAGAGGACAAATGAAGAACATGCTTGAAGCCCAGGGATGATAATTGGTGCTGTGCTCCATATTGATCTTGACTTCTGCTTCTGAATTTGGCATGGACTCTGAAACCCTACCACAGGCAGATTGCCATTAAAGAGTTTCGTGTTCATTAACGCAGAAGCATTAGACACTCTACAGTTCTGGTATCCACCTTGCAATATTCATCTAGCAGACTTTCTGCCATTCCAGACCCTGACCTAAAATCACAGGAATCTCCCCATCCTAGCAGTCTACTATAAATTGTCCATCAATTCCTGAAAAACAAAACAAAGCAAAGCTTGCAAGGCTTGCAAAGCATTGCTTAGTCTTTTTGCACTTCCATGTTTCATTCTGCAGAATTGCTTATCATGTTACAGCTTCAAGCTTCTCCACATTAATTGCAATTATATTTTTCAGTCTTTTCCTGCCAACCAAGCTGCTGGCTTTTGATCAGAAATCACATGTGTGCTAGGAAGAAGTGGATTGCTGTCAGCTGGCTCTAGTCTGCTTTGAAAAGGAAGTAAGGATGAGGTGCACAACACCAGGTTCTGCAGCTGGGGAGGGAAAAAGGTGTGCTGAAAAGGAGCTTCAGTGTGATTGCTGAGCAGCCAGAGCCTGACTAGTTGGCTTCTCCTCTGCAGGGAAGCTCAAAATCTCCATGACTTTTCCTGTAACTGGAAGAGCTGCTTGCAATGCTCTGAAGAAATGGTGAATTCCTTGTGAGATGAGACTCCTCAAACACTTTGGTCCTGGAAAAAACTCTTCTGAGTTTTGCTTCCCACATAGCAAAGAGGGAATAAATGCCAGCCATAAAACTCTATTGGATGGTGCTTGTTTTAATGCCATCTCTTTTTGAGGCATCTTGTAAACAAAGGTGTTTTTTCTAGGTCCTGACCTTTCCTGTCTCACTTGATATTTCCTTTGAATATCTTCATCTTCCGTCTGTAAGGCAGCAAAGTTCCCTTCCCTTCCCTCTCCTATAAAGAGCAGAGAAAATTCCTCCCCATACTGATTGGCCATTCCTGCCCAGCTGATTTCTGTTTTCTCTCTGGCTATCCAGCAGGTTTGGGTGATTAAAAGGCAATGACTGTATGTATTATAAATCTCTTCTCTGCCTGAGAAGACTTTTCTTTGCTCATATATTGAGCATGGCAAAGCCCTCCCAGCCTTGAAGACGATCTGAATATAAGCAAATCGCCTGCTTGAACCAGGTTTTCCGAAGTCAGCTGAAGGAGTGCTGAGCAGTCGCAGACACAGAACCTGGTAAGATGTCAGTTTTGCCAAGTAAGTTGCTGTTTGATTAATGTGGCAATTATTTGTCAGGAAATTAGGAGAGAGTTTTGAGAGCTATGAGAGGAAATTAGGCTATTTTTCAGAACTTCAAAAACTCAGTAGTACTCCTCCTCCCTTGGAGGTCTATGAGCATGCATTTCATCAAGAAATTGTCTGCATAAGAGCTAAAAATATTTTCCAGGGGCAGTGGGACTCCATCTTCTTGTGATAAGAGACCAGAAATTCAGCATCTTGGTTTGTATCCTCCAGATCCCCAGCTGTGTACATCATTTTATCCAGTGATGAGTTCTAATTCAGAAGTACTCTATAGCATCACGCAATGAGTATAGTCTGACTGGCACCTCTGGAAGTGTTCTTGACCACATAGGGATTTCTCTGTAGGTTGTGTTGTTTGTCCAGAGTTAATCTGAATTCCCTCCAATGGAGGGTAGCGGCCAATACATCTGAGTGATATGGAGAAGAAGAACCACGTGGAGAACCATGCTACAAATCATCTACGCATCCTTGCGGGAACAGGGTGGTTGTAATACATACATAATAAAAATAAACAGAAACCAGCTGTGCAACAAGTCTAATTCAAGAAGAGTAAACCTGGAGTTAGTCAGCAGGGTCAAGG
This sequence comes from Nettapus auritus, assembly GCA_011076525.1. Classification (NCBI taxonomy): domain Eukaryota; kingdom Metazoa; phylum Chordata; class Aves; order Anseriformes; family Anatidae; genus Nettapus; species Nettapus auritus. The sequence goes on along the minus strand of CM021766.1, from coordinate 65,462,695 downwards.
ATGCTTTGGAGGCTTCTTAATGCTGGGTCTTAATTAAGGTTTTGCTGGGAATTCATGATTTCAAAACTGCTTTTCTACCAGACACGAGAATGCAAAAATAATGTAAATGCAGTAAACATAACCCCATGGATAACTGTGAGAAGAAGATCTGATTTCTGTTTGGGGATCTGCTGATAATAACATGGAAAAATACTCTGTGTTATATTTAGGACTGAGAGATAGCAGCTTAAGTTTAATATTTTTGGCAGTCACAAAATTGTTTTAACCTTCTGTGCTTGCACCTTTTCTGTGAACTTAACTTGCCAGCAATTGGGACTCCAGGGCTAATGTTCTCTAATTTCTAGCCTGGAAATTACTAATGGTATATAAACTAACAACAGGTGATCTGTAGAAGAAACGCAATTTAAAACAAGGTGAAATTATCATATATGGAATTACAAACATACAAAAAGGGGGAAATACAAGTCTTGAACATCACTAATTGTATTTGGTTGCAAATAAAAGCTATTGCGATGACTGGACAAATGGACAAAATAGCTTTTTGATTTTTTCCCCAGAGAAGTAAGTTGCTCTAGATTTGAGAAGAATCACTCTCGATGCAAGGCTTTTTGTTGCTGTCCATGCAGACAACCATACGCATCCCTGAAACAGCTGAGCTGCACATCTTGTGTCTAAATGCCTCCAGGGTGCTTCCCAACCTGTTTTGCATCTGGAGCCTTCCTCAGATCTAAGTAGACCTGACACCCCACCTCCCCATTAAGTGTGGAGATGTTTGGCATTTTCCCTCTGAAGCACAAACTCTGCAGTTAAGGCATTTGTTCGAGTTGCAGAAGAATCAAATTTAAATCTCCAGTTGCCTTGATGGAACACAAAATCCCATCTCCCACCTTCTGGGAGGGTATTCTTGTCTTAAAGCTCCCGCAGCTCTCAGCCTCTCCCTCCCGCTTGGTGTGGGACATTTGCATCTTGCCTAAGCTAATCACAACTTTGCAGCTCAGGAGACAGGGTACTTGCTCGTGAGGAAGACCTGAGCTCCAGTTCTTGCTCAAAATAAGAGCTCAGTGCTTTAGCAACATATTTGCTAGCAAGGCTTTAAAGAAAGGCAGAGCACTGAGGTGGGGAGCCAGGTCAGCAAGTAAACTCCTAGAGCAACCATTTTCTGGAGACATGAACAGGGCTTTTGCACTGGGAGCCTTTACTGCAAGTGAGGAAAGCGTATTCCCTTCATTTCAGTGTCTTTGTTTTAGCTCGGTCAATGACTTAGCTCATTAGAAGTAAGAAATTAATTATAGGTGGAAAAAAGATGGAAATTTAATTTTCTACCCACCTGATTAAGAGATTATTTCTTGAATGACAATTTTATTTGTTCAATAATTAAGTCAACTTTAAATACAGAATCTGTTTTGATACCTTCTTCTTCCATAAACAAAGCATGTAATACAATTGAGTAAGTACAAATGCAAAGCATGAGTGAAAGCAGATCACTTTAACCAAGGTTGCTTGCTTTCTCCTTTAAGTGACAATTACAGTACTGCTTAAATCCCGTGCACATAAATCTCCCCACCCAGCTCATTTTTCACAGCAGAAGGCAGCAAGCTGAGTGTCTCCATGATCATGAGAGAGGAGGAAGGCAACACATGATAGCAGTGTTGCTGCGGGCTGCAGTTTCTGTTCGCCTCCATCCATTCCCAGCCCTCGCTCGCAAAGGGCTTCTAGCAAACGTCCTTTTCACCTCACATTTCTCTCTGCTGCCCTTCTTGGAAGTGAGGCTGCTTGGCCTTCCCCCTCTCCAACACCTGCGTCTTTACCCTTGTTCATCCATCCCATTTGTGTTCCCCAGGGATCTCACACACCAGGGAGATGCTTGTGAAACCATCATGTGCGTGTGAGCGGAGTCACTCCAGTGCCGCACATCCTGTCCACACCTTGTACTAAGCTGACCCAGCCCATGTACAGTGTAGTTCCCCTGCATGCCTGTGGGAGACTTTCCAAATTACACTGTGAGGCCCACTGCAGCCAGATCTCTCAGCAGCTGGAAGGGCTCCAGCTCTGCAGTGGTCCTAGGGAGAAGAACTGCCTGGGGAATAAAGAAAAATGGGGGATGGCATTTGGGCTGATAAAATGAGTTGAGTACTGGTTAATGTTACTGTAAATGTGATGTGAGGGAACTGACGCGAAGTAGGTTTGCTTGCCTTGGATGAAAGATGCAACTGCAGGACTGTGCAGTCATGTGCCTGCACCTATGTGGAGAATTTAGCACAGAGAAGAGTGGGATTTGCATCCATGCAAGACTACTTTGAATCTAGGCTGAGGGCATTTACTGTGGGAAAAGAGTTAACATTTCCTCCCCCTTAGCTGTCATGAAAATAAGTCATAATTTAATTTTGGGCCATTTTCTATGCCAGATGAATGATACAGTGACATATGAAACGATAAAAACAATGCAAAGATGAGAATGTCACATTCCAGCACTCAGATCACAGAGCTCTTCCTTCCATTCATTGTGTTCTGCATTTTTTCAGCTGTGAAATGAATAAAACAAAATGAAAGAGCAGCTCGCTTTTCAAGATGGGCATGATTTTACAGCAAGTGCTCTGTGCTTATTTTTGATTTGCCTTTGAATCTTGAGCATCATGATATTTACTACTTTTAAAACCATTTTTCTGTGGAATCAAATCCAGTTAAGTATAAAGTCTGAAGGTAAATGTGCTAACCCAGATCTGTAAAATGCTTTGCAAATGTGATTAAAACCAGTCTAGCTTTAAATGGTAAATAATAAAACTTATGTATCTGACAGGGACAGGTAACCGAGTGCTCCCTGTGAGTGCACTACTGCATTAATACCTCCTTTGTCCTGCTTCTTATTAGAACAATAGGAGCACAGTCAAGTCATACATCCTAGTGTCCCACATACTATATGGGACATAACATACTAGGCTGATGTGTACCATATTAGACTCCATAATGTCCTTAATAAATCTGCCCTAGTTTCTTTGTTGATATGCTCGTCTAATATTAAAAGTGCTGAGCCCTATAACACAGCCTGATTAATATTCAAAGAAATATTATCTTGTTACTATGCAATCCTCATTCATCCACTTTTGGTCATTTGCCCTGTGTTAAAAGGTGATGTGACCTTGAACGTTCAAAGACAGGCATGCAGCTGGAGCATATAGCTGAAGCATGTCATGTGCACTATAGGGGAGGTGTGTGGCACCAGGAAGCTCCCTGCTGCAGCCCTCACTACGGTGAGAAATCATGAAGTCCTTTAATGAGGGTGTATTTGATAAACCACAGTTGCTGAGCCAGTTCTCAAAATTGTATCTGTTATTCCCACTGATTAATAGCTGAAGCCTGATGATAATGCAGTTATCTGAGCTGTTAAAATAACTTGGAAGAAACATTCTCCTCAAATAAAGCTTCTTTGAATGCACTCCTTGAGTACATTTTCATTTCAGGAGTCAGATTAAGCCTTGCTTATTTATTAACAAGAATTTTTAGTGTGGAAATTGTCTGTTTACCTTGAGTAGTTAGGAGTCAGTCTCAAGCTGTCACGATTTCAAAGAACATCTGAAAAAAAGGCAACCTCATTAAATACAGTGCCTTATTGCCTTCCTCAATTTGCAGATTGCCTGAAAGAGCATCTCTGTCCCAATTGTATCGTGAGTTATAATTCTGGCCTGGGTACTGGAGACTGACAGCTCTTACTGTGCTCCTTGGAGCTCACTAGGGGAGGAAGGAACAAGCTACAAACCACACACAACCAATGCCGAATGACGACACATGCTGGGCAAGGTGGAAGAGGAAGGGAAAATGATTAATTTCAAGAAGGAAGTCTTCAGCTTTGAAAAAAAAAAAAAAAAAAAAAGAAAAAAAAGAAAAGAAAAAAAAGAAAAAAAAAAAATACCTTTGTTGACCAGGAGGGAATGGATTATAGAAACAGCTGGCTGCTTCTTTGTGCAATCTTCGTGTGGGATCATGTGGGAATAAAGCAGGGAGGTGGGCTATTGCCTCTGTGCAGCACTCAACGTTAGCCGTGGCAAACAGGCACTGCTTTTAGGGGGGAAGGAGAAGTCTTCTAGGGTGGATGGATAAGGAAAGTGCCTAAAATCTGCTTCAAATTAACACCCCAAGGTATTACTGAGGGATAACAGGAAGGCAGGGTGGACCAGGTGCCCTGCTCCCCGTGGTAGAGGAGAGCACCTTTCTGAGGTAGACCATGCTCACCTTCTTTGCTGTGGACATTATGCCACTCAGTACTCACCTGGATCGAAGAAGAAGCCTCTGGAAAGAATGCCAAATAATGGTTTTACTACTTCAGCTAAAGGAGAATTTGCAAAAAGCCAGTAGCCTAGAAACTGCATGGGATTAAATCTACCCTTTGCACAAATAAAGGACACATGATTGACCATCATTGATTTAATGAAAAAAGGTCACAGACCAGTTAACGTAGGCCAAACTTCAACACATTCACCTTGGTACAATTGGCAAATCTAAAGCCTCGTATTTAACTGTAGTATAGTTCTAAAGAACATGATTTTAAGAAAGCGATAGCAGTGCAGAAATAAATCTGAAAGAATATCTGAAAGAAAATGCATGAATCTTGTCCATGCTATGGTACTGGAGTAGACTTAACCAACTATTTTTCTTAACATTTTTTTCTCAATGCATAAAAATCAATGACTCGACAAGCTTGTTTTTCTGTTCAAATTAAAAATAGTCACAGTACCAAACCAATTTATGTGGCGTAATGACAACACAGACACCAGGGTTTCTTTTTAGGATCAATAACTTCAGCTACCTTTACTGAGGACAGGCTGCCTTCTTATACCATTAGCTCTGCAAGTGGTACTTTCCCACTAGCACCATTAACCACTTGTTAACCATTGGTTAGGAGTCAGTTTCAGATTGTTAACCATTGGTTAACAACTTTGCCTGGCAACAGCAAACATTTTGCCACTTCCATGTCTTAATGGTTTGAGAACAAGCATTTTGAGACAGCAAGGCCTCTCCTAAATCACCCTTATTTGTTCCTTCTAACTTGTTTACATTCCTCATGGCTTCATCATCAGGAGTCCGATGTTATCACCAACCGCTTGTCCACCCCCATGGCGATACTCCCACAAATTTATGTGCCATAAATTCAAAATCGAACTGGAAACAAATGAGGAAGGCTGCCTAGGATGATAGGATCATACTTCAGGTTGGAAGGGACTCTTCAGGGGCAATTAGATGGCTCCAGCTATTCCCAGGAAACAGATACTCCTGGGACTTGGTATCTTCTCAGCTCACACAGTGCCTGGGCTTGTTGCAGCAAGTAAGAAGAAATTCATGCCTACCTGGGTTGAATCACTGTATCAATGTGCTGGAGGGCTCTCCAAAATCTGCATTATTTAACATGTGGGGTGTTTAAAAATAATTCCTGCAACAGATACATTTTCCTTTAAAACCTGTCCCATAACTGTCTCCCTCAAGGCTTCTTGCAAGCCCTGCTGAAGTCCTGGCCACTTCCAGAGAGAAGATACTTGACAAGGTGACGACTGCCTGACCACAGCGCAGAGTATACTTGTGCTGCACTCCTCTATCAAAGTGGGTTTCCACTTGCCTGAACTCTTTCAAAACACGTATTACATGGGAAGGCTGAGAATCCCTGAAATTACACATGCTTGCTGTCTGTTCTGGGTCTGGCTGGGATGTTAACTTTCCATGCAGCAGCCCATACAGTGCCACGCTCTGCACTTGTAGCTAGAACAGCAGTGGTATCACACCAGTGTTGTGTCTGCTGATGAGAAGTGCTGGCACAGCACCAGGACTTTCTCTAACCCTCCTGAGGGGTGGGCAAAAAGTGAGAAAGAAACATCACCAGGGCAGCTGACCTAAACCAACCAAAGGGATATTCCATACCATATGATGTCACACTCAGCAATAAAAGGTGGAAAAAGGAGGAAGAGGGAAGGGGTGGGTTTTCATTGCGAAAACATCTGTCCTCCTTGCGAACACCGGCTACGTGCGTTGAGGCCCTGCTTCAAGGACATGGTCAGGCATTGCTCACTTGCAGGAAGTAGAGAATAATTTCTTTCCTCTGCACTTCCATATAGCCTTTACTTGTTTTGTTTTGCTGTTTCCTTTCCCTCTCCCTTTCCCCTTTCCCTTTTTCCCTTTAGTTGAATTGTTAATTAATAATATTTCCTTAATATATATATATTTTTCCATTTATTTAAATTATCCTTATCTCAGCCCGTGAGTCGTTCTTTCCTTTACTTCTTCCCCTCCTCAGATGAGGAAGGGGAGTGTGAGAGTGGTTGTGGTGTTCAGCTGCCTAGCACGGTAACACCACCACAGTCCTTTTTGACACCCAACGTGGGGCTCGAAGGGTTGAGATAACAACAGAATTAATTAAAACTCTTACAACTAACACACTTACTTGCTAGTCACCATGTTCAGTGTCCTGTTAATATTGGGGTACTGGTGGGCTTTTGGCATAGCTTCTTTGAGCACAGAGATTAGGCAGCTGTCTACCCTGCCTGGCCTTTCAGAAGACCCCTCCGTTGTAGGATTGCTGAAACTTGAAGAACAGCAGGTACTAATCGCTACCACAACGGTGCACCGACGGCAATATCGCAAAAACCGAGACTCACTGATTCCCATCCATGAGTTGGTTCATAGGCTGGGGAGTCAAGGAGTGATCAGCAAGACTCATTCACCCTTTAATAGTCCCATATGGCCAGTGCGAAAGTCTAATGGTGAGTGGAGACTAACGGTGGACTATCACGGCCTGAACGAAGTCATGTCACTGCTGAGTGCTGCAGTGCCGGACATTCTAGAACTTCAGTACGAACTAGAGTCAAAGACAACCAAGTGGTATGCCACAATTGATATCGCTAATGCATTTTTCTTCATCCCTCTGGCAGCAGCATGCAGGCTGCAGTTTGCTTTCACTTGGAGGGGCATCCAATACACCTGGAATCGACTGCCCCAGGAGTGGAAACACAGCCCTACCATTTCCCATGGACTGATCCAGACAACACTGGATCAAGGGGGAGCTCCTGAACACCTGCAGTACGTTGATTACATCCTCATGTGGGACAACACAGGAAAATAAGTTTTTGAGAAAGGGAAAAAGTAATCCAAATTCTCCTGAAAGCTGGTTTTGCCATTAAACAGAGTAAGGTCAAGGGACCTGCACAGGAAATCCAGTTCTTGGGGGTAAAATGGCAGGATGGACATTGCCATATTCCAATGGATGTGATCAACAAAATAATGGCAATGTCTCTGCCAACTACCAAAAAGGAAATGCAAGCTTTCTTCGGCCTTGTGGGATTCTGGAGAATGCATGTTCCAGGCTATAGTCAGCTTGTAAGTCCTCTATATCGAGTGACTCAAAAGATAAGCTATTTCGAGGGGGACCCCGAGCAACAACAGGCCTTTGAACAACTCAAACAAGAAATAGCTCGTGCAGCAGCCCTTGGGCCTGTCTGTACCAGACCAGCTGTGCAAAACATACTTTACACCGCAGCTGGGGGGCATGGCCTCACCTGGAGCCTCTGGCAGAAAACCCCAGAAGAAACTCGAGGTCAACCTCTGGGTTTCTGGAGCTGGGGCTATTGAGGATCAGAAGCCAATTACACCCCAACTGAAAAAGAGGTACTAACAGCATATGAGGGTGTTTGAGCTGCTTCAGAAGTTGTGGGTACAGAAGCACAGCTCCTCTTGGCACCACGGCTACTTGTGTTACATTGGATGTTCAACGGGAAAATCCTCACTACACATCATGCAACTGACTCTACATGGAGTAAGTGGGTAGCGTTAATTACATAGCAGGCTTGAATGGGAAAACCTAATCACCCAGGAACCCTGGAAGAGATCATGGACTTGCTGGAAGGCAGAGATTTCGGAGTGCTGACAGAAAAGGTAACCAGTGCTGAAGAGGCATCACCATATAATGAGTTGCCAGAAGAAAGAAGGCAGTATGTGTTGTTCACTGATGGATCCTGCCGTGTGGTAGGGTGACAATGGAAATGGAAAGCTGCTGTGTGGAGTCCCACACGACGAGTTGTGGAGGCCATGGAAGGGAAAGGTGAGTCGAGTCAGTATGCAGAAGTAAAAGCCATACAACTAGCCCTAGAGATTGCCGAAAGAGAATGTAATAAGTGGTCAGGACAAAACCACTCTCAGAATAATCTTTATCAGAGCCAAATTTATTAAGCAAGCACTCAAGCAGGCAAAACAGCGCTGGGCGGCCGGGGAGTCTCTTCTCCACCAATGGCGTGCGCCTCCCCCCTGCCAGAGTCCCCCTTTTCATAGCTTGGTTGTTCCGGGTGTACGTGGCATATCCTGGTATGTCCTGTGGTGGCACATACTGTTGCTAGGGGGTCGTCTCAGACCCCTGGTGCTTGTGAAGATGAAGACTGTAGTCTTCCTCTGCATTGCGGGTTGCGATCTTGCTGAGCAAGCACTACATATGTTCTTATCAGGATGGGCAGCTGGAAACTTTCCAGCTATACAGGGTTGTCACAGCCCCCACAAGCTTCCCCACCAGTTTGATTAACAAACTTATTATACAATATTTATTACAAGAAAAATGGCCAGTACTGTATCTCTACAATGACTCATGGATGGTGGCAAATGCTCTGTGGGGGTGGCTACAGCAATGGAAACAGAGCAACTGGCAGCGCAGAGGTAAACCTATCTGGGCTGCTACTCTGTGGCAAGATATTGCTGCCCGGGTAGAAAACCTGGATGTGAAAGTACGTCATGTAGATGCGCACATGCCCAAGAGTCGTGCTACTGAAGAACATCAATAACAAAGCAGAAGATTGAGCTTCAAAAATTGAAGTGGCTCAGGTGGACCTGAACTGGGGGCGTAAGGGTGAGCTGTTTGTAGTTCGACTGGCCCATGAAACATCAGGACATCTGGGGAGGGATGCCACATACAGATGGGCTCGTGATCGAGGGGTGTGTTGGGTCTGTTTGGGATGGAGTCACCTTTCCCTCCAGCAGCCCACACAGTGCTATGCTCTGCACTTGTAGCTGAAACAGCACTGGTATCACTCCAGTGTTGTGTCTATTGCTGCATAGTGCTGGCACAGCATCAGGACTCCCTCTAAGCCCCCAGGAGCCAGCAGGCTAGGGGTGGGCAATTGATGGGGAGGGGACATCACCAAGGCAGCTGACCTAGACCAACCAAAGGGATATTCCATATCACCTGATGTCACACTCAGCAATAAAGGGGGGCTCTCGTGGGGGAGGGCGGCCCTCCTGAACAACCGGTACGCGTTTTGAGGCCCTGCTTCCCAGGACATGGCTGAACATCGCTCGTTAATGGGAAGTAGATAATAACTTTTTTTTTCCTTCTCTCTGTGCTTCCGTGTGGCCTTGTTGTTTCTTTTGTTACTTTTTCTCCCCATTCCCTTTCCCTTTAATTAAATCATTCTCATCTCAAACCTTGAGCTCTTTGTTTTTACTTTTCTCTCCCTCCTCTTTGAGAAGGCGGGGAATGAGAGAGCGGTTGTGGTGGAGCTCGGCTGCCCATCTGAGTAAAACCACCACAAGGGGTTGACCTGACCATTGAGACCATCACACAGTTTACTCATGAGTGTGTGACCTGTGCTGCAATCAAGAGAGCCATGAAGGGAAAATCTCCCTGGAATAGGGGGAGGTGGCTAGGGTTTTGGTATGGTGAGGCCTGGCAAATTGACTATATTGGACCACTCCCACAAACCTGCCAAGGAAAACGGTACATACTCACCATGGTAGAAGCAACAACTTGGTGGCTGGAAACATACCCCGTAAACCATGCCACGGCCCGAAACACTATCTTGGGCCTAGAAAGGCAAGTGCTGTGGTGTCATGGTACACCAGAGAGAATTGAGTCTGACAATGGGAGTAATTTCTGAAACAATCCTGTCACCTCCTGGGCCAAGAGGCATGGTATTGAGTGGGTGTATCACATCCCTTATCACCCACAAGCCGCCGGGAAGGTTGAAAGGTACAATGGACTGTCAAAGACTATTACTTGCTTAGATCCTTCTTTATGCCTTAATGAACAGAGTACCAACACCTTCTTGCAAGTATTGTGTTAGCGATGTAGATTCTTGAAGACTCTCTGGTTTTCTTACAGCCCATCCACACTCAGCATACAAATCTTGTAAAGAATGACTTCGGGAACTGGGAAACAATAAACTCTTAAAACGTACTGAATGGGCTCAGCAAGTCTAGGTATGGGCAAAACACCCACTGTCCAGACTGATGCATGTGAATGCGTTATGAATTCTCTGCTAGCACATGTTCTACTTTTGTCTAGTGTTCTGCACTGCACTTTGGACCATTTAATACTCAAATGTTAAAGCAGTTCCTAACCTTATATCCCACAGCAAGAACCCACTGTGGCTCGTCTCAGTAGAAACACATTCAAAGAGACACTAAAATGTGTATGGCTGTCTGCAAGATCATATTTCAGTTGGCCTGAGAACTGCAAATCGCGTGGTGTTAAATGTAGAAAAGGACTTGAGCAATGCAGCTCACAGATTGATCGTTTCTAATGCTATGGGTGGCTCAGTAAAGCTGAGTGGGAGAACCAGAGAGGTCTGAATCACCACTTTTTCCTCTTCTCTGAAGCACTATTATCCCTACTCAAATAATTTCCCGTCTCAAAGCTATAGTAGCCCAGTGGTGGAGAACACAAACCGCATTCCCCATCAGGAGCCAACTAGTTAATGAAAACTCACCGTTGCTTCATGTTTGGTTTATGTAGAAATTAGTTAATTAATCTTGGAATCCTGGGATTTGAGAAGTATTTGGAGAGACAGTGAGCTTCACTTCATGATTTTGCAGAAGCCATGCATTATCCAGCTCTTTCTATTGTTCAGGCTGATGTATGAGATGTTGGAGAAATGCAGCTGTGAAGTCCGAGTATAAATGTTAAAAAAAAAAAAAAAAAAAGTCAGAATTTAAGTGCAGAGAAGTAAAAATGAAAGAGTTTGGGATCCCAGTACTCTATCAGATGGATCTACATCTTTCTGGTGACTTCAGAGGGTTCTGAACAGAAACCTGAGCGACATGTGGGAAGACCTTCACCCATTTGAAAAGTAGATTGAGGACTTTTATCTGCTAAGGGCTGATCTGGAAGAGCACCAACTTTCTGCATTTTACTTAAGTCAACTGATAACAAGCATTTGCACATCACATATGCTTGACTGATCCTTTCATACCTTGCTATATCTTTTTATGTCTAGTATTTTCGATTTACTAGCTAGGCTGATAATAATAAAACTATATACAAAGCTAAATAAAAGTTGAGTGAAAATAATTAAATAAAAAGTAAAACCCCCAACCATTTCTGATTTTTATACTCCCAAAATGTAATAAAGAAGAAAACAATATAGTCCTACTGAAAGTACCACAAAATATCTGGCATCCAACTGAAAAGATGGTTTCAAATCTTGGAAACAACACTACACTACCAAAATTCTGTAGAGGAGATATTAAGTTAGGATTTCTCACATAAAGTTGGTGATGTACCTAGTTGTGCATTGTATATAGCGTAACGACCTGGAGCTGCAGAACTCAACTGAAATATGTAATAGGATCAAAATGACGACTGCAACACTTTTCTTATTTCCTGCAAGTTGGTTTCATTTACAGAATTTAGAATCAGAAAAGGGCCATGTGAGCCTGTCAAGTTTTTATATACTATCATAATCATCATCATCATCATTATTATTTTCCACAAGCAACTTTATGCTTTATGCTAATAATATATTTCAGGCTAAGAAAAACATCACGGAAGATCAAAATTATTGTCTGTCACAGAAATCCACGTGCATATGTATTACTTGAAGAAAGCTGTGGCAGCCATAAGAACGAAATGCTGGCTCTCTTGACGAGACTGGCAGACTTAGAAATTGAAAGATATTGAAGATATATGAAACATGGGAGGCTTCAAGGTTCCTGGAATACATGCAGCCCATGGAGTCTCAGTCCTGGTTAGACATGCTTTCAAAGCAGAAAACTTTGGTGCTGCCTTAACCTCTCCTGCTTTGCACCAAAAAAAATCTTGCCTGGATTTGATAGTAAAGTTAGTAGAAAGCCGTCAGTACACAAGCAGTGCTGTGGATGTGAGCACAGATTCTGCTGTCACCGATCTTGGCAGTTGTGTGTATTTCAGAGAGGACATAGTCAATGTTACTCAAAATAATCCTGCACTGGCTTCCCTCAGCCCTTCTGAGTGCTCACAGGGACAAGCAAATACAGGGTGGTTGCCCCATTTCATGCAGTTAATTGAGAAATAATTGCACTTTGCTCCAGCATAATCTGGTATGGGGATGCCCACAAGTCCTTGCAGCACATGGGGGAAATGCAGCCCCAGTTCAGATTTGGAGTTGTCACCTGTTCAGGGCTTGGCTTGGCTAACTGGGGTTCTCCAGGCTAGGTGCTGCTTGCTCAGTGTAACTCTGCAAAACTATGTTACCCTAACTGGAAAATAAATAAATAAATAAATAATATTGAAAAGTAAAGGAAGCAAACATTCTCTCTGGGAAAATGATAGACTTGGTGGAGTGTAATAATTTAATTCCCTAGTCCTCAATTCCCATTTTGTCTGCCTTACTGAAAATTTTTCCAGACAATGACCTGATACAGATCTTCATAAACTTGTGCTCACTAAAATAATGAAAAGTCTATAATTACAAATAGGAATATGACACCTATGTTGGGCCTTCACCCATCTCCTCCAGACCTGCAGATCAGTGACTTTTGGTCGACTTCTGCAAGCAGCCAGGCAAACTTTCATCTATCTACAACTTCTTTTTTTTTGCTTTACCTTGGGTGGGGGGGGGGGGCTTTTACAAGCAGCCTACAAACGAGGACTAGTATCAGGAATAGTATCAGAAATAGTGTAGCCAGCAGGAACAGGATGATTGTCCCCCTGTACTCTGCTCTGGTGAGGCTTTACCTTGAGTACTGTGTTCAGTTTTGGGCCCCTCACTACAAGAAGGACATTAAGGCCTTGGAGTGTGTCCAGAAAAGGGTTACAAAGCTGGTGAAGGGTCTGGAACACAAGTCCTTTGAGGAGTGGCTGAGGGAACTGGGGTTGTTCAGTCTGGAAGAGGCTCAGGGGAGACCTTAGTGCTCTCTACAGCTACCTGAAAAGAAGCTGTGGGGAGCTGGGGGTCGGCCTCTTCTCACTGGTGATGAGTGATAGGACTAGGAGGAATGGCTTCAAGTTGCACCAGGAGAGGTTCAGGTCGGAAATTAGGAGACATTTCTTCTCAGAAAGGGCGGTCAGGCATTGGAATAGGCTGCCTAAGGAGGTGGTGCAGTCACCGTCCCTGGGGGTGTTCAAGGAAAGGTTGGACGTGGTGCTTAGGGACATGGTTAGTGGGTGACATTGGTGGTAGGGGGATGGTTGGACCAGATGATTTTGGGGGTCTTTTCCAACCTTAATGATTCTATGATTCTATGAGGAGAACACTGCAGCACATTCCTCCTGGGGAGGCAGCAGAAACCTCGTTTTGGGGAGAGGCAGTGTCCCTGCGACCCTACAAAATGCAGGAGCACCCTACAGACGGCGTGAGCCTCGAGGAGTCTAAAAGACCCTGACGGCGACCTCCCTGAGCCCTAGGCCTCCGAGGGCACCTGAGGGGCGGAGCCATGAGGAAGCGGCAGCCAATGGAGAGGCGGGGCGGGGCAAAGCCTAGCTGGAGGCGGGGTTGCGGCTCCGCCCTCTTCCCTCTCCCCCCGCCTCCCTCCTTGCCGTCCCTTCCCCTCCCGCGGGCGGCCGTGCCCGACATGGCGGGAGTGTGGCGCTGAGACCCTCCCGCCCTCTCCCTGCCCCCCACGGCATGGCGGCGGCCGCCGCGCAGCTGAGGCACCGGGGGGTGCCGGGGCTCGCTGCCGGCCGCAGTCAGCGGGGGCTGCGTCCCCCTTCGCCCGGGGCGGCGGCGGGGTGCTGAGGGCTTGTTCCGTTCCGTGCCGTCCCGTCGCCATGCTGCCTGGCGTGGGGGTGTTCGGCACCGGTCTGACGGCGCGGGTGATCGTGCCGCTGCTGCAGGCGGAGGGCTTCGCCGTGAAGGCGCTGTGGGGCCGCACGGCCGAGGAGGCGGAGGAGCTGGCCGGGGAGCTGAGCGTGCCCTTCCACACCAGCCGCATCGACGAGGTGCTGCTGCACCACGACGTCGACCTGGTGTGCATCAACCTGCCGCCGCCGCTCACCCGCCAGGTGGCCGTCAAGACGCTGGGTGAGCTCCTCTTGGGGGGAGGGGGGGAAGGAGCAAAGAGGGGAACCCCCCCCCCCAAAAAAAAAAAAAAAAAAAGAAAAAGAAAAGAAAAAAGAAAGAAACGCGATCGCTGCGCTCGAGGGGATCCGGGTGCTTTGTGCCCCGCTTGGTGTTGCGGATGGGGAAGGGGGAGTCGGAGGGTTGGGAGGGGTGCTGCTGGGGGCTCGCTGATGCCACCTGCGAGCAGCAGGCTGCGAGGGAAAAAGGGATGATGAACAACAAAAGGAAGGTGGTACTGCGCCACCCACATCCATCGCCACGCCGTTGGGGTCCCTCCTGCTCCCCAACGTTGCCCAGTTGCGTGCCTTACAGATAGTAGAACACATGGGGTAATCATAAAATAGCGATTAACCACGCCATAACGCGCCACGCACAACATTTTTTTAGAGTGCATACTCAAAGGATTGTTATATCCAGACCGATTGACACCTCTTTCCCCCAGCTATTTCAGAGGGGATTTTTCTTACTGCTTGATTTCTGAATTCAAGCACTGAATCTGTAAAAATGAAAGTTGTTGTTTGTTGATACAGATAACAAGCAAGGGAGAAGAGTGGGGGTTCCCGAACTGCTGAGAGGAGTACCTCCCAGCTCCTTCTCCTGGTCCTGTTTTGTGCTTCATGCCTCAGGAACTGGAAAGCCAGGGAGTGATGGTTTGGCTTTAAGTCCCTGGATTTGACATTTCGAGGGGAGGAGTGCAATGCATTCATCAAATGGGAAGGGTTCAAAATCCTCTGATTAGGAGGGTCAATGCTGTCTGTCCTCTGTTGAGGAGAACAAAAGCTGGAGAAACATTAGTTTCTATGATAAGGAAAGGATGTGGGTCTTTTATTTTTATTTTTTAAAAAGGCAAACTTGTTTTTTTTGCTTGAGGTTTCATGCAAGAGGCATGGTATGGCAGCTAGTGATAGCACATGGGCAGAGAAACCAAAGGTTTTACTCACAGAGTGAGGCTTCAGGAGGACTGAAAATGATGTCCTCCATTGCAGCAGAAAAGACTGAAGAAAGGCGTGGATAATTTGTTGATACACCCTGGTGTGGGTTACATGTGGACAGAGGCATATCTGATATCTGGCCTGGGAGGACACAGGGCCCAAGTTTTTTTTTTTTGTTGTTGTTTGTTTGTTTGTTTTTGTTTTTTGTTTTTCCTAACCTGTATTTTACTTTTTAAAGTGACTTGTTGCCCAGAGCTCTATTTTCATGTGGTGCGGTTTCATTATCAAAAGAAAATGCACGGGGAAGCAGCTGCTGGCATCTCCATCATGTGCCTGTGTTTGCATGGTGAATTTTCAGCCCTTTCAACTCACTGGCCTATTTCTGGTGCTGGAGGTAGTGGGGCCGAGCAGGTGTCCATGCAGCTGTGTGGGCTCGGACAATGCCACAGGAAGCATGCAGTTGCTTCATTTTCACTACCATGTCAGATATGTATTGCTGCTGTAAATGTGTTTTAGGCATGCTGGTAAAACACAAAAGTGTGAATAACAACTCCAGCTGAGGAAGTCCCCAAAATATCCCTTCCTGGAAGCGAGAGGTAGAAAATGGGGGGAAATAGGGCTTTAAACTTGGCATGTTAACTTTTCCTCTAGCATCTTCTGCTTGTCTCTGTTAGAAGCAGGCTCCCGAACTGGGTCTGACTCTGTTCTGCAGTGCTTAGCAGATAGACCAGTGCTGGGCAAGTTCAAGAGAGAACCTGAAACGAGGGGCTGTTTTGAACAATGACCCAAAGCAAAAGTAAAACCTGTGGCATTTTATGTGAAGGGCACTGGTGTTCTCTGCTGCTTCTCTGTGAAAGGAATCAAATTCCTGTTCGCTCTTAAGAGATGGGACTGTTGGAGCCTTTCTCTTTCCTGCCTCTGGTCTGTCGAGCTTCCTAGGAGTTACTCTGTGTATTGCTGTTTGTTCTAATTCCCTGTAGTTGTGGCAGCTGGGTGCTTGCATAATGCAAAGCTAATGTCCCAGCTGGCTTGGTGGTCGAGAAACATTTGGGTGAGCGTAGAAAACAGTCTGAACGAGTTAGGGGTGTTTTTTCTCCTCTCACTGAGTAGAAACGTTTGGCATGTTTGCCAACGGTGGTCTGCTTTTCCCATGCCTGTGTGCATCAGCAATACAGCTGGGTCCCAAGCCTGACCAGGAATGGGGGATGTGTTTGCAAGCAAAGATAAAATGTGTCACCAGGATCCTTACTTGTGTTTAGCATCTGAAGAAATCCTGGTTCAGATAATACAGTGTGACTCTGATTCACCTCATGCAAAATTGTCAACACATGAGATTTCTCAGCGTAATCTCTCCCTCTGCTCCTGTTCAATTAAATATGACTTCAGATCCTGACTCAAACTTGCTCTGTGTGGCCAAATAGCTGCCGCATCACGTGAAATGGTTTGCTGCAGGTGGTCCTGGAAAGTCCTTGATGATATTTCATCTTTAAGTTTTAGGGGAAGTTGCAGCTATTTCTGCGCTTCTGATTGCATTGATGCTTAAGTCAACTCAACTGAAGAGAATTTATTCCTGAGGTTCATGTAAATATTTCTGGGGATCAAATGTTTTGCTTTTGGGGAGAACCAAATGCCAGATGTTCTTCAAGCATGTCTCTGGAGATATTACCCTTTTGACTGTGGTTTTGCTTCCTGTGTCATCTTAAGTCATGGGCAGAAATGCTAGGTTATGTCCTGAATATTCACTGGACCTATTCCCAGCTGTGTCTACACAGTGTTATTTTTTGAGATGTTTTTATCATAGTAGTGCCAGCTAGGAGCCTGTTCTACCTGTGGACTGTGCAGGCAGGATATGACTTTCCCTGTCCACCAGTTTGTTCCTGTTAAGATCCCTTAAATTTGTTTGCTGACTGGTGCTTCTATACTTAATTGTGGTCATAAGGGCTCATCTTAATTTAGAGAGGAACGTAAATTGTGCTGCTGGGAACCTCACCGTCCCATTATGCAGGCAAGCAGTACAGGCCTGTTGTCAGGAAGGTGTTTGTGAGAGCCCCATGTTGAAATGCTGGACCTCCCCCTGAAGTGGGAGGATCATCTGCTGCAGTGAAGTAATCCACAGATCTGACATAATCTGTAATTCATTTGCTCATTCCTTTGCACCTATACAAACTTACCTCAGTAAGTTTGCAGATGACACCAAGTTAGGTGCGTGTGTCGATCTGCTCGAGGGTAGGAAGACTCTGCAGGAGGATCTGGATAGGCTGCACCGATGGGCTGAGGTCAACGGTATGAAGTTCAACAAGGCCAAGTGCCGGGTCCTCCACCTGGGACGCAATAACCCCAAGCAGAGCTACAGGCTGGGAGATGAGTGGTTGGAGAGCTGCCAGGCAGAGAAGGACCTGGGAGTGATGGTTGATAGTCGGCTGAATATGAGCCAGCAGTGTGCTCAGGTGGCCAAGAAGGCCAACAGCATCCTGGCCTGTATAAGAAGCAGTGTGACCAGCAGGGCTAGGGAGGTGATCGTCCCCCTGTACTCGGCTCTGGTGAGGCCGCACCTCGAATACTGTGTTCAGTTTTGGGCCCCTCGCTACAAGAAGGACATCGAGGTGCTTGAGCGAGTTCAGAGAAGAGCGACGAAGCTGGTGAGGGGCCTGGAGAACAAGTCCTACGAGGAGCGGCTGAGGGAGCTGGGATTGTTCAGCCTGGAGAAAAGGAGGCTCAGGGGTGACCTTATCGCTCTCTACAGGTACCTCAAAGGAGGCTGTAGCGAGGTGGGGGTTGGTCTGTTCTCCCACGTGCCTGGTGACAGGACGAGGGGGAATGGGCTTAAGTTGCGCCAGGGGAATTTTAGGTTGGATCTTAGGAAGAACTTCTTTACCGAAAGGGTTGTTAGACATTGGAACGCGCTGCCCAGGGAAGTGGTGGAGTCACCATCCCTGGAGGTCTTTAAAAGACGTTTAGATGTAGAGCTTAGGGATATGGTTTAGTGGGGACTGTTAGTGTTAGGTCAGAGGTTGGACTCGATGATCTTGAGGTCTCTTCCAACCTAGAAATTCTGTGATTCTGTGATTCTGTGAAATCATTAAGAGGTTGCAGGGTTCTAGCTCTGGACCTGCTTTTGTGGTCCAGATTTTGTAAAGTGATAAGATGCTCTGTTGAGGTAAATTGCTACCACAGTTACTTATTTTTAATAACAATGCAATGTTTATCCTGCAATACTGAGTTTAAATTTGACCTACCAGCAGTGACATTGAGCAGAATGAGCTCTTGTGCTTGGAAGGCAGATGACTTTGCAGCATATTAAATGTGAATTATGGACATCTTATTGCAAAAGAAAAAGTCAGATGAAGTGCTGTCTATCTTTAATCTGCAGAGCTAGGAAAGGCTACAGTGCCTTTTTTGCACATGGCAGACATGAGAAAGTGACTCCAAAGACCTTGCTGGCAGTCAGCTGCAAGCCTTCATCCCACTTGAGTGATGACCATATGCATTAAAAAAAAAAATGCAGAGGATAATCCAGCTCTTTCTTTGCCCTTTTGTCTCAGTCCAGCAGACCTTTAATTCCAGTACTGTTTTTGTAAAACTCCTCCAGAGATGCTGTGGGATTGGGTGCAAACTTGTTTCCTTCCTGGCCTTCAAATCAAAGACACTTCTCCATTTTTTCCCAATTGTCTTGTTCTGCTTGTATTTCATGAAAATAAATGCCAGTTAAGTTGTTGTGGCAGTAGTGTAGGCTGGATGCCCAGCATGGAGTGGACTGGGGTGCTAGGGTGCTGAGCTTGCACTGCAGTAATGCACCCAAATTTATCTAGCCTAAGGAGCAGCCAGCTGCGATTGAAGCGCCTGCATTAAACCAGGTGAGGTTCTGTCAGATAGTACCATGCCCTGTAGCTGTTTTGGCTGAAACAAATGCCTGTCAGAGTCCTCAGCCGTGCTCCTACCTTTGACCAGCCATGTGGGGTGCATGGGCACCCTCCTTTCATCTGCTTCGCTTCTGGGGCTCTGACCTTCAGCAGATGAGGGAACAGCTGTGGTAACATCTGGAATTGCCAGTGTTTGATTTGTCAGGCTTCATTAGACAGCCCATAGTCAGCATGGTAATATTTTGGTGAGAAATCAGACTTTTTTTTACTTTGAAAGGGGATTTTTTTTGTAGGCAAGGTCTTGAGGCTGCTATCTGTTTTTCTGCACTTTGAACGCTATTCGTCTCTCACTATTCAGGCCTCTGAATAGTGAGAGACTATTCATCTCTCACTATTCGTTGGTGTTAGTGGTGGCGAGTACACCTATTTTTCCTGCTGTCTGCTGTTTGGAGATGAGCAGACACTAGAGCTATGTCCATCACAGCTCCTTCCAGAGCATCCTTGTCAGTCCTAACAGCAGCACAGGAGCATTAGCACTGCCATTGCATCTTGGTTTGGTGTTGAAAGTGGCTAAAAGAGTGATGTAACTCTTCTAGGCACAGCTGCTGATATGGCTGGCAAAGATATGTCTGAAGTAGCCTTAGCTAGGAAAAGGCTGGGAATAGCAAAACCATCTTCTATGAACAAAGTAGTTATTAGTGCTAAAAGCGAGCTTGTCCTAGCATAAATGTACGTACCTGTTGGCACAGCTGAGTTAGTGAGGATCACCTCTTGGATTTCTCATACTGGCACTGGTAGAGTGGCTATCACAGAGGCAGCTGGTAGTACGATTCGTTTTTTGGGTGAGCCATTTTTGGTTTGCAGTACTAAGTAAAGAGTTTAGTTAGCTTAGTTGCTTTTCTAAGCTAAAGACTGCTAACAAAATTGAAACTAAAGGTGTAAACCAGCTTTATTCAAGTGGTAGCTTAGTGTTTTTCACATTTTAATTAAAATTACAGAAAAAGATATGCTTATTTCAGTTCTGTTAAAAGAGGGTTGTGCAATCATGTCTGCAGAATCCACTGATATGGTTAAAATGGGACCATGGTATTGTGGATGCTGTGGAACAAGCAGAAAATGTGTAACATGGTTTTCTTCTATGAGAAGATAAGTTTATACACCTACAGCTATGCTGGGGCTAAATATTGTAAGTGTTTAACTTCTGGAGTAAATTATTGTGTCCCTTGCTGATGGAGCCCTATAACGCAGAAAACAGATCTTTTATTACTGTTTTTCTTATTTGCTTGGCTTTGTGCATTTTCTCTGATCTGTAGTGGCCACCATAGAATCTGCTGGGGTATTGGGTTATCTGGTCCCTCCCCACGCCCTTATCTCAGTGACATTCTTTTATGTTGCTGGGTTTTGGGACTTGTAGTGGTGGGTGGTCTAAGTCAAGGATGAGAGACTTGTCTAGAGTGAGAGCTCTGCAGATGGAGGACTTGGTCCTCCCTCTTGTTTTGAGCTTCAGGAGAATGTTAAATAGAAGATTTAAGAAAGAATGTGTAGATGAATGCAGAGAAAGGAAAATATTCTGGGCAAATAAAATCACAGATTTGCCAAGCTTCCTAGTGTTGCTCCCAACACCCAAGCCCTCTTAGGCTTAAGACTGTCTCAACATAACAAGAAATTTGCTATGTGACTCCAGGCATGGGTAGCTGAGCCTTAAACGTGTTGTACTATTTGCTTATTTGAGAGCTAGGTCAGTTGTGCTGAGGCCTATTGCAACTTACCGTCCTTTTCTCTGTGAGTATGGTAGATTTTGCCCACTTAGCAGTAATGGTGGCAAAGTCCTGAGGATTAAAATGGAGTTAAATTTCTAAGGCAGCTGGGACTGGTATTTTCTGTGGGCTGCTGAGTACACCACCACCCTTCACTGTTATCAGTTTGCCACACCATTATCCGTAGTTGCTTGGAATTGTTCTGGTTTCCTCAAACCACCGAAGCAGAAACATTTACCCAGTGTATTTTGTTTATTATTCATACAATAAGCCTGTAGCTCATACGAGTGAGCTTTCAAAGTCAGAGACTTAATTTACAAGGTCAGCATACACATATGTAACAAAATCACCATCCCTACAGAAAATGATTTCAGGTCTTAAGTCTTGATTTAAACAAATTGATTTAAATAGCTGTGTAATTAAACAGGAACAATCCCTTGTGTAGGTTCACCAAATTGATTTAAGGCCAGGTCTGCATGTGGATTTTGTACCAGTATAATTATGACTGCGAGTGGTATGATTTCTTTAATGTAATAATTGTTGCATGGCCATTAGAAGTCCAGCTGGTGTGAATGCTGCTCTATAGATATAACGGTTACTCCCTTTCCTATGCAGGTGCAAGTTGTTGGTTGTATATACATGTGTAGCATCCTGCTGGTGTGACAGTGTCCTTATTACAGGTGTGGTCCACTTGTCACTGTACTGGTACATTTTAGGGCCAGCTTTTAAAAATTATTTGCTTGCAGGACTCAAATACACGCCAAGTAAGTTTGTAGATGATAGAAAATTAGGAGGAGCTGGTGACTCCCTTCAGGGTGGAAAGGCCTTGCAAAGAGATCTAGATAAATTAGAGGGCTGGGCAATCACCAACTGCATGAAATTTAACAAGTGCTGGATTCTGCACCTGGGACAGGGCAACCCTGGATGTACACGGACGCGGGGATGAGAGGCAGGAGGAGCAGCCCCATGGAAAGGGATCTGGGGGTTCTGGTCAGTGGCAAGTTGCATATGAGCCAGCAGTTTGCCCTGGCAGCCAAAAGGGCCAGATGTGTCCTGGGCTCATCAAGCATGACATTGCTGGCTGGTTGAGGGAAGGGATTGTCTTGCTCTATTTGGGCTGGTGTGGCCTCACCTCGAGCACTGTGTACAGTTTTGGGTGCCACAGTATAAGCAGGACATAAAACTATTAGAGAGTGTCCAAAGGAGTGCAACAAAGATGGTAAAGGATCTAGAAGGAAAGATATATGAAGAACAGCTGAAGTCACAACAGCTTGGTTTGTTCAGCCCAGAGGGTAGGCCTCATGGTGACCTGCAGCTCCCTCACGAGAGGAGCAAAGGAGCAGGTGCTGAGCTCTGCTCTCTGGGGATAGCAACAGGACCCGAAGGAACAGCATGGGGCTGTGACAGGGGAGGGTCAGGCTGGTTTTTAGGAAAAGGTTCTGTACCGAGAGGGTGGTTGGGCACTGGGACAGAGCAGTGGTCACAGCACTGACCCTGCTGGAGTTCAAGAAGCGTTTGGACAATGCTCTCAGTCATATGGTTTGATTTTTAGGTAGCCTAGCGTGGAGCCAGGAGTTGAACTGTACAATGCTTGTGGGTCCCTTCCAGCTCAGGATGTTCTGTACTCTATGAGCTGTACTCCATATAAAGGCTGGTGATGCATCAGTTTAGGTGATTTATTCTTGTGGACATTGGGAGGAAGACAGTTTGGCTTTTGGGTTGCTGTGAATTTGGAGGCCTTTGAGCAATAGCCAAAGGGTTTATAGTTTTTTCCTGTGTTTATTCAGGCTGTATAGTGCAGTGTGGCTGAACTAAGAATATGATGATGAAGAACAGGGTTCACTCTACTGCAAAACTGGTGCTGAACACCCTTACCCCTCCAGTGTTGCACATGGTGATTGTAAACATAACAAAGCTGAAAAGTTGTTCTCTATTCTTGAGCACTACGGGTGCCTCCAGTAGCTGCAGTGGAACTGGCATCTAGGGTAGCAGAAAAACAGATTTTACATTGGACGCAGGTCTGCAATCTGATCCACAGGCTAAGAGGAATTTTATGGTATCATCATGGACAGGATCAAAGGAGAGAATGAGGGTATACCCCCCTCTTCTCTGCTGGAAGGAGCAGCCTTCATTTTAGCACAGCCAGGGCTAATGTTGAAAGTTATTTATCAGGCATGACTCCTAAGTCTGAGCATAGTGATGAGCACAGAAAATGAGAACGTAGTCTGAGGAACTTGCAAATGAGGCAAGTAAATGGGTCTAATGATTGGTAGTAGTATAAGAATAAACATAATGGCATAAATGATTTAACACAGGGAGCAAAAATGTTTTGGCCATATACTGTGCTAGAGTGCAACTTCACGGTAAAAACCAGTCAGTGCCTTCAATTCCGTCGCGGCAGCAATCACAGCTTTAGTGAAGCAGATGGGGGTGAAAAAAAGGTAACAGCTTTGTTTTGCATTCTGATGTTTCCATAGCTTTTATCAGTAATAAAGACCCTTGTTTTGGCACTTCCTTGCAGTGAATATTTGGCAGCCTCTAGTGCTTCCATCTGGTCATTATTTGCCAGGAAATGCCCAGAAGGCAGGTCATAGTTGAATTAAATACTGTCTCTAGGGTACTGGGCTTCACACAGCTAATGAGAAGCCTTAATATAGAGAGCTTTTCAAAATCCAAATAGAGTCAAGCAAGGACAGAGAACCATAAAATAGTGGTTATCCTTGCTGTGCTGATGTGACATTGCTTAAAAATGTGAAACAGAAAGCTAGACCAAGCATTCAATTTCTTCTCTTGCTATCTATTTATGTCTGTGTTATGCATACATATGTAGATATATATGCATAAAAATTAAATAACATTCAGTTGAAAAATATTTAAATAAAAAATTCCTGGAAGTCCCTCCCATTCCTTCACTTCCTCAGTCTGTAAGACACAGTGCAATTGTTCCTGGTTTATGTGAGGATAGGAAAGCGGAGGCAAAATTGCTTAGAGAACATCTGGAAAGTGATTAGGTATCCACAATGCTAGCCAAGCTCCTGTACATTAAAATAAATGGCAGAAACATGTCTGTGAAAGATGTATTTAACAGCTCAGATTCAAATCTTGCTTACTCCACTTTGAATGCAAGTAAAGGTCTGCTGGATCAAAGGAAATAGTTGATGTTACGAAGAACCCACGGTGGTCTGAAAGAAAAATCTAACCACGCAGCAAAGGAGGGGAGGTTGGCCTTGCAGAACTGTGTCCTCTGAGCAAAGGCATGTGTCCACTTGCAAAGTGATTGGTGGCAGTCTTGGGACACAGTTCTGCAAATTTTTGCTTACTTCAGTAGTCTCCTTGAAGATAAAATCCCTGATTCCTTACAGGGAATGTTTGTCAGGCATAATAATTCATGTAAGTAGGAATTTGCTTGCAAACTTCCTTTGCACTAGTTCAACAATAACAACAACAAAACACATAGCTACATCTGTGCAATTCCACAGCTGGTTGTGCTTGTAGAACATGTTATGGTGGCATTTCTGTAGGAGTAAAAATTAATTGGAGCATAGGTGTATGCCACACCGCCAGTATTTGAAGCAGAGAAATGTTAGCCACAGCCTCTGAAAGTCACTGGGTGAATGAGCGTGACAGGACTTGCTGAACTCTTTTGTGACTTGTTACTTGCTTTGAAGGAACTTGAAATTTTAAGCTTGTGAAAGACGCTTCATTGTTAGACAAGATGAGATGCCCTGATAAAGACTCATTTCTAAGGCAGAGGGCTAACTGTAGTCCCCGAGATTAACTTTTGGAAACAAGATAAAATATTGTCCAAATATATGCAAAGGTGTCCAGAGTTTTGTATCCTTGACTCATGGGCAGAGCTCGTTACTGATGTTGCTGAAGAATTCTGCTTAAAAATCAGTGTCATGAGATGCTCCGTTTGTGTGGATGACATCCTACTTTGCTAGACTAGCCAAAGTACATTTGTACATGTTCTGTGACTGCTGGCATAGTTTGAGAGGACAAAGGACCCGAGATGTTCAGACTGGCTGTAATTTTTGCTGGACTCTCATTAATTTTTAGGAACAAGAGTTTTGATCCATTGTGTGCCTAAAATGAGGAAAGTTTTACATGCTCATGAGCCATCTCACTTGCATGCCAGCCCAAGATTCAGTTGGCTTTCTCTGCTGCAAGCATGTGTTGCCAGCTCATGTTGAGTTTTTCTTCAGCCAACACCACTGATGGCTGAAAATGAGGTCAGTGCTTCTCTTGTTGCTGTCCCCTTTTAATGTGCGTGGGGCAGCTTTTGAAGAAACTGCAGGAATTTTGTAGAGACTTCCTTCACTGGGGAAGATTTGCAGCTGGCATTTAGTGATGTGTAGCTGTGTTCAGTTGTAGGATTGTGTCTGGCACTGAATATTCTGCAGGTTGTTACTGAAAATAATCATTTTCCCAGTGTCAAGCCTGTAATCAACAGATGCTACAAAAATCTTATTAAGCCAGCAGCTTATTACGAACGGTGATGGCTCAGCAGCTGGGAGGTTTGTGTGTTTATTTTTAATGAAGTACAGAATTTCTTTTTGGTGTATGTTATGACTCTCTGCATACAGGGAAAACCTTTTCTTTAGCAAATATGTCGGGCCTTTCTGAGCTAGTGGGAGGAGCTGTTTTTTTTTTTTTTGTAAGACAGACAATAGCATACGGGTACGTAATGTTGTTTGCAAGTACAACCTTGAGCATTGTCTTAAGCCAATGTGAACAAGTTCAGATTTGCAACTGCTGTTGAACAGTGTTCAAATGTACAAAGATGTTTAATATCAGGACTTGGCATTTTTCAGTCTTGTCCTGTCTTTCAAGGCCGTGTGCCCAGGGCCCACCTGAGGGTGCTGGGCAAAAACCAGAAGAGTGCGGGTAGTTTTCTGAAGCCTCCACATGTTGTAACTGTGCTTACAAAGAGTTTGCACCAAACGGAATTGGGTTACAAAGAGCCACATGCAAGGCATTTCCCTCTCTGGCTACACCTGCATGTCACTGCATTTCATTGGGTCAGTAAACAGGCAGGGTGGTTAAAAACATTCCCAGCACTTGGTGCTCAAAGGAAAACAGTGGGGTGATGCTCTACCCCTTGAATCTGATTTTGGCAAAACATCAAAAGTTCCCCTGAAGCATCTGCAATTGCTATATTAACTGACTTTGTGAGCCCTGAAATTTAATGAATAGGGAGAAGTGGATTTTAAGGCTTTTGCTTACTTTGGGGAGGAATTCCTCTTGTGTATCCTTTCACTGAAAAGAAGAAAATTAATTGTACAGGAAGTACTTAAGCTGTAGGGTTAATTTAGTAACATTAAAAACTTTTTTTTTTTTTTTCCTACTAAATAATGTATTTTGCCAAGGCAGCACACACCTCTCACCCTGTATTTGAGAGGACTGGGTATTTCCAGAATCCTCCCATCATGCGCACATGCTGATGAAGTTTCCTGCTTGTCAGTGTTGGGTGTTTGCACTGCAGCTCAGGACCAGCGTGATTGTCACCAATACTTCTGGGTTTTTATAATTAGCTTTCTAAGTAGGCTGGCATAAATTGCATGTGCATTGTGTAGTGTTGGAAACTCTGCATGTAGTAACCGATCAGATGACATGGATTATATTCTTGTGATCATAACAAGTGCAAATATATGTGCATATTCTTATGCGTATCAAAATCTGTTTAGAATGCGCTTTGGATGGTTTTGTGCTGCAGTGTGAGGCTTGTGAAGTCACTGTGACTATTAATGCAGGAAAAGCAGAGAGGATCATGTTCTGCAAGTCCTGCAGACAAATAAAGATACATGAGATTGCAGTTGAGTGTTTTTCAGGAAATACGTATCTCTAGTAATATGTGTAACTTTGCGGTCTCTCTTTTCTGTCTTTTTTTCCTTTCTCTACTCTTTTATTCCTGTAGAACCTGTTAGGGCCTGAAACTATTATTGGGGAAATTAGAAGAGTGGGTATTGCGCTACTTGCATTTTCTGGCAGCAAACAGTGGGTATAGTTTCTTGAAGGCAGATGACCACAGAGGAAGGAAAGTCAGAAAATGAGCATGAGACTAAGAAAGTCCTTGTACCTCTGACTAGAAAACTGCACCATGAGACTCAGTTTTAATTTAATGTCTCTAAACTTGTAATTACAAGACTATGTGAGCTGGATTGAAGTGGGCAGTAGTTAGGATATTGATTAAAATACCATGGATGATCTGGGAAATGACATCCCTTACATGATGTATGTAAAGAAGTTGGAGAAAAATTCATTTGAAATCACAGGAGCTGTTGATCTTCGATCTCATTTCTTTTTCTCTTTAGCATTCAAGCAGCTGTGAATTGCTTAACAGGGTACAAGGTAATGGAAGTTTGGGGCTGTAAGTCAAAATGAGGTATTTATAGTCAAATGTTCATCTCAGTAGGATTTAAACAACTTTCAACTCGCCTGTTGCTCTTCAGGCATACAAGCCAGAAATACAATTTGTGTGGAGTAATCAGAGATTTCCCTCTGGGTTTTCTAGAACAGTCTAATATATGGTGTTCATACTTGTATCTACCTGTGTAGCAATGCAACTCAGGTGTCTCCCATGAAAATATTTATGCATTTGTTCTTTGCTCTACCAGTGGATTAAATTACGAAGAGGTAGAGCAGCTGGAGAACACTTTGGGCAGCTGGGGCCGGGAATCTGTTGGAGTCTTGTTGCTTGTTTCATAGGTCCCGTAGCCCTTAATGTAGAGTTGTGAAAATACCCTTCTCCTGTGCTTTTTCAGATCTCTGACGAGGAGTTATACAGCAGCTCGTTGACTGGCAGTGCCTCCAATAGCTGCTGGTGTCAGAGCCCCATGATTCAAAGCACGTTCAACAGCAAACGATTGCAGGCAACATTAGGTTGCAGGATGCTTCCAGAAAGTGAGACCTAGCTTGAGTTAGGGCAGGAGGAGTGAGGGTCATGAAGTATTGCCAGTCCTTGGCTCAGCATGTTGCATGCTGTCATCCTTGAGGACTTTGAACAGTGTAAGAGTATGTGAATGGGAGAGACTGTCCTCTAGTACCTATTTCCTTCCTGGAAAGGTATTTGGAATGGTATTTCTGTATAACTGCTCCTGTGTTAACCTGGTAAAAAAACAACTCAATGTTTTCTGATCATGGACTCATTCAGCTTAGTGTGAAAATGACTCCTAGTTACTGGAGGTGTACTTTATACTTCAGAGTGCTGAAGGGAGAATTACTTAGAGGCTGTGGTCTGTTGTGCCATGGGTTTGAGCTTTGGGCCTCCTCTTCTTGCGGACTGCCTTAGTATGGCAGTGGGTGTTTCTGGTTAAGTATAGGAAGGAGTTTGTCTGCTTTGGTGGGATAGATCCATAGGGCCCTTGACCCGTAGGCAGCTTGTCCCTGCCTCTTTTGGTAAAAAGCAGGTGAATAGAGGCAGGTGTTGCTAGTCATCAGTGCAGAGATGACTCTTAGTTGGTGAGAGGCATCCTAGGAGGACTCCAGCAGAAATGCTTTAAAGGTCAAATCCTAATAGGTCTGCAGCTCTGGAGAACTCATTGTCTCCACTGAAATTTTTAGTCCTTCCAGATACACCAAGTTTGCCTACAGCTTGACTGGTACTGGGAGTGTGTCAGGACTTCCAGGCATGACCCCAGAAGAGCTTCTGTGTGCCTGAAATCAGAAGACAAGAGTCTTTCGATTTGCTACTGGCAGAAAGTCATCTGTTTGAAGCTGCTTGACTTCCAGCAATTTTTCTTTTGTCCAAAAGTCCCCCCCCAAAATTGGTCTTCTACTGAACAAGCGTTACACAAACCCATGCAGTTGCATTGTTCTGGGACTTCAGTGAGATTAGAAAATAAAGGCCAGACTGATTTTTTTAAACAAATACATTTGTTGTTTGTGGTGGTGTGTGTTGGTTTTTGCTTTATGCCTGATACTTTAATTGCCAGGTTTTATTTTGGAGTTAAGGTTAAGCTGCAAAAACTGGAAATGAGATAAAGATTGGCATTCATGAAGGAAGTGTGTAGTAGGTGTGTCTGTGCCATACTGCTGTACAGTTTGCACAGCAGCAAGCTTTCGTCAAACCAGAAAATACTGTATTGTTTTCTGCGTGATTTTCTTATATTCAGCATCTTGCATTTGGCTTGTTACCTTCATTTGAAAATAGTGCCAAAGAAAAGAGGCATATGGCAGGGGGAGACAACTTGGGCTGTTCGGTGATCCAGGCTGTGGGTTAGAGGTAGAAATTACATAGGATCTTGTCTCCCCTTTGTCTCCTTTTGCAGGAGTCTGACACTGGCTGCAGGTTCCTTGAACTAATGTGGGAAACCATTCCCATCTGTGTTTAGAGCATCAAGCTGAACAGGCATAGTGGTCTTTGAAAAATGCACCCTTACCCAGGGCTAGGAAACATCAGATAATGTTGCACTGGAAGAGGAGGATGCGTTTCAGTGAAATGATAAGAAGGGTAGGCTATTCTTGGGGCCTGAGCATGAGATGCCTCCCTGCCTAGAAATGGAAAAAGAGGTGCATGTGGAAAGTTGTAAAGGGAGACGCGTGTTGCTGACAGATCTGGCCAGAGGAGTAAAGGTTGGCAGGAGAGGGGGTGGGAGGGAGCTGGAGCAGGAGGGAAGGAATGTTAACATAGCTGCGATAGGACTTGGGGCAAATGGAAGGGGAAGGAGGGCGTAGCTCTGCTCTGCCCCTCACTGGCAGTGGGTTGTGTTCCCCATCTTCTTCCCCTCCTGCTGCCACTCTGCAGGCTACTCTCCCCACCCCAAAAGGTTGGGGCAGAAGTTGATACCCCAGGATGCGCTGCAGGGTCTCTGGAAGCAAGTGGTGGGTTGCAGCTGGGGGGGAGACAGCTTGACCTGGAGCAGGGTTTGTGTTGGGATGGGAGAGGGTGAACCCAGAGGGATGCCTGAGGAGAAGGAAGATGTCCTTGGCTTCAGGGAGAGCTCCAGCAGTGAGATGCAGTGAATTAATGAGCCCTCCTTGGAAGTGAAGTGCTAAAAACAAAACAAAACAAAAAAAATGAAACAAAGTTCCCTTTACTGTCCTGTCTTCAAGCCAGCTTGAGCTTCCCAGAGAAAGACTGTAAAAGCTCTCTTCCTGTGGAGACAAACTTCGCAATTCAAGACTGAGTGCAGAAATAAAGCAACTTGCCTGGCACCACTGTCTCCCTGCTGAATTTCCACATGCAGGCTTGACAAGCCATGCTCTGGTTGGCAGAAATTGCTCTGGGCACCAAACGTAGCTGTTTACTGAGGATATCCCTGTAGTGGTGAGTGAAGGATGAAACGGGGAAAAGGCTCAGTGTGAAAAGTTAATCTTTCCTGGATGAAAAGGAAGGCAAAGAGAAGTTAAGCACAGTTACAGGCTTCTGTTAATTAAACAGTGGCAATGAATATCTGCTTCAGCATCAATAAACCATGAGATATTTGATAAGAGCCTTGCTGAGTAACTTCAGAAGTTTCTGCCAAACCTGGTAAGGTCTGTTTGGTCTGAAATGACTTGTAATGTGTCTGCTTGTCACATAGATAAATGTCCCTTCAAGTATGTGAGCTGTCTTTCCCATGAGTCAGTTGTTGAAGAACACCATAGACAGCAGCTGGTGACAATTCAGCCTGTGTTTAGAAACAGTTAGTGAACATTTGTTGAAAAACCCAGGTATTTGTTTTGGGCTCTCAGGACAAATCTTTCCTCCTGTGCCCTGGGGAGGGAGCAGTGCTGGGCAGAGTTGTGTCAGGGCTTGGTTTTGGTTGCTGCCCTCAGCTCTGTGTCACAGCCCTGCCATCTGCTTTGCTCAGCCATCTCATCCAGTGTCCGTGAGGCACCACAAGGATGTATCTATTAGCCATACCTGTGTTATGATGCCATCTGTTTTTGGCAGTGGTTCACCTGCAGTGCATTGCAGTTGTGCAGGAAGCGTTATAGAATCGCGTGGGTTGGAAGAGACCCTAAAGACCATCTAGTTCTTTCCTTGGGACACTTTCAACTTTGTGAATTAAAGGGTATGGCTTGAAGCAAAAGAAAAACAGCAACAGAAACAGCTGTAAGGATATGGCTGATGCTTTGCATGAAGAAGAGTAAAAGGTATAGTGCTGCAGTGCTAGTCAACGTGAGGTCTGTGAGATACCATCACATAGGCTGCAAATATGTACCTGCCCTTAAATGCAGCCAGTCAATCTGCAAGGGGGAAAAATGCAATAATTGAATATTTTAAGTTTAACTTGACACTTAGATGTTTGTACATGACACAGATGGGGAAGCAAGATACAAGACAGCTCCATTTTTATTTTTATTTTTTATTTTTATTTTTTATTTTTTTTTATTTTTTTTTTATTTTTTATTTTTATTTTTATTTTTTATTTTTATTTTTTATTTTTTTTTTTTTTTTTTTTGTGACCAGCTGAGTGTTGTCCATCTCTCACCCTGCTCAAAGCACACGCTGGCACGTTTCTGAATCCTGGCCTTGATATGGAGAGCTAAGGGATCTGTCACTGTGGCTTGCTTGGCTTGACCCAGGGAGCAGCTTAGCCTTTTCCTAACATGGCTATTTCTAGAGTTTGCATGACTCTGTATATATATATATAGAGAGAGAGAGAGAGAGAGATAGCTGAACTATGTTCTTCTCCTGGTTTCTTTTTTCTTTTTATCCAAGTCTTTCTCAGGGTGGTGTTTTTTTTTTTTTTTTTGATTAGTTGAGATTTATAAGAAGAAATTGACATTACATTTCAGGTTTTGCAGAAGGTTTGCTTCTGCTGTTGCATTGGCCTACTGACACCATATCCTCTGGGGGTCAAACCTCTGGGCTGAGAGCCAGAACTTACAAAGATTCTTTTGCAGGGTGTAGGAGTATTTTGTCATTTCACCCCCTATGAGTTCACCCTCTCCCTCTTGTGCTGCTTGTTCCTTATTTCACACTCCACCCCTATACCATGGAAGAAATGGCTGTTTTAGCCCTGATTTTGATACTTCTGCTCAGCCATCTGCTTAGGAGGCATTGATGATACTACATGCAGCTTAATCTCCTACTGACTCATTTTTGAGTTGCTGGTACATCCCTGTATGCCATTAAGCCATCTTTGAACCTCCCTGTGTCACAGCGGTATACACAAGGAGTAAATCCACTGAAGTCAGTCAAGTAACACTAGCATGAAATGGAATGACCAGAGAAACATGTCTCCTTTCTTGTAGCTTATGTATAGCAGAGAGGACTGAAAGCCTCAAGTGAGCATGAACAATTTAGAAATTTGATTTGCCTACCAAAGAGACTGGCCAAGTGTGCTGAGAATGATTTCAGAGACCACAAGCTGATTTGAACTGGGTCGCTGGGACCGCACAGAGTGCACATTATGCATAAACTCGCTGAGCACTGAATGCGCAGAAATGTGCTTGCTTCACCTGGTTGGCTGGCCCTCTGAGGAGGGACTACGCTTTGTAGGGTGGAGTGAAGAGCAGAGAAGGCTGCTGATACAATTAGATTACACCCTGTTTATCTGTGATTTAGGAGCAGTTACAGAAAGCCCATCTGAATTCACTTAAGACTTGTTAATGCTGTGTTTAGAATACAATGGTCAGTGGGGACCAAAAATTTGAAGCACAGAAAAGCAGTGCAGAAGAAAAAGCTGCCCGGACACAAGCCTGCTAAAAACACAACAATGAGACTGAGAGTAGACTTACAGTGATTTGAATTATTCTCCCAAGTTTTATTTAGTGTTGTGTGCGTGGCAGTAGATATTTTAGCTGCCACAGATATGCAGTAATATTCTTAGTCCCATGACTGCCCTTTCTTGTGATGTTGCAGTTCATTAAAAAAAAAAAAATGTTCAAAAAGAGAGCTGGCATACTCAAAAAACTAGTCATGTTACATCTTTGGAATAAGCTGCTATGGATTTGTCATGAAAACAGTTGTTCAGGTTTGGTGTTATGTCTTAAATAGATAAACTCTTATTGCTTCATACATTCATAGGCATTTGAATAGACAAAAGTGTTGAGGTCACCTAGGCAGTGTCCTGCACAGAGCAGAGTTTTCCCTATAGAGTATTTTTGTGATGCACAGAATTTTAAACATTTTCCTTGGTGGGGATTCTGCCACCTTCCAGAGAAGGCTGTAGTTCAGGTGGGTCACTCCACTGGAAGCGGCAGCTTTGTAGTTAGGCCGTATTTTTAATTCAGTTGCATTATTTCCATGTAACTTCAACTTGTAACATCTTAATGAGTCCGCTTCAGTTCTTTATTTCTCCTTCTTTGGGTTCACATCTACCTCTATTAGAGACTTCCGCATTAGTGTGTCATACCTGTCTTTCAGTGTGTTTGCTGAAATTACATTGTTTTTTACTAATGACTCACATCTTTTGAATCGTGTGCAAATAACATTGAAATGGTTGGAGGGCTAGACCATCATGGTGGAGAAGCCTGGCGGTAGGTAATCCCTAAAGATGCATTCCAGCTTAAGTCATACCCAAACAGTGTTGTGAAAAGCAGAGAAGCTGCCTGCATGATGCAGTAGCAAGTCTGAGCCTGTGGTCACAGTCCATGTTCTGGGGTGATACTGACGATGGAGATCCATCAGGGCATTTAAGCTGCTTAAAGCCTGCAAAGAAAACGCTGAATATCGGCAGTTACTGTTGTGGAGCTGGACTGATCATGAAAGAAGCAGGCACATGCAAATTGTGGTGTGTTTTCTCAAAACTTCTGGAATGACTGTGCTGTGGAGGGGTTGTGTGTTCACTCCATGCTGCTGTATGTGGTCTGCAGGATGTGATGTGTTTTTGCACTGTGCTGCATGTGAAGCTGGAGGATGCTGGTGCTCGTTGCACCTATTGATCATAGTTGTGTCAGGCAGGAGACAGTAGCTCTGATTTTTCGTCTCTTCAGTGAGAATTCAGTCTATTTTTTTCAAGTCTGGCAGCAGCTCTTGCCGTTCAGGTGGGTGATGTTCTAGCAGTATTTGAGAGGTGATGGAAAAGGATGGTGATTGGATGCAGCTGCTTAAAGACTGTCATGCACTTTACAGGAACTGTTTACTGTTCCGTATCCAGAACTGAAGATGAAATTTTACAGCACTGAGGCAGAACAGCCTTGAAGGGGGATTCTGGCCTTTCGGAAAGCTTTCTTAAATACTGCACACTAAGAGGATGTGTAAGCTTTACACTAAGAAACTCGCCTATCTTGCTGTATGTGGAAGCCCAGGAGTGGACATGGTATTTTAAATATACAGGTCTTTTTAGTGAACCCTTTGAGAGTGCTAGCGTAGATGGGATTCTGCTAAATACTAGTATGGCCGTATTGGATGCTGGGGACACGTCAGTGTGTTCCTCGAGTTGTACTAACACAAAGTATATGGAGCCATGGCAATTCTTTATATATGGATATTTTTTTTGTATGGAGCTGGCAATTTCTTTCTTCCAGAATGATCACTGAGCATTGACTGAGCATGGAAATCAAAATCCTTGTACTTCCAGATGTTTGTCTTTCTGGACTGATGTGAGTGCTGTGGAAGAAGTCATGGCTGGGCTCTGTGCAGGAACAGGAGATGGGCCCCTGGGGATGCCACTCTCATGCTTCCACCAGCATTAAATTCACAGAAAAATAAACTGCAATTGTTGTGTTACGAGAACCAAATGTAATAAATGAAGTATGTGTGGTGCATAAACCTGCCGGGTTCACAGTCTTTGTAAAAATGTCAGCTTAATGCCTCTCTGGTACCTATCAGCAAGGCTTTGTTTCCCCTGGGTTGGTCAGACCTGACAGCTTTTGAAACTGGACTCTGAACTGTGAGACAAATGATGACGAACTCTGAACACTGCAAAACTGTGTTTTCAAGTCAGATGTAATGTATGTTCTATCAGGAGCTGGTTTTGCAAGTGAGTTAAACTCAGCCAAAAAACTTTTTTCTGTGTTGCCAATGTGAATTGTGTTCCTCTGTGTAGATGTGCCACAGCAGTGGAAGCAAAAGGTGAGTCTGCATTGCTGAGCACAGCTTTTTGGCTGGAGATAGGAGATCTGGTGGAGAATTTTAATGCCTGTCTATAAGAAGGGAATTAGAGCAAGAGACTTCAACATCCACAAGCTCTCCTAGGGCACATCTCTCCTTAAATTTTACTCTCTTTCCTGACATCTGGCTTCTGCTGTCCTCAGGCTACTGTTTAAGACAATTTAACAGCCAACAAGAGTGGTGTGGGAGCTTCCATACCCTGCAGGAGGGTTGTACTGTGGTTCTTCATTCTCTTGAATTCCGATAATTCTTCTCATTGGGAAACAAAACACAACATATCTGCAATAAAAACAAGAGCAAGTCTTCCTGCAAATGTAAGAGCACAAAGGCTGGATGTTCTTTCCCACTGAGGCTATCTGAGCCAGGCAGCCTTTCCCCTCTCTTCAAAGCCCTTGATTTAAGAAAGGAGAGTGATTATGCACTCAGCAAGGATAATGGCTATTTACTTTTGGAAACAATGGGCTTGATGAACCACAAAACATGACCTAATTTTCAGAAGTGTGTTTGCCTTGGAGCAAACTAGCTCAGTTTGGGATGGAAGTAAATACATTATCTTCATGAGATGGTACAAAGTGACCTTCTGTTCTGAGATAAATCATGGGGTTTTGTCCTGAGGACTTACATGGCCCTGAGCATGGAAATATGTCAAGCTGGAATACAATTTTAACATATTTAAAGTAATGAAAACAGAGTTGAAAATATATATAATGATTACAAATTGTCAGGCTTACCAAGACAACTTGCTAGGTTTTCCTGTAATCAACTCAAAAGTGCTAAAAGTATGGCTTTGCTCTGTCTGCAGTAGAATTTTGTTGTGTGTTCATCACTGTGTGGAAAACAGCTCCTCCTGTTTAGGCATGTCCACTTAGGTTGCAGTATAATTAACATCTCAGTTAAAATGTGTTGGGGCCTGTGTAGGCAAGGATAAGGTGTTACTGTGTTGCTTAGCATATTCTGAAAATACAGGGAATACTGCTGGGCTTGCTGTGCGAGCTGGACAGAGTTTATAAACTGGAGCTGGCGGTGGTGGGATGGTAGGACTGTTCCCATTCCTATCTCAATTCCAAGTCAACCATGTCCTGTGCTGCATCAAAAGCAGCATGGCCAGCAGGGCGAGGGAGGTGATTGTCCCCCTCTGCTCTGCTCTCATGAGACCCCACCTATGGAGCCTTTGGTGCTGCCAGCACAAGGACATGGATGTACTCTTAACAGGTCCAGAGGAAGACAACGAGGATGATCAGAAGGCTGGAGCACCTCTCCTGTGAAGGCAGGCTGAGGGAGTTGGGGTTGTTCAGCCTGGAGAAGAGAATGCCCCAGGGAAACATTATAGTGGCCTTCCAGTACCTAAAGGGGGCTGCAGGAAAGCTGGGGAGGGACTCTGTCAGGGCGTACAGTGACAGGACAACGTGGAATGGCTTTAAACTAAAAGAGAGTATGTTTAGATTAGATGTTAGGAGGAAATTTTTTTACTGAGGGTGGTGAGGCACTGGAACAGGTTGCTCAGGGAAGCTGTGGATGAGGATGAACACCCCATCCCTGGAGGTGTTCAAGGCCAGGCTGGATGGGGCTTTGGGCACCTTGGTCTGGTGGGAGGTGTCCCTGCCCATGGCAGGGGATTGGCACTGTGTGGTCTTTAAGGTCCCTTGCAACCCAAATCATTCTGTGACTCTGTGATTCTAATCACCTAATTTGAAAGAATATGATTTGCTGAAGTTTATTAGCATGTGGGAGAGCCATGTGCCTAGCAACGTCCATCTATTTAGTACAAGTGAGTTGATTGTTTGGCAGTGTAAAATTAGTGGTCCAAGGTGATCTAAGGTCTATGGAAAGTTGACCAATGGATGCAGTTGGGAAAAACGAGCTTTAATGCACACAAGCCATTCTTCAAGTTTCACTTTTTTTTTAAAAAAAAAAAAAATTTAGTTTTTGAGCATTGTGGGAGCCTTAGCGGGTGAGACAAACGTAGAGAAACTTCAGCAGACTTTATTCTTTACTTTTATTTCAGATTCTGGCTGATGAACCATGCTAAAGCTCTTTCCACTTCACTGGTGCATGCTGGAAGAGTGTTACTGAGAGCTTATGTAGCTTTGAGCAGACACTGCAGTAAAATTCCCTTCTGACACTTTATGCTATTCAGGCTTGTGCCAGTGCTGCTAAGTCACCTAAAAGCTTGGATGAAAAATACCTTGCACAGTCAGAGATGGTTAATCTATGCTTGGTTTATATGTCTGGAAAAGCAAAAAAATTTGTTGATTGATTAGGCCTTTGACATTTTACAGTAGATAGGACCACACTTGGCTGTGATTACATCCTCTCAACACACAGAAGATGAGGAAGATTTTCTGCATATTTCATCCAGGAGAAATGTCTTGGGCATCTCTGGCTTTCAGGACCTTTGCTACATAGGGTCCAGGCTCCCCAGTACAGGAGGTGGGAACACACAAACAGGAACAAAAGCAGGGTGAGAATCATTGTTTTCTACCCTGGCAGTCTAAAGCTATCCCCAAATACTAAGATGGTCAGTACCTTATATGCAAGATTACGACTCAGTGTGCTACAGTTAGGCTTCACTTTTCCATGTTAAGTTGCTATGAAACCTGACGTAGTTACACCAGCAAAAACAATATCAATGTAGTTATGTGGTTATAAAGATGGATTTACAGCAGTGTGGTTTATTGCAGTAAGAAAAGTGAAATAAGCTAAACTAAAATAAAGCATGTTAACAATATAACTTTTCATAGCAGACAGACTGGGGAATCTGTGAGTGTTTAGGAAAGGTTTTAAGAATGAATCTAGAGTTTAGACTATGCTAGTTTCCCATTTCTCTGTGTGGCTACTAGTAAGCTAACTGAATTAAATTGATATACATTCTAAAATATTTATTTTATTTTAAAATTGCAGGTTTTATTTTAATACTGCAGGCTTACACCTGCAATAACCAAGATGAGCAAATATAGTGGTGTATTTTGTTTGCTCACTTCTACCTCTCTGCTCTTTTGGTATACAGACCTCTTATATCCAGAACAAGCCAAGATGCACATGGCTGTCCCTTTGGTCTTCACTATTACTGTACATCACCACGCATTGTCGTGCTACATGTTGCTATACTGTAGACCATACCTGGCACGTGAGCAGGACTCCACCTTGCTAGGCACTGTCAGCACAGAGCAGAAGTCTGATTCTGTCTGCACAGCTTTTCCTCTTAAGAGAAATCAGTATATAACAGGTGATTATAGATGATACATGGGAGAGGACAGAGAAGACAACAGCATTAAACATTTCGCATGCAAAATGTCAGGTCTGATAAAGGTGGTGCTGAGAAGTTTGCACAAAATGAAGGAGAAAAGCAGTCGCAGTAGGAAAGCATGAAAGGTCTGATAGTTGAGTGATAGTGGAAGGCTTCCGAGGCTGAGCGGAAGCAGGAATCGATTCATCTCCGTAGTGAGTGAGAAATGATAGATATGGTGAGGATAAGTGACAGAAGCATTGAAACCAAAGATAAGAGGCTTATGTTTGATGCAAAAGTATGCGAAGAGAACTTGTGCAGATAGCAGTGAGGTGATAATGACAAAGTAATTGGAAAGTAATCTCTAATGAAGCATTCTGGATGGGGGAGAACAAGTTTCTCTTTATCAGGACTTGAGGAAACAACATCAGTAACTGAAATGTCAGGTGCTAGAAGCCTGAGGAAGGAGGAATTGCACAGATGCTGTGTAAAAAGTGCTTGCAGGATGCCCCATCTACCTTGTCTGTTAAAATAGACAAATAAGTTTAAAGTGTGTTTTCTGCTACTAATTACTCCACTTGTAATTTTGGGAATCGTGGTCCCATTTTTCTCTTACCTTAACCCTCTTTAAGTGAATCACAGAATGGTTTGGGTCGGAAGGGGCCTTAAAGACTGCCTAGGTCCAACCACCCTGCCATGGGCGGGGACACCTCCCAATAGACCAGGGTGTCCAAAGCCCCATCCAACCTGGCCTTGAACACCTTGAACACCTCCAGGCATGGGGCATCCACAGCTTCTCTGGGCACCCTCTGAGTAAAGAATTTCTTCCTTATATGTAATATATATTTACATATATATTTACTTATACATATACATATATATATATACTTGTAAATATAAGTAATATATATGTATGTATAACTGTTACCCCTTGTACTACAGTTGCAAAAAATAAATGGCAGAGTGGCATGCTTCTGGTCTGGAAGAAAAGCATCCTCTTGTGGAGCTGAGGAACACCAGGAACAGCTATTAGGAGAAGCTCTGCTTCTAAGCAAGACATTCAACATAATCCAGATGTGCAGACCTAAAAAGTGCATGTCCAAGGGGACAGCTGGTGATACAGGGCTGAGTTGAGTTGTCTCCAGGATGAAAAGTAAGAAGAGGGTAAATCTGATGGAAAGTAAAACATTTTCTTCTACTGTGTTGTGCTTGAGCCAGAGAGTGGAAGTTCTGGGTGATCTGTCCCAAAAACAGACCAACAATTCACTGAGCACTGAAAGTGAGAAGTCTGTAAATAACTGTTCATCTGTGCATCATCAGTTCAGATACAAATGAAATTATTTGCTGATAAGATCATTCAGGGATAAACTGCAGAGAAGAAAAGCTGCTCAGGGTACAGTAGACCACAGAATATTGGAGAGAATGTTAAGCAGCATATGAGTAAAGCAAGAGAAATCAGGTCTGGACAATCATAAAAATTAAGGCTTTTATATGTCTCAGGAGAAAACCTGAACAATTGCATTCATGCTGTTGCAGTATTGTCAGGTCACATTAGTGATGCTGGATGCTATGTGTTTAATGTTACAGTGTTTCTGTAATACAGAATATAAGCAATCAACGGTTATATTAGCATTCACTTCTTGGCAAACAATTGAATTAACTGTGTGTGACAGGAACAAGACAAGTAAGGTATATGGCGATTAATCACTCACTACCAGCACTGCTGCTCAATTATGGGAGTGCAGTAATTTTTTCTTCTGTTAAGGATATCAGTAGTAACAAAAGTGGGTTTTATATTGTAATTTTCTTTTTTTCTATCTTCCTAGACTACATATTTTTGGGATGTGGGATTGCTTGGCAAGCGAGCTGTGGCTAAGGGGGATCTTCTGGTTCTGATTATATTGCAAGCATTTTGTAACTGTCTTAAGTTTTTGATTGCCAAAAACTTAAAAGAAAACGGGGCTGGGAACAAGGGAAACTATTTGCTGAAGACTGAAACGTATGCAGCTTTTTCTTAATGTAAAACCCTGAACACTTACCAATAGCACACAGTTGTTGAGAAAATGCAATATTGATGTAAAAGCCATACTTCATAGTGAAGAAGTAAATAAGCAGATGTTTCAGAAACCAATCTTCAGTCAGCCTACACCAAGTTAAAATACAAAATTTGCTCTGTTACTCCTCTCAGGCTGTCCTAAGGAACTTACACAGCTGCTGGCTGGCTGTGATCTTGCCTGCGGGTGGGGCTTATATCTTCATAGGGAATGTGATTGGACACTGAATTGGGTGCAGCAGCAAGAGGTATCCTGGATGTTTCTTCTAGGTTGGGAACCATGAGGGATATAAAAGAGCACGGGTGGCCCAGCAAAGAGCTGGGGGCTAGCTTGGGAGCTGTTGTGAAAGCAGAAGTGTAAGGCTGTTCTGGGCAGTAGGAGGGGACCTTTACCACGGTGTCTCTGGAGAGAACCCAGGGTCACATGGCTCCCTTTGTTGTTTGTGATCACTGAGAGTGCTCACTGATAATAGCAACATGAGGATTTTCAGGTAGCTGGTCCTTATTTCCCATTTGTCCTGAAGTTTAAACAGTAT
Source organism: Nettapus auritus (assembly GCA_011076525.1). Taxonomy (NCBI): domain Eukaryota; kingdom Metazoa; phylum Chordata; class Aves; order Anseriformes; family Anatidae; genus Nettapus; species Nettapus auritus. Next base: position 65,422,068 of record CM021766.1, on the reverse strand, counting down.
TTTGGAGGTGTTTGTGGAGACTTATCACAGCTCTTTTTCCCTTTTTGGAAGAAAATTCACCTCCTCCTGGCATGACCAAGGCAAAAACACCTTTGAGGAAGGGAATTGCTATGATCCCCTCTTTACTGAGCCTCTCTTTTTTTTTTTTTTCCCCCTGCATTTTTCCTATTTTGTATTTAGGCATCCTGCTTGTATCTGTAATCACTGGGAGTTTCTGCCCGTAAGAACTGAGCAGTGTAGCATCGTTCAGTCACTTTGTGATTTCATTAAATATTAAACTTTTGAAGAGGTGGATAAACTCTTAGCCAAATGCAAACTATCAGTATGGCTTGATTTGCTATTCCATTTGGCTGTTTTGTGCAAAGCTGGTGTGAAATGGCCGCCAATTTGACAGGGTGTCACTTTGTGCTCTGACTTATACACAGGCTGGTAGAGAGACCAGTGCTGTGTGCAATGTAATCCAGTTATTACAGACGGATACGGATGAGTTCTGGGAGCAAGGCTGGGCTAGAAATAGAGGATCATATTAGAGAAAGATCCACATAGTGTATTAAAGTCATTAGATGATGATTTGCTCATGGAACCTCTCATCTTGGATGATCCTGTGTTTGTTGATGGATTTTGCCTTGACTTTGCAGGAGCAATTAGAGTATGTTAATTCAAATGTTGGATAATATTAATATCATTAGGAATGCTAATGCCAGTTTACCTTTCTGTCATCTCAAATTGGCTTGATGTAATTCAGTGCAAATCACTGGTACTCATAGATGTGAAATTTTGATTCTTGTTTTTCTTCCTAACTTCTTTTTCTCTGTTCTTCCTCAGTCTGCTACATCAGTCTAGTCATGGCCATAGAGCTTCTGTCTGCTTGCTCTCAGAGTACAGAGTTGTGCTCTGGTTTTGTTTCTTTAAAAGTAAAAAGAAGGGGAAGTAATTGAATATCATTCACTTAACTGGAGCCATGTTCTTGTCTGAGCAAAATCGTTAGCAGTCCTTTTGGGAAACATTCAGGCCATATTCTTCTCATAATTCATTTGAATTTGGGGCGTTTCTGATCTTTTATTATTTTTTCCATGGGCAGTGGGAGCTCCTTCACCAATTTCTGAACTGCTGGCTTTACAGAGCTGAAAGGTGCCACTTGTCAAAAGGCACAAAGGAGCGCTGCCCGTGCTCACTGAGTCAAGGGAGGGAGTGCTATGCTTGCTGTCATTATGGGGAAGTTCACCGGTAGGTAAATGGTAATTTTCCAAACCAGAATTTGGCACAGTAGAACTAAATTATTCTTTCTCCTGAAGAAAAAGACTGTAGAGCTTTTATCGAGTATAGTGATTTGCTCTCTATGAGATCCAGCAGGAAACAAATTGGGAAAAAGAAAACACAGCAGTGACTTTGCCTGCAGTTCCCACTTTTTGTTCCCAGAAGTTAATCATTATTTGTGTGTTATCTAGGTGCTGAAAGGAAAATGTCTTCCCCTTCAGCTCTCAGGTTGCCCTGTCTCTTGTGGTAATCGGTCTGTGCATGGCATGAAGAGGCCTACTGTGCGAGGGGAATCAGCTCAGCCCTTCAGATGTGGAGAGGCTGGGAAATGGACAACAAAGGCTTCTTGTGAATTGCCAAGAAATGCTTTGCTATAATAACTAAACAGAGAAATTAACGTTAGTGCAAAAGCAACTCTGATGTGTTCAGTTTGCAGAGCGCTGCTCTCTGTCAGAGCAAACATGTTTTTATGCCACGTCTTTTCTGGTGCCCTGCGGGCCATGTTGCACAGGAGGTGTGGGTGGCTGGGTGAGACCCCAGCTTTAATGCCAATGCCTGCTGCCCCGGGCTGCATCTAGAACAGTTTTGGAGGGGTTTGGCATTTGGTTCTTCTCTCGTGGTAAGCTAAGTTGGGCAGTGCTTGCAGCTTCCACATGGCATTCCTCTTTGGTAGATACTTTCTCTGTCTCCAAAGTATTGCTTGTAGAAGGAGATGGTGCCTTGCGGGAGCTCAGGGAACAGGCCTTGCCACAGGACTTGCTTTTCAAGGCCCAGTTGTTGTGGTTTAACCTGGCCGGCAGCTAAACACCACACAGCCGTTTGCTCACCCTACCCCCTCCCTCTCTGGGATGGGGGAGAGAAACAGGAAGAAACTGAAGCCTGAGTTGAGATAGAGACAGTTTATTAGGACATAATAATAATAATAGCATGTACAAAACAAGTGATGCACAATGCAATTGCTCACCACCTGGTGACTGATGCCCAGCCTATCCCTGAGCAGCCGCCCCCCCCCATCCCGGCTAGCCACCCCTGTATATTGTTTAGCATGACGTCAGATGGTATGGAATACCCCTTTGGCCAGTTTGGGTCAGCTGTCCTGGGTCTGTCCCCTCCCAGCTCTTGCTGCGCCCCCAGCCTGCCCACTGGCAGGACAGAACAGGAGCGAGAAGCTGAAAAGTCCTTGGCTTGGTGTAAGCACTGCTTTGCAACAATTAAAACATCAGTGTGTTATCAATATTCATCTCATCCTAAATCCAGAACATAGCACCCTACCAGCTACTAGGAGGAAAATTAACTCTATCCTAACTAAAACCAGGACAAATACTATGGGACTTTCATAGCTGGCCCTATTTCTTTTGATGTTTGTTTGCTCTTTGGAGGCTTTCATGTGATGCAGGGACTAGCAGGATGTAGAACCATATGATTTGGTCAGTCCTGGATTATGGTAGCTTTTGTAAAGCATTTTAGCCTTGAGCAGCATTCATCCTCTTACCTTCCCTGGTTTGCTGTAGGCTGTATTCAGAAGGTCAGTAACCTAAACCAGTTCGTTATTTATTTTCCTGTAGCATCTGTAGTCTCCTTTCAAGGCTAAAGGACAGTATTCAAAGTCTGTAAATATATATGTTCCTTATGACCTTGAGCACAAAGACAGGCCAGGAGGAAGTTGTAGGTTAAACAAAATCAGTTAAATCTTAGTGCAGAAACATATTCAGATGCTGGAAGAAAGAAATAGCATGAAGCCGTCCAGCTCTTCTAGTGGCATAGCTTTTATCATTAGTGCATTTTCAGGGCGGTGCATTTGCAGGAGTCTGCGAACCAAGGCAGAAGCAAATTATCTATTGCCTCATATCCATTTGAACATTACATGCTCAATCATCAGGAGATTTCTTCTGTCTGTTCTTCCAGCCTCAGTGCAAGCCCTGAATACTTCCAGCAAGAGACTTCTGTAAGCAAGCCACAGAACAAAACTAAGGAGTCCCTTTCTCCATGCAGCTTTTTGGGAAAATCTTTTGTTTAAACAAAGGGAACTAAGCCAGTAGTGTCTGGAAGGATGTAGGTTTACTGCTGAGATGTAAATCACTCTTGATTCTGTCTGGAAGATACATTCTGGGAACAGAGATGAGTGTCTTAAGGAGCTCTGAGGTGGGAGGAGTGGGTAGCAACAAGCATTGCATGGTGTGAGAGGATGGCGGCTCTTTTTGCACACTGGCATTACTGTGATGGGAAGGAGGAGGATCTTATCCTGGTACTGAAGGGGCACTATCTCCTGGGAACTGAGTCAACTTGGAGAAAACAGATTAAAAGGCTTGCCTGTGGGTGTTATTTTTGGGTTGGTGTATTGCATAAAGTGGAAGAAGAAAACAGGTCCTACCTTAGCTTATGTTCTTATTTGTCACATTTTTCTATTTTTAAGACGTCTTTCTTGCCAGTGTTGCTATCTGAAAACCCTGCAGAAGCTTCTGGGAGGTGGTCTGATAATGCATATGGTGGCTTTAAATGCAGAAACAGCAAATGGGAAGAAACAAAAAGAAGAATTTTTGTCCATCTATACTGTTTTCCATCTATAGCACAGAATATGTGAACTATTGATGATGATGACAGCAGAGGCTCACCAATTTCACAGGCAAAACTGTACCTTTCCCTATGGCACCATTTCTAAAAGCCTCGCTTTTCACAACAGTCCTGCCCAGAAACCCTCTGCTGGCCAGGGTAGGATTCAGTAGACAAGCCCAAGCACACGTGACACTGGTTACCCAAGCAGGGTGCGATGATGCTGCGTGACTGGTGGGTGTATCTGTGCTAGTGTTACGATAGTACAGGCAGTGACATCAGTAAGGGCATAGCAGCATGGGCTTTGTGGAACACAAGATAACAGGTAGTATGAATGATACCTGGTAGATTGTTACCCATGATAAAGCCTGCTGTGACTTCTTCAAAGCCTGCCTGAAGGTGGCTGCAGGAAGTCTACGTACTCTTTCATATGCTGTGTAGACACACAAAGAGGATGGTGCCTGCACAGAGAGGTGAAGGTGGGGTGGTAGTAGAGAGATATGCCAGCAGCAGTGACTGCACAGACAGTGGTAAGCCTCCTCACTAGCCTGCCTCACTAAGTAGGGTAAAACTAGCTTAAGAACAACTATGTTTGCTGCAACAAGACCTCTCACAGACATGTGGTGGAACCCTGATTTTTTTTTTCTGCCTAGAGCAAGGCAGAAAACCTTTACAATGTAAATGTATGCATGATCCCCTCCTTCAATTCATTCTATTGTAGTAGTGGGCTAATCTTTCTACTGACAATAGGTGATACAGAAGGTCTTGATTCTTTGGTGGAAATCAGGAGGAATCCAAAGAAAGTCACAGGTATTTCTCTGGCATCCAGGGAGCTTAGGGAGCCTCAGGGGCTGGTTACAAAAGGTGTTGTGTGTTTTAACCAGCTCTGAAAGGGGGTGCTTCGTTCATGACATCTGCCAGTGTGATACCAGTGAGGGTGCAGTGGTGTGACCAAGGGGAAAATAAATGAAAGGGACTTGACCTTGGTTTGGGTGCTGCAAGTACTAAACTTCTTGAAATGTCAGTCACTTCATAAACAATTTTAGTAAGTTTGCATTTGAGCTGGTTAAGGGTTGTTTTAGCAACATAGCAAGTTATAAACTTTGCTCACTTCAACCTAGGACTCTCCTGATTTGGTGAATGTTCCCATACTACAGAGCAAAGTTTAAAATTCCATTTTATTTAAAATTCCATTTTAAATAACCTTATCTGTACCCAAAAGCAATGAGGTGTTTCTTTGTTTATTCTTCTTAATGTAACACATGTACAAGCCAGTAAAGTAAAAAACAAACAAAAAAACAACCCCCACACAAAAAAAGTGGAAAAAAAACCATACAAGTACAAGCCAGTAAACCATGGAGGTTTAAGATGGTCCAAAGTGGAATGAATCAGAGTTTTCAATTATGTAGGTCACACATCTTTCACAGATGTCACAGATGACTGACAGAAGTCAGTCTTTTTTGTTGTCTTGGGGTCTATCTGGATTTGACAGTAAAGTTCCTCAGCTTGAACAAATCGGTTTCTCATGAATGTTCGTATGACCAAAGTACACATGGAGCCAAAGTTTGAAGATCCATTTAATATGTAGACAGCAAACAAGAGATATGACTCCAAGATGATTTTTCCTAAAACTTAAGCTGAAGTTTGCTTGAGTTGGTCTTTTGCAGTAAGACTCTGACTGACCTATTCTTGGCCCCTACCATTATGCCAAGAGATTAGATGCAGATGAAGGATAGCTAAAATAAGAATGAGGACAGCCCCACAAAAATCATTCTTCCTGTCACTGATGCCAGTCATCTGTATGGAAGGCCACTAAGCATAAAACAACTCCTTTGTAGGACAGACAATGTCAGGCTTGTACAAAGCATGTACAGAGGCTTTGCATGCCAGGTAATTATTACAATAGAAAAACAGTGATGGAGTTAAGAAGCAAACTATTCCTCCATGTCATCGGACATCTGTTGAAGTTCCTTCTCAGTATCCTCCTGCTCTTATTGTTCAGAGCATGTGAGCTCCAGGCTTAGCAGACATGTTTGTAATTGCTGTTCCCAATGTCATCCTGATCCTGCTTGCTGTGCCACGGAGAACATGTGTCCCTGCAAAGCTAGGCTGTCGTGTGGACCTCTCAAGGGTAGGAATGAACTTTAATCAGGCTGCTCTACTATAAGCCTGTCTCCTCGCAAAATGCTAAAAGGAAAAGAAAAAAAAAAAAAAAAAAGGCTTTATAGCCTTGCTTTTCAGTAGGTTTCATGAATACTGGCTTCTGCCTTTATGGATGCCCATTGACAGAGACTTCTTGAGCAGCCACAACTGCAAGTGAGTTAATGGTTGCTGTGAAAATCAATCCCAAACTAGCAGCCACCTAGCAATCAGGCTTAATGAGGTTAAGAAACACCCAAGTGTGTCACACCTGGGTTCACATCTGGACCTGGATATGTTGTTCAGTGAGTGCAGTGGCCTGGCTGCTGCCTGCGGTCTTCTCCCTTGTAGTCTTCTGCAGAGACAGTTCTTGTATTTTGTATGTTAAGGAAATGTATGTGAGGAACAAGCCTGCCTGTTCTGGTTGTTTATGGACCCACTATCCCTGGGTTTGTTTAATCCCTTTTTGAACCTGCTGATGCTGTCTGCCTGGGGCAGATGTCACAGGTCAATGCTGTGGCAACAGATTCCAGAAGTTCACTACCCTCTCAGTAGAAATGTGCCTTCTTTTATTAATTTTTTAAATAATTGTAAATGTTTTTGTTTCTTGCTAGCTTAGGTGAATGCTTCCTGCATCTAACATTATTAAATGCAGTGAAAAGCAGTCCTATGGATACCATTTCCACTGCCTTCCTAATTTCATAAACCTTGATCGTATCCCCTGTCGGACTTCTCCTTTTTAAGCAAAAGACTCCCGGACTTCTCAGTCTCTTCATAAAGCAGTTCCTCTGTCCCCATAATTATCATAGTTGCCCATCTGTGTAACTTTTGTGGTTCATCCTGCTTTAAATGCAGAAAGCAGAAATACTCAGGAGGCCCTTCATGAAGATGGAGCTTGAAGGTGGAACCAAGACCCTACAGAATTCACTGCACAGAAGAACCACCAAAGCTACCAGTTTGACTGCTCACTGAACATTGACATGCAAATACATGTCAATGTGAAACACACTAAAATAATAGCAGTTTGTAATGTGTTTTCTATATCATACTGTAAATATGAGTGGCACGTTAGAGAACAAACAAAGATAGGGTGTGTCAAAATAAGACAGCACTATCTCAGTTTCTGAACAAAATGGTTTAACACACGGTCCTAGCCCTGCAAACACTTCCAGCTGTGTTGTTGCCAAGACCAATCATGTGAATTTGCAGGGACTATTCATGGCAGTAAGCAGCATTGTTGCGTCTGAACCCGCGATGCTTATTTGTGTACATACACATTTGCATATTAGACGTAAGGGTTTTTTTGGTAGCCTTGTGTTCTAACAATGTAAATGTTAATGCCTTAAAAAGGAAGAGTAAAGACCAGCTTATCTCTGTGGAAGAACTGCAGGAATTTAGTTGCACAAAATTCATAGCTAGACTGAGATAATGGTTTGCGCAGGTTAAGATTAGAACTGAATCTGAAGGTCCCTAAGCTTGGCCACATGGATTTTTAAATCTAGTGATCGGTTTTGTAATGATTATTTTTGTCAGCCTTCTATGTGCCATTGCCCCCTGCAGATGGAGGGTTAACTTTGCACAGTAAGCAATGTCGTGGCTGTCCTTGGCATTTCCCTCTGGAACAGTGAAGAAACCCATTTTCTTACTGGGTGATCATCTTCATGTGAATTTCAACCTCTGCATCTTTTGAATGCTGTTTGCACACTTTAAACCAGGATAGTTGTATGCTGGTTTCGGTAGATGTTTTCTTGAAAGCCTTGGAGGCCGTAGCTCTTGGCAGAGATCAGCTGTCGAGTTTTACCCACTTAACCTATGCTCCAAGAATCTCCATGTTTTTTTATTGGAAGTTATAAATAATTGAGGATATTAAGTCTGATCTTCTAATTCGCAAGGAGAAAACTGAAAAAAGCATTACATGTGAAAGGCATTGCATTACTTGATTCTGAATTCCTTGCGTATAGGGAGAAATGATGACATAAATCAATATTTAGTTTGAATTTCAAAATTTTTCTATCAAGATAACAGGAGAGCTAGTTTACAGTCAAAATTATGTCCTATGTAAAACTTGTCCTATGAATCACACTTCCAGTGTTTCAAAAAGATCAGCAGTTTTTTTAGGATAAATGTGGTCCATTTGGCACATTTCTCATTTAATTTTTCTGCCTTTTCTCACTTCATTATGGATGATAATCTATCCAAAAAGCTACAGAGGCTTTATGGTGCAGCTGTACTCCCATGTATAAGAAGTTTGGCTGCCTTCCAAAAGTGACACATTTCATCCATGGCTGTCATAAAAGCTGCTGCCAAGTATTGTAACCATCCCAACAGGCTTGTGTTTCAACCATCTTCATTATATTTTTAAGTCAAATTATGTTCAGGAATATTCCTGGCCCCCTGGCTACATAGTACAGCAGCTCTGTGAAATACCTCCTGGGACATCAGCTGTCATCTCTGAGTCATTGAGAAAGGGGTTTGATGATATCTACTCTGTCCTTAGTGAAACATTTGCTTGTAGAACCATCTGCCCCTTTAATAGAGTTGTCATTTCAACAGAGCTTCAATTTTTGCAGCAGCTGCCTATTGATAATAAGTCAGATGCAGGGATGTTGCAGAGAAGAACAGCAGAGCCTGACTGCAGTGCTGTCGTTGCCTTCAGCTCAGCCCACCCGTACGTCATCTTCCCCAGTGATGAAATAAATCCCCAATGCATTCTCTGTCTGATCCACCCTTCAGATTTCTTCTTGAAACGTCTCCAGCTAGGAAGGCAAGTTTTATAACAGCTTGGACCAGATGCCTTTTTCATGGCCTCTGCCTACACTGAGCATCTTTCTGTGCCTGTTAAGATGCACTTGGTTAACTCACATGAAAGCATCGGCAAAGACATAGGAATATACCACTTAAACATGGGTTAACATTTCTCTTTTTAGGCTTGAGTTTGAACTCTCAATCTCTACTATTGGACTTGCCAGACATCTTCCTTTCAGCTGTCCAACCGAGTGTACTTACTGGCCCACTGCACGTCTGAGCAGTCCAGCTTTAGCACCCCAGCACTATAGAGCCCTGCAGTGACTCCCACTGGGCATGAAGGACTGGCATGAATGCTGTGGGCTTTGGGAGGCAAGCATCCTGTAAGCAAAAACCTTGAATGAAAAGACTGCATTTTTTGAACAGATCCCATGTGAGTGACTTTCAACTGTTCTTCTCTTTACAGATGTCCTCTGTGACCAGGCACAAATGTGACAAATGGGCATTATGAAATAATGCAGATCAGGAAGGGACATTCTAATAGTTTGCCCATTAACCTGAGAGCTGGGAGATGCAAATTAGCTTCTTTGTTTTGCAGCTGATATTCTGTGTCCTTTGTAGTGGAAGCCTGTCTCAATTAACTTTAGACAGTCTCTCTTTAGTCAGCTGGTTTAAGATATGCATGTCTAGTCTTGACTGGGTACCACGGCTGTCTTGGTAGATGGTGGAAAGGCAGGCCATATCCTTAAATGTTGCCTAAATTAGGTAAGGCAGACAGCCTTCTGGTAGTATGTATTTCTGTCGACTGAGTCCAGGAGTCTCAGATGATTAATTTAGACTAGATGGTTAAATTTGTGATGGCAGAAGGTAGCAGAAATGAATCTGGGACTTGTATTCTCTCTGTGCCTCTTTTCACTGGCTGTACAAATCATTAAGGATTATCTGCTGTTTTGCAGGATGTTGTGGTTAGTAATGATGAAAGTGCTCAGAGATTTTACAAATAACTAAGTTAGCGTTGTAGAAGGGAAACCTACCCCCATGTAGGCAGAGGTGACCTAAATAAAGTGACTGGCCTCTTTTGAGTGGGAAATAAAAAAGAGAACTTTTATCCTCCTCCCAAACTAGTTTATAAAATTTATAAAGTCAAAAGGTTTATAAAATTTATAAAGTGAAAATAATAGGCAGCTTTTGTGGCAATCTTGGCTCTTTTTTTCTTCTCCCCTGCAGTTCAGGTCTTTCATGGACACACACATTTGTGTATGTGCGTCAAGTGGTCACAAATCCACTGTGTCCAACCAAGCTGTGTGAGTGAATGAATTCCGTCTTTTCTTCTGTAGTTCTTTCCCTCCTCTGATATAAGTGCTGTCCTTGTGGACCACAAAGGGTAAGTTACAACAGGTATTGGTTGTCTCTTGATTCTCAGGTGACAGACTGTAGATGTAATTTCATTTAATTTCTCATTTTTGTCAGTTCCTCTCTATGGCCACTCGGAAAATCCTGAGGAGCTCAGTACATACATTATTGGGTTGTTTTGCCATGAATTTTTGTCTTCTTTTTTGGCCTTTGGGTCATCTTTCAGGCAAAAAGCAACTGCTTGCATGGTTGGAGCAGTCATTGTATATTAATAGAGTAAACAGATTGTTAGGCAAGACTGCTGCATGCTTTTTGCTCTTTTAGGATCCTCCTTGTGAGAGGATCTCACAACCCTGCCTTCTGAGGATTTGGGGGGGCAGGAGGGGGGGAAGTGATGTCTTTTCCACTCTTTTGTGTCTGTGCTTATTGAGAAAGCTGGGGAATAACCTTAAGACTCAGAGTGCTCTAGAAACCTGGTACGCTGACTTTCAGTTGTGGTACAAGCGTGTTACTTCCCAGCAGGCAGCATGCATGCTGTGCAGACCTTTTTCCCCTTAGCAATGCTGCCTTCCTCACCATAAGTGGAGATGTGACGGTTCCCATCAACTCCTGAATATATGTCTGGTCGCACATCTCTGCCATGTGCAAATGTGGTGACCGGGTGATCAGAATGGAAGTGTGTTTCTCTCACAGGTTCATGTCATTCTTGTGCTGCAGAGCTGCCTTTAAAGATGCTGACAGATTTTGTGACACTAGCACAGCCAGGGTTGCTTTAAAGCTTTGTGTAGTTCATGTGGGACCTTCTCCGGTGTCTCACTGTTCGATGTTTTGCACCTTCCTCTGGAGAACTCCACCTCTCAGAAGAAAATCCGATTGCATTGTAAGTAGGTAACCTGGCATATGTTTTAACTCACCTTTCTATCTCACTCATACACATGCTAGCATAGGTTACGAAGGAACACCTTAGACTCCTTTAATTCATCAAAACTGTACATTTTGACCGGGTCTGATCTGACACAGAATACTTGTACTATAACTACACTTACCTGTATTGCTGTTACGTATTTTGTTTTAACAGCGCTGGGTCCTTTTCTGGAGTGGGGGGCTCGTGAATGTGAACCCTGAGCCCTGAGATTTCCTCTTGTTTCTCTGACTTTACTGGACTGAATGTTCATGGGATCTTGCAGTTTGGAGTTTGGCTGTAGATCGAAATCTTCTGAGGCCCTTGTGACTGAATAAATCAGAATCTAGAATTTGGCTTCTGATCATCATTTTTTTGTTTTATTGCTTATTGTATTCCTAGTGTTGTGATGTACAAGGTGACAAGCATTTCACAGAATCACAGAATTGTAGGGGTTGGAAGGGACCTCGAAAGATCATCGGGTCCAACCCCCCTGCCAAAGCAGGTTCCTCAGAGCAGGCTGCCCAGGTAGGCGTCCAGACAGGCCTTGAATATTTCCAGAGAAGGAGACTCCACAACCTCCCTAGGCAGCCTGTTCCATTTCTGAAAGAGGATTTAGGTCAAGCTGAAAGAAATTGCTATTAAATGACATCAATTTTGTTTTATATAACTAGGACTCTTAAAGTCCTTCTTGAAATATTCAGTGACACTTTTTCCTCTTCAACTCAAGGAACAGTATCTTGTCTTGGCCAATTGCATGAGTTCCCTTGCCAGCATGCAGAGGTTGCCAGTTGTTTTCTTTTCATCTTACAGGGTTTGGCTTTCCACCATCTCTGTAAGCAGTGTTTGAGCATCGTATCCAGGTGATGGTCCAGCTCCCTGCAGCTAGACAGTGCTCACTGACTTCCTCTAACATGCTTGGCTTTGCTCGCCTGGATATGTTCACCCTTCTTGGGTTACTCAAGATGAATCAGGCAAAGGCCACACATGAGCACAGTTTTTTGTTTCCTGCCTATACAGCTTACCTCTTCCCTGCCTGGCATCTGGTGTATTGACCGGCACCTCTGCAAGCTTAATCTAAATCCCTTCCAAGTCAGAACAACTGCATTTAGTAGAAGAGAATGCAACATCAGCCCCCTCCCCCCCCTTTTTTTTTGGCTGCTTTATTGTTGTAGCGTATTGTGTTTGTAATATGTTGTACTTGCAAAGTTAAAGACATGCTTTACTGAACAGACGTAGCCTTTAGTCAGGGGTCATGATACATCTTTGAGCTGGATTCAGATAGCTCTGTGAATAGCAGAACTAATGAAACCTGATTTCCTTTTCCCTTATCTGGAATTACTGGGCATGTTAAAAAGTTAGGAATCTGATACTCAAACATACTGGCCTACAAAAAAAAGTGCACAAAGCGTGATCCCATGAACTTTGTTTCTTGGTGAAATTAGTCTACAAATGACTCTGTGGCTAGTCCTATCTCACTGTCTTAAAAAAAAATACAGAGAAATGAACGTCTGAAGTTTTCTCATGGTTGAGTTAGTTTGTAGGTTGTTTGCCAACTGTTAAGAAACGGAAGCTATATCCCCTCTATTAAGCTGTTTTGTTGTTTTTTTGGTTTTTTTTTAGTCTCCAATTCACTTCACTGTCTAAACCTTAAGGATTTAATCAAATAAAACTTGATTAAAAAATCTGGCATATAGCTCAATAATAGATACAGAAATGTTTTATCCCAAACATTCCCAAAAGGATTGGTAAGCATGAAATGTGAAAAAGCCTGTTATACCAGGGTTAGGGTTAGGGTTAGATCCGGTTAGATCCGCGGGGGGCCTTTTTAGGCTTAGCGTTAGGGTTATACCAGATGCTGTAAAGTTCACTTCACTATGAGTCGAAACCATTTCTAGGATGAAGCATTGTGGTTGCCGAAGAGTGCAGGCAGAGCCTCAAAATGCTATGTACTGTCTCCATACGCAGCTGTAGGGGTGGCATAAGGCTTCCTTAAGGGGTGGGACTGGCCAACTATACTCTTTCTAATGCTCCAGCATGATAAAATGGCACAGTGTAATGACCACAAGAGATCTAGTTTTCATGTGGTTAAAACGTGCCCAGAAGCCTGGCGTTGTATCAGTGATATTTATCATATAGTAAAGCATTGCTAGGAGCTGGCTGCTGAGACAAACCAGTGCTTGATATATCACGCTCTCGTGGTGTGACCTTGGAGGTCCCTGCTCATGTGGTTTCTTCTCTGGTCTGGAGAGAAGCTTTGTCCACTTTCTACACCCACATACATTTATATGCACCAAAGAGGTAAGTGAAGGCTTCGGCTGGCCTCGAATGGCAGCACAAAAGCCATGAGCAACCAGATATCACATTTGCACGCATCAGAGTTCTCATTGCCACTAATTTTGACCTGAAGTGGCAGTGGTGGGGCAAATGGGGACAAGCAGCTCTTCCAGAGGGCAGTGAAGAGAAGAAGCTATGGGTGATTTTGGCTGGGAAGTCAAGTGAAGCCCCAGCAAAGCAACTGGAGCAGGCTCGTGCCCTTCTGGCCCCTTCTGGTCCTCTCCCTCTGTGATGCTGGGACTCACGTTCTGCCTGAGGACCTCTTGCATGTGTTGTGTTGAGGTGGTCTTCCATGTGAGCTTCACTGGGAATGTCAGAGAAATCACAGTGGCTGCTTGTGACAAACAGCCACAGACCAGATAAGGGCTGCCCAGCTGAAACTTCCAGATCTGAGTGGAAGGCTTTACAGAGGGAAAAAGCCCAGTGCTAAAGACAGGACTTAACCATGTGATTCCTTTGGGGGGAATTCTGAGTGCTCCTGATGCAGGTCCAGGATAACCTTAAGGGACTGCAGATTAATGGCAGACACCAAAGTTTCCATACCTGCATTGAAAGGTTTTCTTGATGGAGAGGACTGAGATTAAAACTCCTTGTGGAATGCCGTGGATGTTCTTATAGCTCCTTTGGACAACCAAAGGGATGCTCCAAGCTCAGAGCAGCTGGAGTTTTGAAATCCTTCTGGGAACGGTAATGCACACTCAGTTCCTACCTGTTAGGGAACTGAGGTATCTTAACAGAAGCTTTTCCTGATGCACTTCTGGGGAGCACAAATAACAGTTCCTCCGACAGCGCACAAGTAAAGCCGTCTCAGATCCTTGCAGAGATCTCTCCTGTATCCATAATCAGTAAAAATGATTTTTTGGATTTTGGGATGCTTAGAGGCAAAAGCCACCAGCATTGCCTGGTATATTCACTGTAGAGAAGGCAGTAATATACTTTTTATGTGCAATTTGGACTAGAGGGTGTAAACCAATTACATCTAGCAAGTAAACAAGAAACCCAGAAAGACACTGCATTTTAATACAGTTAGGTGGGGAGAACTGGGCGGCAGAGCTCTGTGCTTTTTGCTTCTGCAGCCACACTTAGGCCTCTCAATGGGAGGCCAGATCCCCTCTGTAATTCCAGTGCTTGGTAGAACAGCATAAACAAGTGGATAAAAATCACGTAGTTTTAACGTTTTGTTAAGCTGAGGTAGTGGCTGTTTACATATTTGCATGGGGACAGTCATTAATCAGGCTGTGCCTGAGGCTCATTTGTTTCCTCCTAGGAGGGGCTTTGCTCACACTAATAATTGCTTCCATCTGACAGCTGGAGGTGCGCTGCTCTGGAACTGTCACTGGGACAGGAGGTGCAGGGAGTACTAAGCCTCTGCTAGGTCCTTGCTGGGAATAACAGCTCTTGCCTGATATGTGTTCTCCTTTAGCTGTTCTCCACGACTAGCGAAATTGTCAGAGGCTTTTTTGAAAAAAATAATAATCTTGCTCCTAAGTTAGAGACTGTATTAAATCAAACTTTTCCATCCCTCCAGTTGATCCTTTTTTCATTTCTGTTTGGTGTAATATGTAATATCATCAACTTTTTCCTGGCTTTGTACAATAATGCCAGAAGCCAGGAAACCAGCTTCTTTATTGCCTTCTTACCTTCTCTGCAATGGATGCTTCATTGCCTACCCTCAGTTTTTCCTGGGCTACTGACTCAGCTCAGGAAGCAGATGTGGATAAATGAAGGCATGTTGCAGCTGATATTTCATCTGGATATGCTCATTGCTTGTTGTGCTTTGGAGGTTTATTTGCATGGCAATGAAAACTCTTCAGTATTGCAGTGAATGCAAACGCTGGTAATATTTGCTTTCTGTAAATGAGAGGATGCATCAGAGTCTTTTCTGAAATGGAAGCAGAAGAGCAAGAGGTTCTGCCATCGCCTCCCATCAGCACGGTATTGTGACCAGGTGACCGCATTCCTGGGTTTTGTTGATTCTCACTGTGGAAGGGATTATTTTAGATGAACTAAACCAAAACCAGCAATAACAGAAGCCATGGACAAACAGTTGGAGTACAGAATATTCTCTGTAGACTTAAGAGGGTCTGTTTTGTTGAGAACAGACAACATGATTTTTTTCCAAAAGATAGCACAAGTGGATGTGACTCAGAAGGGAACCATCCAAATTTCTGTGAAGCCCAGCTTCTTTTCAGCATTTTAGAGCCAACTGAAACCTACTCTATTGTAAAAACATTGGCATCGGCATAGGCATGTGCCTTGTTCACCCTCAAATATTGTAGTGCTAAATGTAATTTTATTAAAGGGAAGCCACACCTATAAGAGTAAAGACCTGTCCGAGCTAGAGGGATTTGTGTTGGTGTGATGACATCCTACAGAAAAGGAAAACTGTTAAATGGGTTGCTTTGGTGCAAAATTGAGCTTGCAGAAGAAAGCCTGTCACAGCATGTTGCCAAGTTTTATGTCCTGCTGTGTCTCAAGGACAAATACTAGATGCACAGTTTAGAGAAAAGCATTTTTGAAACTAAATATATTTACAGTGGACAAAAACTCTCTTAAGGAATCTGTATATCCAGTGAGCATGCAGCATACATGCAGTCATTTGGCAGTAGATGTGAAATCCCTAAAGGTCAAGCAGCCTGTTGTCTCTAGTCTTTGCTCCAGCCTCTGCTCACCACCGGACCCCTGCTGCAGGATATATCTCTGTTCAGATCCATTAGGTCAACTTTCTTCCAAGGTAGCAGTTCAAACAATGCAAGCAGCACTCAGTAAACAGATAATATGGTGCAAAGGTCCTCTAGCTGTATTTTCCTGTGGGAAATGCTCACCCATCTACCGTATCTGACCTTGCATTCTCTGATCTGTTCTTCCATCATCTTTAAGAAGATGGAGACCTATGAGCAGGTATTTATCCAAAGAATGGGAGGGAAGAAACACATCTTGTTTAGTGTTGACATGCTCTTGGAAAGTAAGGACACCTTTAGTAAAATAGCTCAGCTGGCCCATATCCTGGAAAATTGACTTGGACTTGTTTGGGTGCTTCCCTTAATTCTGCTAGTGTGTATTGCCTTGGGGGCAAAGCCAGCTCTCGTAATGTCCCTGGCAGAAAATGTAGATGTTTGCAAGGGTAATGTAGTGTTTGGTAGGAGATGCTGACTGCTGCAATCAAAACCCCCCTTTGCTGCATGCTGCTGCTTGAACAGCCTAGCTCCCCATGTGCTGTTTTTGAATGAAGCTTTCCTAATGAAAGCTCAAGTAGTTGTTTTGGCACCTACCTTGTGGTGCACCGAGTCACCAGGGTGAGCTTTTTCCTGCAGTGTGCTGCCTACAGAGAAACCAGCCTCTCCTGCATTTGGCATTCTGCTTCTAGTTATGTGGGGTAGATACTAACTCTCAGCTGGAAGTGGAAGAAGAAAAGATATGTTGCAAATGAATCTTTTGCACCCTGTGCCTGGCTCTCCAAACATGTACATGTGACATCTGCCGTGACACAGGAGGGCAGAGGCTGCTCTGATGGACTCATGGTTTCTGCATGGCTATAACCATGGCCTGGTGGTGCTTCCACTACATCTTTAGGGAGTTTTGGTAATTTCCCTTAGAGGGGCTTTTCAGCAGCAGCGTAACTGAGAATTTTGGATTTCTGTTGCAACTCTTAATTCCTTGCAAGTCATGTGCTAGTCCTTTCTGTAGTACATTGCCTGTATTTACAGAAATCTTACCATGCTTTTTTGCCTGCAATAGCGCTGTAGAGAAGGAGGAAAGAAAGTACATGGTGATAAGAAGTGTTAATTTGTAAAAGGAATAAGTGGAGCGGACCTTTTTTTTTTTTTTTGGTCAGCACATTTTTAATGACAAGTTTTCTCTTAAGGTGGCTCAGATATTATGAACCTTTAGCTGTGCCCTCCATCTGCAGTAATCTGATTCCCAGATGTTAAGAAATGAATCAAAATGATTAGAAGTTCTCTTTAAAAATGCTGGGTTTTTATTTTCTTTGGTAAAGTAGCATCACATTTTAAGCTTTTCTCCACAATCACAAGGTTTGGTTTTGAAACCAATTTCTAAAATAAAAATTTGAGATACGTGCAGATTTTGCTTCTTTTCAAGAAGAGTGGAAATGATGGCAAACTTGTGAGACTAGGGAGGATGGCATGATGCCTTCAGGTGCAGGAGGGACACTAGGGAAGGAAGAGGTTAGATATGATTTCTGCTTTTGCCACTTTCACACTATCTGTACTGGAAGAAATCATCAAACATCTTGATTGCTCTTTCCTCTGTTTCATGATGGAGGGATGGTACCTGCTGAGCTTTGTGGAGTGCTTTGAAATCTGTGGGTGAACTGTGGTCGATAACTGACCCAGGATTGCTTTCAATAGTACTATAGTTGCTTGTTGGTTGTTATTGTTCCTGCAAAGGAACAAATCCAGCTCCAAATTTTTTCTGCAGCAGGTGCAGGTACAAACTTACAGTTAAGGTAGACGTTGATGATGACACTGAGAGGTAAAAAAGCTCAGTTCTGGAGTATCCTAGAGAGCCTTCTGTTTGATATATGTGGACTCGCAGTTCAAGGGTAAATAGACAGGTCTCAGAAGGGAAAAATAAAGGGGTAGTTTTATTAAATTTCCCCCATTCCTCAGCAAACAAGGAATTTGGAATCAGCTCAACACACAAAGCCTGAGTGGGACCCTTGTGTCACAGGCCACAGAGGGGTCCTTTTTGATAGCTCAGAAGCTTGTGCTCTTCAGGTGGAGTTCATAGCAAAGCTCTTGTCCAAATCCACCTGCATGCAGTCACATGTCGGTTTCTAACTGGAAACTTCATCCAGACGGAAGGACATCCCAAATAATACAAGCTTCCCAAGGAGCTTGTCTGACCTGCATGTAAACTAGTCCTGGTGTAGGATGTGGAGTAGGATGTTTTACATACAGAGTTACAGTGGTACAGCTTCTAACATGGCTGGTTTTACTGGTAAAAGATGACTTATAGCAATGAGCCAAACCACTATAAAATAGATTTTAACAGTAAAACCATGTGTATGTGTGGAGGTGGGGATGGTATGGTTTTTTAATGCATCATTATAGAATAATAACAGACTGTAGATACAGCCTAAAAAATGAAGAAACCTTGGCTAACTTTTAGTCTGTAGTCACTGACATGTCTTTGGGTTATTAAAACCTTGGACTATATTAAATGATCTTAAAGATACAAGCATATTATTGTGAAGCCACTTGAAATATTGCACAATGTGGCTGCAGAGCTATGCAAATTGGAGTCATTTCCATTTGACAAATGCACTGTAATTATTGCAAGCTTTTTTCCAAATTTATTTTGTCTACTGTAGTTAATTCACAATCTCCTTTTAACATTGTCAGTTATAATTATTTGCCAAGAGCAAATCCATGCTAACAAAAATCTAGTTTTCTTTAGCTTGCAGCTTTTCTTTTGATTTCATGATGAGGTACTGCTAATCAGAGAAACCAGTGCTGGCCTTTGAGTACTCAGCAGGGCAGAAAAACATTGCAGTCAGAAAAAGAAATTCAATTAATTAGCCTAAGATTCTTTCTAGCATCCCAGCCCTGGGCATCCTGGTCACAGTGAGTTCCCTGTGTGAAAAGATCAGTCAGAGTTAACATCTCAGTTGGACTAATAGCAAAAACTGTGTATGCCCTGAGACTTCTCCTTGTGAGCTCTTGTTCATTCTTTTGTCGGGCCTACAGCTAGAAAATGACATTTATTCGGGGAAAATGATATTAGGTTGAAAATCTAGGGCTGTTCTGCATGGGAATTTGAGCCAAACTGACAAGATCTGTGACTAAAAAATGCAATAGTTGAAGGGGTTTAGGCTTCTAGATGGATGCTGCTGGTTCAGAAGAAAAGGTATTCTTACTCGCTTGAAAATGAATTCCTTTCTGTCCTTCTTTTCCTTGAAGATCAGTGTTATGCAGGTTGTGAAAGGAAATGTCAGTGCAAGTGCTTTCTAAGCATTATTGACCTACTTTACACGTGTTTCATTTTTCATCAAGTCAGATATGTACTTGCCAGAGTATAGCTGGGTACAAACTTCATTTCTTTCACCCACAACGGCACAGGCTAAGATGTACAGGAGAGCTCATCCCCCAAGTTTTTACCCCTGGACTATTGCTTCAAACTCTCCTGGGGCTTCAGAGGGATGAGATCAGAATGACCACATCACGACAAGGTTGCATGCAGCCCTGCAACCTGAACCATAGCTTTCCCATAGCAGAAAGTCTGTCTGAAGGTGACACAGCAAGAGAAACTGCCTACGTTGACCCTTCATTCAGCCCCTGTATGGTAAAACAGATCTGGTTGTGAGTACGAGTTTGTTTTCCACCTCATGCTTCTGGAGTACCTAGGGTTTCCTACAATGTAAATACATCAAAAGCAGGTGATGATGATGATGGCCAGACTGATGATGAAGAACACCTTAAGCTGGGCTACCATAATTGGCTGGATCCAGCCTGCTGAACACAACAGAGAAATGTTCCAGTGTTGACTTGTTTCCAGTAGATTTCCAGCAGTGGGAAAGAGTTCCTCTACGCTCCATTAGAGCAAACTGTGAAAAAAACTAGTGAATTATGGTTTGAACTGCTACTGTAGCATAGCCGTGTCTTGTCCAGCACACACTTAGCCAGCAGAAACAAAAATTTTTCCAAGAAACCCTTTTGGTAGGATTAGTCTGCAGATTGACTGCAGATAGAGCAATCTGGAATCCAGGCAGGTTGAACCTGATGAGTTACAACTCTTTGAGTCAGCTGTTTGGGCTGTGGCTGAGTCCTCATGTGTAAGCTCTGCAGCTTGGGGAGTAATTAATCAAGCATCCATCTTTCTTATAGATCCAGGGCTGGAGCCAGAGAAGCACGATGTCAGCATCTCACATATTTAGAATTGCTGATTCACTTTGATCCATCCTTGCTTCTGCTTTTCAGAATGGGTTCTGTTTAACAGTGCTTAGATCCCTCTGGCAAGTGTAAGATCTTAACCAAAAATATACCCCTATTCTAAGGCCACTGTCTTGGGAGGGGAAGTGACTTTTAATTTATTTAGAAGTTTTTTAAAACCTGATAACTTAATTATGAAATAGTTTTGGCTGAAAAGTTGATGAAGGTGCAGTTAGTTTAAACCACAGGTTGTCTGTAATATCTTTGTTGTTCCATTGATTGTGTTGCTTGAAGAGCCAAATTAATGGACAGCATGACTGCTTTAATTAATGGGATTAGAGACAAGGTATATCTGATATAAAGCTTGCTAAGGCCTGGTGCTAACTCCACTGGAAACATTATCAAAGTTCTCACTAACTTCAAAACAGAAGTGGGCCTGGAATGACTGTGGTAGAACAGTGTTTGTCAACGTCAACTTCTGTGAACGCATCTTTTGGCTTGACAGCATCCCAACAGAGAAATTTTGTTACGGTTAGTGTTTTAATTAAACTACTTCAATTGTCTTATGTGGGCTAAGCTAACTTATTTTCTTCATCTGTGTGTGCTGTAGTCCTGATCCTTGTGGTCTCTTCTTGGCAAGATGTAGAAACCACCACTGGTCTGACCCAGATCACTTAGACTGTGAAACAAAAATGAGAAGCCCCAAAGAATCAAGTCACGGTCTCATCCATAAATAGTTTTAGGCAAACTTTGGTGACATTCTGGAAAATTCTGTCTCAGATCCAGACTGGTGTGGTTACACTTTTGTAATATCCCAGATCCTAGTGAAATGGCATACCAGAAACAAGGAGAGATACAAAAGGCACCCTTCAGCCCCTATGGTGAAGTTGGGAAGCTGGTTCAGCTGATCTGGATGGTTTTTGCTTCCCAGCTTTTGTCTTCCCTCTGCTGCAGCCTTTCTCGAGAGGAGTGGTCGTGCCAGCCTCTCCAGTCCCAATGCTAATGCCACTCAGTGAGCAGAGAGGGGAACTGCTGACTTGATGGGTGAGAAGCAAATGAGAGATTGTTATCCTCCATAAGACACGTCGTGCAACCTGGCAATCCCATCCCTGCGTAATTAAGATTGCTCCAGAAGATCTGGTTCCACTGCTAGGCACAGTCTGATGGGCTCTAGGAATGTTTGGCCAATAATTGTAAACTGAGATTTTCAATTTCTGCTGTTTTATACTGCGTATACTCATCATTGAACAGAAGAAATGGCACTGTACACCTCCACCTGCCATATATGTGTATCTCAGAATGTGTAAAGTATTCTGCTTTCCATTCCTTTCTCTGCATGTGTGTCTGTGTCTGTGCATGCATATATACCGAAGTCAGAAGTGTGGAGGGAGTGCAGTTTTGCAAATATGTCTAGCCAAGATAGCCCATCCCATTCTGTAGTTGGGCAGTTTGGTGCCTGTAGTCATCACATTATTTAAGAAAGTGAGTAATGATGTTAGAATTTATCTTAACCAGTCAAATCAGAAAATTAGGTCAAATGCATGCTCCATTCACCTAGCACTGCAGGACTGACACTCATTTGATTTGCTTCAGCATAGAGATCCTTCGAGCTTCACTGTGCAAGAAGTAGAGGTACTCCAGCTAAAAATACTGGAGAGAAATAAGGTTAGGAAAAATGTTCTGGGTTTCATAGGTAGCAAAGCTCATGCTTCCTATAAAATCACCACGTAGCAAGGATCATACTAGAAACTGCAGTGCATGTCGCACAGTGTCACTGAATGCTTACTGAAGAAAAACAGTGCAAAGTGCAGGGAGGGTACAGAGGGATGCTGTGCTGCATAGCAATGCCTTGTGAGATACAGATTGGTCTGACACTACAACTGGTTGGGTTTTTTAAAACTTGGATTTCTTGACTCATTTCCCATCACCTGGCTGACGAGGTGTAGTTTTTCAATGTTCTGAAAGCCTCCCAAATCCTGTAAAAACTGCCAAAATAATGGCTGCATTAATTACTTGCAGGCATTAGTCTGTTGTTTCTCTTTTGTCAGTTTCTTATTTAGTACCAATTACAACTTGCTAGTTTTAATGGGGGTAGAAAGGGTAGGCAAGAGAAACATAAAGAAAATTAACTCTAATTATCAGCCATAAGTTTATCTGACTCAGTAAGTGTAAACAATTCTGTGATGGAAAGGAAAGCTGAAAGCAAATGGAACTGCCTGATTTTCTAATCCTACCAAAGCCTTTACAACAGCTGGGCATTTAGCTGTTGTCAGCTAATGCAAAAAGAAACATGTTTAAAGACAGATAATAATGCCTCGTGAGAATAGCAATCAAGCATGGGCTGTGATTGCCCTGTGATTTCATTACCATGGAAGAGAAGGGTATTATAATATGCTGGACTGATGGCATATATTTTGTTCTAGAAGGTGAATAGAGGAATTTAGAGTAATTGGAACAAGTTAAAGGACCAAATACAGAGATTTTCACTGAGTTTATTTAGACAATTAAAATCCCTTAGAAATTAATGACTGTTTGCTTGAATAAGGTCTAAGTAGAATGGTTTTCCTTTCTCAGTTTATCTCAGTATGTAGGGGAGTCTTTTTTTTTTCTTGTGTAGGGAAGGTCTCAAAAGGGATGTGAGTACTCAGCAGTTTTGGTGGGGGTTTGGATGCATAAAAATTGAGCAGAAATTTGGGAAAGCCAGCCTGGTTTGTCCCATATACTTTTTCCCAAGTGCACATGAGAGCACAGAAAGCATGCAAGGAGGACTCAGGGA
The DNA here is from genome assembly GCA_011076525.1 of Nettapus auritus. NCBI lineage: Eukaryota > Metazoa > Chordata > Aves > Anseriformes > Anatidae > Nettapus > Nettapus auritus. The sequence goes on along the minus strand of CM021766.1, from coordinate 65,399,117 downwards.
GTGTAAGTCTGAGCATGTTTCAGATACCTAAATGGATAATCTCAAGCTGGGAGCGTTTCCTCGTGGTGTGCAACTAGTTAGTTTGTCAGTGTGTATTTGTAACTTCTCTAGATTTTCTAGCAGTTAAATTTTTGTATATAGTTAAAATTATATGGAGTGCTTCATTTATTTCAGTCTCCCTTGCTGTTATTTGCATAAATGCCTGCAGAGAAGTGGTCAGAATGACAGGCTGGGTGGGCTGTGAACCAAGTGTTAAACTCTTGTTCCTAAATGTTAGGAAAGAGCTGGAGACTTTTGCTTTGCCATGCCAAGTGTGCTGGCATACGTAATAATGCCAGGCTTGGTTGCTTTCCTTGCCGTCAAGTACGCTGCCTATGGATTCAGTAATTCACATGCTTTATACTCCCAAATGAAAGGCTGTTGTTGAAAAGTCCCTGACTAGCCATGTTAACAGCAATCAAAATTATTGTGGACTTACTAGAAAACTTAGATTCATATCAGAGCAGTGTCACAATCATATGGATACATATGGTCTTTGGAGGGGAGGTCACATATCTGTACTGTGCTTGTACAACATCAATCCCAAAATGGACCATATCTGTTTTAAAGAGCCTTGACTACTGCTACAGCAGCATACTACCTACAGCAACATATGCAGAGACATAGCCCTAATCCATATCCTAATTGCTACCTCTGTTCAAATGAAGGCTTTTACTGGTATTAATACATGATGAAGACTGATACCATCGTTATGATCTTCTCTCATCCTGTTTCTGCTTATATGGCACTCATTTTCCTGAAGGCATCTTTACAATCTGTTGGGGCCTGCAGGTATATTTGCCCAGCTGAGGCACCACACCTTTCCTCAGCTACCTACAAAGATCCCAGCATCTCTTTTTTATTCCAAAAAAAAACGAGTCTCCTCTCTTTCTTCCCTTTTCCTAGGATGGTTTTGCAGACCACTAACCCTGCTGATATCATTTCTGCAGACTCACAGCTCATGAACCTTTTTGCTTGTCAAGACTGTTTGCAGCTGTAGTGCTGTTCATGGGGGAGCGCTGTTCATGTAGGCTGTGCATGCCTCCTTTGCTGGGTGACACCTAAGATGTTTGCTGAGATGCCAGCCATGTGTCACTAGCAGCAGTAACCGCTCCATTTCTGCAGGGTGTTCCTTTTTACCATGCACGTAGGCACTTGAGTGGACTTTGGTTTAACCTATGGTTGCAGTGCAGCTGAGGCAGAGGCAGTCACAAGCAGTTTTTCTCTATTTGAATACGTAGGTTGTAGTCTTTGCAGCAGTTGTGTGGAAAAGAGGTTGTAGCAGTGAGGATAAACCTCGAGCCTGAAACCTGGAATCACAGTGTGATGTACCAGGGCCAGAAGGAGTGGCATGAACCGAGACCCTGGCTCTGGTGATGGTGTGCAGAGGTTGGACATGTATAAACATCATATACATTTACTGTATATAATCTTTCACCTAATAGTTGTGGAGTGCATCTCATACCAGTCAACTATGAAATATAACAGTGCAAGCGTTTATTTATTTACATCATAACATTTTGATGCAGAGGAAGAGATTCAGGGTTTGTAAATGCTGCAGAAGCAATTGGTTTGCTATGGCCAAAAGAGCTGTTGCTTGTCGGTGGCAAGGTGTATTACTCTGTGTGCCTTCGCAGCCTGTTTCACTTGCAAAGTAAAATATGTTCCTTAAGTTGCTGTTATTTTACCTCACACTTATCGCAGATGAGGAATACACACATGCCCTGTTAATATGAATCAGTTCATGAGTTATGACTCGTTATGCTGTAGCAACTTCATTTTTTTGCAGCAGCTATACATATCTGTGATTAACAAAGACTGTCTTAGCCAATGTTAGAGCTGTGATGAATGCCAATCTTAGGCATTCAATTTATCTCCTTGTCAAAAGTTTTGTTAAATAAAGTTTCCCAAAGAGATATTGTCTTGCCATCAATTTTCCCCTGGCAGATCTATTGATTGAAATAAATGTTGTTTTTTTTTTTTTTTTTTTTTTGAGCCATTTAAGCAACTGGGTGACAGATTGTGCACTGAATATGATAAATACAAACATTGCTATTACTGTCACTGTAATTCTTACTGTAGCACAATATCGACAGCAGCAGCTTCTAATAGGAGCAGAGACACCTATATGTGTAAGAAAAAATCCTTGGCCTGTGTGAAAAGGCATTTGAATTACCTGTGCAGTAATCTTGCATGATTGTTTTCATGAGGAGGCCTAGAATGCACTCTTCATTATAAAGGCAGATCAGCATTCTAGTAGTTCCTCCACTGCTCCTGCTAGAAATGTACATACCCACATTTATTTATACCATTTTCTGAGGGATTCAAAAGCTCTTCATCACTTTACAGTATGTGATTCATTCATCCCCATATTTAGCACAATAGAAAAGAGTATCAGCCCCGTAGAACAACCAGTCCCAGTACTGTATTCCCCTAGTCTGATGCACATGTTGGGCAATAGTTTAACTAGCACATGTATCAGCATTTTAATGTTGATAACTTTTTAGTCATCATCCTTTCCTCCTGTCCAGAAGGATTCTTGTTTTCTCTGCAATCTCCTCCTTCCTGCTCCACTGTTATTTTTTCTGCAGAAAAGATGCTACCAGGACTCTCATGAGCATTGCACCGAAGGAGAGCCTTTCGGATGCACTGCTGATGACCGGGAATGTTGCTGATACCACTCAGGCATGCTGTGTGCCTGGAGTGGCCGGAGCTCCTCTGTTGGCTGCAGCCTCTCCCATTCCCTTCCAGCATCCTTTTTTCCACCTTGTAGCATCCTTCCTTCTGTTCCCATTCCTGCATGAATCCGCTGCATCCCCTGCAGCCTGTCTGGACTGACTCCAGAAACTTCCAACAGAGGCCAAAGCGTCCTTATGGCCGACATCTGCAGCTCACTGGGGAAAGAGCACTGGCACTGGGCAGTTAGCAGATTTATATTTAAGAGGGGGTAATACTCACCATGTAGTATTGCAGTGGTTGAAGAGCACATCAGAAAATCATGTTTGATCAGTGCTATTGTAGTAGTTTATGGTTTAGTGTGCATGTAGCATATTAAGCTGACTGCATTATTACTGTATCTCAGAGACTGAAGAGCCTGCCCAGAAATCAAAACTTAAATGAAAAGTGGCTGTAAAAGTCACAGCTTCCAAACTCTGTATTTGCATACAATTTCCAAGAGGCAGTCTGAACGTTGTGTGTCTCTCTGGTACACCTGTGCTAGAAATACAGACTGGTACTAAACTGGTTTGTTCTGGCATCAGATGAAAGGGAGCATGGTTCTGAGGATGTATTGAAGACAGGTCTGTAACAGCAAAAATAACCTGCTCTCATCTGCTTTCAGTTCTGGGGGTAACAGCTCCGGGCAATTGCAGCTCAGGTCACTTCCCCTGTCTGCTGGGTGTGTTAGGGTGTGTGATGGATTTGGGAGGGAAAAAGAATTTTTTCACTAACAACCCCTGCTTTTATCTAGAGTTTTCAAATATTTTCATGAGCTAAATTACAGCTATCAAATGCTGTATTTGTAAATTTGGAAGAAAAGAATAGAAGGGAATGGTTTAAATAGCTGTGAGGCTTTCTGAAAAAACCTATCTAGAGAAAAATCAATTCTGTATGTTTTTGTATGTAAGTATATGCCAGAATTTATTTTAATTTTTATGCAAGATAGAAACAGAAAGGCATTCTCTCAATATCTAAGGGGGCTGCAGTAGCACAGTACACTAGCATGATTAGAATTGCAAACAGATCTCTGTCTTGTGTGGGAATATGCAAAATACACAGCTTTACTGATGCTCAGCTTGTATCAAACATCAGTTTGATATTTGTGCAGGCTCCATGCACTGGCTCCTGGCACCTTATGTGGCTTCTGAGATTGTTTGTGTGCAGAACCACAGAGCTGACAATATGTGTACGTTTGTGCAGAAGAGCAAATTGCTGTAAATCAACAATTTGAATGAGAAGTAGTGACTTGATTTACGTCATTGGTTTTGACAATGATTTTTTAAGTTTTCCCAAGGAAAGGTCTTTCATCAATATGGCCAAAACCACTGATTTACAGCAAAGTAGAGCTTTTTAACTAAGTTTTCTACTTTTTGTTTGCTAAGTTGGGCACATTCATAAAAGCAGCTGTATATCTCAGCTTAATTAGTCAATAGTATAATGCTGGAAAAATGTAAATGAGTTACTCCTCATTCATGTGTTAGGTGATACTGTTTTGTATTTGCAAAACATGTTAAAGTGCATTGGAATTGCAACTGTGATCTGATTACAGCTAATAATAAGTGTACTAATAATATAACACATATCGCTGCACCATGTCTTACAAACTGTGAACAGAACTGAGTGCCAAAAGTGATTTTCCCTCTGATTCTGCATAGGAGCTGAAGGCAACAGCATCTATAATGGGCAAAATCTGTGAAGAAAAATGTGTCTATATTTATTTATTGAAATCATGTCAATAGTTTGTAGTAATAATAATGTAGATTGTCACTATTTGGAATGCAATTTTGAATTAGCTTTTTAAAAACAAATGAACAAAAACATTTTAAAGAAGATGCTATAATCTGATACAAATACTTAAAATCGTCCATTTGAAATAAGCTGGTAAGCATGCTCTTCCACAACTCCTATATTTGCTGAAACTCTCAGACTATTCCTTGAATGTTAACAGCTCTCCTTTAGCTTTTTAAATGTATTTTTGTGCTAACCAATTTAGCTTAGGCCGGCAAGACCTTGCAAGTCCCACCCTGACAAAGAGTAATAGGTAGCGACTGCTAACTGATGAATCTTTCTGATGTCGGTGAAGGTTTTGATTATATGCCCAGACTCCAAATAAAGTCCTTTTTGATTTTCTTGTGAATAGAAGGAAGAAAAAATATTGTACTAGGGCCTCATGTCCTGGGCTGAAGAGATAGAAAAGTAGTCTTGCTCCATTCAGTGGTGGACACTTTAATTATTATTTTCCTGTGGAAATAGGGCTGTCCTTATTTGAAGCAATCAGAGCAGAGGGGAAACAAGCTGACACTACAGATTTCAGATCTCGTGAAGTCTGCACCTCATAGAAGCGCTGTACACCACCCCCTGCCCGAGTCCTGGGCCCAGGACCTCTGCCCATTTCTAGGCTCATTAGCATGGGGACAGGATAGGGACAAAACAACTTGGGCTGCTGGCAGCTGAGAGGTTAGAGCCTTCTGTGAAACGAGGAATTGCAGACCCCAGGCATTTCAAAATCTAGAATTACATTTCTAATCTAACTCCTTACTCTTCCCTGTACTTGCATAGAAAAAAAATGTACTGCTGCCCTGGCCTGTATCTACTTGCTACTCACTTGTGGGCTGTTTGGCTTTCAAAATTATCTCCACATCACATCACAAGGGCTTCCTTTTTCTGAAATGAAGGCTGAAGTTTGCAAATAATCACATGACTTCCTGACCAAAATTATTTTTGTGAGGTGGGTGACAAACCGTTAGATAATTGATAAAATCTGACTTTTCAGCCTAAGATGCTAGATAAATCTTCACTCAAAACGATGGTAGCAGCAATGATAACATAGAAAAATTTCTTCTTGTTCTTCAGCTGCTTCTAGAGAACTGGTTAGATACACACACCTTCAGAGACCACTGTTCTTAAATAATATTCTTAAAATAAATGCAGATGGGTGTATAAGTTGTTGAGGTTTTATTTAGAAGATCAAGGTTAGTCAAGGTGGGCCATTCAGCCCTTAGCCTTCGTTGTGAGACACTGAGAAGAGAGAAAATAGTGATGTTAGTAGTGGTTTTGTAGTGTGGACCTGCTCTGGAAACTTTAGTTCATTTTAAAAAGGAACCAACCAGTCATCAGACCTATAAGTCAGATTCTCATGCGTCATTCAAACTCACGTCCTTCCACATTTTTAAGGACTGTGAGAGCACACTGTACATAAGTCATTGGCTTTGGGATCTGGTCTGTCTCATGGATGGACCAGATCCCTTTTTCCTGTTTTGCTGCGGAAGGGTCTCAGGAGCAGAACTATTGGGGCGAATATAGTTCCCACCTTATGGCCCCCTCACATGTGGGCACATGTGGCTCACTGGCATCACAGGGTGGTGCCTGTTATCATAGAATCACAGAACAGCTCAGGTTGGAAGGAACCTTAAAGACCACCTAGTTCCAACCCCTTTGCCATGACCAGGATGCCACCTACTAGATAGGTTGCACAGGGCCTCATCCAACCTGGTCTTGAACACCTCCTCCTTCTCAAGCTTGTCCAGGTCCCTTTGGATGGCTTCCGTTCCTTGTGTTGTATCAACTGTACCACTTGGCTTGGTGTCATCTCTAAACTTTTTGAGGGTGCACTATTCCCATTGTGTGTGTCATTGATAAAGATGTGTTAATGCAGATTTGTTGCATTTCTGGCTGGCTGTGCCTGGAGCACCAGGGGGTGGAGAGTGTCTGAGGCTAATAACCTACATGGCAGCTGTGCATGGACTTCAGAGAGTCAACCTGCACTCCTGGGAGCTTTTTTAGGAGACACGTTCCCCACATTCCCCAGCTGCAGCTTTGGACTCAGGCTGAGCGCAGGAGTGAGCTCTCCCGTTTGGTGCCACGTCAAAGAAGTCCCATGTCACATTAACCACCTGGCTGGCACTGCGCTGTCTCTTTTTGAAGGATGGCCAAGCAGAGAGACTGAGATGAAGGGTATGCAGAGCACTCAACAAGAATAACATTTGCTTAGGTTATTTTTCTTCTTCAGTTAGCCTAAGAACTTGAGAAATCAACTCAGAAGTTGCCTGAGAACTGTTGCATCTCAGACTGTATTTCTTGATGCATAGGAAAGGGATGTGTATCATTTCATACCATGAGATTTATTTGACTCTATTGCTTATCACCATGGATAAATATATTGTGATTTCTTGCTGAAACAAGCTGACTGCAGTTCCCTGCTTTTATGTAACTGATGAAGTTCTTTCTGTCTGCTGTAGTGTGATTGTCAAAGATGTGTGAAAAGGCAAAACACATTTACAGAATGACATGTGGTAGCAATTGCACCTCTTTTAGGAAGTCTTGTCCATAAACAGCCAGGATTATACCCCAACTCCAGGCCAGGAGAATGGGACTGGATATTGTGTCTAGGTTGACTGCACAAGAATGCTCCTTCAGAACCTGCAGGCAGTATCACACATTTGCACCAGACTGTCAGCATTGAGAAGGGTGATTTTCCTTTCACACTGCTCTCTGATCTCCACGTGGCTGCTTTAGAGTGGCTCAAAGGGATGGTGCCTTTTCTCCTTCTCCTTTTGTGAAGGGAGCACAGAGAGGAGAGCACAAAAATGATGGCAATTTGATCATCGTGTTTTTTAGTCTAGTTGCATAAACACACCAGGGTATTCCTGTAAATTAAATAAAGCAAAGCTTTCATCTTCTCTCCATGTTTCAAGAAAGCTAATGTGTCTGCTTTCAGATTTGCAGCTACAGAGAAGATAAAGATTTGTAGTGTGCGCACGCTCAAGTGCTGAACAGCATCATGCTGAAAGAGCCTTGCACAAGCTTTAAGCGAGTATAAAAGCTTTCTGGGCACCAAGCAAAAAGTCTGCTTAAATCCCTGACAGGGATGAGAGCACAGTGTGTATTATCAGCATAAGCACAGGCTCTAGGAACATTTGCATTTTGGATTTGCTGTAATTAAGAGGTTTCAGCCTTTTCAAAAAGGTTGAAATGGTGGAAGGAGTAAATACAGAACTCCAAATTTTCCTTGTCTCCATAGAAATATTTAGGGCTCTTCCCTTTTCTTTGCATGTGTGCCTGACTTATATTGATCCTAACAGCAATTTTTCTTGAATATAAGGAAAGTGAAATCCCATAAGCTTCTCTTTCATATTTATAATAATAATTCAGTACTTAGATTGTGACAGCCCCAAGTGTTCCCTGCCAGTCAAAGACCAAGCCCCACTGTGCATGATACTGAGCACACAGCAAAAGGTTGTCCCCAGGCTCCAGTGCCCTGTGAAAGGACACCCTTTCCCTCACATGCACGTGTAGAGCTGCATATCTTGAGAGGTGAGTGCCTGCATAGACCCCAGATGAGATGTGAGAGGCATCTCAGAGGCAGTATGATACAAGTTGCACTGGAGCAGAAAGTTGCGTGTGTGGATCAGCAGTGAAAAGGTCAGATCATGCTGTGGGGTGTGGGGGTTCTCTGGGAACAAGTAGCTATTTCAGGAAGATTTGACTGTAGGCAAGTTTGACTGCCTAAGATTTCTCTTATTTTGATAACTAATTTGCCAGACTAAAATCTCTCTGCAAAGAGTCTGTAACTTGAGGAAGACTATTATATTAGCGATTTGTATCCTGGCATAGCTGGCGCTATCAGGGGAATATAGGGCAGGTGGATGAATGCAGTTTCTGATATCAAAGATACGCAAAAAAATATTATTCAGGAGCAGGAAAAAGAGTGCTAGAAGATTGAAAATAACAACTAAGTAATCAACAGTAGTCTGTAAAGATGAGAAAGAAAAGTGAGAAAGGAAGACCGTGGCCATTGACGAGAGGATTCCTATCTAGTATGAGAAGAAAGTGAGTATCTTTGTACTTACCTGATTATGTAGAAGGTAAATAGAAGCAAGTTGAAGGAAGATTTTTCCCTTTTTATCTGTTACTAAATGTGACTGCCACTTCAGTGGTGAAAGCCCTCACTCCAGTTTCAGCTACTCAAATAGCAGCAGACAAAAACTGGGAATTAGGCAGTGTGGATAAGCTGGTTATTGAATGTTTGGACTGTGACCCCCTTCTTCTTGTATTCAGGCCTTTAAATATTCATATAAGCAGGCTCAAACAGATCCTTGCCATCTGTCTGTATTTATATAACTTCATCCAAACAGCTCCAAAACATGAAAAAATTTATCCTCACGACATCTCTTTAAAGAAAATGGAATTTCTCCTCTGTCTTAAAGGAAAAGGAATCAAAACACAAAGAGATATACTGATTTACCAGATTTATTAATCTGGACTCCAGCAGACAGGATCCATATTCAGCCCTTCTAAAATGCCAGGCCCAGCTGTAGCCCCAGGTTCCCAAGGCAGAGATCATATTTAATGCTGTAGGGTGTTGTATGGCTCACATAATATTGCTCATTAAGCAAAAAAAAAAAGATCTATGTATGCAAGTATAAAGGCAAGTGGAGACTTTTAAACTTTGCTTTTTCTTTTATGCCATGTCAAAAGCCTTAAATAAAGTACAGGCCTTATATAAAGTCACTGCTTATTTATGCTGGTGACAGATGCCCCTGGTCTGATGCCTCTGGTCAATTAATGCTGAACCTGGGAAGGTGCAAAGTAATGTGTCCTTGGTCACATTCCATGTTGCTCTCCACAAGCTAGTTACTACTATAGGCCTTTGGCTATTATGTTGCTTCTCTGTCACTATGTGTGTGTATGGGTACAGAATGAAAGTATTTGACAAGGAAAAATCAATAATAAAACTATTATTTAGGCATTTCAGCCTGCACTGCATTCAGCTGCACGCCTTGATGGTCAGATAAAACAGGATCACTGTGCAAGCTTCAGTAAGCACTGTGCACATATGGGCAATTCTATGAGGGAACAGATTGTCACAGCTACATTTGACCTGTTTTAAAGCAATTGTCTCTCCCATGGTACTGTGGATGCCTTGATAACATTTTAGCAGAACTCCTTCAAAAAAATGCCTGCCATTGTCAGAATAGTATGGCATTTTGTGAGAAGAAAGTTTTAAATTTTAAATCATGCAACAAGTCCAGTACCTCTCCCTGTCTCCAGTGAGAGCATCTTAAGCAGCCTGAATGGAAAGGATGACGGAACAAGACCATTGAGAAGACCGGCCCAGACTTCAGTGTACCTACATTAAATTGGTGTGGACATGAGGTTGTGTGACTCGTATGCCTCAGGGTTTTGAATGTGAAGCTCAGATTCAGCTCCTGGAAGCACTCCCCATAGGCAGGATGTCACAGAAGAGACATCTGTGAGATGGCAGAGTTGAGGGATTTAGTTTTCTGCCAGCTCCCAGAAGGTGGCAAATGTGGAGTAGTAGTCCACTTTATCTTAGCTTGCTTTCTTATCTGTCCAGACCCTTGCTTTCATGCTATTTTTAGGCAGGAGTGCATTTTAAGAACAAAAAGGAGTGCATTTTCACTGTGGTACTAAAGAAACTGTTACATGCATGCCAGAGGGAATCTTTGTGCCTTACAATATTGAAGTATTTTATTTCAAGGATCTTTCTCCTTGACTTAGTTTTTAGGGGTAGCTGTGATGCTCTGAGTTTACTCAATCAATATATTTTTGTTGTTGACTTTTTTTGTAAATGTTTTTCAGGCATTGGAAAAAATGTCATCTGTGACCGAACAGCAACTCCTCTGGATGCCTTTAGGATGATGACTGCGGCTCATTATTACCCAAAGCTCATGAGCATCATGGGGAATGTCTTGCGCTTCCTGCCTGCCTTTGTGAAAATGAAGCAGCTGATCCAGGAGGGTTATGTGGGGGAGCTGCTGGTGTGCGAGGTGCAGGTTCACAGTGGAAGCCTGCTGGGCAAAAAGTACAACTGGAGCTGTGATGACCTGATGGGAGGCGGAGGTTTGCACTCAGTTGGCACCTACATTATTGATCTCCTGACCTTCCTCACCAGCCAGAAGGCCGTGAAGGTGCACGGTTTGCTCAAGACCTTTGTGAAGCAGACGGACCACATCAAGGGGATACGGCAGATCACCAGTGATGACTTCTGTACATTTCAGATGGTTCTGGAGGGTGGCGTGTGCTGCACAGTGACACTCAACTTCAATGTCCCTGGGGAGTTCAAACAAGACATTATTGTGGTGGGTTCGGCAGGCCGGCTGATAGTAATAGGCGCTGATCTCTATGGACAGAGCAACAGCTCTCCTCAACGGGAGCTCCTGCTGAAGGACTCCACACCGGTCAGCAATTCCTTACTTCCAGAGAAAGCATTCAGTGACATCCCGTCCCCGTACCTCCGAGGCACCATTAAGATGGTTCAAGCTGTCCGGCAGGCATTTGAGGACCAGGATGACAGGAGGACCTGGGACGGGAGGCCTCTCACAATGGCTGCCACCTTTGACGACTGTCTGTATGCCCTGTGTGTGGTGGACACCATTAAAAAGTCAAACCAGCTGGGGGAGTGGCAGAACATTTCGATCATGACCGAGGAGCCAGAACTGAGCCCAGCATACTTAATCAGTGAAGCCATGCGGAAGAGCAGGATGTCTCTGTACTGCTAGCTCCCCTCAGCTCCTAGGAGAGGATAGGAACCAGATAGCTCTTAAAGGAAATGGTAACTCAGCCCTTGTGAAGGGCTTGGGCATCTTGCAAACAGCTGAGGATATGGGGGGAGGAAATACGGTGTTTGGATCAACTAAACCTGTTGGTGGCTAAATACCAAAGTGGTAAGAAAGACATGCCCAAAATGGATAAGAGAGTTAAGAGCTGACATAACTGTTTTAATAACAGTATTAGCTGGCTGATTGGAAAGATAAATCATGGACTCATCTCCTGCCTGCAGGTGCTTTAGATTATCCAATTGTGTTTACTGTGAAAGGTTGGGAAGGTCCTTTTAGATTTTCCTGACGTACTAGAGGGCTGTGAAGGTACTGGCATGTCATCAAATTTTCTGTATTGTCTGACATGAGTGGTTCCTACCATGACAGCTGACACCATCATGCTATGGCACCTGACACCTACTGCATCTCTGACCAACACACAGAGTAGCGGGAGTTGGTGTGAAAGTGTCAAGTGATATAGAAAATCTTGGCAGCTCACTTTTCGTACAGCTTTTTAGGAGCTTCTATGTGTTGGTTTAGTTAGTTGTTTTGTCATTTCTTTTAAAGCACAATTAAGTAGAAAAATATGTGGCTTTTACAAAGCAGCCCTCAACCACAGTGCGTATGCCCTGATGTTGAGGAAGTGAGGGTCTTCTGTGAGCTCACATTAAGCTGCAGCATTAGCTGTACAGACTTGCTGATGAAAATGGGTTGTGCAAAACGTTCATGAATGTCAGGTGGCCTGAAACATCAGTGCTGGTGGGTTTTATTATACAGCTGAACTCAGGCTAGTCTTATGAAGGTTTACACTCGGTTTCCTGTGTCTGGGACTCACTTTTGAGTGAATTCATCTCTCATTTTGTTTTTTGGTGGAAAACAGAAAACAGAAATCCAACAGAAAACCATTTGATGCTTAGACAGTTCTTTTAAACCTTTGTGAACTCTTACTTGAGACGTTTACACCAACAATTAATTTCACATAGCTCAACCCAGAAGGTTTCATGTTCACCAAGTGGTGTGTGTGAGTCAAAAAAAAAAAGGAGGGAGGGGAGAAAATTTCCTGTCATTTCCAGGGAAACAATTACTTAATACCCTCACTTCTCTACTTGCTTAAAGTAGCTAACTATTGGTACTGTAGTAATTGTTCCCTGTTGTCAGTGCAGGGGTGGACAAACTCTTTTGATACGTTTGTCCTGTCCTTCTTTTTAATATTTTAGATTGCAGTCATGAAAGAATATATTATTTCAATTCTTAAAAGAATATAGTGAAAGGCACATGTATTATCCCAGTAAATGGGGATACTGCTGTTCTGCATGAAGCTGCTCCTGTGCTTATGTGTGTACAGCACTAAGTCTTCAGATAGGAAAGAAGTAGAAAAAGCATATAGCATTAAATCATCTTAAAATTGATGAAAACCTTTTCAGTTTGTATTTTTTTATTTTTGTTAATTTGACTAGGGAAAAGAGGAAAACATTTGGATGAACAGTAAATTAAAAGAGAAAATATGACTGTCTTTCTCAAGGTCATTAGATTACTGTTGCCATTTTAGGTTAGAAAGAAAATTATCAGAATAATTTAGATTTTTTTTTTTTTTTAAAAAAGCACTAGCAGTTTTACTGTTTTTAGGAGCACTAAGGGCTTCTGAAGAGCTCCTTCAAATTACTTCCTCTGATTGCTGTATCCTCCTGCCTGTCCTGTTCCCACTTTTAGTGCTGCAAATTAGGAAACTTGAATCCTACCCCAAAATTATTAGTGTGTGCTTAATTTTTAAAGGGTGTGTACGTGTGACTTTTCATTAAATACTCCCTGAAGTGTAAGGATGTGACTAAAGAAGAAATGATGTGATACAACAAAAACACAACCAAACAGAGAATTGCTTCTACCCATATTGTTCTGCCAGTTCTAGCATTTGTCTCTGGGGCACACTGCTCCTGCTAAGGCCTTGGGCAAGCTTGACCGTTCCTTCTTGGAAACAGCTCTTGACAAGTTTGGATGTTTTTCCTAGAATTGATTTCTCTGAGAATTCCTGTAGTAGTGTCTGTGCCAACTAGAATTTCCCATTGTAATTGTCATGGTATACCATGCTGTACAGTTCTAGCTCTTAAAAATGCACAGAAAAATACAGGAGGTCAAATTCGATGAAGAAATCCTCTCTCTCTCCTGAAAAATTAAATTAGCCCCAAAGGGATCAGGGGAGAGTTTTTATATTGTAAGGCACAAGCCCTTTATTGAAAATGCCGGCAATTTCAAATCATGACTGTAAGCCTGGTGGATAAGTAAACATATGTATAGTTAAATATTATCCCAAGCTGGAACTAAACATGGACCAAAATGTTAGTCAATCTTGCTTCTTAGTGGTTTGGCCATTGTGCTGGAATTGCTGCTTGTGTCTTCGCACCTTGTTTTGGTTCACAAATGTGGACGGATTTTCCTATCTACATTTTATTTGTTTCTGTGTCTTTATGGGTTTTGTGATGCCAGCTGGAAGAAGATACGCTGGAATCTATACAACCCCTCTGCAGTGAATCCAGGCAAAACGCAGAGAATAGGGATAGTACTACTGAGCTTGACTTTTCGGTCCTGGATCCAAAGCTTTAGGCGACACATCATCCATTCTCTGTACAGACTTACCAATGCAGATATTGCTGCTTAGCGGAAATAAAATCTAATGCTTTGCTTACATAGCCATCTGATGCTGGTATTAGTACCGGCTTTACCAAATCGTGTACCGCTCCCTTTGAGCACAGTGCTGCTCCCAGGATGAGCAGGGGCAGGGTGGGACCTCCTCTTCTGCCAGCAGCATAGATCTTATGCTAGATTTAGGTGAACTTGTTACCTCAGTGGGACAGCAGCAGTAACTGAATACGTTCAGGACTGTATGACAGTTTTTCCATTCTGAAGGAGGTGAAGGTCCTATAGTGTCACTTGTAAAAATACTAAACTTCCACCTGGCTAAGAGGAGCAAGGACTTGGTTTATTTGAAGAACAGGTATTATTATTCTAAAAATAAATGTTACTTTACAGTCTGAGATCTTCTTGGCAGTATGAAACCCTCTGCTCTTTTGGTACAGTTGAAAGTACATTGAATTGCCCTAAGTGGCCTCTGGAGTTAATGCTGGGTGTAAGAATTTGAGCAGGAGTTAGAAGAGATGTGCTTGATTGAACTCAAAAGCGGTACTGCACCAGGGAGCGTATATTTGGAATTGCACCTTTAATGCTGTTCTTTAATGCTGTGCCACAAGATTTGAGATGAATGCTGCTAGAATTGGTGCAGGCCTAATAGCCAAACTGAAGCTACTGCTGGAATTTACAGTAGCCCCTAAATGAGCATGTTCGTACACTAGATGAGAAATGTTCATTCCTCTTTCCTAGGGCTCCTGCTGAGAGGCTCTTTCCTTTGCCATCTACCTGTGCACATCGTATACTGAACATTATGGTCTGTTGCCAAAGGAAAAAAAAAAAAAAAAAGAACCAAAGGGAAGAGCCTGGGTGAAGTGCTCTGCTGATCTGCAGGGGTCTCTTCCAGTGCTGGGATGGTGAGCTGAGAGATGATTTCGTATTTTCAGTGGGAATTGTATGGGCTCCACAGCAGGGGAAGGGCAGCCCTTCACTGTGTCTCTGTGCAACAGCAGGGGAGAGCTGAAGCCCTTCCAGGTGCAACAGGTAGAATGATAGTTGCAGTGGCGAGTGGAAGGAAGGTGTGCCTGCAGCCTGGTACCTACATGCCCATGCCAAAGGGGAAAATGTGCTGGTAGTGCATAGGGTGAGATCTGCTCTGCCTGAGGGTGAGAGCAGCAGCCTTGCTCCACTTCTGTGTTTGGGAGCCCGAAGAGGGGCCCTGCCCTTCACGAAGCAGCATCTGTCCTATGCTCCTGGTAGATGCATGCACATCCTCAGTGCTGACCTCATTCAAGTTCCATGTGGAGAAGAACTCTGCAAGAGCTTTAGAGTTTCCTATATCTAATATCTTGCATGTTTTAAATCAGTAGTACTTTAGCTGTGTAGATACAAAATATTGAGTAGAGATGATAGGTCCTTACCCATGCAGCCTATAAGGCAGAGAATCAGGGCTTGCATAGACAAATTTAGGTTCAGGATGGACTGCTGCAGAGTTCGTCCTTCGCTTTGGCTGAAAGCATGAGAAATTCCTGCCCATCCAACACAGGGCAATCAGAGGCACTCTCCACTTTGTTCTTAATGTTTCCTTCTTTTGGATAGCTTTTGAATCACAGTGACTGTATGAGTGAACAGCTGTCCTGGTAGTTCAGTCATTCAAAAAAGAAGGTTTTTCTGCTCTGTGTGGTCACAGCACAATGACAATTCAATTCTGTGTTACCTTTTGTATTTCCGTGTCCATACAAAGGGGAAAAGACCCAGACAATTGAAAATGACTACCCAAAAAAAACAGATTTTATTTCATTGGTAAAGATAAACATAGTATTGTGTCTTCACAGAGATTCAGAAATTGCTGATGACAATTTCTTGTTGCTGAGAAATTTTAGATTTGACTTATATCTATTACCTTCAGTGTAAAGCATCACAAATTACAAAGTCTCTTCACTGTTAAGTTCTGTATTTACAATGGTTTAAAAGCACCCAGTAGATTTTGGGCTTTGTGCAAATACCCAACACATTGGCCTGATGCTCCAGTGACCTAGTGAAGTACCTTTAAGTACGTATGAAACTCAACACTAGACTGTTTGACCACTCTAGTGCTCTCAGGGTATTTAGGACTAGTTGTGAAATGGCAGGATTATTCAGGACAGCTGTTTCTTGTTGTTGAAGTTTTTACTTGTGGGGAGTAAAGCTTGTAAATTTTAGAGATGATGTATGACTGAATAATAATTGGCAGTCATTTCTGCTTCTAAATTTCCTCTCTTGAGCTGCTGGTGAAGTCAGTCCAATAAAAACAATTTCCCCTTAACAATAACTACCCACTTCCATTTGCACATGAAAAGAAATTTTCAGTAGATGGGACTATACCTACTGCTGCATTCATGATCCTTTGTCATAACCTCATGACTTACTGAGCGTATGAAGCCAGAGCCCAGGCAAGTAATGACTTTTTCAAATCTGCCAAACAAAGTAATGGGGTTGGCGAGTGAAGGGTATCAGGTTAGGTCAAACTGAAATAGCTTCTGTTCATCATTTTCAGTTAAATGAGTAAACAAAATAGCTATAGTCAATCCAAAATTGAACACAAAACATTTGTAGGTGGTCTTTTTTTTTTTTTTTTTTTTGGGATTAAGTTCCATTTTTAAAGATTACTGCTTTGAAATGAAGTGTTGTTTTTTTTTTTTTTTTTTTTTTTTTAAATCCATTTTACTGTGTCTTGGCATGTGTGAAATTAACCATTTGGGGTTGCAGGTTTTTTTTGTTTTCAGTTTACACTTTAAAAAATCCCATCCATGTTCAGTGGATTCAGCTGCCCTTGGGCAGTTTTGGCTCTGAACCTGCAGTCTTGTGGTGTCATGCAGTGACCGCATTCCAGCATCTAAATTTGGCCATCTGGGTTTCATTTGTTGCCTCTTGTGGCAGAGGGGAAACTGGTTTCTTCCATGGTGTTGGCTGTAGATGATCAAAACACTTTTTGCAGCAGTGCCAGCCATCGTCTTTAAAAGCACTTAAATCTATTAATGTGTTTACTGTGGTCATTTATGACCTTGCAGCCACGTGCTACCATCCATTATCCCCTTTTCCTTTTATACCATCCATCAGACTTGCTTGCCTCCCCCCTTCTTCCCTTCTATTGCAGGTCACGAGGCAGGTCTCTCTTGTTTCCCACTAGGTTTACTCTCAGTTTGTGTTACACGTGGCATACAGGGTGGTTGACATAGGACTTGAAGTAACTCCTAATACAAATTCATTAAAGATGTCGACAATGCAAACCGCTCAAGAACATGGCATACCTGATGCCCAGCTAGGGCAGGAATCAAAGCTCCCTGCTGTGCCGTGCTTCACAAATTACACTCACTGTTTCTGTCTGTACTGGTTTTCTTTTATTTG
Source organism: Nettapus auritus (assembly GCA_011076525.1). Lineage (NCBI taxonomy): Eukaryota > Metazoa > Chordata > Aves > Anseriformes > Anatidae > Nettapus > Nettapus auritus. The sequence goes on along the minus strand of CM021766.1, from coordinate 65,381,793 downwards.
ATTTTGAAAATGGGAGTATGTTCAGTTTGTTGCCGTGTCAATATTAAATATATATTTATTGTTTTTCAGACATACATACATATATATAAATACTATATATATAAATTGTCAACGCATGGACATATGTACAGTAGATATTTTAAAGAGCTATTTATCAAAAAAAGTAAGTATTAAAATTAAACAGAGTTTATATTTTATATATTATGTAGATAGAAAAAAAGTGTTTAAATTATAGTAGGACTTTTGGGGTAGGGGGTGGGGTTGGAGAAATGGACAAGGACTGGTTCTAGCATTTTAAATAGCCAAACTACGTTGTATGGAAGCTGCCTGCTGTGCCTCTCAGCTGCAATATCTGTTTGTTTCTTCTTCTGGAAGATGATGTGCATTGTTACTTTTACATTGCTTGGGGAATGTAGTTAGTTTATTATCAGCCAACTGGTATGTGCTGCTTAAAACATGGTTTTCTGGTGTTCTGCATATTTGCATTCGTGGATTAAAAGGATCATAACTGGCAAATAAAGACATAAAAGGATGTGATCCGAGCTGCCTTTCATTTTTCCACGCAGTTGTATTGGTAGCTCCAAAATTAGCACTGAGCTATCTGAGGGCTTAACGCTACAGCAAGGCCTGAACTAATGCCTGCTACCTGTTATGTCCTGCGGAAACAGCCCATTTAATTGCCAAAGGGTGCCATCAAAGGCAGTGGCATAGCAAAATGGGGGCATAGTACACCCCTAAAGAGCACAGCCCGGAGATCCTTTCAGGGCCCTTCTTCTTACCTCCCCATGGGTGTCCTGGGATGCTTTTGCCTTCCTCATCCTTGGCTGCCTCCATGCCTACCCAGCCCTCATTCCACTCCCATCACTCCTAAGGAGATTTTAACTCCAGCCCCTCTGATGCTGGATAAAACCTCACCGAGTACAAAGCAGAAGATGATAAGAAGCAGTGGGAAATTCTAGGCTCTGAGGAAGGAATCATTGCCTTTATGACTGATTGTAAAAAGGCTACAACATTCCCTATGCTGCTTTTTCTATTTTACAGCAGAGCATGCAGAAGGACATTGGGTTCTGCTTGTGCCAGTGCTCACTCATTTCCCAGGCACCAGGACAGTACAGCAAGTCTGGGGCACCAAACTGAATGGGGGGGGTAGGGGGAGAATCACAGCCACTTACAATGCACCCCCACACTTCCAGATCACACAATCTTGTGAACAGTATATATATATTTTTTACATATATGAAAATAAACAGAGTGGGTATAGCATTTACTTCAACCCAGAAATGCAGCTTGGTTGTAATTTTTACTACTACCATAGCACCTGTAATATTTTTTAAATGAACCAATGTTTATATACACATAAAATGCGCTTTTATCATTTTTCATACAGATTGTTTTCTTAGACTGAAGAGGAGGAGAGCACGAGGCCAAGGAAGAATCGGTGCCCAGAAAGACAGCGTAACCTTGCTCAGTCAGGCTTCCAGACCAGCATCTCCAACTGATAAATTACCCACTGAAATAAAACAGGGCCAAATTTTATGGCATATTCTTTCCAATTAACTTCATAGTAACACCAGGCCTCCTTCCATTTCAAAAGCTAAAACATAAAAATAGTTGGAAAACAGCACCTAGGGGAACGATTCCTATGAAAGAAAATGTCAGAGATACAGTGGGATTATTAGTACCCAGTTCCAGCACACATGGTACTTAACTATATAAGTAAGTGCAAATGTGACAGCGGGTATAAAAATACCACACTAATGAGGCTATAGAAATGCTAAGGTAAACATTTTCAAATGTGGGTCAGTATAGTGAGATATGTATGTGTAGATTTATGAACCCAGGTAAGAGTTCTGCTATTAAATGTAGGTAAAATGTGAAAATGTATGTGGGGAGGGAAACCTCCTGCCATTTTCCATAGCTTTTGTGTACTGAGGCTTCCACAGTCCCACCAGCTTCTGATATTTTCTGGAGCCCCTGCTGATTAGCAGCTCTGCGGTAAAAACAATGGGTTGATTGAAGCTGTAAGTATTAATCAGGCAAATGTTAAATGCATTGTTTTGTTCTCTTTGGGAATGAAAAATTTACTGTGGCAGGGATTATTAAAAAAAGTTGTGCCAAAGAGAAGCAGCACTTCATGACTGATTACTGTCAGGTGGTGGGAAGCTGTGAAGCTCTCTGTAATGCTGTGCTGCTGCTGTGCAGACATAAAGGATGGACAGGACAACAGGGCCTTCTCTGCCCCATGTAATACTCCAGGCTGGCTCTAACGGAGGATGGACAGCATGGCTGTGCCTCCTGCAGCCTGTCCTGAGGCTGGTGCCTGGGGGAATGGCTGCCACAGCCAAGCAGCACCCACAGCACCTCCTGCTTGGCCTGCTCAGGCCCGCATGCCTGTGCTGATCACTGCTGCTGCCATCAAGCTCAATGTGGAAGAAGGAAATCTCCCATCACACAGCCCCAGGAGGAGGCCCACTAATACTGGCTAATGCTCATCACCTGCATATTTATTGTTTTGTGTTTTTTTGTTTGTTTGTTGTAATATATTTTCCCCTTGGGAATGCACCAAGTAGCGAACTGAGCACCACAAATCTTGGTGTGTCCCCACATCTTTGCTTTAAAATGAACAATTGTGGCAATCTACTTGCAGCTACAACTCCATGAGCTGGTTCCCGAGAGATGAGACCGGACTGCTGGCAGATGGAAAGCACCAGTTCTTGCTCCTGACTCAAGCTTTGTTCCTTCCTTCCCTGAGTACTGACACCAGAAAGCATCTGTGCAGCCATATGGTTCATGTTAACCGATTTTGCTGGAAACCCAAAACGTGTTGTTATAACTTCTGAAATACTTGGTTTAAAAAAAAAAAAAAAAAAGGAAAAAAAAAAAAGGGAAAAAAAAGGGAAAAAAAAAAGGAAAAAAAAAAAAAAAAAGGAACACTCCATGACAAACTTGCCAGATTGAGAAAGAAGGTAATCACACAGGCAAATCCACAAGAAATGCAAGAAACAAACATTCCCAGGTGCTGACAACTAACTCTGTCCTGTTAAATTCTTAGAAACATTCCAAGCATGATTTTTGGCTTAGATCAATTTATATTTTTCTGTATCATTCCTGTGTCACAGTTTGGAAGTTAGCACACAGCAGACTATTCCCACCAAGCAAGTTGCTTGTAACCACCCCCTTTTGGAGATTATGAAATTAATAATAGGGATGTGGGCTATTCTGTGCCAATTGGCCTTGGTGCCAGAGAGAGGTGGCCCCAGGCCACTTTATCTGCTACTATGGATGGAGCTTAGGTGTGAGAGCTAATTGGAAGAACTGGAGGATGTTGGTATTAGAAAACTACTGCATTAAAAATGAAAGTTCATGTATAAACTGTGCTGAGCTGTTTCAGCAGAACGTGTTTTGGTTAAAATAGACAATTTTTCCATTCCCTGTACTATGCCTTTTGCTTGCATTTCCATAACAGCAGAATCAATTTCCCATGGGACACCCTGCCCTTCTGGCGACAGAAATTGCTAGCTGTAAATAATTTCTGTTTAGGACTACAGGAGGAACAGGTCCTCCATGGAAAAGGGACTGAGTCACTTGCTGATTAGACAAAGCTCACAGCTATCCACCCACTTTGGCAAACTGCTCCCTTAAAAGCTTACTTTCACATGCTTGAAGTACCTTGTAAACATTAACAAGTCCCCACAAAATGAGCTCTTGCGATTATCTCAATTTTGCAGCTGGCAAGGTGGAGGCAGAGGTGAAGTTGGTGGGATGTCCTTGAAGAATTTATCTTTTCTATTAACTTCCTGTTTTTCCTGTTTTTTTTTTTTTGTTTTGTTTTGTTTTGTTTTGTTTTGTTTTGTTTTTTTTTTGTTTTGTTTTGTTTGTTTGTTTGTTTTGTTTTGTTTTGTTTGGTGTGTGTGTTTGTGTGTTTTCTGAATTAGATTTGCTTTCTCCCTGTGGCTGAACCCATGAATTGAAATGTTGCTGTCAGGAGGCCCTCCAAATGTCCAAGAGTAAAATTTCTCATTCTAGACCAGGTACGAGTTTAGGTCTTTATGGAATTTCAGCCTGATTGGAAATAGTTTTGCAAATACTATTTTTTTCAAAACACGTTTTTATTTACTTGCAGCTTCTTACTATTTTAATGGCATTTTTTGTAGTTTTTTTTTTTTTCTCCTTTTACAGACTGGTAAGTCTGAATTGTTTAGCATTAAAAAATATTTTAAAACAGGAAGATTTGATATTGCAAGCTGCTATTTTAAAATACATGTGGAGATATTTGTGTTTGTAACAGGATCTCAGTGTTTTATGAAGGAGGTACACACCATTCATGATTTTAACCTTGTCTTTTGAAAACTAGAGACAAAATGGTAAACCATGCTCTCCAAGGCCACACAGACCACATCTATGACATTCAGATACTAGATCTTGCTGCTTTAATTTCTAGTTCCCTTTAAATAGTTCTTAAGCCTAATATAATTCTCATACATTATAATTAATATACTTAGTCATATATAATTAATGTCTAATTAGCTGCTGTGGTTTGTTAATGCCAAATAGCTAGTGTTGCCTGCACAGTCAAATCCGTCATTTTATAAAAGCGCTAGCAACACCAAAGCCAATAGCAGCTTTATCTAAGTGAATAAATTTTGTGCAGGCCATATCTGTGGAGGGGAAGGTGAGAGACACAGCACTCTCCAAGCATTGATTTTAAAACCAAGCTTATAAAATCAGCAGCAAATCTATGTGCTCACCAGGAAATCACTAAAACAATCAATCAGCCTGGAAAAGTCCAAGTCAGATCCAAAGAAAATTCCAAGGCACTCCACAGTTCTGTTCAACATTTCAAGAGTTCACACTGCTCAGTTTGGTAAGGATTAAAAAACAAACAAACAAACAAACAAACAAAAAAACCTTCACAGATAATTCTTTTTATTTCTCACTGGCAACTTCTCAGTGCTAATAGCAGCAAAAAGTCACTTGGAGACACAGAAGACAATCATCACAGTGTAACTTGGGAATTTATAAGGTAAATTGTTCAGTGTTTTTTACGGTTTTCCATTATTCCCTGTGACAGCAACCAGAAAGCAGGACATTGGTGCTACTTTTAGTGACTATGAGAAATGGACCTAGAAGGCTGAGACAGAAAACCATGATCAGGAGGAAGGTGAAGACTATTTTGTCTTATCACAAAACAAATACCACTCAGCCATTCCGGTTTAACAGCTTGTCTTCATGTGTTAAGACAAGCCTCAAAACCATGACTGATATAATTTAGAGTAATTAATTAGTTGCTGCTCAATCCTTTAAATGAGTGTGGTAGCAAAGCCCTCTGAGCTCCACTGAGATCAAAAGCCAGCTTGTGTACAAGGCTCCCCACCCCCTTGGTAGGCAGGCTTTTTGAAAGAAGGTGATTAAGTGACAAATTACTCTTTGGGGGTACCACTTCTGGGTATGCTGCATGGCTTTGGTTGGATCTGAGCCTTTCACCCCTCATTAGTGATCCCCAGCGAAGTCACTGGGTTAGGTTCTTGCTGTTGACCCTAGGGAGCAGATTGGAGCTATTTAGATTTTTTTTTTTTTTTTTTTTTTTTTTTTTTTAATGTTATATTAGAGCTATCAGATAACACGGGCTATTGAACTTCATCGCCAAATCCTTAAGCATGGTTGCCAGGTGCTGCTCTCACTGTGGGTGCTGGCAAAGAAGGGTGGTAATGGTTGAGCGAAACTGGTTGCTGGGACCTGGCTGTTAAAATGCCGCCTTGAAACCCTGGCCAAGTGCTCGCTGTAGAGAATGTCTGGTTCAGATCTTCCCAGGGGCTAAAACAAACTGTCTCCACCTTCATCCTGGGTTACAGTACTCAAGAGGAGTCAAACCCTTTGTAACTCCTCCTTTAGTCCACTGCACTGTGCAGTTTGCCAAGGCCCTGAAGTTTTGGGGGTGCTTGGTTGAATGAGGAATGCAGATCTAACCTCCATAGCCAGCTGGTGAAATTGAATTAGCCTCTAGGCACACTTCTGGCTTTAATACAAGGAGAAGTGCTGTAAGGATGAAACATGGTCCTAACTCCAACTTGCTGTCTCATATTTGTGGCAGGTACTTTCACATTGCCACAGTTTTTGCTCCATCTCTGGCCATATAGCGTAATCATAATAGCTATACTTAACTGTATGCATGATGTCTTCATTAAGACTCAAGGCCTGTCATTTAATTTTCCGAATGTGCCTAAACTGACCAACATTTGTCTCATTGTAATTTCCTTGTCCCATCTGAATTAAAGAGAAACCAAAGAGATAAAAGATTATTTGGGACTATTCTATTATTTGTTATTACTTTGTGCCCCAAATATGCCATGCTCACCAACAGAACAAAGCATGGTTTTGTTACTATTTAAAAACTCACAACCCTTTTTTCAGTCAAAAACATCAATCACATCCTTTGAACTCAGCTACTAGTCAGGTGTGTAGAAGAATCAGGGCATGCACAGTTGATATCTGAGGTTAAGGAAAACAACCAAGTTATGATTGGAATCCAGGACATCCTAAAAAAATCACTAGCATGATCTTAAAACAAATTCATTTACTACTGGAGTGAGCAACTGCATTTTGCTGTTCCCTTAGTAATTGTCTTGTAGTTTCCATATGTCTTCAGACAAAAGCATTTCACCTCTGAAGTGTTCTCCTTTTCTGACAGAAAGGGAAAACAGAGAAGTAGGACACATCTGCACTCAGCTTTCCCAGTTCAGCTCCTCATCAGGTGTTTTTGGCCCTGTGGGCCTTTACTTTGCTGTCATTTGGGGATGTGTATTTATGATTACAGAGGTAGTGTTTGGTCTGCTTGGAGACAGACCTGGTGCTGCCATGCTGAAATGAAAGGCTAGGTTCCCTCTTGCTGCCAAATTGTTTTATGATATTTTTATTACCCCAGAGTGTTTTTGTTTTATTTTGTTTTTCATCTCACTTCAATGAGGGATTAAGTTGGAAACATTTATAGCTCCAACATTTGCATTCTTCTCTCAGGTAGAATGTAAACAGCAGAATGATGCTGTTTTGGCCAGGAAATGGGTCAAAGCTTTTCTCGATCATTATGATCATAATGAAAGGGTTTTTTGAATGTGTAAGTAAATTGTCCTTTCCATTAACACAGCCCTACTCACCATCTGGAACTGTTCAGGCTCCTGAAGAAACAGGAGATTGTATATTAGAAAAGCTGAAACTACCAAATTTATAACTCCATTCCGCAACATTAATCATATCCTACTACAATAGGAACAAGGGATGGTGCATCAGCAGACTGAAAGTATGCACTGGTTTTGATATACAGTGAAAATATCCTCAGCCAAGTGTCCTTAAAAAAAGAAGCACATCTTCAATTAGTTCAGAGCAAATGAAATTCACCTGAAAACTTTGCCTATTTTTTGTATGTTACAGTATGCACTTAATGACATAGAAATACGGAGCTCTGTGCTGTGTGAAATCCATGCTCCATTGCTTTGCATTTTCATCTTTTGGTAATTTCACACAATAAGGTGTGCTTCCAGTAACCATCTGCAATTCCACTGATAGGTCAGGCATACATGAGAGAACAAAGCCCAAAACACTTTCTAAGAACTATAATATTCAACAGCACAAAACTCCCATAAGATTATTCCAGCTTAGAGGGCAAAAGCACTGCTTTTGAAGAACCATGGGCACAACACAGCTTGTATTTTGCAAGAAAAAAAAAACAACACATTAGCAATGCTCTTTTGGCTTCCTTCTCATGTGGCTTTTGTCAGTGAGTAATTCACTTTTGCAATATAGACCTATCACTAGAAAATACAAATGCATTAATACTCAAATTAACAGATAAAAGTGAGAGATGCAGGATGCTAATTATTTTGGCTCTGCTATCTGAGATAATTCCAAACCTTTTCCCCTTTTATCTTTTACGTGTTATATCTTTTTGGATGTTATTGCACTTTAAAAAACCTAACATTTAGGTTATTATTGTTCCGAGAGGTGCCGTGGAAGGTATTATTCATTAAAGATAATTTAACCAATCAATGTTATTATAAACAGTCTTTCACTCAGCTGATTGACTCCTGCAGCTATTCATGGTGAAATTCTGCTTTCATTTACAATGGCAACAAATAGATTCCATTGGTAAGAATGAAAATACTTTATCTCCCTAGACAAAGGACAATCAGATCATTATTTGGTTTATGAAAATGTAGGCAGTTTAATATGTTGATTTATGTAATGAATCAAACCTGTGTGCTTTGCAGCACTGATTTACAGCACATAGAGTCATTTAACCATTTTCAGTGCAGGTGGATGTACAAGGGTAGTTCTAAAGAAATAAGGCTTTTAAATAAAGATGGATAAATATAAATTAAATGTAGATAAATATAAATAGAATATAGAAAACATTAAAAAAAAAGATTTGCAGGCTTTTTTTTTTCACTTTATATCTGTCACCAAACGATAGTCTTTGTCATCATTAGCAGTTCATGCTAAGCCTATGCTTTTAAATTCGATGTTTTGAAAAGTCTCTAGTTAATTTTTTTTAATTCATTTCCTAGTGATTTAAATATAGTGACCAGTAGTCAGATTTACAACTGACTTTGGTTGGGATTCCACTATAAACTATTAAATACATGTTAGAAACTGTTTACATTAAGAAAAATGGTATATTTCAGAAACATGATTGAGAAATTTGCAATATGTAGAGTTTAGAAACTTTTCGAGGGGGAAATTTTTATTTTATTTTATTTTTGGGGGGTGGTGGTGGTGTTATTGATTTTATGCTATATTTTTAAGCAGCTATTTTTTTTTTACAGACTTATTTTTACTATTCATTTGATTAATCAAAGCCATAATTATTGCATTAACCTAATACAAATCTACAGCGCAGTGCCTGGTAGCTCATCTACTTAAAATATTTTTGTATCTGCTGTGCAATGAAAGAGTGTTAAAACGAATTGTGCTAGCTTCAGCACCACTAGCTAGAGCACCACTAAAGCTATGTGACGCATATTGACAAGACCAATAATAAGTACTTAAAAATGACAGAGATTTGATTGAACTTCTGTAGCATTTTCCTGAATCTTGTGATACTGGTTAGCTCCCAGCAGCACCAGAGGTCTCATACAGAGGCAACTGCCACCTATCGACAAAAGATGCGTTCGATGCCAATGACCGAAAGCTGCAAAAAAATTGCACCGGGCTGCCACCTGCTGCTGTGCAGAATTACTTCAACAAACACATTTGTGAGGCCACAGCATCAATCCTCGACGAGCTGGCTTCAACAGAAGTGTGCCCAGTGTGCAGCAGCGTGCTTTCCTCCAGGCATCCAAAAAGCGTTGCTCAGGATTATAGAAAGGGAAATTCTGTCTGCTTGAAAATAGGCCACTTATAGGAACCTAAGAAGCTATTTGGAGGCGATCTAGTATTTTGAAGTTTCAGTGTTGCTGGCTGAGGTGTTTGATGGTTAATGTCCCTGCTTCCAGAAAGGGACCATGAGCTGAGAACTCAGCTTCTGTTAAAAGAAGCTGCCTATCCCTTGCAATCGGGCAGCATAACGCTGGCCAGATCTCAAAACTCTGAACAACAAAAATATGAAGAAATTAAAACATGATGTCCCATGATTTTGGCAGCACAGGGTGATTTTTGGGTGCTGGCTTTCCCCCATTGAGGCCCTTCATCTAATACGAGGGGTGCAAGTTTTAGTGTCAGGTACAGAGGAAATCTTGTTGGAAAGTCCAATAGCTTTCTACAGGTTGTTGTAAGTAAACTGTCCCTGTCACAGTGGATGGCCCACACTGCTAAGCATAAAAAAGTAAATAATACAGCATGGGCAGTATTAGGCTTGCTATTCTTGGCCTGTGTTAGCTCTATCAGCAGGCATTACTGGTCTGGGGGAGTGCTGCAGTTAGTGGGTGACTTCTCTAAGTATCTCCAAACTGGACACAGCCTGCTTCTATCAAACTTGGAGACACGTATGAGGGATGACAGTTTGCTTATTTTGTGTTTCTTTGTTGGGTTTGGGGTTTTTAATCCGCCCTTGCGCGTGCCCCCGGCACTATCCCCCCGCCTTACGTAACTGCTCACGCGCGGCGCTGCTCAACCGCCGCCGTGTGGGCGGTGCCCGCGCATGTGCCTTTTGCCACCCGGCCGCCGTTTAGGGCCGTGTCCGGATGCTGTAGGTGGGGGTTTGGTCCTGGCCTCTGGAGCGGTTTGTTGTGGGGAAGGGGAGGGGTATTATTAGTTATCATAATTAATATTATATCGGTTCTTTCTTTTAGATGGTGCTCTTATTCTTTGTGTTGTTCCTGTTCTGCGACTGTACTGTCAGCTCGCCACAAATGGTAGAGGCTGAATGTTTTCTAAGTAGTGCATATTAAGTTCAAACAAGTATTTTAAGGGTAATGGAACGTCTGTACCACCTTAACTCAGCTTTTAGGCGTTGCTGCACTATAAATAATGACTGCTGGGCCCTTAGATACACAATGCATGAATATTGCAGTCATTTTCATAGGGACAATGAGTAACTGGAATGTCTTACAAATAATATAAATATTTTTTTTCTCTGGCTTGGAGATGGCGTTTGTCTGATCTCAGCATTAATTCAGACCTTTGCTGCTTTATATTTTTCTGGTTGGTCTTGACTGTGGTCCTACAAAGCACTCAAAATGGACTTAGTTTGAAAAACAAATAGGTGTAGTGGATATATGAGTTTAAAAATGTTTGCTGCTTGAAAAAATGTGACCTTTCCTTATATCTGCAAACACTGTGCTCCTATTGTGTGTGTTTCAGTTTAGCAAGGAAAGGAATAATTTAACTAGGAAAGATTTTCAGTATGTAATTCACCCATTGCTGCTCCTCAAAACAAGTAATTTTTCTCCATGTTTTGCTGTTGTCACTGGGCTAAAAAGTTGAGGTTGTTTGTAACTCTTTGAATTACAAAACATAGTTTTATCGTATTTTGTAAGACTGCAAAGGAGAGGAGAGAATTGCTATTTAAAGGCTTGAGCTGCATTGTAGTACGAACGTTTGTTATGAAACACATGGTTCTCGCTACAATAATTTACCATTGTTTCCAGTATAAGGATGAGACAGTTATGTCCCTTTAGTACCAGAATGACAAGCTCAAGACTGGGTATTGCAGTGTCTGATAACAACATGAACATTTAATGCAAATCTGCAACTTAAGAACAAAACTACATATCTAGCCTTATCCTTTGCTGTCATTTCTGTGTTACTGAAGCCACTGTGTTGGCTTGCTCTTGCCTCTGGTTACCTTGTCTGGTGAGTATGAAACCTGATGAATTTTACTTATTTGGATAACTGTGGTATGTGGTTAGAATTTCTGTAGCCAAAATTTTGTCAGGCACTTAACTGTATTTTTATATTAGTTATGAAATATATGAAATCACCTAAAAATACTCTCCAGCATTTTTTGAAACTGTAATGTAATTTACTGCAGGAATACTAGTGTAAAAAATCACTGTCTTTCATTTCAAAATTGAATATATTTAGATCTTGTTTAGGTCCAGTTATTTATTTTTATGATTGTCTATGTTAGCATTTGATGAAGAAAATCTTGGAAGATTTTAATATTCTGTAGAGTTTATTAATACTATAGAGACATAGGCAATCAATTTTTATCAGTGTGCAGCAGTATTTGACTTTAACCTAATAGGAATTTATACTTGTAACTCAAAAGGGGAATTATTGTTTCTCCAAAAGAAATCAATCATGGCTGACGACTCTCAGAGAAACTTTCGCTCGGTGTATTATGAAAAAGTGGGGTTTCGTGGAGTTGAAGAGAAGAAGTCACTGGAAATTTTGTTAAAAGATGACCGGTTGGGCAAGTCAATTTCACTGTTTCTTCTGTTGGTTTGGTGATTTAGCATCAGGTAGGGGAGGGGATAATAGATGATTTGTAGCAGCTGCACTTAATACTCACTAAAGTTTTTCATCCTTTACCTTTAATCTCTCAGTTTGTACTAGCAGTCCTTTGAGTTTCAAGGAGTTGAGGATATGAATTGTAAAAACTATTAAGGATCTGTGCTTGCATGTTTTTTTTTTCTCATTCTCTATGCTTAAGTGAAAACAATTAGTGAAAACAATTTTATCTGAAAATACATATCATGCTGTATACGTAAATACGTATCATGCTGTTAGTTCCATCTAACCTCAAAATGATGATTTTATTATTGCTGTTGGTCTTTGAGGAATGCCTGTAATGGAATAGAAAGATAAAAGTTTTCCCTTTAACAGAGTGCTTAATTGCTTTGACATAGCAACATAGCAACAAAATGCATATAAAAATCGTAGTTTCTTCCTAGTGAAGGCTGGGGCAGCTATAGTTTTAATGTAAATCAAGCCAATGTATGTTATTTTCCAGAATAAATACTGTTACAGTTTATATAGCTCATTCTATTCCCAACTGAAGTGGTGAAAGCATTTGTTGGTAACAAATCATGAAAGTGGAGATTTCTATCTGCTTGTCATACTTCGGTAATTCATAGACTGGGGACAATTGATATATTGAAATTTATCATTTTTTCTTCAATTTTTTATTTTTCTACAGATATTGAGAAGCTTTGCACGTTTAGTCAAAGGTTCCCTCTCCCATCCATGTATCGTATACTGGTGTGGAAGGTTCTTTTAGGTATGAAACATAATGTCTGTAATTCTCTGTAGAAATGAGCATGTAGAATGTGCTCTGTCTCTCTCAACACTAATTACATGAATTATTCTGTACTCTTGTCTACTGACATATTCAGTCTATTTTTACATCTACTGTGGATGCACAACAGCCGTTATAAAACTTAATATCAGATGCATACTTCCTGAGAACTTCTGCAGAAGGGTACAGAGAAGAGTGTATTTTAGTCTTAATGTTATCCAAGTCTACTGGAATGTATTTAAAAGGTGGCTTTTAAGTCACTGATACTTGATAAGGTTTTCAGTTCTGTTCCTAAAATAAAACATAACTGAGCTGAAGTATAGTGGTGATTAAACTTGAAAAGCTAGGCAAGCTATGGAAATGTATGTTTATTTTTAAGAGAAGCTTTGTGTTCTTGGTTTGAAGATTACTTCTGGTTTTGGTTCTAGATTTGAATGGTATTTGCCAGAAAAGAATTTACGAGGCCAGAGAGAAAGTATGCTATCCTGAGAAACAATAATAAAAAATAATAAATAAAAATTTGATTTTCTTTGAAGGGTATTTGTCAGATGACCAATTGAAGAGTATTAATGACTTTGCAGTAGGTGGTCAAGTGTGTCAGATTTATTGGATATGAGGTGATGCTGCCTGGGGACAGGAGGGATTGTGGAGGGCCTGGGAGTTCTGACTTGTACCAGGTATCTGGAGAAGTTCCCATAGAGTTACCGAGTGTAAAGAAACACTGCTGGACCTGTTGTGAAGGTAGGTTGTGTGACTGAGTCTCTGAAGGAGAAATGTGACCTACTGAAATCTCTGAAAGAGAAATGTGACTGTTGGTGGCTGAGCGTGCTGCTGTTGAAAAGCTTGAGGGTGACTTCCATGCTGAGTGCTGTATTAGTACAGCTGTGGTCACACCTGGGATGCTGCTTCATCAGGGAGACACCTGCAATATTTGTCTACAGGTTGGCTTACTAGCTGCTGTCTTCTGCCCTCTGCAGCCATCCTGCTTCTCTATTGGCTGTTGGCTCTCTGGAATATGTGATACAGTTCCCATTAACATCTATCTGAGGATTTTGATATGTGATTCATAATCAAAAAGATTGATGACTCTTGCTTCAGATTGAGTAGTTGGGGGAAAACAAACAAACATGTCTTTTATCCATTTCAGGATGCTTGTTTATTTTAGGTTCTGCCATAATCTTGAAAGTTCCAATAAATGTATTCTTTCTCATTTTGATCTCCATGTGCACTACACGTGGAGTTTGAAATAATGTATTAGGAAGTTCTATTTTAATTCTAAATGATCTCTTAAAATGTCTTTTTTTTCCTTCAATTTCTTAAAAATTGTGCCTTCATAATACTGATTATTTGGATTTTTAAGCCTTTTTTTGGGAGAGGTGGTAAATGAGCAGTGTGGAAGGTGCAAGATGTAAAGTATAGAAGCTGAAGTTCTTTATATTGATCACAGAACTAGCAGTAGTCCTACCTGATAAAAATATCTGCAGTTAGAGCACTAATTTTAGGATGAAAAGAAATCTTGTAGCCCTGGGCCTTAGGTTAAGTGAAGTAGTCAGCATCCTTTAAAGAATTTGTCACGGGAAGTACAGACTGAGTGGTTTGAACACGTAACTTAGTACAAGATTCTTCAGCCAAAATTGTAATAGCAAAACACAGTCTCTTGGCAAACTTGCAACTCGCTGCAGAGCCAGTGGTATGTCTTTGACTCTTTTAGATAGGATGATTTGTGAATCCATGTGATTATATAAACTGCAATGATTTTTAGGCTAGCTCTATCTGAGTTAATTGTATGGAAAATTACCTCAGTATCTGAGTACATAGAAAACAGGAAGAAGGTTTTCAAAGCCTTTTTATTTATTTATTTATAGGATTCTGTATTTTAAAAGCTTTCAAAGTAACTTACTTCAAGTACGCAAGCTGTAATTTTGTGTACTCCCTGGGTGACCAGAGTACAAGGAATTTTCTTATGCTGCATCACAGTGTTAACACTGATTTAAATAACTAGCTTTCTAAAATGGCAATACAGAAGCTCTTTCCCTAAATGACTGGAACAACAGCCCAGTCCATTTCTGGTGGGAGGTATTAAATCTCTAAATAATGTTAATACTTTAACAGAAGGGATTCTGTCAGCAGAATCATTTCAGACACCTGCCAAGCCTTGGTGCTATCCCAGGTTACATGGTATGTCAGAGATGTCTATTAACTTCCTGTTCAAGTATGACTCATGGTGGTGGTGAGGCTAAAATGGATGTCTAAAAACCCTGTGTTAAGATTCTTTTCTGTCAGCTCAAGGTAGTCTTCTCTTTTAAGCAAAGCAGTTGGCAGTGTGTACATACATAGTTGTCGACTCTGTTTTTGCATCACACGAGAAATGTCCTGCTCTGTCCCAGCTTCTGCAGTGCAGGTGGATTTGCAGTTGGGAAATAAGTTGTTACTGTCTGTTGTGCTTGATACTAAAACTCAGCCATTTCATGGTTTGACACTTGACAGCAATATTTTTATTTTAAATGAGAGATGAAAGCAGCAGGTAGCCTGTTTAAGGACTGAGTTTTGAAGAATTTTTTGTTCTCATGGGTTTCTACGCCAGAAGGAGTTCTGCTCCACTGGTGGTATGAAAGAGGCATTTTTTTGCTTTGGTGTTTCTAAGATCTTGTTTGTATTGAAGCCAGTGACAGTTCTGTTGTGAACATCAGCGCATAGCAAGGTTGAGCCTTGAGTTAGGGGAAGGATAGAATTAAATGTTGAGCATCTCTTCTGGATATCATAACTCTTTTTTTTTTTTTTTTTTTTTTCTCCTGCCTCTCTACTTTGATACGTTTAAATATTTTTTCCTCCTAGGGATCTAGAAAAATGTATTGTACTGAGAAAGCTAAACTTGCATTGAAATTTGGTTGTTAACTCTTAATCTTTAGTATGCAACTGTGGGATTGATTTTGCTTCTGAATGCTCTTTTAGAGAGGATTAATCTCTATGGTACAGTGCACTAAGAAGTTTCCAGGGGAGATCTACCAGTAGACTTAATAATGAGATGGGGATGTACAGTATGTTTGCATGAGTTAATTGCATGTATGTATTTTCTGGTCATCTCAGATGAAATGTATAACTTCAAAACACAGACAGCTAGCATATATAAAAATCATTCTGTATCCATTTTGTTTGCAAAATAAAATGAAGCCACACACCAATATGCAATTAATAATGTATTAAAGCTTACAGATAGGTATAAACAAGTAACAAGTCAGATTCACAATTGAAAAGTAAAGCTAGCTTGGTGAAGAGGGAGAGTACAGCAATAAAGTTATTTTCTATCTGTCCCAGTAATGACATTTCTTACCAGCACATTAATGTAATATACCAAAGAATTAGCATTCATTTGTTGAAAAATTCGTAGAAGAGCTTCAGAAACAATTCTCAACAGTTGATGAGAAACAATAGTACAAGTTTTGATTTTGTCTATGCTTGGTTAAATTATATAGTTTATTTTTGTAAATCTAATGGTAAAGTGCTTTCTTAGCTTCCCTTCTTAGAGGATTTTCTCCCTGTATTCTTTGAATGAGTTTATAGAAAAATTGCACTGCCAGGTCCTACATTTTTGTAGGCAGATCTCTTGGAAAGGGAGTTTAGAGTGCTTTGGTGTTTCTTTTTACAGTTGCTTTTTTTTTTTTCCTTCTGCTTTTTAGGAATTATTCCTCCTCACCATAAATCTCATGCCTCGGTGATGAACTGTCGGAAGGAGCAGTACTGCGATGTACACCATGCTCTTCGTGTAATTCGTTTTATCAATGATTCTACCCCACAGGTAGATGTTTTCCTCCGCATACATCAACTGGAATCAGGAAAATTGCCTCGAAACTTGGCGTTTCCTTTGGTGAGCTGTCATTTTGATAGTCTTTTAAGCATACTGGCTAACTTTATGCTATATTCTTATACTTTTTACTATATATCTTTTTAAGCATATAGCTAACTTATAGTATAAGCCAGTGAGAAACTGAGCTGCATGTAGCAAAAGTACATGTAGACAAATTCATGTAAGGGGAAAGAAAAACAGAGAAGTGCTGTTATAAAATAAGGTATTTTAGTTGAAGTGCTTTTCTTTTTTTGTTCCCTTAAATACTTACATAAAGTTGTATGTCTTAAAATGTCTTTTATATACTTCCACTGTTAGGCTTTTGGCCTTTTTTATTCTAGTTTTCACTTTAGTTTCTTCATAGCAATGAAGTCAAAATTACTTGGTACTGGATCTTGTAGATTGTTCACTTTCCTACCATGGGGATAATTCAGAGCCAGTACAAGCAGCAATATGTTGCAAATTACGTCATATTTACATCATATTTCTAAATAATTTGTCTTAAGATCTAGATTTTAAAGTGCTGTTCTCCTTTTTCTGCTGGTCTGAACTGATCTAGGCTCAGTCAGGTAACGTACTCTGTGGCTTACAGTGTACTCGTGGTTAAAAAAAAAAAAAGTATATTTTGATAAGTATATAGTATGATGATAAAAACTGTGTGTAGACCTTACGCATTAGCCTCTATAAAAGAGGAGGTGATGAAAGGAGCCATGGGACTTGCTGAGGTGGATTTTATCCTGTGTTTAATGTTAATTTATCCATGTTCACAGTAGTCCAGCTTACTTTACTTTTCATCTATAGTAACAAAACTTGACATAGGAGCTTACATGGTATTTTTATTTGACCAGGAATAGAAGTTTTACATACTCCTTTGTCCAATTGTGGCTTTATTAGCTCACAGACTTGCTTTCCTTTCTGATAGGCTATTTTGCTGTTCTGCAGGGTGCATTTTGGACAGATAAAGTGAACATAGAAAATCCAGCAGTGTTTCAAGATAGGGGATTGGATGCAACATCCCCTTGTTGGAGGAGTGAGTGTTTTGTGCGCTTGCCATTGCCTAGGAATACAGTCATCCTGCCCTGCAAGTTTCCTTGACAGAATGTTCTAAAAGTTCATCCTTTCTAGAGCAGTATTGCTTTCTGAGCAAGTGTTTTGTCAGTGCATTGCGGAGTACTAGATA
Source organism: Nettapus auritus (assembly GCA_011076525.1). NCBI lineage: Eukaryota > Metazoa > Chordata > Aves > Anseriformes > Anatidae > Nettapus > Nettapus auritus. The sequence goes on along the minus strand of CM021766.1, from coordinate 65,364,099 downwards.
GTTTCAGTTCTGTGGTGAGATTTAATAGAGATAAGGGTTAGCAGAGCCACTGTTACTCGTCCTGAAAGTTATGCTCGTTTTGCTGCAGAAAACATTGGTTCCATTTTATGTCAGCCTCTTTTCAGTGAAGACACTGATCCCTTAAACTTGTAAATGGTTACAGCTTATTACAGCTTGATAGTAATGCAAATGTTTTTCAGTGGAGGCAGAGATATTTGGGTCATTTAGCGGGCTTCCATGATTTGCACGTGTTCTGCATCTGAAAGCAGCTTAATTAGGGGTATGTGTGCATTGCAGCCATCTATGTAACAGAAGCATATCCAAGCAGCATTTAGACTACTGATGTGTTTTGCATGAATTGTAATCTGCACCAAAGCTTATACTACAGCTTACTGCTACTGATGGTTATGTGAGGACAGACCATGGATTCATATCTAACTTGTTACCCCAAGTCCTGATATAGTCAGTACTGCCTGCTTAAGGAAAACTTCAAGGAACACAGGGCAAATACAGCGCCTCTCCTGATGCATTTTCCCAGTTGAGAGGCTTCCTGAGCTAGTTGTTGACAAAAGGCCTGGCTGATTTAGACTTAATTCACCTCTATCCTATGTGCAGTCATACCAGTAACTGTTTTAGGCATGCTGGTACCTTTTGGTAGGAAAGTGTACCCTCTGGAGAAAGGAAGATACAAGACTAGAGCATGTGGTGGACATAGTATTGTGGGGAATAATCACCTGGAAAAGATATTTCTTTCTAGCTATTGTGTAGCTAGCACCCATGGCAAAGGTGTTTGAGGGGCCTGTTTGGCAAGGAAAAGGATGAAAATATCTGCTGCTATGTAGTAAAAACATTAATGTGGGGCATAGAAGTAGGAATTTTGCTATGCCATTAGGAGGTAATCTCATTTAAGAATATTTGAGAGCTTTGGATGAGATTTTTTTTTTTTTTTTTCCAAATTCCTGCTGTCTGCTAGGTTTTAAAAGCAAGACAAGTCTTATTTGTTCTGCTTTAATAGGTATCTGGTCACCATAATGCAGCTGTTGCCCAGTGCTTTATTTATGAATATCAGAACAGGTAGTATCTATCTTTGTATACTTTGGTTCCACTTTGGTTTTGCAAAGAGTAGGGAAAAGGAATGTAAGAATAACTTAAATCAGGCAGTCTAATACTTCTTTGTAGTTAGTTTTTTTTTTTTTGCTTTGTTTTTCAGGAGCCAGAAGATGAAGTGTTTCTTGCTATTGCTAAAGCAATGGAGGGAATGGTGGAGGATCCTATAGAATGCTATTGGCTTGTCAGTAGCTTTGTTAATCAGCTGAACAGCAAGCACAAAGATGCATTGCAACAACTGGTAAGGGAAAGATTTTTTAGTGTGTGAGGAGAGCAGTAATTAGGGAGAAGGAAGTCACAGAAAGCACGCGTGCTGGGGGTTTTGGAAGTTGCAATGTATGGAGGTAACCACAATGTCAGAGGCTGCATCCATGGACTATGTTCTGGCAGGAGCAGTGTTTTTTGTGTTGTAATTGTATTCTGCTGTAGGAAACTTTGTCTAAAGTAGCAAACAAAACCAAATGTTTAATGTTGCATTGGTAGGTTTTGACTATTTTAAGTTAGCTGAAGCTTACATTGTATTTAGGTGAATTATATTTCATTCAGTTAAGAATTTTATTTTAAACAATTAAAGATATAACAAACTTAAGGGCATCTTGACTTAGGTCTTCTGCTTTTTTGGCTGCATCCCTGGCACTCATATGCTGTTCACTGGATGACAGTGAGGCAATGCACAATTATTTTGCTTTATAAATGGAGCAGGGTATTTTGTGTCTTCAGAAAGACAGCATGTTACAAATTAAGTTACAGTTAAAAGTGTAACGGGGCTTTGTCACCGATCATTCAAATGCTCTCAGAGAATGTTAAATTTGAATTTCTGTATTGCTGCTTTATAAAGTGATAATAAATATAAATAAATAAAAAATAATTAAAAAATTCTTTTGTTATATAAAAGCTTTTGTAATTCTTCAAATAGTCTTAAAAGATAAACATTTTAGTTAATATCCACTGATATAAAAATATGAGTATCTGCTCTGGCAATCAGTGAAAACCTGTTGCGGAAATTCATGTATGTCCTTTGTTATTTTTGGAACACAAAAATACACTTTAAGTATTTTCTGCTTTTGCCAGAGGTGATACCAACTATACCAATTTCTGTATTTTCTTTAAAAGGACAGAGGAGCATTTTTAAAGAAGGTATGTGCCTCAGTTACATAGGGATGTCTCCCTAAGTTTTTATTTATTTTATGTACACAATGCACCAAGACTGTGAATGTTAGAATATGGACAAAGGAAGTGCTTTTTAAAAAAATAAAAAATAAAATTTGAAAGCTGAAGTTATTAGCTGCTTATCTAATTATGAGAAAAAAATATAAAGACACTGGAATTTATGAAAATGTGTATTGTGTTACATTAGACTTCAAGCAAAATGAACATTATTCACATTTTAAGCCTATTTGTATGCTCTTCTGTTGCCTTTTCTAAATACTTTGTTTTCTTAAACAAGAAATCAATGTCCAGCTTTTATTATTCTGCACAGGAATTTGCTCTGAGAATTGTGCTTCGTGTTTTCACTGCATTGTGCGTAGGTTTTTATGATGCGTGCTAAGGTTGTTACCTTTGAGGTGAATGAAACTCAATTTTACTTGTGAAGATAGCAGTAATTAGTGCAGGTTTAATCTCTGCATTGCATTAAGCTCTCAAACACCTCCTTGCATTAGTCAGTAGTGCATATTTTGGAAATCCTGCTAGTGGTCAGCAATTTAAGGAACCTGGGGCTATATATTTACTAAAGTACTAAATTGCAAAAGTCAACTATACTTTCATTTAGGAACACCAGGGTTTAGTTAAGATAATGTAAGTTCATTATTTTAACGTGTTATGCTTGCAGGTTTTCAAATACGCATCTTGCTTTACAGTGTGCTGTAATAATGGAGGGGAGGGTACTCTGTTACTTACCCTAAAATTTTCCAATTCCTTTTTCAGCCAAAAATTCTGGAGCAGTATTTGAACATTGAAGATAACAGACTCCTGATGCATCTAAAAGCATGTGCTGCAATGAGCAAGCTCCCTTATGATCTTTGGTTCAAAAAGTGTTTTGCAGGCTGTTTACCTGAGTCCAGTTTACAGAGGCAAGCTCTTTTTTTTCCTTTCTGTTTGTAATTGCATAGTCATTTTAGATTCTTGTTACCATAAGCAGGCAATGTGCTTTCCTTATCTTTATCTTTAATGAAGGTATGAAGTTAGCTTTATTGCTGACTTGGAAATGACAAAACTTTATTTGATCCTACTTGTTACTGATGTGAGGTAATCTGAGTGTGATCACTTCTGGTATTGACATGTAAAAAGGATGGAGTTAAATATAGTGGCTTATTCTGTTTCATGCTTTTTGCCTTCTAGGATTTAAAACTCCAAATCGCCTCTTAGTGATAGGCAGCTGAAAGTAGTTAGTTTTCAGGCTTTTTAACCAAAATCACTCCTTAGGGAGTGAGTATAGTACTGTGTTACCACGAGATGAAAAAGATTTTGGGAGTGTTGCTTTTAATTAAATAATAAATAAATACTATGGCAGGTTGATCATTACAGAGTTCATTAAATAGTGCATTATATCAAGATTCCATGGTTGGAAATAAGCTGTACAGCTTTTAAAAGGGGGAAATTCTTGTGCATGGTACTTCTCCAAAGGGCCTTTGAACTGAAGCTTCTGTGATTTCTCTAATTCTGCCATCTGAAAACTCTTGGAAAGTGGAAAATTCAAGTTTAAATGAAAAGAAGCATAATGTTTCTGCATTAACATAGATGCTGCTAATAGCTGAGTGAGAAATGGTACAGAGAAAACAATGGTCTCATTTTCTGCCACATTTTAAAAATTTGAGAAGAAACAGGTTCAGGGGAAATCTTACCCCAGCACCTCCAGGACTTCAGGACAGTGTTTTTGTAGCAGCCACTGGTTTCAGCTAGGATAGAGTTAATTTTCCTCCTAGTAGCAGGTAGGGTGCTGCATTTTAGATTCAGGATGAGAAGAGTGTTGATAACACAGATGTTTTAATTGTTGCAGAGCAGTGCTTACACCAAGCCAAGGACTTTTCTGCTCCTCCCTCTGTCCTGCCAGCGGGCAGGCTGGGGGTGCAGCAAGAGCTGGGAGGGGACAGAGCCAGGACAGCTGACCCAAACTGGCCAAAAGAGTATTCCATACCATCTGACGGCATGCTAAACAATGTATAGTGGTGGCTAGCTGGGGTGGGGGGGTGGCTGCTCAGGGATAGGTTGGGCTTCAGTCAGCAGGTGGTGAGAATTGTGCATCGCTTGTTTTGTACACATTAGTAGTAGTAGTACTATTATCATTTTTTTCCTTCTGTCTTAATGAACTGTCTCTATTTCAACTCACAGGCTTCATTTTCCCATTTCTCTCCCCCATCCCAGAGAGGGAGGGGGGAGGGTGAGCGAAGGGCTGTGTGGTGCTTAGTTGCTGGCCAGGTTAAACCACAACAAACACTGAAATTGAGAGTTTTGTTGAATGCTCTGTAGAAAAGATACTTTGCTTTATTGTGGTAGAGTTGTTTGCAAGTGAGTGCAGTGTTTCTTGCTTATCGGGGTTTTTACATTTCATGAAGGCAAGTGCGGAACATCTGTTCTTTAAAATATTCCCCCCACACCCCTTAAGAAAACATGAGGGTTTTAGGGAACAAGCTATAAGATTAATGTTTATGCTTTTCAGTCTTGTGGTTCAGTGGTCTTCAAGGTTGTGTACGTTCTACTGTTGGCAAGGAAGGTGTCTGACAGAAAGCAATTTTTGGAACTGAAAAGAGAACTGAAAGAGCTGGTGGCAGACTTTTTGGTGTTATCCTTTGTGCTGCAGGGTCATCGTTACATGTGTAGTTCTTCTTACCAAGACCTGTAAGACTCCAGAGTAGTCTGTGCTGTATAGAGGTTGTGTGGGATGTGAGGGTTAAAAACTCTTACTCATGTTGGGGCCACAGAAATGATGTACGCATGTATAAAATATTTCTTACCTCTTTTAAAGACAGTTGAATATGTGTGATTTGTCTGTATCTCTGTTCCACATTTGTATTTATAGGCTCATTTTAGCAGGTGACAATTGACCTGGTTTCATCCAGTTTTCTCTGTATGAAACTTAATACAGTTTGTCAGCAGATGTGACTGTTCTACCTGGGACTTGCCAGTCTTCTCAGAACTTCATTTCTGTAGGCTGCTGGGATACAAAATGACCTCCACAAGCATTAGGAACCTCTTTCCATCTCTTCTAGTAGATGTTTTTGAATGTAATTTTGAATCAGTTAATTTACGTAAAATATTTTATCTAGTTAGTGTACTGTTTAGCATTCTCATATTCTATTTTAATTTACTGAAGTAAAATCATTTGACCTGAAAATATTTAAATAATTTTTTTTTAATAGAAAATATCCAAATATTGTCTTTTTTATATCACTGCAGTAAAAAATTTTGGAGGGTTGGAACTTCTGATGGTGCAGCAATCCCATTTACCAACAGTTCTTGTGAGAACATGATAAAAGTCCACTTTTCCTTGTCAGTTTAGGTTTCTGAATTACTCAGTTGTAATGAAAATAGCCTAATTTGCTAAGGAAATAAAATACTTTATGGGCAACATGTGATAGATGAGCTTAATTAATGCTTGGAGATTCAGTTTGGATCAGAATCTAGAAGCCCGAATGCCTATCTGAAATGTATCTAAATGGCAGCATTGGAACTGCTGAGAACTGAAAACAGGTCTCCAATTCTACTGTGAATTTTACTTACTTTTCTACAAGTGAGAGATGACATGATCTCAGTATTTTATTATTTAATTATGATTTAGTACTACATTTCTTAGAGAGGTTGCTTGCTTTGTCTAAACTGTAGCCTTCTCTGCCAGGCAGCTAAATTTAAATTTCATCTTTTCTTCAAAGCTGTACAAGATTTGGATGTGATGTGCAGAAATTTTATCCGGTAATGGTGAGATGAATTGTACATAATACCTGCTGTATTCCTGACAAGTGTTGTCACTTCAGTATACGTACTGTTTAATAGTACGCTTCTCCTACTTTAATCATAGGTAAAAGTTGTGCATCAATTTCATTTAAGTGGGTTTCGCAAACCAATGTAGAAAGCTTTCATGTAATAACTTTTCTTTCAAGCTTATGCATTTTCTTTGCTCTGATTGTGCTAAATGCTCTTAAAATGTAATAAGCTTCTTTCCAAACGTCTTTAAGGTGCCACTTTGGTAAAAAGTAGAGCAGACTGGGCGCTCTGAAGGCTCTGTGTCCTCAGGGCTCTGTTATTGCACCTGGAATTATAGACAAGCAGCTTCCTAGAACATGAACCTGCCTGTAGCATGGTCTCCAGAGGGACAAAAAGGATTACTTCTGTCTGAAGAGGGGAGAAAACTGAGTTGCACCTTTGTTTATACTCGCCATTACTCTATTTGCTCGCCTCGCATTCCGCATCAGGGTATCTGGTTATCTGTTCTGCAAGCCCCATGTGTGGAGAGTTTTCAAATGGTGCTTTGTGGAGCCTCAGCTGTAGAGTCTTGCTGTTAAAGCAAAGTGTCCATTTTGCATCTTCAGCTCTACTGGCCAAATTATACCTCAGCTGCCAGCTCTGATATAACAGAAGTAGTGGAGCTTTGCAGATATGGTTGTATATAAGCCAGGCATTTTTTTATTGCTTAGTGTTGCCAGTCATGTATCATACCCCTAGCTGACGTTTTCAGTCCTCACTGAAGACTTGGCACAGTAATAGTTGGTGGGTTGGGATGGGTTTAGGTTAGTGGCCTCTGGTAATTTGTTTGTGGCAAAGTATTCTGTAGTTCTCCTGAAATCCTACTCCCTTTCAAACTGGCACTAACACAGGTATTAATGTACAGATTGTGCAGTTTTACAACTGTGATCTATCTGTCCTGCATAAATTACATCAGTTGTGAAAATGAGTCATTTAGTAGAAACAACAAATATAAAAGATACCTTCAGTTTACTGTGAAAGGGATGTGGGCTGCTACAGTTCTTCTGCTCTACAGAGAAACTTAAATCGCTTGTTGGACTATGTCTAAATAATTGAGCTGCTTCACTGCTGTCTCCATGGCTGGTGCAAGATCACAGTATGATGTCAGGATGAGACTTGTACGTGCCTCATCGTGTCCTTCCATACCTGTTCCCATTGGAAGGATACCTAGATGTGTAGAGGAGCGAGCAGTGGTCCTCATTAAATGTCTATGGACCAGATGACTGGAGGACCAGAATCAGGGAATAAGGTTGAATGAGCTTACTCTGCAGCCTGGGTGTAGCCTTTGGGAGCAGGGGGAAAGCTGTGAGATTCACAACAACTTTCTCAGAAAGAGAGACAGCAGCCACACTAGGATGCTTTTTGCTGTAGTACCCCACTGTAGTGATTGAGGAACCTGAGAAAAGCCGTTGAGAATGTTGTTTTTCAATGCACATACAAATCATGTCCTGGCTGCAGAAAAAAAACCTCAGTGAAAATTAAGTGGCTTTGTTTGCGTAGTTCTTGCCATTATCTTTACTTTCATAGCTTCCAATGTTTTTATATTTTTCCTTGTGGTTTTTACTGCTATTTCACTGTTCAAGAAACACCCACAAGAGTGCTCTTGTGGCTAATTGGTTACAATTCTGTATCACAGAGGATGGTATCATTACAGTTTTTTATGACTTTAGCGTATGCTTTTTTTCAGTGGTCCTGAGCAGGGCTACAAGCACGGTTGCATGACATACGTTACAGTTCTCCCATCTCTGAGAGGATCAAAAAAAAACCTACTAAAAGTTATAATCCATGACAGCACACTTGATGTTTACATACACAAGTTTTTGCTGTTACTTAAGTAGTGAATGTAGAGTATAGATGTTACCATCGGTAAGGATACAATGCATAAAGGTTGCTATTTTAGGCTAGAATAATCAAAATAATTGTTTCCTTGAAACTGCCTTGGCTTTTTTTCTAGTCTAAGTAAATATTTTTTTGACAACGTTTGTTGCAGTTTCTGGTTCTATGGTACAGACAAGGTACTGATTGCTGGTCTGTTTATCAGTGTCACAGTCATTCCATTATTGCTGTTACTGGTGGAATTACACTGACAGTACCAATAGCTGGAAATGTTAAGGGGGAAAGAACAGCAGACACAGTTAATGCTAACATCTCATCTGCTTAGCAATGTACCCTGTTCCCAAATTTGTTGGAAGGTGGTGATTTAGATATTGCATCTGGTTTGCCAGTGTTAAAATACTTGTTCTGGAATCAGACTAAATAGGAAAACATCTGAGTTTTTGAGCATGAAATGTAACCTACTATAATGTAATTATGGGGAATGGAGTCAGGGGACTTGGAAGCAAAATATGGAAGAATGTTTAGTAATGTGTGTTAGAATTAGTAGGTTTATACTGAAACTAACATGAGGTTTAATAGAAACCTGAAAAACTCATTCCTGTCTTTGAATCTGTATTGTCATTTGTAGTTACAGTTTTGATGCCCATGAAGCACCTGGGAAGCTATGCCTGGGTTCTGAACAGATTCCCAGAAATGGGAATCACTTGTACAGTGTGGAAGAGGAATGCGTTCTCAGTTTTCTCATAGCTTTGCTTAAAGCTTCCAGACTTGACATCAACATCAGTGTAATATCTACAGTGACCACTTGTCCTGAGATGGTTGAACCACAAAGGAAGCAAAATTTTAATTGTTCCTGTCCATATGGGTTTTGTAGTCATTTTTAATCCTATGCAGACAGGGAAATAAATTGCAAAAGGGAGAGAAATCAGTTATGCTTTTATGTATTCTTTTACAAGCTTTTTTATTATAAGTTAAATTCTGGTCTTTTTTTTTTTTTTTTTTTTTTTGAGGAATGGAGAGGTAAAAGCAGTGTCAAACCAGCTATGTGGTTGGAAGGTTATCAAGCTGACCAAGATTTGACTTGAGTCACAGTTTAAAAAATGAATGCTGTGTAACAGCAGCAGTCATTCCACTTTAGGAGTTAAAAAAGCCTTTGCTTAAAGGTGTGATACCAACTCTATCACAGCTGTTAATGTTTATGCCTTCATTGTGTATTCTTGGCACTCCAAGCTGAAGTGCAAGTTCTTCTGAGACAGAGCGTGATGTAAAAATGTTTGTCTTCTGAAGAAATACACCTGTAGATCAGAGTTTGTATGTGGGCTGCAGAAGATGCTTACCAGTTACAGTTACTGGATTCAGAGATTATGGAGGATACTATGTGATCGTGTCCCTCATGTCAAAGGAGAAACATTTATTGGAAAGGAGAAACTCTTTTAACAAGTGTCTGGATGGATTAAGCAAAGTAATCCTCAGACTTTCTGACGCGGCTCTTACAAGTCAAGAACTAAAAATAATGCAAAACCATAGAAGCTGCCATCTGACAGATGGTTTCACACTGGTTTTGGATAATCTTTCATCCCGTGTCTGTTGAGTTGGGCCAAAGATAGAGCTGGCTGAAGGATGGGTTCGAATTGTTACAGGCTGTTCTAGTAATGTGGATCTCTCACATTTCTAGATTCACAGTTCTGTTGCTAAAGAACTTGCAGCCTTTGGAGGCCTGTTCTTCAGGTTTCTTTAAAACTGTGAGGTCTGGGCACAGCTTCAAAGAAGTGGTAGGAGTGCTTCGTTAATTCTGAGAGAATCTGTGCACAGTGGAATGGATTGAAACACTTCATAGTTGTTCTTTGTGTCTAATTTGAATGTTACGGATGTATCTTGTGATGTATAATGTTTATATCTCCTACAGGAAGGACCTGGAATATTTAGCTGCTTGAGATGTCGTAGTTTAATGTTTCATCCTTTTGAATTTTCATCTACTTAACTATTTGAAGAGCGCTTTTATTAAGTGTGCTAGTAAACTGTTTCTTTTTTTTTCACTAGGAAAAATTCTCACCCTTACTGTGCTATGTAGAATAATTGTCACAGTTAAGGCTATTAAAACAAGATTTACTTGAGCCTTGTAAACAGTTGCATTTCTAACCAAGATCGCACCCTATCAATACATTTGTTTGTGATCGCTCTACTCTGTACAGATTGAGGAGTTGATAAAATGTCTTGTATTTACCCTGATGTGAATAATTAATGCATTTGCTGCTATTCAGAAAAATTATCTGGAAAAAGGTCATCGTAAAAACAAACAAACAAAAAACCAAAACTGTTCAAGCAGATAAACAAACAGGTAAGGACTACAGTAATGTGTGGTGATTTGCTTTTTCATCTCTTTTTCTAGAGTTTGGGACAAAATTATTAGTGGGTCCTGCAAAATTCTTGTTTTTGTTGCTTTGGAGATATTATTAACCTTTAAAATGAAAATAATAGCACTGACTACAGCAGAAAAGATCACCCAATTTTTGGAAAATGTAAGTACTCTTCTGTGCTTCGCAATTACCATCTATGGCTTATAAAAGTGTGTTTTGACCTTTTGGCCTCAGTGTTTTGTATATCATAAACATACCATAAGGAGCTATTACATTATTCCCTGAGAGTAGAGTTGTAGTACCAAGGTGCAGGGACGGATGAGAGTAGTTGTTTCTATCAGAAGGTGAAGCTTTTGTAGAATTAAATGATTTTTGGCTTTGCATAATATCTATGTTTGTGCAGATTTGACAATATTCTTATGATACTGAAGAGTTTTTCTGTAAAAGCAAGTGCAGATGTGGTTGGATTCATTATTCTAGAACCTCCTTCTAGGGCTGGAGTCTAGCACCCTTTTTATTCCTTTACTGAGGCCATAACTGGCTACTCATGGCTTGGACTGGCGTACGCTTTGTTGGGTTAAAAACTGGCTGGATAGCTGGGCCCAAAGAGTCTTAGTGAATGGAGTCACATCCAGTTGGAGGCTGGTCACTAGTGGAGTCCCCCAGGGCTCGGTACTGGGGCCAGTCCTCTTTAATATCTTTATCGATGATCTGGATGAGGGGATCGAGTGCACCCTCAGTAAGTTTGCACACAACACCAAGTTAGGTGTGTGTGTGTTGATCTGCTCGAGGGTAGGAAGGCTCTGCAGGAGGATCTGGATAGGCTGGACTGATGGGCTGAGGCCAACTGTATGAAGTCCAACAAGGCCAAGTGCCAGGTCTTGCACTTGGGACACAACAACCCCAAGCAACACTACAGGTTGGGAGATGAGTGGCTGGAAAGCTGCCTATCAGAGAAGGACCTGGGAGTGTTGGTTGATAGTCGGCTGAATATGAGCCAGCTGTGTGCTCAGGCGGCCAAGAAGGCCAACAGCATCCTGGCTTGTATAAGTAGCAGTGTGGCCAGCAGGTCCAAGGAAGTGATTATCCCCCTCTACTTGGCTCTGGTGAGGCCGCACCTTGAGTACTGTTTTGGGCCCCTCACTAGAAGAAGGACACGGAGGTGCTTGAGAGAGTCCAGAGAAGGGCAATGAAGCTGGTGAAGGGTCTGGAGAACAAGTCTTACAAGGAGCGGCTGAGGGAGCTGGGACTATTTAGCCTGGAGAAAAGGAGGCTCAGGAGCGACCTTATCGCTCTCTACAGGTACCTTAAAGGAGGCTGTAGTAAAGTGGGGATTGGTCTATTCTCCCACGTGCCTGGTGACAGGACGAGGGGGAATGGGCTAAAGTTATGCCAGGGGAGGTTTAGGTTGGATATTAGGAAGAACTTCTTTACTGAAAGGGTTGTTAGTCACTGGAATAGGCTGCCCAGGGAAGTGGTTGAGT
>CM021766.1:65232591-65352256 GCA_011076525.1 Nettapus auritus | reverse complement strand
TTTCTCCCACGTGCCTGGTGACAGGACGAGGGGGAATGGGCTAAAGTTATGCCAGGGGAGGTTTAGGTTGGATATTAGGAAGAACTTCTTTACTGAAAGGGTTGTTAGTCACTGGAATAGGCTGCCCAGGGAAGTGGTTGAGTCACCATCCCTGGAGGTCTTTAAAAGACGTTTAGATGTAGAGCTTAGGGATATGGTTTAGTGGAGGACTTGTTAGTGTTAGGTCATAGTTTGGACTTGGTGATCTTGGAGGTCTCTTCCAACCTAGATGATTCTGTGATAGTGAGTGTCAACCTGTAAACTCAAAGCACATTCTTTGTTGGTGTAAGGATAGGATCTTGAACCTGACCCTGAACTTTCCTTCTGTGAATGGTAGTGAGCATGACAGTAGGGTTGTAGGATCCTAATGTAACCTGGATTAGATGGATTAGATATGTCTGTGGTCATGGATGGTGAGTATGTGTAATGCCTGATGTCAGATGAGAGGTGTAAAATGAGAGATGCATGAGTGGACACGTTCTCTTGTTTTGTAAATAAAAGTTTTATGTTTAAAATGAGGGAGTAATATGGTGCATGTAGGGCTGAGGGATGGTAGGATGGGGAGATGAGATTATAGTTTAGCTTTGTGTAAAGAGATAAAACTTGAATTTGAGGTTTAAAATCTTTATTTAAAACAACAGTCCAAATGAAGTACACTGACAAGGCATCTTAACACAATCTTTTTCAGATACCTCAAGATAACACTGATGCTATTGTCGGCAAAGCAGTGGATCTGTGGCGCACACACTGTGGGACTCCAGCACACTCAGTCTGAGAACTTTTTTTGTTTATGGAAGTTTGGGGAAAAAGAAAAGACACTTGAAAAGTTTCTTTTTACTGTGATTCCCCTATTGTGGTGTAATGTTCTTAATTTCTTCTATGTAAAGATGCTATTAAAGCAGTTTATGGCATAATGATCAATGTGTAAATGTTTTTCAATATAGATGGAGCGAGAATATCTAGTGGTGATGTGATCATGTCCAGAGTGTTTCTTGGCCAGCCAGCTACAGTATTCTGATTGCACAGTGTGTTCCAAGTCTCTTGGGGATGTAAATCTAACTCCTGAAACAAGGTAAATAAACTGACTTATAAAATAATAATAATAAAAAAATGTATGCCAGCTTATACTTGACATAGCTAGTTACTACTTGGAGGTGCTTTTATGTGAATATACTGAATGTCTGCTAGTTTGCTGAAACTTCTTGATGAACAAAAATCATTCATTTGCTGGAAATGTGCATGTACTCTATGAATACTCTAAATGTGCAGGTAAATGTTCTGGAAGAGGCATCACAAGTTTGAAGCGGACATCAAAACAACCAGGTGAGATATGCTGTTTTGAAGTATCTCAGAATACTTCATTTCTGTCAGCCAACTCTGTGTGGCTTATGGCTGTACCTTGTTTTTTGTCTTTTTTTTCCTCTCAATTACTTTTCAACAGTCTTGGGAATATGGAGAGGTGCCAGTAGACTGGAAGCTGGCAAATATTCTACCAGTTTTCAAGAAGGGCAAGAAAGAAGACTGTGGCAATTACAGGCCTGTCAGTCTTACATCAGTGCCTGGTGAAACTATGGAGAAGATAATCCTTGAAGTTATTGAAGTGCACCTGGAGGACAATGCAGTCATTGGTCCAAGCCAACATGGGTTCACAAGGTGTAGGTCCTGTTTAACAAATTTGATTTCCTTTTATGGTAAGATCACCCATCTAGTCGACCAAGGGAAACCAGCTGATGTGATCTTTTTGGGTTTTAGTAAAGCTTTTGACATAGTTTCCCATAGGATCCTGCTGGACAAAATGTCCAGCATATGGCTAGACAAAAACATCATACGATGGGTGAGCAATTGGCTGAAGGGCAGGGCTCAAAGGGATGTGGTAAATGGGGCCACATCAGGCTGGCGGATGGTCACCAGTGGGGTCCTCCAAGGCTCCATTTTAGGGCCAGTCCTCTTCAATGTTTTTATAAACAGTTTGGATGTAGGACTAGAAGGTGTTTTGAGCAAATTTGCCAACGACACCAAACTTGGAGGAGTTCTGGACTCTTTTGAGGGTGGAAAGGCCTTGCAGAGAGATCTGGACAGATTGGAGAGCTGGGTGATCAACTGCGTGAAGTTTAACGAGCAAGTGCCAGTTCTTCCACCTGGGATGGGGCAACCCTGGCTATACATACAGACTGGGCAACAAGATGCTAGAGAGCAGCCCCACAGAGAGGGATCTGGGGGTTTTGGTTGATAGCAAGCTGAATATGAGCCAGCAGTGTACCCTGGCAGCCAGGAGGGCCAACTGTATCCTGGGGTGCATCAAGCATGGCATCACTAGTTGGTCAAGGGAAGTGATTGTCCCCCTCTATGCTGCACTGGTGTAGCCTCACGTCGAGTACTGCGTGCAGCTCTAGGCACCACAGTACAAAAAAGGATGTGAAACTGTTGGAGAGTGTCCAGAGAAGGGCTACAAAGATAGTGAAGGGCCTGGAGGGGAAGATGTATGAGAAGTGGCTGAGGTCACTTGGCCTGTTCAGCCTGGAGAAGAGGCTGAGGGGAGACCTCATTGTGGTCTACAGCTTTCTCACAAGGGGGAGTAGAAGGGTAGGCGCCAATGTGTTCTCTTTAGTGACCAGTGATAGGGCCTGCGGGAATGGTGTCAAGCTGAGGCACAGAAGGTTCAGGCTGGATATCAGGATGAGGTTCTTCACTGAGAGGGTTGCTGTGCACTGGAACAGGCTCCCTAGGGACATAGTCATGGCACCAAGCCTCTCAGAGTTGAAGAAGTGTTTGGACTGTGTGCTTAGTCATATGTCACCTGTGTGGTGCCAGGAGTTGGACTTTATTATCCTTATGGGTCCCTTCCAACTTGGGTTATTCTATGATTGACAGAGTGGACATGTCATAACTTTTACAGGCAGCCTGTGCCAGTGCTTCATCACCTGCATCATAAAAATGTTCATGTTACCACAGGAACAACAGTGTTTTAAACACTTCAGTGAATGTGAGATGGATCCTCAAGTGCTGCTTCATTTCAATATCAGCTGAAGTTCATGTGCAGCTTTTTAAGTACAAGGAAATAGCAGAAGTTTCTTTAACTTAATGCATTATTTATTCTGGGCTGTGCTGAAGAAGGAAGTTCTCTAGGGAATAGATAATGGCTTAACGCCATGCTTCTTTCAATGGTCTGGTAAGAGGCTTTTGAGTATATCTAATGTGCAGCTTTTACTATGGATTTATGAGGGATACAATTCATGCAAAAAACAAAAGTCACAACCCTTAGTGAATTCCTGAAAGACTGAGAATCTGGCTGTTATGCTCAGTTAATTTTTGGTGATGTCTGCTAAGTTGAACATAGTGCTTTAACTCTGAGGCCTACTTCCCGAGAGAACAGAACAGCAAAATGTGAGCTGTCACTGCCCCCATCATGTGATGAGCAGGGTTGAGGTCAAAGTAAGATGTCTCTGTAATCCCAGCTTACAGCAGAGTCCACTATTTGGGAAGCTTTGGTCTGTGCCTCCAGTGATTGTAATCAGCCTGGAGCTTGGCATGCAAGCAAGGCGAAGTGCAAGGTCATGGCAATCCCAAGCACAAGTACAGGCTGGGCAGAGAATGGATTTAGAACAGCTTTGAGGAGAAGGACCCAGGGGTCCCGGATTATGAAACACTTGACATGATCTGGCAATGTGCACTTCCAGCGCAGAAAGCCACCCGTGTCCTAGGCTGCATCAAAAGCAGCATGGCCAGCAGGGTGAGGGAGATGATTTGCCCACCTCTGCTCCGCTCTGCTCTCATGAGACCCCAGCTGGAGCCCTGCACTCAGCTCTCAGGCCCCCAGCACAAGAAAGGCATAGACTTGTTAGAGTAGGTCCAGAGGGCCACGAGGATGATCAGAGGGGAGCACCTCTCCTTTGAGGACAGGCTGAAGGAGTTGGGGTTGTACAGCCTGGAGAAGAGAATGCCCTGGGGAATTGTTATAGTGGCCTTTCAGTATGTAATGGGGACTACAGGAAAGCTGGGGAGGGACTCTGTCAGGGAGTGCAATGATAGGACAAGGTGGAAGGGCTTTAAACTAAAAGAGGGTACACTTAGATTAGATGTTAAGAGGAAATTCTTTACTCAAAGGGCAGTGAGGCACTGGAACAGGTTGCCCAGCGAAGCTGTGGATGCCCCAACCCTGGTGGTGTTCAAGGCCAGGTTGAGTGGGGCTTTGGGCAACCTTGTTCAGTGGGAGGTGTCCCTGCCCATGGCAGGAGGGTTGGAACTGTGTGATCTGGAAGGTCCCTTCCAACCCAAACTGTTCTGTCATTCTATGATGCATGGCTAACAGTTGCTCTTTGACCTCTTGCACAAAAACACTGCAACAGTTAAAGTGTCTAGCTATGCATTTTTAGTGGGCAGTCCAAATCTGTTCGTTTATATGCTACAGACTATTTGTCCTTACAGATTCCTTTAAAATTTCACATAATTGAGTATCCTACTGAAATGCCTAGCTAAGTAATTTGAGGAAAGGGTTGACTTTCTGATTTGTCTTCTGTTAGCTCCATGTCAGTGCAGGACTGTGGTAATGAGTCATCTGATGTTCATTTCTTTCCTGAGAACCTTTTTTTTTTTTTTTTTTAAAAAAAAAAAAAGACATTATTTCAGCTTAACTGACAGGGTATGTAACTGCTTACTGCACACTTGTTTGTTCATATAGAACTAACTGCTAAGTTTTTTTCTTTCGCCATAGACAATAGAAAGAACACTGAAGCATTCACTTTGGAGAGTGAAAGCTCCCCCCTCTAGTCTACCCCTGCCAAATATCTTTGTGGAAATTGCAAACAAGAAAAATAAACTTAATTTGGTCCAGTTCTCCCTTCAAGCAGTATTTTGTCTTCAGAGAGGTTTAGAGCAATGCCACGTATGTGCTCTTCCATGTTGCATGCACTAGTTCTTTTTCAGTTCAAGTCCAAACGCGTGATGGAAATTTCAGATAAGCCAAGTAGTGGCAGATGTCAGAGGATAATGTTTGAAAAATGAGCTCTGGTGAGGGGCACGAAAACATGGAAAGAAAAGCAGGAGAGTGTGGAGAAAAAGTCACTGAGATGGCAACTGAGGGGTTGATAAAGTAATAGAGATGCGGAACAGGTTTCTATGTGTGATAAATAATCGGGTCTCAAATAGGATTTCAATTAAAATTTACAATTTATTAAATGAATAGAGGCAAGCAAACAGCGCTGGGTGCGCCGGGAGTGTCTGCTCCACCAGGACACACACCTGTTACATTAGTTAGCTGTTTTTTGTTATTAAACTAATACATATTCATCGCTTTTCCTAGAAAAGGCACGGTTAGTATAATTAGTTTCCAGAGTCCAAAATTTCTCACGGATGCATGCGTATTAGCCTCTGGCAGTGTCTCTGGGGGTTGCTCGGGCTGAAGGCTTGTAGTCTTCCTCCCAGGCTTTGTCCTTCAATCGTCCTTCAGCTCCCCCTTTCTCCTTATTTGGTAATCTCTTGGCTGGATACCAGAGACTTGCACAGCATCCCATGCAAAAGTTAACAATTATTTTGAACTGCCTTTGTTCTCTTATCTCCCGGGCCTGAGTCTCAGTCTCAATATTCGGCCTTCAAATCCTCTACCTACACAAATTGCTGGACTCTTTCCCTTACATGATACAAGAACTATGTACACTAATCACTCTGTTTTTCTTTGGTAGAAGAAATGCAGCCCTAGTATTATTCCATACTGACACAAATCAAATTAACACATCACATATGGAAACAGAATTGGCCAGAGTGTCTTGAACAGCTGCTGCAGGGGGTGTTGTCTGCAGTGTGGAGACTGAGGTTTGTTTCTCCACAGGGGTCCAGCATTATGAAAGAGCTCCTCACCTGGGGCTTCTGCTCCTGCACCTCACAGCCTGAGGGTGTTCAGGTTCCTTTTTCCTGGGTGCTGACTCTCACCTTCCAAATCAGAGGTTGCAGACTGGCTTTCCTCGTGGACCAGACTGCAGTATTCCACTGACGTTAAGTGCAGTAGAACCAGACTGTTTGTTTTCTTTGGCTAGATTTTTCTGTTGGTGTTCTACTGGGCTGGTGTCTAGCAGCATGGAGTTTCCTTTGCCTTTGTAGGATTTGCTCAGTGGGCCCAGCATGCTCCTCGCCCCCCAAAAATGTAGATGCCTAGTGGTCAGTATTTTGGACTGAAGATTAGTTCTTGTGTATGTATCTAGCTTTTAGATTATAGGTTTCATCAGGCTGTTAAAGGTATTTTTACTTCCTACCTCTCAGAGTTTATGTATCCATGTATGTAAAACTTAAACACTCATCAAATAGATGCTAAAATAGTGATTATTGTATTTTATGTCCCATTAACAATGAATGTTGCAGCAGAGTGACTTCAGGCTGCACCTGGCTTTTGGCTGTTTCCGTGGGCTTAGTCACATTTTTGAAGCAGTTTGAACTAGCAGATAGAGGTAACATGAATGCTTTGCAGAGCTGGTCATTGTAGGCTGCCTGTTTAATGGATAATTTTTTTCCATTTCTTGCCTATAGATGGCACTCGTTGCAGTTTGCTAGTAATTGGATGGGCTTTACTGAAGACAAACTTGTCTCCTTCCTTAGACCAGTTTTATGAAATGCTTCAATCAAAATGTAAAAATACAGCCCTTCTTAGGGATCTTTGTGCAAGAAATTGGTTTATGTTCTCGTTTTCCCTGTGCAATGTAGTCCCACCAATATTTTTCTTTTTAATGCATGGAAATTACCATATGTAACCAAAACACAATATTGTTCTGCTTTGGAAACCGTAGATAGTTGGGGAAAGGGGATCTTTAGTCAAAACCAAGTCTGACTAGTGAAGTTTGACTCTAGTCAAAACCAAGCAGGGAAGCTGCTCCTGCCTGACAGTGATGGTGAGGATGCTGGGTGACAACAGTTATCTCTGAGGTCAGAAATTTTGCACCGTCAATTATGAAAACTAAATAGCCTAAGGATATCTGTTAGCTTCTGTACTTTGTGCAGAGGGCTAGTGAAATTGTTTGAAGGTACACGCTTAGTCATGTAAAGAAAGTTTATCTTCCCCTTGTCACTGATTGGAGGCTGTAGCTTGTGACAACCTGAAATGCTTTGCAACAACTGAAACTACTCGGGTTTTGGGGATGGGAGAACAGAGGAAAAGGCTGTAGAAAAGTAGCTGGATGGGCAGGTATGGCTGCTTTGCTAAACAGCAACAGTACTTGATTGTACTACTCAGAGGCATTCTCCTCTAATTACATTTTGATTTTTGTCTGTGTCTATTTAGTGTACACTGCTGATTTTGTTCTCTATCTTCCTTAGCCACGTGTTGGATACAACTTTAGCAGCTGAGGTACCAGTCACTAACTGCCCTTTGCCTGCCTTCACTGAACCAGCTCACAGGCAGTGCCAGAGGCTCAGCCAACACGATGCCCCACAGATCAGCTCCAGTATGTCTGGCTCTTCTGCCTTGCTCCCTGCCAAGAAAATGTATGTGTTGTGTTGCTGAAGTGCTGAGCCTGGCTGGTGGCAGAAGGTCTGGTATCTTTAGCTGCAGTCATTTGCTAATGTATTGGTCACTGGGACAGAGGGTGATAAAATGCACAGACACATGAACGCTTTTTTTTTTAAATGATTTTTTTTAAAGAAACTGCATACATCAGAGACAAACAATTTAAATATCATGCAGTTTTAGTATGTACAAAAATTAGGACATAGAGATCCAGTTTATTTTTTTCTAGTTATTTACATTGTTTTCATACAGCCATAATATTTTAAATTACAATACTGGAAGAGCACGTTTGACAGCCACCACACTCACTCCTATACAGAGACAAACTATATACATACACTTTGATATCAACTGGCAAATGCAACTGGTGCAGGAGTATCTGTGTCACATAGGAAAGCAGGTAATGTGACCATCACCTCCTCTTTGTTTACAGAAGTTGTTCCAAGCTCAAGCGGACTGAACACCTGGGAAAAATTATTTGTTCCCCATTTTCTTTTCTGATTTTTATTAGCTTTGTCATCTCCCATGGCTATACAAAGTGATTTTATTTGCAGGCACGTTGGGGAGCCCCTGTTCACATGTAACTGTGGGTTACCATCTTGCCCTTTTTTGTGTGTGTCTGAGTGCAGACGTTCACTAGGCAGGTTGGAAGTGCTCCCAGTCTGTAGGTTTATAGTGTTTCCACTGTACGGATGGCACTGTAGAAATAATGGATGGTGGGTTTGGTGTCTAGTTGCAGTGATGACAAAGTACTCTGGTTACACGCAAGCCTTAGGCTGAAATATATTTGTGTAATGGGCTTACCTAATTTCAATTAATATAATGTAGTTAAAAATAAAGGTCTACTGTATTATTTTCCCCCTTTCTATCTCTTATGGTAACGTCTAGTGTGCGCTAGACACAAAAGCTGGCCTGAGTCCAGTCACAGGGAACCTGGAGCCTAAAATTGTTTTAGCTTGCAGTTACCTAAGAGTGGGGTGTAGAGTGTGGAAAGGCCACAATGCTGGCCTTCACTGTTAGTCATAAATACATCACCATGTCCCTGTGGTTGACTTCTGGCAAGGGTGTAGTTGGGAGGGCAATGCCAGTGTTGCGTTAGCTCACCATAATGTTTTAAAAAACAAACAAAACTTTTATCTAGAAGTTCTTGCAGTTGCTATTCTGACGCTTTTTTTTCCTCCTCAGTTTCAATACAACTTTCCATAGTCTGTAGGACAGGTGTCACATTACTTAGTTATTTTAAGAATGGATAAATAGCCCGTTGTGATTCAGTAGAGTTAAGGAAGAAAAACATTTTATCTAGTATATTACATGCATTGTCAGTCCTGGAGACCAATAATTGGAATAGCAATTTTTGCTCTTCATTGACTTTTTTCGTTATCTAAATGACACTTTTTATTACTACTGTTACTCTTCCTAATATGAACGAAGATGACTGGTATTAACTGAGTCTTCAGCAGGAATGTTATCATTATTTCCTTCATGTAATCCAGCTCGATGGAGGATGAGGAATCATGACTTTTTTTCTTGTCTCCCAACAGAATTACAGCTACTTGCTGTGTGTGGCTTTCACAGATGAGAAAACCAAGTGCTCAAGAAAACATTTAAAAACAAACAAATCTAGCTGTTCCCCAGTCTGCTCACAACTTCCCACAAATGACAGAGCTGGGTGTGCAAACTGAGGATGCACTGCCGTGTTGAGGCACTGAAAGGTTGTTGAAGAATGCCTTGCAGAAGGGTAACTTTTGCTAAATCCCCAAATCCAAAGCTAAAACCAGGTGAAGTGCCAGTTCTGCTATGCTTACTAGTGTCAAACACTTCATATGGCTTCTTTCTCCCTCTTCTCCCTTTACAGTAATAAGCGATACCTGCAATTTAGGAGAAATATGACAGTTCTTCCACTGTGTCCTGGTGTCTGATCAGACAGTTAAGAGTTAACATCATAAAAAAAAAAAAAAATGCCATACACAGCTGCTATGGGGACAGCACAAATTCTGAGGTGTCCAGAGATGGTCAGCTTGCCAAGAGCAAGGGACCTGCCACCATGGGCTCATCAGCTGAAGGCAAGGTGGTGGGTGGATGGCATTTACTCAGGACACTGTGCCTTAACAGTGGAGACAGCCTTCCTTTTCACACAGAGCCTCTAAGCCAATAATGCCAGGGCAGGTGTGGGCTCTATACTGGGAACAAGAGAGATTGTTAGTCTTCAGAACAGCTGTGTTACAGATCCCTTTATGCGATGTGTGTGACCAAAAGTCTACCATTCTGTTTTCCCTTCTTAAAGCTTGTAATGCGGTCTTGTTATATATGCATGGAAATTAATTTAAAAAATCACAAACCTAGCTTTTCAGAAACATAACTGCAAAGCAGTATTTTTCTGACTATGAGTGTTTGCTGCACTGAGCTGATAACAATACACAATACAGGCTTTCACTGTATATGAACCTAAAGCCACTGTGAGCTGGTGATACAGGGATCACTCTGTCTATTTGGGAATCGTTGCTTGGTCTGGGAAGAGTATCACATCAGAGGCAGATGCCTCAAAAATGAGGCACCAGAAAGCAGTGTTTTTTGTTTTGTTTTTTAACTGCCACTTGTCTCCAATGGAGCACAAATCTGTGGTGATCCTGGGAGGACCACCCTAAAGTGTAAACGGAGTCTGTTAGTCTCCTGCCAGTGTTGTTTGGGCAGGCTAGATGCTAGAGTGACTCCACGGGCTACATACAGCTTCTTTTGCTTTACTCCAGAAGTGACCAGAGGAATGAGACTGAGGCCTGAGATGAGGCAGAAGTCATTGGCATTATGCAGCATTAGCCAGAAAATGCTGATGGGTGAGATATCTCTCAGCCTGCAATTAATAAATGGCAATGTTAGCATGGCAGCAGGGGAGGCAGAAAGGGAATGCAGAAGAGTTGACAGATAGATGGAAGACAGCAAGAAATAAAAAATAGTAAAGTAACAGAAACAGTAATGCTGCAGTTTAAAACAACAAAAAAAAGAAACTTTGGCTTCTCTGTTCAAACTTTCAAAGCATAATAGCTGGTCCAGAAGCAAAAAGGTGTCCTGAAGTAGTAATCTGGAACGTCTTACAGTAATGTTGCTACAATCCTTTGGATTACTGATGCAAAACAGGACATTATAGTGTCTTATAAGATCTTGAAAGGAATCCTCGACAATGTTTACCCAAGCTTGCTGTCATTATTACTAGTTAAAGACTTGAATGTGGTGGAAGGTGCTGGCCTAGGTTAAGAAAAGCACTTAAATGTGTCTTCAATTAACCCTCTGAGATCTGTTCTTAAATTCAGTGAGACTATTTGCATGCTTGCTTGCTTAGTGCTAAGCACATGCTTAAGTTGGTAGGTAAACCAGACCTAGAGTGTCTAGCTCTCTGAGCCCTACTTGGTCAGTTTGTGTGTTAAATCACTATAATAAAAATAAATTAAAACTAAAACAGAACACCCCTGGATTTCTGTCCTTATTCCTCATCTGTAGATGCCCGTGAAAAGTCCATAGTAATCCAACGGACTCCTTTTGTTAGGCTAGGCACCACACTGTCATGCTTTTCTCAGTACACGTTTACACGATCAATTCTTTGAACAACTGGTGCAGGGAAGCTCACTATCCCAAATCAAAGCCCAGGGTCTTCCTGTTGTGTGCCCCCTCTGCAGAGCAGGTAGCTGTCCGGTCTTTCTCACTGCTGGAGGTGCATTGGCCCTTACACAGTCATGAGGCTTGAGCATTAAAAACAAACTACAAGCTGAGCAAATGCCATGCAAGTGACTATGAAGAGATGGGTTTTGCCTGTTTGTCCTCAATGTTCTTGTAGCTTACTGCTGCTGGGTTCATACTTGGGTTTAGAAAATTATTCTTGAAAGAGATGAAAAATAAGCAGTTGCTAGAACCAGCCTTCAGCAGGGAGTCCTGTTCTTTACAGATGATGCCTTTTTCTTCCTGGGAGCCAACCAATGCCATAACTTCTCCAGGGAAGGCAAATGCCTTTGTAGTCAGATGGCATTTGCAGATGGGGTGGCCTGTAGAGTAGTTCTGCTGCTTCACTGTTCTTGTAAGGCGCTTGCAGACTAAAAGGAGTGTTTGGTATCAGAAGTACTTTAGTGCCATAGGTGCAGGTCTGCTGGGGACTTCACCTAGGCCAGTGATTCCCTGAACACTATCTCAGGACTCTTGAGTTGACAGCGGCTTGTCAGGTTGATGGGTGTCTGAAGATGGAATAATGGATGCCCCACCAGCTGGGCTTGAACATGTATGGCAAATCCACATGCCAGAAAAGTCTTATACATAGATGCCAAGTCTTGGCATGATTCCCACCAGGGGTGTTTCCTGTTATTGAAGCTTGAACTGGCAGGTCTGATGATGCTGCAGTACCCATCACATGTATATACATTTTTTTTTAAATATTTATTATCTACTCTTTTTTTTTTCTTTTTCTTTTTTAAAAAGGCAGTTCAGAAGATTTACATTGTACGTAACAGGGAAGTGAATAATACCAGCACTTATGGTTCCTTTTAGTTATGTTTTGAAGATGGCATAGTAGTCAGGTAGAATGGAACTGCTATGGTCTGTGAAACCTAATGCAAGGAAAAAAAAGTGAACTAGTAAGACAATATCCTCACACGCATGTTGTACATAAAAAACAAAACCAAAAACAAAGCAAAACAAAACACTAATTTCTACAAGTTAGTGATAAATGTAGGCAGATGGATTCCTGCAATACTGGCATCAGCTATGCCAGCACTGTGGACCCAGAACGTGCACTGAAATTTCCTTGGTCCTCACCAGACTCAGAGTTCATAGGCATTAGCAGTTTGCATCAAAATCGACTGAAAAATGAAAGTTTTAGGTCCACCTTGTCCTAGTGTGAGTCATTTCAGATGAGCTAGTCCTCCTTTAAGCCACACCATGCTTGATTCTAAAACAATTGCTTGGTTTAGCTAGACCTTAAGTGCTTCAGCCAGGAAGATATACTGGTCAAGAATTTTTTCTTAATGTCTGCAGATAAAGAGACAAGCAGGGCTCAAATGGCCACCCTTTCCTGCAAGTGCACGGTCAGGAGACTCGTGTTTGTCAACTGTGCAAATGTATTTTTTAAGGTTTGATTTTACAATTTTTTGAAAAAGTTTTTTTAAATAATCAGTCCCAATAGAAAAGCTTACCTTCTTTGCCCACCTCATGCCATTGCTTAATGATATGAACAGCTCATTGCCTTGCTAATGAATTTATAATGGTGATACATCGAAGTTTAAGGGAATTACTCTCTTTTGTTTAAATGTGTGCTTCCTTCAAGTGCGTATTCCCTGAGGCCACTTCTCTAACCAGTAAATGCTGTTGAACTTCAGACAAATCCTTATTTCAATTTCTGTTGTATTAGCTGTAGCTCTGAGTATTCCTGACCCAGATTTGAATGGGGTCAAAGCTAGTTAGTAGATTTCACACACAAACTGAGTGTGCCTCAAAGGGTGGCTGCTCACCCCAGCAGTGAAAGAGAACCCAAATACTGCCCAGAAACCTGCAAAAGCCAAGTAGAATGATTTCCTGGAAAACTAAACCAGTCTCTAATTTTGTGGGATGCTAAAATGCCTCATGGAAGTCATCGGAGCTCAACTCCTTGAAGCAACAACCTCCTTTTAAACAGCCTCATCCTTTGTAAGTTAGTCACTGATACTTTTCTCCTGGAGGACTGAGAGAGTGAGCCAAATGTCCCTCAACACCTCAGTCAGTGGGTTCAACAGCTCCAGGCCTACTGCACACCACAAAGCTTCTTCCAGACCTCATGGCTCTCAAAGGCAGCTTGCTTGTCTCTAGCAGTCCTTCCTTATTACACATCCCAATGCAGTCATCCTCACCCATGATAGGAAGCTGAAGGTATATCGTTTCCACAAGGGGATATGCATAATAGATGTGGTGAATTTTAATATAATTAATAATTTATACACAGAAAAATCCCCTAATACAAAATTAATTTTGCCTTAAGCTTTCCTGTTTTTTTAAAAAAATTTTAACTGCACCTATCTGATGAACATATTAATACAAGGCAGCTCCAGTTTTGCATGCAATTTCACTCTCACTTGTCCTGAATGTCTCACTAGGTCTTGAAACCTACCACTTGCCTTTAATGTATATCTGTAAGTGTGAGTTAATGTTGATCTGCAAAGGACTGACTTCAGATGAACTTCCAGGAGTTCAGCTCATCCCGGCCTCAAAGCCAGAGTTACTCAGCACAGACTGTAGGGTGAAGTGTCCTGACCTGCCAGTGTGGTTTGGCCCTAGCTTGTTGGAGAGGACTGTTTGGGGTCATGGATAATTCATTCACTCTGTGCCATTCCAACCCAAAATGTCTGAAAGTGTTAAAAAAAAATATATATATATATCTTACAATGCAGATCTCATTGTTTTCCCACTATGTTGCCTATGGTGAGATGTGGAGGACAGGACTAAAAGATCTGTGCATGGAAGTGAGTAGCGTGGAACAGCTGTATGCTTAACAGCATTTGATTTGCAGTCACTCATTCATCCCTTTCTGTGTGCTTGCTCTACAAGAGTTCCCTGTCCTTCTGCTCTTCAGACACTAACACTATTTACTCTTGGTATTAGAAGAACTGACAGGCACTAGAGCATGATGATTTAAAACAAAATAAAAGGAGGTTACACTTTATTACACAGCTGCACATGCCTGTATACAGCCCTGTAAATACAGCAGTATGAGTTCATCTGTGTGAGTTTATTTGACAGCCTGTAATTCTAAATGGTGTCTAGTGCTCAGAGGGTACTCAAGAAATAGCTACTGATTTTTAATTTTTTTTTTTTTTTGAAAACAACAGTATTCACTGCTAGTCTTAAAAAAATCTCAACTTACCTTGTTAGATGCCTACTTAATTCATGAACTTCCATTTCAGTGCTTTTAAATTCATTAAGTTCTTTTCGAATGGCTGCCTGTAAGAGACAAATAAGCTCATAAATATATAAATGAGAGAGATCAAAATAAGTTCACTTTGTTCACAAAGCATTATATTTTTAATAAAGCGAAGCAGATAACATTATCAGAGAGAGAAGACAACATAAAAAATTTTTAAATGTGAAAAGGAAAAAAATAAATGTTCTAAATTGCATTAAGGGAAGAGATAAATGCTTGAGTGGGATGGATCAATTTGGGAAATAATACATGTAGACAATGCCGATAGTCCCAATATTGTAGACAACACTTAATAAGTTGCAATTTGGACTTATTATGTAAACACTTTCAAGTACAAAATCCAAATTAGCACAAGCATTAGAAAAAAAAAAAAAAACTTGCACCAGAGTTTTTCAGACACTGTGCTCTGTTTCAGAGCTAGACTGTGAGTAAACTTGGTGTTGCTGGGTCTCACCAGACTCATATTTGAGATATCTCCCCTCTTTATGTGGTCCTGAATTTCCTCTAGTGAAGTCACCTAAAGGGGCTGAGCTTGCTCGAGAAGGAAGGGGATTGGCACTGCTTCCCTGGTCCCTTCTCTCTGCCTTGGATGTGCCCCTCTGTCCCCCTCCTCTGTTCTGCCCCAAGCTCTGCCATGTGCTGAACTGATCTGATGCTCTAATCCAGCAGAAATTCTATTCAACATCAGCAGGAGAACTGCTTACCTGTAGCCTCTGCGGTTTGTCCACTGGGGAAAAGAAAACTAGGGATGAGTGACAGGAAGGGAAATACTGAAGAACAAGGGGTGACTTGGAGGGATTCAGCTTCTTGGTGGAAAGGGAATTCAGCAGAACTGGCTCACGTTCCCAAGTCCCAAACTGCAGGCTTCTCACAGCCCTGTGATATCTGTAGCTCATAAGTGGGCCTTGCTGTGAATGCATAGAGAGGACGTGCAAGGTTCTGCTGTGGCTGAATGCTCCCATGCCTTCAAAGCGTGCACCACTGCTGAGAATATTGGAATCAGCGGTTGAAAGCAGTATTTGTGTTTCCCAGGAATTTTTCTTGATTAAGGAAATCTAAACCAGTATAAAGAGCATGAGCCCATAACAGGGCTTCTGCAGCAACCATTGATCCATTCACCAAGTACCTTTGCTTGGACAAGTCCTAAGTGATAGATTGATAGATCCTGTGCATGTGATCTACAGAAAAGGTCCCTTTTTTTTTTTTTTTTTTTTTTTTTAACTTTGGAAATGTCTGTCAGGCTCTGTCTCCATCTATCAGGGCAAAGAGATGGTTATGCTGCAGCTACAGGGCCTGCCTTTAGCAGACCAATTTGCTGCTTAAGCAACTGTGAAGGAGGCCATACAGGCTGCTGACTCCCACAAGGTCTGAAATCTATTACCCCCTGCATCCCTCAACTGCTGGTAAGATTTAGAAGTGCCCTTTTCATTCCTCCAGCAGTCAGACTTGGTAAAGACGAAGCCAGACTGCACACGGTTCCCCACATCCAGCACACAGAGAAAGATTTACTGAGAAACAGAAAATCCCAGTACTAAAATCTATTTTTGCAATAAATCTAGCCTGTGCTGACCAATGAAGGCAGTCACTGAATCAGAGTTTTGGAAGAAAATAATCTTTTATAGGATGTTGCAGCTTTGTCAGATATTTTAGAGTTGGTTGCAATTTGGCTATTTTTTTGCAACAGAGGACATGGTGGGGAAAGCAGGTGCTCTGAATGGCACAAATCAGAATACCAAAATGTGAAAAAAGAATATGTATCTGCTTCTTTATGCCAGAGGGGACTTTTATATTAGAATGACAAACATATTTTCTTCTTCTGCTTTGCTGAGAAAAGGTTGATTTGGAGAACTTGAGCCCTTTGATGTGTGTATTGACCTTACACATGTATCATAAAAAAGTGACTTCAAAATACTTTTTCTTCATATTGAATCCTTTACAAGGCTACATTTAATAGTGATCCTCAATACTTGGTCTTTTCACAGATGCAGGATGAGAAAAGACCTCGCTGGGCACCATATCTTTTGCCTTACCTGGTGAAGTCTCTCTATGCTTTTCATCCCAGACAGAGATCTCTCAAAGATGGCAAACTGGTTGGAGCTTTTTTCCCCACCTCATCTATCACATGGGAGAAAATAACTGATAGGTTGGCTAAGTCAGTTGACTGAAATCTTGTCCAGTGTGGTGTGGTGAAATGGGAAAAGCTAATTTAGCCCACTATGTCACAGGCTGTGGACAGTCCAGAGGAAGGTTATTTTTTTTTCCTTTTTTTTTTTTTTTTTTTTCCTCCAGATTAGTTTATGCTACATTTACTTATCTGAAAACTAAACTGAAAAGGGCCTCTATCAAGGAGAAAAACGGTGGTTACAATGGTCAATTGGTTAAATTAAACAAATAAAACTGGCTGTCCTTTCCTCCGAACAAAACCAAGGACACCACAGATGAGTGGCATGGCCAGGATTCCTGCTCCTTTCTCCAAACACTGGACATCATGGTCTCCATCACTGCACAAGTCCCACAGCAAAGACATACACAGGGCTTAAATTCAGGTACCGGCATGTCTTTAAAATTACATGGGCATCATACTGTGACTGTAAAGCACAGCAGTCACCAGCCAGGCTCATAGTCCTCTTTTCTTACAGCTGTCATAAAGCATTTAAATCTTCTTCCTTCTTCTTCTACCATTAAAATCCTCAGGGTGCTAGCATTTTCCAGCAATTTAACTCTTCTTCACCTGTGCCAACACTAGAGGCACCACTTTGTGAAGGTTCCACCGATGTTCAGAGGACAGTATGCTCAGTACCATGAATACCTTCTTCAACTGCAGGGCTCATGAGATTTCTATTTAGTGGTTAAAATAATCTGTGGGACAGGGCAGGTATCCTGAGCAAACACCTCTGTCTTAACCCACTAGGGAGAAGTTACCTGGCTTCAGTGGGGTGGAAGTGCTTTTGCCAGTTTGACCTGCTGGCATTTTTGCACCTAGGCCTGCTCAGTTCTGTCAAGGGCTGCTGTCACACTGCACTCTTAGGCCTGTCATGTGGAAAAACACTTGCAGGTGCTCTCAGCTGGCAGGATTATGTGGCAAGACAAATAAATACTACAGGGCTGCCATCAACACTTTTCCTCAAAGGCTCTGATATTCTCTCCTCTCTTCAGATGGTATAACACTGCTATGTTTCCACACATATAGGAGCATTCTTGCCACAGATTTATAACTCAACAAACGTTGTGAACTGAGAAGAAACCACTTTGTGGTGGGAAGGGAGCTCACAAGGGATTCTCTCCCTTGATGGCTGTGGGACCCGAGGGGTGCTGTTTGCCACACCATGCTCTAGCTATTCATGACATGGCTTTCCCCAAGTTGCTTCACTTACTTTGTCAGCGGCTGTGAGTCGTGTCCAGGGTTTGTCTGCCCTCCTATCGTAGTCCTGTGCGTCTGCCACTTCCACATAGTCACTGAAGCGGATGAGGATCTTCCTCTCACGTAGCTCTTCTACTGTAGGCCTTTGACTCAGCTGCAGGTTTGAGGAAAGAGTGCAAAAAGACATCAGGACTTTCTTCTTCCCTGCAAAATGTTGTTTGTTGATCTGTTTTACTACAACCATCGTTGTCATACCAAGAGGGTTCAGACATTCCTGGTACTGTTGTTTTTATATAACCTTTCACAGACTTGCTACCTGGGAGATAATCTGTTGCTTGCTACAGCACTTTGTTTTTCATCCCACCTTGCTTCTGGAGCAGCACACTGTTGTTTGGGTAGCAGCTGTGGCTGGAGACCCTGATCCCTGGTTGAGGTTGATCACCCCTGGCAGAAATTAGATGTAATGTAAGAAACATAGTGCACCAATGTCTCAGAAAGAGATGAAGACCACAACAAAACTTTTGACAGCGTGTACACTCCCCTGCCTTGAGCTGCTGTGTGTGCTTTAGTACTGCCTGAGAAGAGTTAGCCACAGGAACAGAGCATTTCCTGCCCTGAATTATATGCAAAAAGTGACAAACAACTTTCCTTACCATTCTGATACTCCCCAGACTTCTCCTTATGTCCTGAAAAGGTGGGCAGGATGATGACTATTGCTTGCTGAACTTTTCACTTTGTGCTGCAGTTCAATATTATGTCACAGCATATTTGACTTTAACAGTTTATATTGCATACTACAAGCCAAAGAAAAAGTTACAAGGGTGAAGTGTATCATGTCAAGAAAGCCTCTTCACTGTTCCAAAGCCAGTTCTTTCGAATTGCACAGCAGAATGGGCAGCCACAGTCAAAAATATTTTCTCAAATTAAAAACAGTAGTGTGCTGGTAGTCCACATACTGTCCAGCCAGTTACATGGCCAAGGACAGATACTGTTTTTTATGGATCAATTCTCCTTGGATGCACAGCTTGCTGGTTAGTATCAAGTGGAATTACATAACTGTTTCTGAAGAAAGGTACTACAGATGTGTGCACATGGATGTACATAAGGTGCTAATCCTCCATTAGTGAAACATCTGTAATCATATTACCAGGAAAAACAATCACATCCTGCTAACAATTAGCTAGACAGTATATCATGCTATTACTACCATTAGAAAAAGTTTACTTTGCAATGCTTCACTCTTGTGACCATGTACTGGGTCTGGCTGGGATGTTAACTTTCCCTGCAGCAGCCCATACAGTGCCATGCTCTGCACTTGTAGCTAGAACAGCAGCGGTATCACACCAGTGTTGTGTCTGCTGCTGAGAAGTGCTGGCACAGCACCAGGACTTTCTCTAACCCTCCTGGGGGGTGGGCAAAAAGTGAGAAAGAAACATCACCAGGGCAGCTGACCTAAACTAACCAAAGAGATATTCCATACCATATGATGTCACACTCAGCAATAAAAGGTGGAAGAAGGAGGAAGAGGGGAGGGGTGGGCTTTCATTGCGAAAACGTCTGTCCTCCTTGCGAACACCGGCTACGTGCGTTGAGGCCCTGCTTCAAGGACATGGTCAGGCATTGTTCATTTGCGGGAAGTAGAGAATCATTTATTTCCTCTGCACTTCCACATAGCCTTTACTTGTTTTGTTTTTGCTGTTTCCTTTCCCCCTCCCTTCCCCTTTCCCTTTTTCCCTTTTTCCCTTTAGTTGAATTGTTAATTAATAATATTTCCTTAATATATATATATTTTTCCATTTAATTAAATTATCCTTATCTTAACCCGTGAGTTGTTCTTTCCTTTACTTCTTCCCCTCCTCATGTGAAGAGGGGGAGTGTGAGAGCGGTTGTGGTGTTCAGCTGCCTAGCACGGTAAAACCACCTCAGACCAGTGAAGAGTTAAGAAGTAAATAAAACACTTGAGACTCTTTTCTGCAAAGGCAATTAGGCTCCTGAATGCAATTCCACCTACATCCCAAATTAAGTATCTCAGGTCCTTGTATTTCATCTCTCAGATGAATATTCTGAATTCAGACAGGATGCTAAGTAGAGGATGAAAAAATTGTGAGATCACAAGAAAGAAGCCTACTTCCCTCCATCATCCAAGTGCTGATGCAAGTTTGTTCTATCACTCCAACCTGCCTCTGCATTTAAGTTCCTGTGTGATTGGCCTTGCAATGGATGGTTGCCTCTCTCTTCCCTTTTTTTTTAAGAAAGGGTTGTTCCTAGAGGTGATAGTAGGGCTACTTTCCTTACACAGATAGTTCTGAACTCTCACTCACGAAGTGAGTTCAAATGTATGTAGAGAGTCTGCGAAGCTGCATTAATGCCCCATCTATGAGCTGCTCAGGAGAACAGGAGCCATGCTCTACCCCTCCTGGCTACAGCTGAACTATTTTGCACACACAGGATAGAGAGAAATCATGGGAAACAAACAAACAAACAAAAGAAACTGTGTCAAGGAGCACTACTCTACACTCTGCCACGTAATGCCCTTGCCTAGGACAACAGGCATAGATCAAGTTGCAGCTTCGTGATTCATGTATTGTCTCCAAAGTAATTTTAAGGTAAATTACAACATTTAATATGGGAAAAAAACTCCTTGCTGTTTTGAAAAAGTACAAATTAGAAACTTATGAATACTGCAAAAATCTTAAAACTAGATAGATTTCTCATACATACCATCTTTTGTGGGAGGCATGAAGAGTTATGGGAGGAGCTGCTCTGCATGTGTTTGTCACCCAGGATTTACAAACTTCCTCTTATTTCCTCCAAAAGCATCCCAAGAAAAGCCTTATTTTATGTATCTGTGTTCAGGCCAGTCATACTCTAGTCAGTCAAATAGCACATTTATGCTGAGGTCAATAAGAAGCATTCCTTTCTGAACTTAGACTCCATGTTTTGGTCACCTTTGTTTCACAAGCAAAATGCATATGCAGCTGGTATAATTAAAATAAATAAATAAATAAGCCAGAAAAACCAGTGGGTGCAATAAAATAGATTATAGATTTAAAAATGTAATTTTTAACTCTTCATACAAAACAGAATTGCTTCTTCATCCTGCGACCCTGATACCTAAACCTAAGTTACCTGGAAGCCAAATACACAGTACAATTAACAGATGGGCTTTTAACAAAAGCAAGAAATACAAACTTGTACCAGGCCTGGTGTATAACCACAATTATGCTGTGAGTGAAGCTTCTCTCTGTCCTACAACTCCTATCGAATGTGATTTCAAACTGCTAGTTTTTTCTATCAGCCCTAGTACTAGGAGCTGGCAAATTTGTTGGCACTGATGCATTATTATTCAGATAGCACAGCAGAAATTTTCTTCCAATTTTTCTTTTAAATCTATGCTCAGGCAATGCAAATGGAGAAAATCTTTATACTAAAATAATATTATGATTACAGCCAAAAATTTCAAAGGGCAGGACTCCATCTTTACTTCCGTCATCTGTTTTTTTTTTTTTTTTTTTTTTTTTTTTAAATTAAGGATGAATCACCAATATTACCTGTACACTTTTCAGATTTTATCATTTCAGGACAAAGCCTAGACTCTACTTGAAATCAGAATGTTTTTTTTTTTTTTTTTTTATAAGATGTCTTATTACATGGGGTATGATGGCATCAAGAAAATATGAAATCCTGTCAATTTAACGGTGTTTCTAAATGTCTACAAGGGAAACAATAACTTCTATAAGTTTTTCAATCTGGAAGAGGCCTTTCAAAAAATGACTGGCTCTATTTCACAGCTTCTGTCAACTCTTGACACTAGCTGACTCTTGTGTTTGTGCTCATCTTAGTGATGAGCAAGTTTTTCCACAGGCGAAGGCAGATGACTGCTGATACACTACAATATGCCATGCCAAGCCAATGTCTAGGTGGCATCAAGCATGTAAGAGCACCAGGAGCCACTGAGGCAGTGGTACTTTTGCTGGCAATGTAAATTTACTACTGGTATTTACTTAAATGCAGCACCAGGGTCTTTAACAGCTGATATGGCTTCTGTGGTGCTTTGGGTCTGGGTTAAAATAATAGAAATAATGGTAAATGTTGAGCACCGTATGATAAAATGAGACAAACCTGAGGTAAATTGTTGTGTTCACAAATGCACAAATCCAAGTTAGGTGCATCACCCACGTTTCACAGCACTGAAGTTCATTGCATCCCTTCACTGGGTGTGAAGAATGGTGCACACAGTTATACATGAAAAAATGTCAAGTGCATAAGCACACTATGAAATTTCAGTGTTATTGTGCATTTTTCATTCTTAGGTGATACCTTAATGCAATGCAGACTACAAGCTGATTATTCTCTTCCTCTGAAGTCATATGACTACTGGATACTATTTTTAGCTGCCCTGACTTTGCTTCAGAAACATGCAAACAGTGTAATTTCAAGTACTTGTACACCCTATTACAGTGGTGGTTTCCATCTCTGTTCCCACTGAGCTACTGGGGCAAGTGAAACTCAGAGATGTGGGAATATTTCCAGGGGTGTCGACAAGCTCTGTGGTCGGTGATAACATCAGACTCCTGAGAATGAAGCCATGAGGACTGTAAACAAGTCAGAAAGAACAAAGAAGGGTGATTCAGGAGAGGCCTTGCTGTCTCAAACTGCTTTGTTCTCCAACCCTTAAGACATGGAAGTTGCTAAATGTTTTCTGTTGCTGGGCAAAGTTGTTAACCAATGAATAACCAATGGAAAGTACCACTTGTAGAGCTGATGGTACAAGAAGGGAGCCTGTCCTCAAAAATGTTATTGAAGTTATTGATCCCTAAACTTACCCTGGTGGTTTGTGTGGTCATTACTCCACAGAAACAGAGCAACTAGCTCAAGATGACCTGGGAGGCCCATGGCACAGCAACAAGCAGAAATATGATGCACTGAATCCTATGCCAGTGCTCTTGGTGTAAAAAAAGCAGTCCTTAAATCCACAGCTTACATCACATAGCTAATATATAGCCATAAATCTACATATATTTACATAAATAAACATACACATACACACACAATACTCGATACTATAAACCAAAGTGCAGATATGACCATAATAAATGGAAATAAAGACACTGAGGTGGTTTTTTTTTTTTTTTTTTTTTTTTTTTTTTTTTTAAGCTAATAATAAAAGCTACATTATTTGTACTTTGTACCGCTAGAAACTGCCCTGCCTCCTTTTCATGCCATTGCACAGACTTCTCCTGAGCTGCTAAGCACTGTGGTCTGTCAGTACGTCTGGACTACATGGAACACCCTTACATCTTAACAGCACTAATAGCTGGGCAGACAGCTTTGCAGAGCAGACTCTCTTAAGTGCAAGCATCCATTCAATGTTAGTTCATAATAAGGGTACAGCTCACCTGAGATCTCACCTTGAAGCTTATTTTTATGACCTGTGAGTTATGGTCTCTTGGGTCAAAATTACTTAATGCCACACAATCCTTCATGGACTAACCTGAAAATGAGCTCTTCTTCTGACAGAGAGAATAAGGAACATTTGAAAGTTACAGGAAAAGGACATATCCAAGGACATGATGCAACTGCCTACACAAGGAGGTGGTGCTCCAAGCAGGGAGAAAGGGATTTCGCTTACTGAGTTGACCCCTTGGCTCTCTATAAATTCTCCCAGGTGTTAGAGACACTGTGGAATTTGGAAAATTTTCAAGGGTAACTTGGGAGGCAGAAGTTTTCTTAAAGGATTGGTAGCCATGGTAAGGGTTTCACTATAAAAATATGGCAGAAAGACGGGTATGTTTCTGAAGTATGACAGAGTTTTTTTTCCACTTCTGTTAATGTCAGAGGGGGTGATTCACTTTTTCTGGGTGTGCCACCTGGGCATATACATTTCTATTTATCTATTTGTGAAGATTCGTGAGTTGATGAAAAAAGACTGTTATTGTGAGTCAGCGCATTATTTTAGTGTGAATGAGGATGTAAACTGTTGTCATGGGAAGTTATGCTTTCCTCTATATTTTGGATCACTGGAGATAAAAATGGGCACATTACAATCTTTGATAGTAAGCTAATTTGCAAGGGAAATTTTATCACAAAACCCTTTGTTCTCAGCATGGGAAATGAAGCAATCTAGAGCACTGTCACCAGGTAAAGTGGAGGGAGGTGTTTTGCCATTCTGTTCTTGAGGTGTAGTTGAATGTGAAACGGTAAGTTTGCTCTACTTCAGCCACAATAAAGCTTGTTGCCTTATCACTTCATTGTTGCCTGCTTTGTTACCTCACTAAAATATTATGGTTATTCTTTATGGAAGAAACCAAAGTGAAAAATTACAGAACCTAACTATCAGTGCACACAACCCTCTCTCCCCTTTGCTCCCCACCTTTTGTGATGAGACATAAAAGCAGGATATGTATGAAAATGCCCAGAAGCTCTTTTCCCTCTTTGACTAAATGTTGTTTATCCAAATTAGCAGCTAACCTTTACTGTTTTCTGGCCTTTTCCCTCCTTCCTCTCACCTCCCTCTGACTAGTCACAAATTTCTCAAGAGGTCATTAATTCAAACACTTTGTGCTGATGCAGGCCAGTGGAGGTCAATTAAAGAAAAGACTGAACAGCAAGACGTTTCCCAAGGAGGCTCTCAGGAGTATTTCTGCATTCACTGCTCTCCAGTGAATATAGAGTTTAAGTTGTACTGGCACATGAATTTAATGGGAGCAAAAATTTCAGGCTATTGCATGGGTTTTAAGAAGCAGCCACACCTCATCACTTTCCTTGTTACTACTGCTATGAGATTTTTAATTTTGGAGCTAGACCTCAGTGAAAGCTCAGCTATTGACAGTGTGGAATAGGAAGTAATAAACAGCTCTGGGGAACAGGGAACATGATACTGTTTGAGAGAAGAGAAAAAAGAGTTTTTCTCCTGTTTGCATGTGGTTTGTAACATGTTCTGTTAACGCAGGTGACGACTCTGTGTATGTAATGGAAGTCCTCAGGGGGAGTTCAAGCTCATGCTAACTGCCTTGGCGCTGGGCCAAAATCACCGTACTTAAGAGAGGATAAATTCTTAGTTGTATTTTCTGGGGACCCAGCTATCCTTGTGAAAGGGAATTGGATACAACACTTCTCCCAGAGGGCATCTGAACATTCACAGTCTTCTAATGGGCTTGTGGAGTGTCCGAGACCAGTGTTCAGAGAAATCTCCTATTCTCATCTGTCCCTTCAAATGATACAAGTCCATGTGGCCAGAGCTGCCAGTGGGGCTCTAAGGGAAGGAGCACGGGGTGCAAGGATGTGCGGAACCCATCCATAGGCACTCAGATGGCAGGCAAATACGTTTCATCTCTCCTTCCTCTGGTAGGAGGGCAACAAATTACTGAGAAACTGTACCAAGCAACATTTGCCTCGTTTTTGCTGTTTGAATGGCAGCTGTTCTCTTTCCCCAGTATATTCAGAGTAAGATGAGTCTAAGAGGATGAACAGTGCTTAAAGGGACAGCTTGCTAAAGGTCACTCGACTTCTTTAATATTTTTTTTAGAAATTTCCTGTCCAGATGATGAATTCAACTTGGTATTTATTGCTGACTTTAATATGACATCTAGATCTGGCAAGGTAATCTTAGTTATTACAGTATGTCGAATTAAAACTTATCATCATCATACTGTAACAAAATGTGATTGCTGAAGGAATTTTAAGAATGGCTTTTTAATGGATGAGGAAGTGGCTGTACCCTTGGAATGATACTATTGAAAACTGGGGACAGTAGCAATATCTATAGCGCAAGGTCAAAAGTCTTTTCAGTGGCTTCTGCAGAACCCCCTCCCTTCTTGTTACCAACCATAAATGGTTACAAGAAGGCAATGTGGCGTACCTCCCTTATGTTGAATTCACCCTGCAGGCGTGTGTGTGCATAAAAACTCAGCGCAAGCAGAGAGGTCTACTGGGCAAAACAATTGATGTGCTCAATTAAATTTCTGCCTGATCTGAGTTTTAAAATCCTTTGGTACAAAAGCCTTCAGTACAAATCAACAGAAGGAGTCTGACACTCTGTTGTAGACACAAGAACACATTTGGGACATATTCATGAAAGACAGAACTAGGGGAATAACAACAATTTTGCAGGATTCACTAGGTTCTTGGCATTTCTAGTTGTTATCTATCCACTTACACACTTTATTCACTTCTTTCCTCTAGAGATTGCTGATCTTCTATGACAGTACATTTGGCAGATGAGAACAAAATTGTTTTTAGATCAGGCTTGTGTTTCTTCCATTAAAACTACAATGTGTCACTAGAACAATTTACAATAGTTTAAAAAGTAAGCAAAATCAAACAATGCTAAGTCATGTCACATGTTCACAAATATACTGGAGGGTAAAGAAAATATCTTTTTCTGGTATAAAGCCAAAAAAAGGCTAAAAGGAGTGTGAGCTGGAATGTCACTATGATCACTGAAGAGCAGACTGCCAGGGACTTGGACTGACTTCTTCCTACTTAAAAGCACAAACAAGACAAAGGAAAGAAAACTCAGAAGTTTGCTGAGGTATCAGGGAGCATACACTGTTGCAAGGCTATAGCTGCCTGGGCATTTTTATTTAGCATGTAGGTGTGGCCTCCATCTGCAACAGACAGTTCATTTGCTTTGTACCTTTCCTACAGAAGTGCAGAGGATGGGAACTATATGGTGATAGTGCCAGATACTTTAGCAAGCTTCCACTTCTAAGCGAGCAGATTAGGTATGGGTAGCTTTGCTTTTCATCTATTACAGCTGTTCATCTCATGGCACAAAGCTTTGAACTGGATTCCTGTACTTGTTTACCCTTCAGTGTACAGGGAAAATGAGAAACTGGTAAAACAGCATTTCTAGCCTTTGCACAGAGCTTAAGTCCCACAAAACCTCTGCAATGCAGTTAGATTCTTTTATGTCAGCACTATGAGAGGATGTGAGAACATCCTTGCCATTATTGTCAGGAGTTTAAGTGTTTTAAAAATATTATTGTAGCTCTCATTCTTGGTTCCTGCAGACAAAAGCAGTATCACTCGGTGACACAGAGCTCTGCTAATTTACATGAGCTGAGAATACAGTCTGAGATTTTTAATCATGAAAGAAAACAGTCCAGCTCTCTGAATGTAACCTCTGCATATTCACAGTCATTCTTCAGAGTAAAAGTTTGCAATCATGTAGGTCTAAAAGACTAAGCCACCTAAGAGCATACAGGAAGGGACTGGTGTGGCTCTGTAAGATTGTGAGTTTTTACAGGACTTTTTCCAGCTCTGTAGGTGGAAAATGTGAGTAGTGACATAAAGTTTTTCTGCAGTAATAGGATAGATTGTTGGCTATGTATGTTGGGCATCTGTAGACATTGGTACCAGCTGAGAAACGGAACATGTATATCTGAAATTACTGTTCTTCAGTTTTAAGAGCAAATGACTTTCAATTGGGAGGAAAACCAAAACCAAACAATGGTGTTTACTTCATCCTTCCCTGCCAAAACAAGACTGTTTTCTGCACTATACACCATTTTCCAAGTGTTTGTCTCTATTTAGTTGAAATGCCAAAAGTGTCAATCTCCCCTTCTAGAAAAAGTCTATTTCCCAGTTAAATGCTTTTTAAGGTGGAATTCTCAAATGCAATCTACATTGTTTTAACTTTCTTCTCTCCTTGTAATGTCTTCCAAAGCCATTACATTTACAGATAGCAAGGTAAAGCCAATGGTAGGTTGTGCAACCTTCACTGTGAACCCTTCTGTTTTAAATATTAGATCTTCTTTTCACAGGTTTCAAAATGTTACCGTTAACAGACTGTATAACATTTCACTGTCTGTGCACTTAGACCCTGTAACAGAGGAAATTTATTTTGAAGATTACTTTTAAGACTGGTTTCACACTCTACTTTTGAAAATGGTGCTGCGGAAAAGAAAAAAGTTAAATAATTGTGCAGTAAGGAGAAAGTTATGGTAGTGACTTAGCAGGATTAAAGCTGCTCCTCACCTTACGTGTTAATCTTCTCTTTATCTCTCGTTTTTCCTCCTGCTCCTCTTGCTCATTCCGGGCTGTAAAAAAATTACAAGAATCTCAGGCTGCAGACTTATCAGACATCCACAGTATGCAACAAATAAGCCTCTCTATCTGCATATTAATGTGTCAGGACTTCTCTGATACACAGCATGCCCCTCTGGGACTCTTGACCCTTAGCTACCATGCTTCTTCACACACATCATAAAAAATCTACACAAGCTTCCTTTCCCTGTGCTGGCACCTCTTCATGTGTCGCTTTGTCAAAGGGCCAGGCAATGAGTCAGCCCTTCAGAAACCATTATCTAGTCCACAGGTCTGGTGGCCTTATGGGGCTTAGCTATGATATGGCTGGACTCTGAGAGGTCAACAGCTGGAAAAGGAACACATGCATTTTTTTTTCCTCTACAGAATGAGAATAGAAAGAAAGCTCAGAGTAGGGATGCCAGACAAAATCTGCAACTTCCCATGTCCTGAGCAAAATGAGGAGAGAGTGTCCTGCCTTCCTTTTTGAGCCTTCACAGCACCCTATAGGAGTGTAAAAACACATCCTAGGGGAATCTACTTTCAACATTAGGCCAAAAGATCATGTGCTATAAATTTTTACCAGGGCAAGTCTCATCCATTACCTCTCAAGAGGGTCATAACATCTGACAACACTACCTCTTCTTCAATTTAGGGACAGGCTGTCATATGCATCTTTGTGCTGAACTTTATTGAAAGTCAATAAAATCACAGGTTTCTAGGTACTCAGCTAGGTTTCTTTTTTCAGTGTTTCACTGATGTCAGAACTGCTCGTTACTCAAATCAAGCCCATGCATAGCAGAGAAGAAAAAAGACAACTTATCTACAGGTGTAGATAAGGTTGCCCCGTGTGATTTGGTTTTCAGTCATGCAGGGCTAACTCTCTGCAGAGAAGATACAGACCTCCAAGGCCACTTTGGGTTACGGGGCTTGAGCTAAACAGCTCAACTTTGGACTAAAGTAAATCCAGATTCAGAGACTATGTGGGCAAAGTCACAGAGTAGGTGAGAAGGAGGGCTGGCAGCCAGGTTTCTTGCTGCTCAGGACAAGAGACTTGACATTCCTCACAAGGTCCATCGTGATTGCCCACTGACTTCGGCAGGACTGGGAATTCTTCTCTGAAGTGGACAAAGTGCCTGTCAATGGTATGATGGCTTACAATATGGCTGTTATCTTTAAATGTCATTTTTTCAAACATACTGCTAGCATTTTCTGAAGGAAGGAAACTGATAGTGGAGTAAAAAGATCGAAGACAGCAGGGACTTACAAATGGTTTTTTAAATGATAACTGGAATACCTACACTGTTAAATATGTTTTTCTCTTTCAATGGTTCCTGTCCCTAGTGGGCTGGACAATCTTCTAGCAATTTCTCTTCCAGCAATTTTGTTCTTCATTTTGTGTCTCAAAATTTGAGGAGCTGGCATTACAAATACCCGTGCACAGGAACAGGGCCATTAATAAATCCTTGTAAGATTAGGCAGAGAGCATGCTAAATGGAGTCCACATGGCATCTGGGCAGAACTGAAAGCATCTGAGGAGTTATGTATAAAATTTAGTCAAGTCATTTTTATACTCGGCATACAATGCCTTTCTTTTCTCCTCACTTCTCAGCCCAGCCACCCACCTTCAGAGAATATCTCAGTCAGGTAAAACCTGGGAATTAGAAATACATTCTCTGTAAACAGAAAGTCCTATTTGTTTAATATTACTTAAGTTGTGCTGATCTTGTGAAACTACATAACTGTTGCTTTATTTTGTGTTCAGGAGATGCTTTGTTCCTCTAGGGGTGTGTGGGGGCACAATTTTCAGGCCTAATTTCTGTACCAGTGTGAAATGTCCCCCAACACAGCCCAAGACCATCAGAGACCATCTAACCATCATTTTTGTGAGGAATTTTATGCAAGCCTGAATGTACCAGGTTGACAAGTGAAGTACTTGTATTCATCACAGAAGTGGTACTGGAGGATCCAGATATTCTTCCTCATACAGTAATATGGCCTGTAGGTGTTAACTGCAAAAAGAGCTGTTCAGTCTTCACGCTAACCCTGCAGGTCTAGACCCCTCTGCACTGTGTGCTTTTGATGTAAATAAGAGACAGTGCACTGGGTACATTTCAGTGAAGGACCCTTCAGGTACCATTTCCCCTGCTTCTGGTTTTTCTGCTGTGGCTGCTACAATCTCATTGCTTCTACCAGTGAGTAGTGGTACTTGTACAGTGGACTCCTAGCCCTTGTAATTCAATATAGACAACCATCTCATGAGTATTGCAGCAGCATGGAGCTAGGAAGTGATCACTTCCCATATAAAGACTCAATGCATAACTGCATTTTGCCTTGTTTCTTCCCTTCAGAACTGGCAATAATATGGGTACACATGCCACAGGAACATCATGGTACTGAACAAGACTACATCAAGGAAATTTCAGCTTTAACTGCAGAGAAAATCCTACCTGGGAGCATGCTTTTTTATTTTATTTTATTTTTTTAATTTTTTGGTGATGTGTGTGTGTGTGTTGTGAACTGGGCTTTTGCAAACCACTTGACCTGCTTACACAGATAATTTATTATTATTCATTAATGCATTCCATGTCTCTTTTTCCCTAAGCTCCATGATATTTATCCTAATTTTCTTTCTTAGAAATCTACGTGAAAGACATGAAACAATTCTGTAAATATAAACAGACACTGTTTATATTTACTTGTTTAGAAGTGGAGCATTTTTGTGTATTTTTAAGATCATGTTTGAATCGATCGTTGTCCTGCTGTGCTTCACCAAAAGTTGGGATGTATTGGAAATACCACATTACTTTTTTGCTGTAATTATGAAGTTGTTTGTCTACCAAGACAGAAGTTTTGGGGCAAATCTGTGCTTAGGAAGGAACCATGTTACAAAAATTCCATTTAGGAAATAAAATACAGTTCTGGATTCAGGGCAATGTTTTCAAACACATCCATGTCATTTAGGAGACTTTATTCAATTCAGAAGGAAACCAATGTGACTCGGGATAATTCCCCTGAACTACAAGACAACTTGGATCACCTGTATGACTGCAACACTTTGCAGTGTGACCTTTGTGAATCTCTGTAATGCACCCAGCTTTGGTGATGCTACTTCTCTGCTGATGCTGGGTCAAACACTGTAGACAGAGCAGCTGCCTGAGACCCACTCCACACTTCCCTAAGCTCCTGGCAGCCATGCTCACCAGTGCCAGGGTGGTGATTACTGGTAACGTACCCGTGCCAGGCGCTGCATGACGTGTTGGTTCATGCTGGTCGCCAGAGCCCGGATGACAACACGAGCTGCCCAGAGAACTGATCTCTCTCCCCCCTTGCCTGAATTTGGTGTCATGTTGCATGTTCCCCCTCTTCCATCTGTTCTGCAACCCACCTCAAGGCAATCACAACTGGATATGCCACCAATTCCCCCATTTCTGCCCTCTTGAAGACTGATTTCTCCAGCTGCTGGAATGGGAGGTAGGAATAGATGGTAGCAGTTATTTGAACAACAGTAGGCACATTATGGACCTACTTAAGGAGACACTATGGTATTTTAAGGTACCAGTTAGGAATACTTTTTTCTGTATTCATTTTTTTTTTTTTTTAATTTTCCTGGAATGATGGATATACTAACCTTAAAAGAACTTGTTTCTTTTGTTCTCTATTTCCAAAGAAACAACACCTTGATAGACAGTTTGTACGTTTTTTTTTTTTTTTTTTTTGGTTTTTTGTTTTGTTTTTTGTTTTACATTCAAACACTTCAATTAGAATAATAAATGGTATTTTTTTTTTTTTTTTTTTTTTTTTTTTTTCCTATTCATTCATGAGATTACAAGATTTGTGCAAGAGTCAATCCTGCTTCTCTTGAAACTGGTGGCAATGTATCTTGTAACTTAGCTCAGGCTCTCTGAATGTTAGTCTATCTCTTTAAAACATCATTTAATATTTTGAAGGTCTACCAGTAAGTTTTTGGCTGATTTAAAGGAAGAGTTTCAGGGGAATATTTCAGGGGAATTATCCCAAGTAACATCAGTTTCTTTTTTGAATTAAATAAAAATTCTGCCTAAGTCTAGATAGCTGTGAATGTTTTTAGGAAAATTAATCAAGCCATGCTCTAATGGCTTTACTAACTTATAACACGATGTTCATATCTGTGTGACAGCAGAATAAAAAGTTTTTTCATGATGACCCTCATTTTGGAACAGGACTTGCAAAAAAGATCCGGTGTTTGTTTTCATTCCCTTGGGCTATTCATTCATATGAATTTACTGACTATGATTTTAATGAATTGTTTCTACAGGTATAAATGTTGCTATAGACTTGCACACATTTATGATGCGCTTTATTGTTGTTCATGATGCAAATATAGAATAGCTGATGTTTTATAAAACACACACACAATATATATCTAAACTAATGCAATCTAGCTGGATTCAGATTAAATGTCAGTAGTATCAGGACTTACGTTTCAGAATGTTCCTCTGCTCCAGTTCTTCAGCAGTCGGCCTTTGGCTCAATCGTCTGCGAAAAAAGCCCAAGATCAGTTTTTGGACCATATCACATCCTCCTCAGCTCACTGTCTTTAAGAGTTATTTTGGGATGTGAAAGGCAGAGCAGAAAACACTGACACTGCTCCATTATGTACTCAATAAGTTTGGACCATGTGTGACACAGACTATGTTTTGCTTTCACATTTTCCCCTGTTTTCAACCCATGAAAGACAAGCTACGTTATGTCATCTTAGGCACAGCACTCCCACCCCTATTCCAGGCAGAGATTCTGGGAACTAAGCTACACAGATGTCTTCACTGAATTTCTTCCTCCTATGCCTGCTTCCTGACTCGCACAAGTATTTAC
This sequence comes from Nettapus auritus, assembly GCA_011076525.1. Classification (NCBI taxonomy): domain Eukaryota; kingdom Metazoa; phylum Chordata; class Aves; order Anseriformes; family Anatidae; genus Nettapus; species Nettapus auritus. The sequence continues at coordinate 65,319,556 of CM021766.1, read as the reverse complement.
AGCTAAGACCCAGCTAACCCTCTGCCTGCCCTCTTGCAAGCCTCCTGACTGTGCCCAGTTTTTGAATATGCAGGCCGTCCACAGAAAAAACAAGGGACAGTTTGGCAGCACGGAGGGCTGAACAATAGCAGCCCTCTTCCTCCACACCCTCACTTCCCTTCTCCTTTCGTGACTTGTATTAAAGTTTAAAATGAAGGATCAGCGTGATTTGCGAGTCAACCTGTAAAACAGAGTCACCACAAACACAATCTAATTATAGATGGAGGCCCTGAGTGCAAAAACAATGAATATTCAGAATACAAAGCAAGGGAGAGACACACAAAGGGCTATTAAGAAAACAAAGAAAACCACTGTGATGACATCAGAAGTCAACACTGTTGGGTCTGCTCCTGCTCTGCTCCAAGTCAATAGGAGTTTTGTCAATGGTGCCAGTGACAGGACAGAGCCTTCTCTTCATTCAGACATCGCTGTTCAGAGAAGCGATTTGGGGTCCTGCTCTCTATTTACCAACTGCTCGGCTGGTTGGCTCATGAGGTGCCCTGTGAGGTACCAGGTACTGACAGGAACTGTGATATGAGGTGCATGGCCTCATCTTCTCTGACCAGTGCTTCCTACCCATCAGAGCCCAGAAGCCCGCTGACACTGGGCTGGACAAGGGGTGTCTGACAAAGGCTCCTCAGAAGCTCAGTCACTGCTCAGAGCTGTGACACATCCCCAGCCGCCTCAAGAGCCAGAAGCTTATGAGTGCACTAGTTCAGTACCCCTGCTTTGCTCAGAGCAACCTTCTGATGGTGCATGGTGCTCAAGGCTGAAGCACAGGAGATGTGTAGCAGCCTTACCTCCTACATGAAGGCAGAAGTTTGGGCAGCTAATTTTACACATCTTGAAGATTTCCACCAGCAGAGATGATACTGGCCATACTGCCTTTGCTGCCATTTTGCACCACTGAGACAAAACAGCAGAATATGGCTCTATTCCAGCAGAGAATTTGGAGTGACTGGCTCTGTTTCTTTGCCATGGCAGATAAAACATTTACCCCATTGGAAAAGTGCTGATAGTGACAGAAACTCAGCCTTAATTCAGAAGTAAAGAACGTCTGTGAAGTACATTGAAGACAGAAGGGCTATTTCAGTGCTTGCCATTACTGTCCTTAAGATACAGTAGCTGTTGCTAATGGGATGCTTCACCGCAGTTCTAAGAAGAAATTAAAGCTACCTTATTTCTATCAGCACACGAGAATCAAGGAGAGTAGGTTGCCAAGTTTAGCCCCACTATGTATGTCTGCAGAAACTGAATTATATAAAGTTTTTAATCCACCACACTGTGATACTTCTCAAGAGGATGTGTCAGAGGAATGTTAAGGACAGACTCCAGACATCCAGCATGCAGCTGCACTTCTACAGAAACAAATATAATGCAACAAGAAAAAGGAGACATCAGCCTGAAAAGAAGGCTTCCAAAAAAGTCCTCCTCTTTCCCAAGAAAATGCTGATTAAAAGATTCAGCTTACAGTTCTGGTGAAAATAGTTCACCTGGAGCATTTCAAACAAAAGGCAGAGGTTTTATCTATCCACATGAATGATTTACATAAAAGAGCAAGTCCTCCACATATTTACTTCCCAGTACCTGCTATGAAGTAGAATCTTTTAAACAAAGCTTTTACTTCACTGTGTTATTGCTTCCACACATGAGGACAGGGGTTTCCTCCAAGTATGCCCTCCATATTATATGTATTCCCCATTCCTGTTCTGCTCAGAGACCTACGGACTGTGGGGTTCTTCCCCAAGACACCTGGTAGGGCCTCTAATGAAAGCTCAACAGAAATAGCCGTATTTCCCATTGAGAATCTGTTTATTTTATGATTTATTTTATGATCCACTTTTTTTCAGGCTGCAGTGTACTCTTGCCTAAATGGTAACCATAATCTTCAAGGGATATAATAACATGGCAGAAAAAGCCATGATATTTTTGATAGATACAGTCTGGATATCTGAAATTATCCACATTCATGGGTTGTAGATCATTTCTGGACTCTTAGATATGCAAGAATTTTTAATAGTAAGACTTAAGCAGTAGGAAGAGATAAAGTAACTCTGTAGTTTAACAAAATCATGACCAGTCTTTACAGAGCAAGCACAGCTGAAGGGTGAAGAATGTAATGAACAGAAGCTCTGGAGGTGCCTGGACTCCAGTACCACTGTCTGCTTTTCATTTCCATGAACTGCTGCTCCATTCCCATTTCCATCTCCTATTGGATTGATTAAGCCTGATCTCACTCCTTTATTGAGTCCCTCCCTGATAAGCAAATCAGGCAAACCCAGCCTCTTCTCCAGTCCTTCTTTTATAAGCTCTCACAATGATTTCTTTTCTTCATCCCCTGCTCTTTTCATTTCATTTCTTCTCCTGTTTTCACAGTGACTTCCACCCCCAAATCTTTGGGCTTCACAATCTACTCCACTAACTCCTCAGAACTGCTTCCTTTTAGTTCTTACTTTTTGCCTCTTAACTTTTGGTTTTGCCAGATGTTGGGCAGCTGTTAACATTACCATCTCTGAAAATATTACAACTAGGTACTGAAACTGCAAATCAAGAAATATAAACAGCTCTTCCTTTGTTATCGTGGCTGCAAAGATACATTTTTTTTTTTTTCACACCAAATTTCAATATGCCATCTCCAGTGCACTGTTGTGATCTTGGCAAACACTAGGTGTGATACCTCCACTCTTTGTCCTTCCCTCCTGTGCTGCCTATAATGAAAATATTAATGAAGCCCACCTAGCTTGCAGAGGTTGATTTCATTGGTTTGATTGCTGGATTGCTGCTGTGCCTTATTTCATTTAACATCACAGGGGTTGCATGAGGCTGTTGAGAGGTGAAAGGTCAGGTAACAAGTGTCTAATTAGCAATACAATCAGGATAAACAGTAGAAAAAGGAGGTGAAGAAAAAAGCATTGGCAGAGCCTGATGCAACAGCAAAGAAAAGATGTGTTTATGAAAACTGTAAGAATCAAGTGGGATGCATGGTGCTGCTACTGATCAGAATAGCAACTCTGGTTGTTTTGTGGAGCTATAGGAGTTTAGGTAGGTATCTAACCAAGGAAAAGGCAGATCTTAGGAGCAACAGCCTTTCAACAGTTCTTTCTATATTTAAAGACCCTATGTAAACACACTTTACTATATGTGAACATGCTTAACTGTGCCATGCATACAGTTTTGCAATAAGCATCAGGTATTCAAGAGAATAGGGAAGTCTGCTTCATGTAATTTGTGCTTTGCAAAATTATGTCTGTTTTATACTTCACATGTTTTTGCAATATTGTCAATAGCGGTTTTGTAAATACACTGACAAAGGTTTTCCTACAAAACAAACAAACAAACAAACAACAAGCCTTCCTATGATTTATGTTGATATTTAAGTCCTTTCTAGGACTTCACTGAAAAAATAATATCCAAGTGAGATTGTCAGTGAAAAATAAAACAGATTGCTCAGATTTATAAAAATAAACTTGGCAGAAATTTGATTTTCTGAATTAATTCCCTGCATGATCAAAACATACCACACTACTTGTGCTAGAACTATACAACACTCATCTTTTACTAAGGGCTTTGCATGGTGTTTTTCTTTTTTCTTTCTTTCTTTCTGTTTTTTTTTTTTTTTTTTTTTTTTTTTTAAACTTGTCTGGGCTGAGCACATCATAGTGGATGAGCAGGAGTTTGGGGACAGGAGGGACAATTGCATGTAAAGTCAACTGCCACTGATTAAAAGCATTGGCTGGTGGGGATGCAATCACTTCAGAGGAACGAAAACCATTTTAGTTCAATTTCATTCAATTTTCACTGATGGATGCTATGTTTGGAAACTGCACAGCAAACTCAGAACTCAGAACGGGAAGTTCCTGCTCAATGTGACAGTATCCAGTGTGTGCAATAAAAGGAAAAAGTGGCTGTAAAACTATCCAGGCAACAGAAAACACTTGAACTAAGAGCCCACACAATGATGCTTAGCTTGCTCTGCAGTGTGGTCATACCCAGAAGCTCTCTCAGGACTTTGGCCAACTAGCTGTTGAGGTGACAGTCAGATTTGCCCTTTTGTCTTGTAACACATCTGAAGCAAGGTGCTCCTGGCTGCCTAGGATATCACCCTACTAGGAGTCATGGGTTTTATCTCTGTAATCTCTTGTGGATGAGTTCTGAGAAAGAGATGGTTAATGCCAGCCGGCACCAGGATGGTGGTTTCTGGATATCAGGAATTACTTTTTGCTTCTACCCTGAGGGCAAGAACATTTAAGAGTTTATTATGGGGTCATCTGTAAGTATAATGGTATAATGGCTCAAAACAGAACAGGCCTTGCTGGAAAATGTTGCCCTGTTTACTTGCCAGGCTTGTTAACTCATAGAGTTTGTAGATTCAAGAGGCAGAACACAGAAGTTCTGCAGTGTTTGAATGGTGACATCTGGTGTGTCAGTACAAGAGCAGTACTGATAGGCAAACAGGTTACAAGTGGTCACAATAGGGCATGCTGCAGTATGGCAACACCAAAATATTTTGGAGCCCAGCCATGCTCACAGACTGTTCCTATGGCATAAGTCACTCTGACATAAAGTAACTTCTGAGCACAGTGGGGCATAGCCTCTGGAGCACCTCTTGAATTAATTCTCTAGATGCAAATCTTCTTACTCAGGTGCATCTGGGTTCATACCACCCTAGAGATTGCTCTAAGAGAGGAGTAAAACAGAGCTGGGCATGTGAGAAGGTAGCTGCTACAAAGAACTACTTGTCGCACAGCTCTTCAGTTGGCATAAATGAACATGACAGAAGCCAGCAGAAATGCACTGATTTACATCTGTTATATAATTCAACATGAGGAAAATTTGATGGCAGTAAAGTGTCTTACTGTTGCTTAATTTAGCTTGCCTTTACTAATAATAATGCTGATAGCAAAGCGATAGAGATGAAATACAGATTACCAGGGGCTCTTTGTACTCCCATGCCAAGTACAGAAAAATGGAGGACAAAAATGAAGGAAAGCTTGCATTTGCTTGTGCCTGTTAACTGTTAGCAGAGGGCAGGAAAAAATACTTCTTCTCCTTATGCCACTGTACAATGAGCAAAAAATATCTGTAAGCTCAGTGGTTCACCTTCCCTGAATTATCAGTCCAGATACTGCCAGCCAGACTTAAGAGTCTACAGAGAACTATCTTCCTCCTAATAGGATTTATAAAATGGGATTAATACAGCTTTATCAATGAGTGAATAAACTGAAAGCATATTAAATAGAAAATCCCTACCCAAAGAGGAAAATATAAGACTTTTACACCATTAAAATTCCTGTACTAGAGTCCATTAAGATGATGGCTAATTTGTAGGACACATTATCTCTTCCTTTAAGCTCTCTCCCCTGTGTGACAAGTCTCCTGGTATCTGTCATGCTAATACTTCTTATAACTTCTTTTCCTGAGAAATTAAGGCAATAAAACCATGAGGAGTCTCTGACACAATTCAGTTGCCATGTAATGACTACTCTCCACTTTCCTGTTGATTTAGAGCATTCAGCCCCTGGGAGATTGTGGTACTTGTGCAGCTAAAAAGAAGCCTGGGGCAATGAATAGAGCAGACCACAGTGGGCAGAGACCTCTGCTCGCCCCTGGTGAAACGGATGAAGCACTACTGAGAGAGAGTTTAGATGAAAACTATTTTACCAACATATTCAGAGCCAATATACAGACTCAGGAAGTGCTTGCTTTTGGGAAAAAAAAAAAAAAAAAAAAGCAACTGGTATGTATCAGTTGAAGATCTAAGTACTTCCTGATGGTGCCTTACTGTCTTGCTGCCCCGGCATTCCAGTTTGCTCCCTGAGCTGCATCACCTGGTCCAGGATAGCTACAACAGTCCCATGTCCTGAAGGAAAAAAGTAGCGCTTCGGCTCAGTGCTTCTTCCTAGTGCACCACAAGAAACACCAAGTAGTCTGGCACATGAACCAACTGAATGGCAGCTCCTATAACATGTCTGCAGTCATGTATCGAAATGGCCTCTGCAAGAAAATCAGATTTTCCACATAAATTGTTCATATTTTAATTTTGGCTCTAAGCAGTCCCTCAGTGTTCCCCAAAATTATGCTTATCCTATATTTTATTTTGTGTTGAGAAAGCTTCAGTACAACTTCAAAGCTCTACCTAGTCTAGATTGCTGTGAAGATTTTTAGAATAAATAATCAGTAAATTTTCTGCTTGGTCAAGCATCTGGATAGTGAAAAATATCCAAATATTAATAGCAAAGGTATCCCTTTGCTTAAAACTTGAAACACGACAATTTTGTTTTTTAATTCTTTAGTCTATGTGAATCTCTTCTTGACTAACAGCAAAAGTAATGCATTCTTTTCTGTTTCAGCTGACCGAAGGATTGATATATTTTGATTTTGATTTACTCTTGGAAAGTTACAAGCTCCCCAAGAAAGAACAGGCTGCCCAGATTAGATCATATTAGATCTCCTGGGTAAAGAGAATCATATTCAAAATGTAGATTCTGATAATTCATTAAGCCTGCATAAAGTTAAAATCTTGCCTATGATATGCAAAACACATTTCCTTAAAATACTTAGATAAAGCAGAATCATCATGGTCCATGAACTTTGCATTTTGTTAAAAATAAAGGAATGACTATACAGTCCTACAACTCTGAGAAGAAACACCTTTTTATACTTGTCTGAATAATGACATGCCCAATTTGACATAAGATCATAGGAGGAGATTCCAGAGAATCTCCCTTTACAAATGGTAAAGCAGTATCACAATGCAAACATCTGCATTTTCCCAGGGAATTGCTTAATTTCTTACTTTTTTTCTAAAAATAAAGCCTCGTATTTTAGTACCAGCCACATAAATTCAGCTTTCAGCCCCACTTTCAGTAATACTAACTGCAAAATGCTTATTGATACAATGAACACTGCAAGATCACACAAGCTCATCTCACACCTCAAACTCTAAAATGGAGCTTCTCCTGTTTCATTACCATTGTTTCATTACCATCAAACCTTTTAGCTGAACACTAGCTGTTCACATAAAATACTATCATAAAAGTTTAATTAAAAAAAAATGAGCATGGCAGAATTAAAATAGTTGCACCATATGAACTCTGTAGCATTAATTCTCAAATCTCTTATCCCTAATCTCAAAAGCAAAACATTCAACAATTGTGATAGGAAGGAAAGAACAATCTTTTTTAAGGAGGGAGCTTTCTATGTATCTAATTCAAGAATGTACTTTGGAACAATAAAAATGGGATATTTTTGAATACTAGAAATCCAGAGGGATAAACATACTAAATGCTGACTGAAAATCTAAAGTGTGCCAGAAAAAAATGGATGGATTTTAGGACTCATCATAATAAAGAAAAAATGTTCTAAAATGTTAGTAATTGTCCTTCAGTACAGCATTGTGAAAAGACACTTCCTTCTCCAAAAGTAATACTATTCAACCAAAAGCTGATTTTACAAACCATAATTCACAATTCAAGGTCAATCCATTAATGACATAGGGAATAAAATGGCACCATGAAAATCAGCCTGAACTGAACACATATTCTTGCCACCTACAAGCATATTTGTGGTGTGCTTGTTCTAGAATCTTTCCTCTACATAGTTCTGTGGTTTTGTGTCTGTGAACAAACATACTTACAAGAAAGCTTTAAAGATATATTTTTTGAAGGAAAGATTTGAAGGCTAAGCCTTAGAAATATTATTTACCTTACTCCTCATAGTAAGTTATTTTTTTTCTGCTTAAATTCAATATTCCTTTTGTCCAAAGACTAGTGCTTGGAGGCTTCTACTGCCGTCTTCTGCACTTGCTCAGTTTTGAGGAGTAGCCTTGTATTTGGAGGATCTGAAAGACCAGATCACCAAGAACATATTTTGTAACGGTGTCCTCAGTCTTCTGCTGCTGAAGAACTTCCTGGACAATCCTATGGACGATTCACCCAAACAACAGGCCTGAGACAAGGCCCAGACCCCTTTATTTCTCTGTCACCCAACCAAGCCTGACATGACTGAAGTTGTGACCACCCTTGATGCTTTTAAAGAAAATGGAGGTCTCCCTCTAGTCCTCAACACATAGCTGCTTATTATCATAAAAGTTACTCTTAAAAGCAGAGCAATGTCCAATCAAAAGTCTGAATAACAAAGTCCCTTCCATCTTTGAGCCCCAGCTCCTGGTGCTCAGGGAAGCTCACGAGTGAACATGGCTTGATACATGTGTGGTGGCCTTGGGGTCTGAGGTAAAAAACAACTGTTTAGGCAAGAAGATCTGTGGAGCCAGGAAAGGAACCATGGAGGGAAGCTGAGAAAGGGAGTACAGCCCTACTCCATCCTACAACCCTCTAAGACCCACTGATTTTTTCCAGTGCCCCCCCTTCTCTCAAGGTCCTCCTTTGAGATATCTACAGCTGCCTGAGACTTAAATTTTGCCTATGCTAAGAAGCAGTTGCAGGCTCACAGGAAGGGTTGATGGCTGAAGTACATAACAGAAGGACCATCTTCTCTATATAGCTGATTGTAGAGCTTAGGGATATGGTTTAGTGGAGGAATTGTTAGCATTAGATCAGAGGTTGGACTCGGTGATCTTGTAGGTCTCTTCCAACCTAGACTATTCTGTGATTCTGTGATTCTGTGATTCAGCTAGTATGAAGGTAAGGCCTCTTGATGGGCCTTTGTGGACCATCATGTCTATGTGGTGTATAGAGTACAGTGACTGTATGTTCGTAGCCTGTTCATTATTAGTTATCCTACACTTATAGCACTGTCAGCATTCAGTTTGCCTAATTAAAAAAGCAACAGCACTCTTTTTATTTACATAGGTACCATGACAACAGTAATCCTAAAAACACCAAGCTAAAACACAAAAGCAACCAAAGTTGGAAAATTTTGTTTGGCAGTCCAAATAATTTGTGAATGTTGTGATGAATTTCAATCCAATATACAAAAAGATGTTGGTTCTAAGGAAGGAAACTTTGGAGTGGAGTTTCACTATATTGCTGACAGCAGGCTCAACACTTTTAAGGCTAACTTGAAAAAGTCTCCTCTGTTATTGCAGCAACAACAAACAACTCAAAGAACAGAGACTGAGGGCTCATATACGTCCCCTATGTTGGTTTGTTATAGGTCATTTTACCAGCACCAGCATGAAGAAAGGGAAATGAACGATACTCCACAAATCCAATTAATCTCCAAACAGGCACTTTGAGTATGGTAATGTCAAAAACTTATCTACTTTCTGAGAAATGAATCAAAAGCTAAAACACTCAGTGACTTGGAACATTCACAATACAGGAATTTCAAAGAAATGCTTTTATAACTGAAGTTGGCAGTGTTAGCAATTCAAAACCACTACAATGCAGCTTCTGGGAGAAAGGGCGCATAGGAAATAGCATGGTGCCCACACTTTGCCTTGCAACTGAAGTGGAAAATTCCTGGAAGTGAACAACTTTGAGAGCTTTAAGAGTGATTAACCATTTTGTGCCAGACTCTCAGAACTGTATAAAGGCAGGTTAGTCTATAAAGAGCCGTGAACTACTCCTAAATGTTCACCCGGAGATTAAGAATTAGGGCTGGGTGAAACATTTGTGACAAACAGGCAAATTGCCAAAAAATTAAGTTCCAGGAGGTCAGAAAACTATCTGCGAGGTCAAACTTGGTGAATAGTTTCAGCTGAGAAAACAATTTACTAGATACTACTTTAAAAAAAAAGTAAAAAAAAAAGTTTGGTACTACCTGAAAAGGTATTATAAATTTTATATTATAAATATATTATAAAATGGTATTTTCATTTTACAATAAAAAAATAACTCTTCACCAGTCTGATTTTATTCATCTTTCCCTCCACCACTTGTTAATTATTTTGTTCCAAATGCAAAAAAGTTCCTTATTCAGCCAATTTTGTTAGACAAAACTCTTCTTGCTGTAACTGCGACAGTAATTACAAGCACATATTTACTGAAGCAGGTTACAAGGTTGTCTCTCCCCAGTAGTAGCATTTCCAGCTGCAGTGCAGACGTCTGGGTAAATCCTGTCCATTTAATGGTCATATCCACATCTGGGTTACCTGCTGATTAGACTGAATCTTTGCACGTTTTTCTGTATCTGCATCACTGCTTGTGAATTCAGTTCTTACCTTTCTGGACACCTTCATTTCTCACCACCCTACCCAGAGATTTGCCCATTATCCAAATTCCCACTTTGTTCAAGGACACAACCTGTCCCATTCTAGATGGTGTGTATTTAATGCCTGAACTACTAGGACCTACTTCTGCATTAGTAAAATCCATATGTGCATACATATATATATTTATATTTAAATTGTAGCATCTGTGTGCATCATGCTGCACCAGAGACAGAAAATAACAAGAATGGCTAGTTTGACAACAACAACAAAGAAAAATTGTTCGCCTGTCTACAATATATAGAAAAATGCCTTAGGCAATTGCATGGTTGTTATTTTGACAAGATATCAGACACAATTTGCTCAGTTATATCATTGTCTTTAGGTTTCAATTTGGTGGTCTAAAAATGTGACAAGATATTTTTTTCCTCAGGAGAAGCATTTTCTTCTCTTGCAGTTACTGAGAGTGTTCTCTTGCTTATGTAAGAAATTAGCAGCAGGAATCAATTATCTCCAAAGTAGCAAAGATCCCATTTCCAGGCAGATACTCTTTACTTCAAAATAAACAGAATCAAACCCATGAACCAAAACACTTCCAGAGGGGCATATGTGATATGCCGAATAGGCTGCAGTCTTTTTTTCTTTTTATGTATAGTATGACATCAGCTTTTTACAATTTTTCCCTGAAGCTTTGAGGGCTCAGTTTAAAGCCTACTGAAGTTTCTCCACTGTTAGTTTTCCAAATAATATCAGGTACATGTATTCTTGCCTGCATATTATGTGGCTCCTCCTGACAAAGTAAAAACCTGCTTCACTATCAGTCTAGCTGCTGGGAGGAGAGAAGTAGCCTTCTTGCTTTTTTCCTAGAGCTGATGCTGAACAAAGAGAGAAAGAAACGAAATACAAAATATGAGAGAGACCTGATCCTGTCTTAAATCAGTGGTTGTTTTTTGAGCTCCTTACTAATCTGAATAGCTTATTTAGCTAGTGTTCAGGTAGAGGGGCTGAATAGAGTAATTATTTAAAATGCTATGTATGCATATCCAACTGCGGTGAAGGCAAGGAGAGGGAACTTTGAGAGAGGCAGCAAACAGAATGGGCACAGTCGCCCTGACAAAATCCCTTCTGAACATGTATCAGTGATACACAAAGTGTGGGTAAAACTGGAAACTGCACCCACCTACTTCTATGAGAAGCTGCAGATTAGTATCAAAACACACTGCCCAGGACGATCTGGGCAAACAGACTCAGTGTCTGCTTCTGCTTCCTAGTTTCACTGAATTTCATCATTGGTTTAAAATGTACAATCTCATGCATCAGCATTGAGCAGCAGGATACACTTTCTCATCCCGTATTCCAGCCCCCACTGACCACAACCATGTGGACTTGCTTTTTGCTTTACAGGTATACTGAATTCACATTTGTACCTTATAGTTATTTGGATGTTAAACCCCCTCACATGACTGGAGATTATCTAGTGCTAATAACAATTTTGCTCCTGCTTGACAGCAGTGGTGCTCTGCCAAGCCCAGATAATGAACATCAGCTGTTAAGAAAGTGGGGAAAAATGTCTCACAAATACTATACTGTCAGCTTTTCAAACTGGTTTGAGCAAAATGTGTTGTTACCAAAATGTGCATTAAATACCTTCTTTCATCCTATTTCTTACTAGATACATTACAACATTACTTTACACTATTGGAGATCATTGCTGTTATACAGATACCAGACAGTATTACTGCAGGCTCTCTGGGACTTTTCTGAAAGCAGCAAACTTCCAGTTTCCCAAATGGAGCTAGAAAATAAATTCTCTTGTTGTCTCTGCGTGTGTCCAGAGAAAGTTTGGAAGGCCAGTTACCTTTTTGTCTTAAAGTTCTGCTTTGGATAGACATAAAAGGAGAAAAGAGATATAGAAAGATACAAAGAATTTGAAAAAAAGCCCTTGGAAGTGAAAATGAAACTGGGACTCTGGGTCTGTCTTTTTTTTTTTTTTTTTTTTTTTTTTTTGTAATGGCATATTGCTACAGAGGGCATAGGAAATTCAGGGCTGAGAGGAATGTTTGTTAAGAGAAGCTGGGTGTCTGGAGTTGATTTCCGCGTAAATACAATGTGTCTGTGAGATGTTCTTGTTTAGAAACTGAGTCCTAGTAATTTTTTCCACAGAGCAGAGCATGAAAATTATGGTCTTGAGGGCTAACCCAATATTCTCTTGGAACTGAAGTAAGCTAGAAACTTTTATGGCCTAGATGTCATAGTAAGACATTTATCAGAATTTGTGACCCAGCTAAAATGTCTGTGTCACCATTGACATTATGAAGTAACGCAAAGCAGAAAAAAAAAGTCAGGAATTGTATTGGAATAGCTTTATGTGATACATTCACAGTAACCTTAGAGTGAATGGCAGGGAGTCAGGATTTGGAGGGTCTGAGAACTTGATTCAAAGATGGTGCGAACATTCAAACTACTTGGTAAACTCTTTCTGATGCCTTGTGATATCAGTCACTGAATGGTTGGGGTTGGAAGGGCCTGCTCAAGCAGGGCCACTCAGAACAGGTTGCTTGGGGCCATGCTCATATGATTTTTTAATACCTCCAATGAGAAGTCTCTGCAACCATCTTTGGAAACCTGTGGCAGTGCTCTGTCTCACAGTAAGAAAGTGTTTCCCGATGTTCAGACAGTACCTCCTGTGTTTCATTTGTGACTGTTGCCTCTTGTCCTGTCACTGGGCACCACTGAGAAGAGGCATGGCTCCTTCCTCTTTGCACTCTCCCTTCAGTCATTTACATGCATTGAAAAGATTCCCCTTTAGGCCCCCTCTTCTCTAGGCTAAACAGGCCCACTTCTCTCAGCCTCTCCACACATGTGAGATGCCCCAATCTCTTAAACATCTTTGTGGTCCTGTGCTGGACTCTCTCCAGTAGCTCCACATCTCTCTTTTACTGGGAGCCCAGAACTGGGCACGGTACTACAGCTGTGATCTTGCCAGTGCTGAGAAGAGGGCAAGGATCATCTCATCGACCTGCTGGTAACTCTCCTCCTAATGCAGCCCATTATACTATTGGCTTTCTGTCCACAAGGGCACATTGCTGGTTTATGTTCAATTTGTTCGCCAAGAGCCCCAGGTCCTTTTCTGCCATACTGCTTTCTAGCTGGTGTCCCCCAGCACGTACTGGTGCAGGGGCTGTTCTTTCCCAGGTACAGGACTCAGTACTTCTCCTTGTTGAACTTCATGCGCTTCCTGTCAGACCAATTCTCCAGCTAGTCCAGGTCCCTCTGAACAGTGGCAAGACCCTATGCAATAGTTGCCACTGCTCCTCCCAGTTTTGTATTATTGGCAAACACTCTGCTCCATCATCCAGATCAATAATGAAGATGTTTAACAGCATTGGACCCAGTACAGAGCCCTGGGATACACTGCTAGTAACTGGCCTTCAACTAGACTTCATGGCACTGATCACCACCCTTTGAGCTTGGCCATTCAGACAGTTTTCAATGCATTTTACTGTCTGCTCATCCAGCCCATATTTCAACATATTTCTCTTATGGGAGACAATGTCAAAAGCCTTACTCAAGTCCAGATAGACAGTTCCCACTGCTCTCCCCTTGTCTACCAGGCCAGTCAGTTCATCATAGGAGTTTATCAAATTTGTCAAGCATAACTTCCCCTTGGTGAATCCATGTTGATTACTCCCGATGACTTTCTTGTCCTTCATTTGCCTGGAAATGGCTTCCAGGATTAGCTACTCTATCACCTTCCCAGAGACAGAGGTCTGGTTGACTGGCCTTCAGGACCTTGAGTCTTCATTCTTGCCCTTCTTAAAGACTGGAGTGATGTTTACTTTCCTCCAGTCTTCAGACACTTCTCTCAGGCACCAAGATTGTTCAAAGATTTTTGAGAGTGGACTTGGAATGCCATCAGCCAGCTACTTCAGCACTTGTGAGGCCCATCAGGGCTCAAAGACTTACACATGAACAGTTTGCTTAAGTATTCCCTGAACTGATCCTCTCCCACCAAGCATACATCTTCCTTGCTCCAGATTTTCTACTTGTCTCTGGGATCTGGAACTCCTGAAGGTCAGCCTTGCTAGTAAAGACATGCAGAGAAGGCATTCAGTACGTCAGCCTTTTCCATGTCCTGTCTCACCAGGTCCCCTGCTTCATTCAGCAGAGTGCCCGCATTTTCCCTAGTCTTTTCTTTGTCACCTATGTAAGTGTGAATAGGAGCCCTCCTTGTTGCCTTTGACAGCCCTGACAACATGTATTTCCATTTGTGCTTTAACTTTCCTGTCCTTTCCTATCCTTCAATTTTCCTTTGCATGCTTGGACAGTGCCTCTGTATTCCTCTCAGGTTACCTCTCCGTGCTTCTACATTCCATATACTTCCTTTTTGTGTTTGAGTTTGGCCAGGAGCTCCTTTTTCATCAATACAGGCTTCCTGGTATTCTTGCCTGACTACCTGCTTTTAGGAGCAGAACATTCTTGAGCTTCAAGGAGGTCATCCTTGAATATTAACCAGCTTTCTTGGGCTCCTCTTCTCTCCAGGGCCTTCTCCCATAGGGGTCTACCAAGCAGACCTTTGAAGAGACCAAAGTCTGATCTCCTGAAGTCCAGTGTTGTGATCTGGCTTTTTGCCCTCCTCCCAGGATCCTGAAGTTGTATGATTTCCATTAGGATCTCTGGATCCTATAATTGTATGATTATCATTAAAAAGAATCATTAAAGAAAACAAAATGGTACTAAAGCCTTAGTAATGCTGGGTCAAATTGATCCTTTCAGATACACTTTTATATTGAATAGCAAAGCAATATTGTTTTCTCTTGAAAGTTTTAACTTTGGCCCTAATTGTTAAAATGTGACATGTCTAGTAACAAGGGAACAGAGCTCAGAAAAAGGCAAGATACAGTGAAGGGCAGCTGGGTGGACCAAATCTCAGGCACAACCAAATTTCAAGTTCACAACAATCTGGGAGGAATCTGAGACAAGTGAGCTGTTATGACTATCATTTCTCCACTGGTGCCTTTCACTTCCCCATCACTATCTTTATATCTGTTCTAGAATCCTTCAGGACCTAGTATTGTACATTACCTTTGAACCAAGGGGTGGGGGTGGATTTCCTATCACTACTGAAATACAAGGAGAAGTAGGAAAGAATAAAGACTTGGAAGAGAAGAATCATTAAGAGAAAAGGGAATAAAAGTACCTCCCAAAAATATGCCACACATGGTGGAGGCAAAAACTAGACCTTTGAGCTGCTGCAGATGCTCCCCAACAGGGCCTGGATACAACTGAGCTGCCATTTGCCACCCCACCAGATGACCAAGATCCCCAAATGTGCCGCTTCTGCAGCCTCACTAGCAGCAGCAGCCTCTGGCCCTGCACAAGTGATGCTGTCTTCATAGCCCCTACTATTTGAGGTCAGGGTCTGCTGCTTGCAAGTCTTGCTTTTAAATTAAAGGCAATTGATTGCAGGAAGGCAGAAAGACAGTCTCTGTCTTGATTAGGATCAAGGATGATTAAGGGAGTGGAGCATTTCCCTTACAAGGAAAGGCTGAGGGAGCTGGGTCTCTTTAGCTTGGAGAAGAGGAGATTGAGGGGTGACCTTATTAATATTTATAAATATGTAAAGGGCGAGTGTCAGGAGGACGGAGCCAGGCTCTTCTCGGTGACACCCAATGATAGTACAAGGGGCAATGGGTGTAAACTGGAACATTGGAGGTTCTGCTTAAATATGAGACAAAACTTTTTCACAGTGAGGGTGACAGAACACTGGAACAGGCTGCCCAGGGGGGTTGTGGAGTCTCCTTTTCTGGAGACTTTCAAAACCCACCTGGATGCGTTCCTGTTTAGGTGTTTCTGCTCCAGCAGGGGGATTGGACTAGATGATCTTTCAAGGTCCCTTCCAATCCTTAATATTCTGTGATTCTGTGATTAGTGCAACAAAGGAAATTGTGAGCAAGTTTTCAACCGTGCTGAAAAATCAGATGTTCTACAGGATAAATCATCCAACCTGACATTACAAATACTTGCTCATTTAGCAAATGCAATATACTGAATGCTTGTTTTATTAGTTACTTATTAACCATCAGTGCTGTTGACTCCTGAATTCAGGGATGTCAGTAAAAAAAGTGTGGCTGAATTTACCCTATACTTTCCCTGTAGTTAGATGGTTTGCAAACTATTTTTTCATCAGAAAGACAATCAATGAGTATTACAGGCTACATACTTAGAAATGCATTGATGTGGTCTACTGCACATGAGAATACTTCCTCTTGATTAATGTTATTAACATAAATAGTAATTTTACACGGTCCATCCTGAGGCTAAAGGAGTTTAATTTCCACATATGGTCTGCACAGTGGTTATGAATCCCAGTGCACTGTAAGATGAGCATAATTCTCATCCACACTTTCCTCTAGAATACCAATTGTAACTTTTCTGCATGTATGCAAAAGAAGTGTCTTCATCCTTGATCTCCTTGTGTTAATTTTATGTATTAGGAAAAGCATGCAAAGTACAAACCTTCTATCAGTTGTAATGATAAATGTATTTGCTTTCTTTGTACTGGTACATTAATCCAAGAGACATCTAATTCCATATAAAACAAACATATATGAAACCCTATTTACTACAGGACTCAACTTTTTTTATTCACATACAATAACCTGCATATAAAATTCCTGTGTTTCTGCATGTAGGCAGATGAGCATGCATACAAGTTAGACAGTTACTTCTTCAGTTGTCCTGCTTGTGCTCACAGTAGTAGTCATGGCACAGATATATGAGCACATATATATTCAAAAGCTTATAAAAGATTGGAGTCAGGATAAAAAAATGATTTTCTGTGTCTGACTCCTTTATTGTGATTACCAATGTTAATCTCCTGCATGTGTTGCCAAATAGGCCATAATAGAGGGGAAAATGCAAACTGTAAGTTCTGAGAGAGGTTAAGTATTTTGATCAAAAAGAAATTTCTCTGTTTTACAATCACCAGTCTATAAAGTGAAATTTATTCCTGCCAGTCTGCTTCTTTTATCTACTTGTACTGCCATCTAATTTGTTTCCTTTATGGAAATTATAAGGTCATCCAACCTGACCAACTGTTTTTTTCTTGTAATTAACTCTCCGCAATCAGAAGGCACCAAACATGAAGATTTATGGTTAGATTTTTCAAGGTTGAAATTTATGAGTTGTTTTTTAATGGAGCTGCCCTAAATTTGTCAGCATTAAACAACAAAAGAAAAAAAAAATCTTAGTTTTCTTTTTTTAAAGCCGGAATATAACATCTGGAAACTACCTCCTTACTTTTGTTTCACCTGTTTTTGTTAGTATTTGTCATACTTTAGTCAAAAGAGAGCACCCTGTAGACTTCACAGCCTCTCGTTTACTGTAGAAATAAAAGATCATTTCTATTAGTGACTCAAGTTATTTCCTTGTTACTGCCACAAGCGCTCATTATATTATACATACACTATATATCACCATTAATTATTTTGCTCAGCAGAGAAACATGGCTTCCTCTGAGGTAAAAGCTGACTGTGATTTGACAACTAAAAGCAACACCACAATCGATTCAGGACAGGAAATGAAGGATGCCGCACCCCATTGAAACTGCAAAGGAAACTAAGACTAAATATATTTGTGTAGGCTATGTTGACAGAATAAGTTAAACCTTGAATACAGACTGTATAAAGAATCAGGGGGCTGAAGAGGACAGGAAGCATGCAGGGGAAATTCTAGCTCTATAATGTATTCTGGTTTGGCTTCTGCAAAGAAAAGATGGGAGAAACAGCCGCTGCAATGAAAAAGCAGAATGATTTTCACTGCTTCCGTGAAAGCAAGCAATGGGAGTAGTGAGAGATCCCAGGAATAACAAATGTCTTCCTGGACTGGCAACACCTCTGACTGAAATTAGAACTTTGACACAGAGCAAACACTTTCCATTTCATCAGTAGTCACCTGGGTGCCTCTGGGGAGACTTTGCCCTCAAATGCTGCTTCCTGCTGCCTCATGTCTACCATTAAGAACATTCCTCAGCATAGAGTGTCTCTTCCTCTGTAGCAACAATAAATTGTTTCTGCACATTTGGAGCCCCACCTTCTAACATGGAGAGACCTATCTGACCAAGATCAGACTGCAGCCACCCACACTGTATCCACTCTGCAAAGCTTTGATTTTCTGCATAGCAAAACATTTGCTGACTCTGGCTGAGCAAAACTGGTGGTGGCATGGATTCATCCCATTCTGGGTTGAAGCTGCAACTGAAGAGACATCACACTACAGGGCCAATTCAGATCATGCGTAAAGGACACTTGACTCATCCCAAAAGCAAAGGAGCATGTAGGTACAATGTGTTCTATGGTGGCACCATTAGTTCCCCCTTCTAGGACTGCTCCACTGACGTTTTGCCATAGCAATTTTACCATAAATTCCTTAGATGAATCAAATTCATATTGTTAGTGGTTTGAACTCATAAATCAAAACAATAGTAATAGAATTATTTGTGATGTTAGAGTTGTGCTTTTCTGAGATGGAAAATAATGATAGCTATGAAAATTCCTGATATAAAGAGACCAGACAAAGCCATGTTTGAAATGAGAATCCTTGTTCTAATGAAACACAGCATTAGAGGTCCTGACATCTGTGTGTATTTTGAAAGCGCACAGTTTGCTGTCAGTCAGAGTTCATGAACGGCTACATTTTTTTCCAAAATATTTTCATAGGTACATATGCACATTTGGAGACTCCAGCATATGTTAAATATATTTATAAGCACGTGCATGTGTATATCTTTCAGTCTCTTGCCTTAGGTCAAAAAGCCTGTGGAAGATTCAGCCTTCCCTGAGCATTTTAACTACAAGGCCACCTTTCCTTTCAGAGCAACAGAGTTTGCCAGCATATCAATCACAGAAAACAGGGCTGACAAGGGCCTTGAGAGTCCCTCTCATCTGTACCCCTGCATGGGACCGAGATCAGTTCTGCTCAGAGTATTTATTCCTGGCAGTTGAGCCAAGATGTGCAATGATTTACTTGGTTTTAATTTGTTGCCTGCGTTTGCTGCCTTCTTCTTGATGCCAAGGGCAATTTACATAACTCCCTTGGGGTTTCTCACAGAAGTACAGCTTCCTCACAAATGAAGGGAAAACAATTGCCACTTTCCCTAGTTACCATCACAGCTAAAACCCAGGCTCAGCCCTCTGTGGCTTTTTTCGGTCGCCCCCATTCATGCATCTAGCACTGTTGGATCCTACCCTCTAATCCAGGATTTAGATGAGCTTGTTTACCACAATCCCATGGGATGACGTATGATGTATGAAGAGCAGCTGAGGTCACTGGGCCTGTTCAGTCTGGAGAAGAGGAGGCTGAGGGAGACCTCATCATGGTCTACAACTTCCTTGCAAGGGGGAGTGGAGAGGCGGGTGACCTTTTCTCCATAAACACCAGTGATAGGAGCCGTGGGAACAGGGTGAAGCTGACACAGGGGAAGTTTAGACTAGGTATCAGGAGGAGATTTTTCACTGAGAGGGTGGTTGCACACTGGAACAGGCTCCCCAGTGAAGTAGTCATTACACCAAGCCTGTATGAATTTAAGAAATGTTTGGACTGTGCACTTAGTCACACGGTCTAAACTTTTGGGTAGACCTGTGCGGTGCAAGGAGTTGGACTTGATGATCCTTATGGGTCCCTTCCAACTCGGAATATTCTATGATTCTATGAATCCCAGTTTCTGAATCCCAATTTCTTCCTAATTATTTCATGTTACCCAACAAAATAAGGACTGTGAGTAATGCCTAATCCTACTGTCTATCCACTCTTTCTGTCCCTAAAAGACTCTGAGATGGGGAGGGAATAAAATGCTCTCCATGGCGCTGGATGAATAGGCATTAGAAGATTCAGCCATGCTTGACAGGGCCATCTTGTTGCCATCCTCTGGCTGAACAAAGCCTCCCCTCAATGGCACTGCAACACAGTTTAAATAATTGTTTCAAAAAGCTGACTCTCTTCACAGCAGAATATTTTAGTGAGCAAAAAATGATCTCTGGATTATTCAGTCCCCTCAGGCTTCTGAAGGAACCACTGTACATTTGCAGGGCATGTACCTCACAGACAGGCATCCCAAGGAGCCATGACTGTGGCACTACCAAGCAGCCTGTACCTGGCCATGGCAGTGGGCCTCTGCCATGCTCAGTGCTTCCTCCACATGGCAAGATGTGGTCTGCTTGCTCTCATAAAGTTCAGATGTGTTCTTTCTTTTTTATTGGCCTGAAATAAAAGACCTGTTGATGTGAGAAATGGGAACCTGGAGGCAAGCTCTGAGCAGCCAGGTGGCTGGATGGTCAGCCATGCTAGCACAGACTCAGGAAGAGAGAGCAGAGAGGGAAGTCCTGCTCTGCCTGATAGCACCTGACAAATGGCTGGGACAGGGACAGTGACAGCAAGCTGTCAAGTGATGGGTGTAATCAACAAATCAAAGACTGTTTCAAAGGTGAAAGTAAACACTTGATTTAGTGAACTGGAACATTAGTCAAATGTAGTATTTTGGAAAATGTTCTAACAACCCTCCTGAAAGAGAACGTTCATCAATACAGTGATAATAACACCTCCTCTCATCATGCTGCTCTTGATTTGGGCTTGTCCACCTGAAAAGTACAACTGGCCAAAACTACTGGACTGTCTTCCACAGGCAGATAGTGTTTAAGGTGGAAGCAAGTTTTGGAGAAAAGCCTTGAAAGTGATCCATCTACCTAAGGAACAACTGTGAAAACCTTGCAACCTGTCCTCTGCCCTGAGGTGGGCAGGAGTGTGCTGATGATACAGACATGACACTGCTAAGATACTGTGACTATCAAGAAGCAACCAGTTCCCGTAATATTGATTCTAACTGTTAGGCAAAGTGATGCATATAATTCTGGATTATCAGATTTTTTTGTAAGATTAGATGATCCTATTCCAGAAGGTTTGAAAAGCCAGAAGGAAGCAATTCAGTGAAAGCAGATAAGGACAATGCCATGCATTCTTGAAAAGCAGTGGACAGTCACAGTGGACAAATCTCAGCTTCAGTACTTCTATATCTAACTGCTAATGAGCCCCTTTGCTACTGCTGGGGTTTAAGAGACACACAAAAAAAAAAAAAAAAAAAAAAAAAAAGTGCTTTAGAAAGCCTCTTTTATAGCAGATCAGCCACAGTCTAAAGACACATATTGTCTCAAGGTACGGGAGAGGCTTTGTGAAAGAGATGCAAATAAATTAGGTCTTACCACTTCAAGGTAGTGCAAAGTCCTCAGAAAAGTCTCATGTAGTGCATAGCTATAAAGAAATATATAGATACTTTTTCGCTAAAGGGCTTTTGTGTTTACTAAATAATACATTGACTGTGTGGTCTCTTATGATCACCATTGTGATTCCTTGGGGTAACAGAAGTGCAGGGACTGGCACTAAAGCATCCATCTCAGTACCAGGGTACTGCAGTACCATACCAGTACATTCCAGTCCTCCCCCTGATAGCCACTGAAAGCAAAATCCAGTCCCTCTTTCCTGCTCTAAGCTGAATGACTGGGGAACCAGTCTAATTCAGGTTAGGCAGCTAGAATGACCAGTGGAAGGCAGAAATCATTCTTTTCCCTCTGCTTCTTAACATTCAGGGTTCTGTTTTCCTCTTTCTAGCTTATGGCCACTTACATACACTTGTGCAGCTGTGAAGGTATGCAAACACCAAAGGGATATAACCGAGGAGTTTGGGAGCTCACTAGGCAGAGAAGAAAACCATATCCACTTAAAGATCTATTTAGTGCAGACAAGTCTGCATTTCTGAATGGAAGTTAATGAAGTTATAATGTTTTTTAGCAGCTAAGAACATGGCCTCTAGCATCCACTTACTATCCCCAAGTCACATGTGGTTATAAGCTTAAGTTCTGTATAGTAATTCACTATTTTTCCTCCTGGCTTCAGAGCAGGTATCACACTTTGAAGTAGTCCATTCTGGCTTGTTTGGAGGAAATGGTCTTCTAATTAGTTGCTGCAATTGCTGTGTAAAGACTGCCATGCAACATTCTGGGCACCACCATATGCAGGGCATATTTTGTGGTCTTGAGCAATAACATCCATTTTCACTTGGGTCTGCATTTGCTGAGCCTTGATACAGGTTACACACCAGTAAAGCACTACATTTCTGAAGTGTTACTCTGGTAGGCCACAAAGGTCCTAATCTGTCTCATGGCTGAGGTAACACTCAGGTGTGTAGCGGGCCAGATTCTGCCATAAGATACAGTCTGTGCAGCCTCATCCCTACCACTGCTTTGGTGTAAGTCAGAACACTATTCTCCCAGCATGAGAAACAGCTATGTGGTTAAGTCAGCTCTGGAGTCTTTCTACCAGTTGGCAAATATAATTATAAAGTCGTAAAAATTTTCTGTGATAACCTGGGGATTCAGAGGTTCCACACTACTGTTAAATAGGATATGAACAAAGAGTTTTGAGCCAAATTGATTCCTGGTGTAATGCTAATAGCACTGGAGGAAATACATCTGGGATAATTTTGGTCCCACATAATATGTCAATGGTCAATCTCTCAATATGCCTGACTATAAGTTTCTTTAAAAATGACATTCTCTTTATAGTACTAAATTCTGATCTGCCAAATGTTGCAGCTAATGAGTTCTTCCAAATGAAATATTGTGAGGATTATGCATAAATATGGAAGCATCCCAATCAGCCACTTACTGAAAATTATTTGATCAATTGCAGACAACAATAACTATTTGCTGAAGTTTTTATTCTGCCCCCCCCCCCCCCTTTTTTTAACTTCTATAAGTAGATTATGTGATTTCATTGGCTTGCTATTTTAATACATAGAAGGCCATTGGTAGAACAGTACAAATCTCTTTGAAATCCAGAATTGCCAACTGCAATTATAGTCTGCATCTCATATCTTCTCTAAAGACTATAAATGCTTCACTACTTTACTATTTTGCTTGTCATTCGCATCATTGTGTGACAATGGCAAAAGATGGATTCAGTAATGAAGTCTGGACAGTAAAGAAATATTGTCCAAATGGAAATATTCCCTCTATTCCAATCTAATATTTGTCAGCCTGTATACATGGATACATCACATTTAGATACAAAGCGCTGATAAGACATGCATCCTCCTTTTGGTGATGAAATATCTGTGGCTTTTTGTGTATTAGAGCTGATGAAAATGGTTTTCTTCTCGTATTTATTGATTATTCAAAATGGTGAAATACTAAACTGTAAATACTTGTAATTAAAAGGTCAGACTGGAAACTGTATTATTCTAGATAAGGCTTGTGAAATTCTACCAATTTCAGTGATATTACACTTGTAACATATGGGAATGAAACAACAGTGTCTCAGCCATTTTTAAAGTTTGAATATACACAGTTTTAAACATATTTGACACACTTGTGATTACCCCTAAGTCCTACCTATAGGACAAGAAAAGATCAAGCATTGTACCTCAGACTGTGAATGAGTAGAGAAAACAGGAACAAATGCATTTGAGGAAACAATGATGTTGTGACAATATGGGGCTTACATGAGAGGGATTCTGAGCATTGCCAAAATTAGCTTCCCTTGTTAAAAAGACACATGCTGAAGAAACACTCTTTAGTGGAAAAAAGCATGTTTTGGAGTGGTGAGAGATAAAATACTCAATAAAAATCACCTGGGGTACAGTGAGCTGTGCAGAGCTGAAGTTCGCAAATGACACTATTTACCTTAATCAGAGATGTAAAACTTCTGAAAAACCCTACTAATTTAGGCAAATAGGCAGCACAGTGGAAATGTTGTTTAATGACATTGCAAGGTCAAGCAGTGCAGATCAAGATACACTAACAGACAAAAATTTCAACTCCTCACATACCTCAAAGGGTCCAAAGTTAATCATATAAGGCTAGGACTGAGACCTTGCTATCATGCGCTGCTCTTTGGGACCCTGAGCTCTATGTGCAGCTGTAGATTGATGAGTTATTAGCCTGAACAAAGACTGGACTGAACAGCTGTGGCACCCTGCAACAGTGCAGCACCACTTGTACACTTTGGTCATCACTGCTGAGGCCCTTCAAAAGAGTACTGAAGAATTAGACAGGTTTTGGAGAAGGCTAAGCATGACTCAGCACAAAGAAAAACTTTCAAAGATGGACTGGAAAAATATGGATAGTTTATTACAAAGAGGAGATAGATGGGACAGGTCATAAAAAAGCAGGTAAAATCATGACTGAGGTACCAGAAGCTTTTATTCTTCCTGCCTCCACAACATGGCACCAGTGTCCTCACTTCCCTGCAAGAAAAGGAGCCACTCCCCAAAAAAAAGCCAACAAAAAAACTGACTGGTCTCCTTGTGATTTTCTCAGAGTCACACCAGATTTTCTCAGAGTCACACCAGAGACTAACTAATAGCAGTCACTAACTCTTCACACCACTGAGATGATAATATAACAGTATTAAACTGACAGCAGAAATTATGGCTGGAGCACAGGAAGTCCTTAGACATTCCTTCCTGACCTTGCTTTATTATTTCTTGACAGAAATCTTCCATTAATGGCCACCCCTTTATGCTCCATGCAATACAGAAAAACAGAACAGCTGATGAATAAATGCTGTTATGAAGATGAGACTATGAAAGTAAATCTGTTCAAGCCTGACCCAACAAAAACATGTACTGAAGGACATACGTATTCTGGATCGGAAAAAGACTCAGCTACTCAGCAGAGACTCAGTCAAGAGAGAAGGTTATGCCTCTGTCCTCTGTTCACACCAATAGCCTATCAAATGGCACCTATACCTACAGTCCTAAATATTATCAAAGTTGAACTTATCCCAACAGTGCATTGAAAACATCTAAACCAACATAGTTTGTGCTGGTACTTTCTTAACCAAAGATCCTGTAAGATATGTAAGGAAAATGAAATGGGACCCTGTATGGGAAGTTACAGGAAAGTAGATATAATGCCTAGAGCCTTTTTTTCTCCTTGGCTTTTCCTCTTGGACATTGTGACCAAACAGATCTCAAATGTTTGCAGAGTAAGGATAAAAGCTGTGTCCCACCACATATTTTGAAAAGCAAGAGCTAGAAAAACATTCATCTTCTACCTTGTTAACTTTGTCCCAATCTGCTGCCGAAGTTCAAGTCTCTCCTCATCAGTCTGCATGGGGAGGATGTTCTTTTCCTCCAACTCCCGCTTGGAAGGCCTGTTGCTGAGTTTGATTGCTAAAGAGTCTTTCCTGCAGACTTTCATTGCCAGAGAGCCTGTGGGAGAGAGGAGAGGCTCTGCCAAAGGAGGTGTCATCATTTCATTACAACATGCAGCAGGCAAAGAAATGCCAGGCAAGGGAGGATACTAGGTTCTCACTGGTATGGACTGTGGGAAAAGGTGCATCAATTAACTTCTGATGTTCAGATCATAGTACAGAAAGGATGAATTTTGTAGGTGTACAGGAAAAAGGAATCAAAATATTGCTTCACAGAAGGAACAGAGTGAAAAAAGGTTTTTTTTTTTTTTTTTTTTTTTTTTTTTTTGTAATTGCTAGTAGCATCTGTAGCTTTCTCTAGTATGGTGTTTCTAAATTCTTAATAGAATTAATAATACAACCTCAGAATCTGTGAGGGCAGTAGGGCTATGGCATGGAAAGAGAGAGTTATTACTCTCTTGCTGTGTAACTCCAAGATATCCAAGTTAGCATTAAAAAGAATCAAAAATCTATCATAAGCAGCATAGACCTTCATGTATGTTAGTTGACACTGCTTCTCAGGAAGTGACAGTGGCAAAGAGTGTGAAAACCAGTGGCCTTTCATGGCTCAATCTTGCTTTCCTTGGCTTGCATCCAAAGCAGACTGAGTAGGGTCAAGAGGCACAAGCAGACCACAAGCCTGTGAGACGCTTTGGCAGGAGAATGCAAGATAATGCAGTTCTGCTATGCCTCTTAGTTCAAGAGCATAACTCACTTGTGGGGTAAGGGAAGATTTTGAGATGATGAAATATGCCTGTTTTAGAAACTTCTTTGTGTGCGTTTTTGAAAAGGTGTGATTGTACTGCTCCCACTTTTCAGAAGAAAAGAAATTCGATGGCCTGAAAGTTCAGCTCAGCCTATGGGATGACAAGCCATTGTCATGCATGAGGTAAGGTATCCTGTCCTAATGAAAGAGTCCTAGGATCAAACACCAGGGGAGAGGATGGGTTTTCCCCAAAAAGTCAGGAAGGGGCTGCACGACTCTTCCTACTGTAGTTGTGATACATCTATCAACTAACTCTTCTCTTCATATTTGAGCCCATTTTGACACTACTATGGACCACGTCAAGCTGGAATAAAATCACACACAATATAGCAAATTTACATACATTTTGTGCTGATACAAGCACATCAACAAAGTGTAAGCCAGTACAGAACTGGGTTCAAATTGCCCATAGTACTTCTTGAGATAGTTAGCATGGGGTAATACAAATCTGATTCCTAGTCTGAGTAATAATGATGCAAATGAGAAACTACTCTTGAAAAGTAAAAGGAGTTACACTCATGTAAAAATACTATTTAGCAAATCAAATACATATCTTTAGTTCTGTACGATCAAGTCAGGAGTTCAGAAGGAAAGGCTGGATATGGTACTTAGGGACAGGGTATACTGGGTAATATTGGTGGTAGGGGGATGGTTGGACTAGATGATCGTCTTTTCCAATCTTAATGATTCTATGATTCTATGATTATGGGTTAAAAAATATAGAACGAAATCAGAACAGAAAAAATACCCTGGGACCAAAACACAAACCAACTTATTCCCATCCAAACCAATTTATTCCCATCTATACTCTCAGGGTGTTTGGAAAATAAAATGCAGCAGAGTGGAAAGCAGAACTATGCTGCATTCCTGTACTGATTAGCACATCTGTATGTTGATCTCATTTGAGTTCATCTGCACAATTCTCTCTAATATCATAATCTAAATTGCACAATACAGGCTTTTTAAACAAACGGCATCTTTCTAGTAGGTAAGTTACTCAAAAGAAAACTATGAACCTCCCCCACTTTTTATTCACTTTTTCCTGCATGGAAATGTCAAAGCTATTTCCTCTATTCTTTACTCTAGTATAACTTGGTCAATATAAACTCGGATAACATTTAGGGAAGGTTTGAGTAATAAGCTATGTACAGAAGTCTGATCACTTCATTTTAGGTTGTAGTTTCAGAGTTGCTGAGTGCTGGTTTAATTTCAATCCCACTGAAATCACAGGTAAAATCTCCCTGCTCTCAGTGGCAATACAAGCCAGAGCTGAGTGCTTCTGAAAATCTAGCTTTAAAAAGCAAAAAAGGGGAGAGAGAAAACAAAAGATAACATTTAGCCTTTTTTTTTTTTTTTAATTCTCTAATCACGACCCCTTTCAAAATATGTGCCAAATTCTTATTTTGCCAGATTTAATATTTTCTGTGCATCAAAAGTCTGATTCTCTGTGGTGCTTATTTCATTCTCCTTAAGTAACCCTACTGATCTGATCTTGACTTAAAGTCAAAAGCAGGGTTTCTCTACACCACAGATACTTGGAAAAGTGAATCTGAAAGTCAATTTGGAAGAGAATTAAGATACAACAAAAAAGGTCATTTAATTCCGTATGAGAGCTACCCACACATTGATTCATGTGGATTAGGGAATTCACTTTAAATTCATATTACTAATTATTTTGGATTAATTTGCCAAGCGTCCCCCTGTACTCAAGCCTTGAGAGATGCAAAAGCCATGGTCAAGAAAGCAAATTCACTTGTTTGTCCTTTGTGTTTCTAAGAATTCAGAGGAAAACATAAATAAATGAGAAAGAAAAAATGGAATGGGTCTAACTTGTAAATAGTGAGTTATCCTCATCTTCCTCTTCCTCTTCTTCCCGTCTTGTGTAGAGGCAGGAAGAATCTTCATAGTTGGTTTCATGAGGCACATTTTCTTTATTGTCTTCACATTCAATCACAACAGTTGGCACTTGTCTCATGTCTGGAAGGCCTCCAGGTCCTGTTTTTGTAACACTATCACCTGTATGTAAACCAGAGCTGTTGGGAAAGAAAAACAAATACATAAACTAACGGAAACAGTGCAGTGCAATTCTGTGTTGCTTCTGTCACTATTTTTAGTAATGGTCTTTCCTGCCTTTTTTAGAAGAAATTAGGACAGAAAGATCTTTGTAACCAGCAAGACATCTACTGGGTTTAAAACTGAATGCACATTAGATTTAAGGGACAACACTTGTTAGGGAGATGTAGGACAGCATACATAGAAATAGAAATACTAGCAACTCAGGACTAAGAATCAAAAAGCTGCAGACCATACAGCCTCAAGGCTTAGAGGGAATTGCACCAGTTACTCAGGGCAGCAAGCAATCTGGTGTCTGTACGACTTCTGCAATGGAATGCAGGCAGTAAGGAGAAAATACCTCTCCTGAATGCAAAAGGTGGAGTAGGAGAGTGGGAGGAAAGAAAGGTATGGATTTTAGAGGAGGATTGTAGACAGGCAGAAGAAAGCTAAAACTTGCACAGTTGCAAGTTGTTGATTGGCTTGAAGGGAAGACAAGGGCATGACTATCTGAAGCAGAGGGGACCAAGCATGTGAAATGGAGCTCAGAGAAAAGAGATTTTGTGAGGTAGTGAGAATAACAAGGGAGGGAGCTAAATCCTGGGAGGTCTGTTTGCTAATGACACAGTTACACATGGGGGCTGCAGTGACAACATCCCTTCTCCTGTTCCTACTGCTCACTCCAGCTAGGTGCTGTAGATCAATCTGAAATGGTATCTAAAGTCACATTTCTTTTGTTACATAAAGTGTGATCTGATAGTTTCCTGCAGCTTACTATGTTCAGACCTGCCATTAGTATTGCTTCCATTTAGCTCTGCCTTTGTGCTGATTTCAAAGTCCTTAAGCAAGGAACACATCAATAGAAGTAGTAAAATGGGAATATGAGGAGGGAATAGCCTGAAGCTGCATCAGAGGAGGTTCAGGATGGATGTTAGGAAAAGTTTATTCACTGAGACAGTGATTGGACACTGGAAACAAGCTCCCCAGGGAGGTGGTCATGGCACCAAGCCTGTTGGAGTTCAAAAAGCCTTTGGAAAATGCTCTCAGACATTTGGTTTGACTTTTAGGTAGTACTGTGTGAAGCCAGAAGTTGGACTCAGTGATCTTTGTGGGTCCATTCCAACTCAGGATGTTCTGTGATTCTGATAGCTCATGCTGCTTTTCCAGTATGAAATTGAGAGTCTGGCAGGCAAAAATGATGGCTGCTGAAGCTTATTCCACAGTCAGCAGAAACTGCTCTCCCTCCTAAGTCCCAGCTGAGGCAACAGCTATACAAAAGGTGGGGAACATTTACCTGTTGGATGCTCTCTTTTTGTAAAACTCTCATTTTACTTCCACTGGAATACAGGTGTGAAACCAGATGTGCTGGCCAAGCTGCACTTACGGCAAATTTGGCTGTGATGCTACCAAGAGCTGAGTAGCCTCAATTCCCTTAAATATTTCAGCCTACTCAGAACACCAGAGCCATTCCACATCTTGAAAAAATGCTGCATTTTTCTCTTTAAATGATTCTCTGCTGAGATGACTTGAAACATTTCTCTTTCTTCCAATCCTAAATTTAATGTGCACTGACAGATGCCAGTGGCTGCCAGATAGCATCCCAGAAAAACTTTTTAAAATGTACTTTTGGATATATAATGCTTGGCCACAATGAGCTTAGGGATTAAAGAGAACAAAAGGTTTCAAGAGAATAAAAGGTTTCAGATTCTGTGAACCATATCATGTTGTAATCATCACATTCAGCTTCCAAGAAAGCATTTTGTTAACTGCAACATTTATTATTGGGGATTAACCAATAATGAGATGCATAGCTTTATTGGATGCCTTGAACACAGGAACTCTATTTTCTCAGTGATAGTCTATGCTTTGTAACACAAAGTATGGAAGGCTCATGAAAAACTGGCTTGTGAATTTGTGCTAGACTTCAATGAGCTTGACCTATTTTTTTTTTTTATCTCAGCAGTAGTTTTAGAATGCATCAGTTGAATTCTCCCAATAGCACATAAATGCACTACAGTCCTTAAAAACTTTAACTTATAAAGCAGAGATATACTTCAAAAATTTTAATTCAATTAACTTAATTAAAAAAATATTATTTTCTACATAACTTATTTTTAAAACTCCTTTAAGAAGAAAGGCAGGAAATTCAAAAGCCTAGAATTAAATTCCCAAGAGAAACTAAAATACAGTGAAATTCTGTTAACAGTTAAAGTTTCAATGGTGAACATAATCACTGGACTATTAATATAATTTTAAAACACCATATACAGAGAGTAAGTACAAGTTCACTAAGTCCCTTCTGGAAATGCAAATGGAAAGAGCAAAAAATAGTTCAGCACCCAGGAACATTTGGTGCTTCACTATTATGTGAAGAATGTATGTAGGTTACAGATTCATCTATTTGAGTGTGCATATAGAGCAGCAGATATCAAAGTGGTTCAACAATTTAGGTTACCAAGCAGGTATCAGGCAGCAACAAGATTTACAAATTATCACACTAGATCTTTATTTGACCTACTTCTCTAGAAATAGAAGGTTTCTCATCCCATTGTAACTTTTCTGAATTATCCGCTTTCTTGTTAATACCACTTTCTATTTTAGACCCCTCACTTTTCCTGATATTTTGTGTTTTTCTTGATTGAAATCAGCCTTCTCCACATCATTTTGACTAAGTCAGCTGTCTAAGCAAAGTACTTGTGAAATACATGCAGTATTGCAGTACACTTAAGATGAACCGAGGTCACTAGATATTTCCATTGTGTATAAATTCCTCTGGGTCATTAGCAAAAACAACCCTCACATGGTCACATATATTTGTGTACATAGATTTGAATAATTCATAGCTGACTAGTACAAGCATTTGCACTTACTATTGTATCATCTTTATGTGATCAGAATGGCAAAAAAAGATACACCACTATAGCTTGCAATGTTTCTAGTAAGAAAAGATTTTAATGAAAAATCAGAATTTAAGTGTATAAGTGACTCATGTGACAGACAAAATCTAAACAGAAAAAAGTAAAATGCCTCCTGTAAAATCTAGTGGAAAAACAACAACAACAACAACAACAACAAAACGTGCTTCTCATCCATCATCCCAGTCTCTTTGATTTTGGAATAAAGAGGTACATTTTTATCAGCATATTTTCAGATCCACAGGACACTGTTCTGTACTTAACAGTTAAAAATCAGAAATAACTTCAAACAACTGTATGCTACACAGACATGTGAGAGACAGACAGAAAGAAGGCAGTGCTATAAATATTAAATGTTTCTATCCTTAGGCAATACTAAAGTTTAAACAAGAAGTAATTCTCTTGACAAGTTTTATGGAAGATAAATGTTTTCTGACTCAAATACATTTTATAAGATTTACAAGACACAGGCAGGAATGTTTAATGCATTTTATTTCATAAATCTACTGTCTGAAGCTGAACTGTATGTCCCAGAGGAAATGGTCTCACAAACTGTCTTTTGGATACCATGATTTTTCACCACCCTCTCACAGGTTCAGTTCCAGCCCAGAGTGAGATATGACCAGTTAACAGCTCTTTAGTATATACATTAAACAAACTGATGCCTTGATAGCTGAATCAAGGCTTGATAGTGTACAAGACTCTTGTACAAGCTTAATCTTCTGATTAATAATTTAAAAGCAAATGTCAGCTCCACAAACCCTTTTACCTGTAAATACTACGAAAATAATAATTGCTGTAGTAGAAGAAACAGTCATTACCTCTTGTTATGTTATGTTATCTCTTGTGAATACAAACTTTATTGATTTGCTTTGACAAGAATAACTGAAGTACTCAAGTTTATTTCATGATTGAAATTAACTAAAAAAAAGACTACGAAAAATCAACTGTCTGTCATATCACGAACTAGCATTCATTTTCATTTTAAATGTGAAATATCAGTGTCACTACCTTTTCTCACTCTATTCGGCAATGTGATGTAATTGTATCATATTAGGAAATTAATCTTTGCTTATTCAGTTTTCAACAAGCAGCACAGCTTCAGCTTCAAATTAATAGTTGAAACAACATCACCTTTATATCAGTTAAACATGCTTGTAGAGGTAAACTTGATGGACACCTAGAAATGGGAGCATTCATTGCTGTGGGGCAACAGATGACATAGTGCAGTCATACTCTGAGAGAACTCACTGGGCTCAGGACAACAAAGTGACTTTTGCGCGCAGTGTGAGCCAGACTGTAAGGTTAATATCTGACCTGTGCTGGGGATGACATGAGTGTTGCTGCCCTCAAAGAAGCCTTTGGGAGGCACCAGCTATCCTTCGTGCTCAGTGCACCAGGCTTTGGGGTGATGCAGATGTATCTGACCATCCCTGCTGACAATAGGAGAGGTAAATGGGTAGTCACTGGGCACAGGAAACACAGTAGGGATTGTGGTAGCTCTTTTCAGTCCTACTGCTACAGCCCTTTCACTGATGGGAATAAAAACTTCCCTGGTAGTCCTAACAGTTTTCCCCCAGCAGAGAATTCCCCCAGGCTGCAGAAACCTTAGCTCCTTTCATACAGCCACAGAGATCTTGCTATCCTGGTACTGAAATAAACTGACAGTGGGGGACAGCCTCTGTTCCCCTGACTATTTTTAGTGGCAGCAAAGAGAATCTGCCATCCCTTATAGAACTCTTTTTAACTGTGCAATACAATGAAGGTAACATTATTGAAAAGAAGTATTGGGTCAAGTCATTAGGCATTTTGTCTGCTACACCAAATATTTTAGCTTCCTGTCTAACAGAAGGATGATCTGATGCTCTTAGAACAAAAACTGCCCTTGGTACTAAGCTGAATGTCATTTTTGGACTACCTTCTCTATTCTGGGACTTGCTCAATTCTTGTCTACATGCTGAAATAAACTTTCCAACGCTTGCTGATCTCACAATCTATGAGGACAGCTTGCATTTATACAACATGTTTCACTTATCCAGACTCTTTGAAGCAGCATCCAGAGATGCTCACAAGTGACAGTAATAAAAAACAGCCCCAAGGTGGGTAAAGCACTTCTGGTTACATGAAAAAAAAGCACTTCTGGTTAAATAAAAAACCAGAAACCATTTTATTTAACCATTTCTGGTTAAATAAAAAAAGCACTTCTGGTTAAATAAAAAAACCTTCCTCCAGATGCAAATGGGTAAGAAAGGAGCTGCTGTGGAATGGGTTAAATACTTATTTTAAGATGAGACATATAATTTAATTTAAATTAATTGAAATAAATAGTATACTAAAACCCCTATAAGTGACTTGTAGGAAGTCCTCATAGGTTTCTTTGAGCTAATTCATAATACTAATCAGATGCCCTGATTGAGTGGCACACTTGGTTTTATTGCTCTTTGTCTGAATCTTACATTTCCTCTTTTTTTTTTTTTAGCAATCCTCCACATAACTAGAGCTCTGCAGTTACACAATGCAGTATATATTGCAAACCAGACATGTCATATTAACCTTTTTTCCACTTGCAGTATTATCTAGTGTGGTGCAATTGCCTAAAGTAACTAGGAAAATAAAACTAACATTCACATTTTAAAGAAAATGTACAGCATTGAAGAGGCTTTCAGGGTAGGGTGTAGCTGCATTACCTGAGCGTTCCCTAGGCTTCCAACCTTAGATGCTATTGCGCTGGGGGAACCTGGCGTGCTGGCTCTATGGAACAGCATGGAGCGTAGAGTGGAGTGGAGACACCACAACTAGGCTGTGACCAGGTGGGGACTCGATTGTTCTTGTGCACACCGAGACCGATAAGCAGCACTTTTTGCTACCCTGAGCCAACGACCTGTCAGGTTTTGACAAATGCTGTACTCTAGTGTACTTTTGCTCATTATAATATCATTATCATACCAAAACACACCTCCATCTCAAAAGCTACCCGCCTCTGAGGTGTGACCACCCCTCACTGAGCACGCACTCTGAATTTCTTGGAGCCTATTATTTAAACGGAGACAGGAAGACTTTTCACCAATCATAACTAAGATATGCTTGACTAGAGTCACTCAAGCTCCACCTAAAAGATAGAAAATAATATAAATTGGCCTAAGAGAGAGGGGATGTTAGGGAAGATACCATCGTCAGGAAAGACACCATCATCAGGGGAGATACCATCATCAGGGGAGATACCATCCCAAGGGAATACACCATCCTGAGGGAATACATCATCCTGAGGATCTCCTGACTCCTGGGATCAGTTGACGGGCTGAGCCTTTCTTCCCCCCCATTGGGACACCTTTGTGTGAGATTTGAACACTTGATTATACTGTGTGTCTCTGCGGAAACTTAGAAATCTCTATAGAATCTTTGTGCCTTTTAACGTGTTAATTTCCAGGCTGCACATCTGTGTATTCATGCATGCTAGCTTGCTTTTGCAGACAGTCTCTATTGCCAGCAATCCAAAGAACCTGTGTACCTGTTGCTGTAATAAATTGCACTTGATTGCATTGTTCCTAGCCATGATAGTTGTCATTGAACGTGACTAGAGTAAGAGCAGTTATTCGTTATTGGTGAATCCGTGACCGTGATAATCAGTGTTCTGAATCCAACCAGACCCATATCAGTTAATGCGGTATTGGTGAATCTGTGATTGTGATAGTTCAGTATCCTGAATCTGACCAGGCCCATAATGATTAATCGGCGACCAGTGCTAAGGGTGGTTATTCGTTATTGGTGAATCCATGACCGTGTTGTTCAGTGCTAAGAGCAGTTATACATTATTGGTGAATCCATGACCATGTAGTTCAGTGCTCGGTGCTCTGAATCCGACCGGACCCGTAATGGTTAATCTGCTATCCTGAATCCGACCGGACCCATAATGGTTAATTGGCTACACCCCTTTAACACGACATCTAGTTCCATGAACAGAACAACAGGGTTCAGGAAATTTGGTCCTTTTCACCCTTCTGCCACAAACTTTTCAAACAAACCTGAAAAACCTCTTTCCCTGTCTGTTTCTTCAGCAATGACTGCCCTGAAGGTGTTAGATCCCCAGAGAAGAGGCCTGATTCAAGTACTGTAAACATAGGTGGTGATACTGACACTGAGGCTAGGAGAAAACAGTGCACATAAATATGTAATTTTAAAAGTTGATCCATTACCTTTCTAGCCTTTGCATGGTCATGGCTAATGTTTTGTTCAGTTCCTCTATCATCCGGCACCCTGAAGGGTGAATAGGCAATGTGCTGGACCCAGAAGGCAGGTGCTGGCTGTGGCTGCTGTACTGGAGCTGGTGAGCTGCTAACTGGGATGGCAGGACAGTGTGATGGTGCTGACTCAAAGGCTGCTGGGAGCTCTTCTGTGTGGAATAGGATGAGAGAGAGAGGTCTGGCCCCCCCAGAGGCATGCAAATCATGACTTTCTTTGGAGGTAGTGGAGGTGACAGTTTAACTGGCATACAAGGCAGTTTCACAGGAGCGCCGGGATCTAGAACAGAAGAAAGAGAGGCCCTGGTGTTAATTTTCATGGCAGTGAGATGGAGGTCAGAGTACCTGACTGGGTGAGCAGGTAGTGAGGTTGAAAGTCAACACAGGAGTGTGCACCCCTTCCCTGATCTGACAGATGATGCTGCATAGTTTGCACTCAGCACGGTGTTCAGAAAAAGAACTGTTGTTTTGCAGCACTTCTGAGTCTTAAAACAACATACCAGGGCTGTGCACATCACCACCATCACTGCCGGAGCAAAAGCTCAGGCATTCCTGACCATTCTTACCTGCTGCAGTGCAATTACTGCAAGTCACATTTCTTACAGCTTTATGATGTGCAAAACATCTGGTGTTAAAAATTACATTACAGGGCAAGAAAGAAATGAAATAGAGTTTGAATACTAAATAAGAGTGGTCTGGAAAAATGAAGGGTTCATGAGGAGAAAATGGTAAAAGGGTAGAAGAGAGTTAAGATTAATATATTATTTTACAGAAGACTTGGCAGGCACTTTTCTAGGGACTCATGAACTGAATCTTAACTTTTTTAACTCTAGGCATGTTCCTTGAATCACATCGTTGACCTGCCAGGCAAGGCAGCCAAGACTCCCCTTACTTCCACAGGAAATCAATGAGAGGTCTGCACACAAACTTTTCTGCCAGGACTCGACTGCAGCATGCAGACTTTTGGAGATGCACTGTGAAATGTTTTCAGAAGGAAGAAGAGGTAATGGGAAGGCTTAGAGATCCCAAGATGGGTGTAGGCAATGGTCACAGTGCATGCCAAGAGCAAAGAGAATGAGAAGATATATATACATATACTGTGAGCTGCCACTGTGAATGTGTTTAGGAGGAATGCCAATCCCTTTCTAGCCTGTAATCCCACCCCAGACATTTGGTTCTGCAATGCTCTGCACACTCTTTGGCCTCTTTTTGCTTCAGTTCACACTTGCTGTAATTTGGTAAAGGAATTGAAGGTTCAGAATCTTCTTAAAACCTGAGAAAGCTTGGCAGTAAGATGTTCTCTAGTTTCAAATGTCATCACTCTCCTGAGCAATATCCAATTTGTAAAGTCCTTTTCCATATGGTTAGTTTTAACATTAACTATCCTTCTCCTTGCCCCCTTTATCCGTTCTTCCCTTCTGGCCTATTCTGGGTATAGCTTGTACTGGTAGATAAGGATCCTTATCTACTAGCCAGAATGCATGAGGTGCATGATACTAGGACTTAAAAGCACTAGCACTTCTTGAAAATGATTACAGACAGTAAGGTGGAAAAAGACCATGCACAGGGCCAAGCTCAGGATTAGTATCAGACTTTTTTTAGTGTTAGCTTTTTTAGTCAGAGCTTTGTTCCATCCACAGTATACATTTGATACTGGTGTTGTGCTAAAATAGAAAACCCACATAGACAGTAAATCCTCCCTTTCTTCAAAAGACGGGAGAGGCAAAGGGTGTGCAAAGATGAGAGAGTCATGGAGAGAAAGTGGTCTTCCCTCACTGTAGAACATGAGAGTTATAAAGAGGAGAACCCACGTTTTTCCATTTTCCATGCAATGTCATATCTGCCTAATATGTTGTCTCTCTTGAAGGCAAAAATTCTTCCAATGGCTCCACCAAGGCTGAAATCTAACTCACAGGATTGCTAATTTATAGGGCACTGCCCTATCCTCTAAAGCAGAATGCCTTCTGTACAGGAGAAAAAAAAAAAAAAAAAAAAAAAGACTTCCAAGATTTTCTAATAAAGCACAGGCACGTCTTCAAGTTATCGCGTTTTTCTTACATACAAGTTAGCTGGGTATATTTTCTCTTTATATTCTGGATAAAAGCATACTCCGTTTTCTACTCAAGGTATCGACCCTTAATTTTCACTTAAATTTAAAGAACTCTTCCATATCAACGTTTCACTTCTGTCAAAAATCTTGTCCATTATTTTTAATGTAAGGCTTAATTCAGACTGACTGTATTTCACACAAGTTCTGGAACCTGTCTGAATATGGCGCTAATGTCTAAATACAGCCTTGAAAACGAACCAGAAGCATTAAATCTACTGATCTGTTCTTTATCTTCAGAAGAATTCTACATGTCTGTTAAAAAAAATGGCTAAAAGGAGAATGACTGCAATAGGAGGAAAGTTCAATCCATTCACTCAGAAACATATCAGTATATCCTCACCATCATCAGTAATGGAGATCACAGGCATTGTACTACAAGTTAAATTGAGTGGTCAGATCAACAAGTGTTCTGAAGAAATGGGACTTTGCCCAAATCCATGGGTTCCAGGCATGCTGTTGGAAATTGTACTACTAACATCCTGAGTAAAGGAGAGGACAACTTGTCCCCTATGCCTAAGAGAGACTGCATCTTACAGTTCTTTCTTTTCTTTTTTCCTTTTTTTTTTTTTTTTTTTAATTTCACAATATTTGTGATGTATGAACCAGAGGTGGAAATGCTTATTGTCTCCATCATGTAATATCTACAAGACGTGGACCTCTGTAGATGAATAAGAAACTGGACAGGGGAAATATGACCAAGGAATCTGTTGTAAGCATCTTCTCAGTGGAACATTACTAGAGTCCTAAATCATTACACAAAGCACTAATGTGACAGAAGAGAAGCAAACTGTGTGAAGCCAGGTGTGCAAGTCTGTTTAATCTCTTCTGGCTTAGGCTCTTCATGCTCAAGAGAATAACGAACAATCTTTGCAAGATGTTGGTTCCCACCAGGGTTGTGACCACTGAGAACTGTGCATGGTTAAGTAATAACTGTGCCAGAATTGTTGGAAGAGATGTTAGATTTCCCACTGCTGATGACATTAAATTACTTAAAATATATTTGTACAAGCCACAATATTTGCTGCACATCAGACCTATGACAAGCAGGTCAGTCATAGACCATTTGGCTAATACATATAGTTGCTGCATTTCCTTTTGGGTTTTAGGGAGATAAATGTGCTTTTACTCCCTGTGCAGAAGATCTGCCCTGGACAGCACTCCTGGAGTGTTTGTGTTATACTGGGGCTATACACCAGGTAAACCAGGTTCAGTGTCTTCCCAGGCACTGAACATAGCTGGAGAATTGGTCAGAACACATTGCAGATACACATTACATATAGGATACGAGGAAGTTATGGATGTATGGTGGCAAATATTGCTCCATCAGGGATGCTAGAAAAGCCCATTAAAATCAGATTCTGCCTCAGCACACCTGGGAATTACTCTTGGAGGAAGAGGGCACACCTAGGAATCCTGGGCTTGTGCCAGAGCTAGCTATGTTTGCAAACCTGCCAGTGTGAGGAAAGCTGTTTCTTTACTCCTTGTGATGCCAAGCAGTAGCCATCAGGCCAAGAAAGGCCAATAGCCTTCTAGATTGCATGAAGCACTGCCAGGAGATCAAGGGATTATCCCCCTTCTACTCAGCACTCCTTAGACTTTATCTAGATTACTGTATCAAGTTTTGGGCCTCCCAGTACAGGTAAGATAAAAAAACTGAGAAGAATTCAGCAGAAGGCTGTCACAATGTGAATCGTGAGAGAGTTGGGGTTGGTCAGCCTGCAGAAGAGAAGTCTCTGGGGAAATCTCATATCAGCCCTTTCTGTACCTAAAGGGGCCTACAGGAAAGCTGGGGAGGGACTCTGTCAGGGAATACAGTGATAGGACAAGGGGAAATGGCTTTATTATAAAAGAAAGTAGATTTAGTTTAGATATTGGGAAGAAATTCTTTATTCAGAGTGTGGTGAGGCACTGACACAGTTTGCCCAGAGAAGCTGTGGATGCTTCAACCCTGGAAGTGTTCAAGGTCAGGCTGGATGGCGATACCTGATGGATGGATGGATACCTGATCTAGTGGGGACTGTCCCTACCTATGGCAGAGGGGGTGGAACTTGATGATCTTGAAGGTCCTTTCCAACCCAAACCATTTTATGTTCCTATGATTGGCTGAGGGACTGGGGTTTATTCATCCTGGACAAAAGATAGCTTGGGGAGGGACATAACAGCAACACGCCAGTACCTAGAAGGCGGTTATCAACTCTTCACAGTGGTACATGGTGGGAGGAGGAGAGTCAATGGGTAAAAATTGAAATGAGAAGTTCAAGACTGAATTATAAAGTGTTATGCCCAAATGAGAAGAACCAAACAGTGCAATAGGTTTGCCCAGACAAGTCGTTCAGTCATTTGACATTTTCAAGACCCAATTGGTCAAAGCCCTAACCAACTGTTGTAGTTTGTTGCATTCGGAGAACATAAATAAATTGAGCATGCTCATCCTTAAGGTTGAAAATTATAGCTCTGTATAGGTTTGTATGAATTCCCTGCAGAGCCTTAGAAAGGCTCTTGAGAGAGCCTTGGTTTCAAAGATGAAAAGATTTCCTGCTGCCTATAAGTGCTAGGTACTACCCTCCAGGTAAGAGCAAGCAGATGGAGTGTGGAGAGAGTAACTCCATCAGGGCCCAGTTTCCTGTGAGAACCTGGATGTGCTGGGGAAGGAAACCCACTTTTGCTCTGCTGTCTCTCCTACAAGTATGCAGTGAAAAGAGAATTCTCCATTGCCCCCTCATGAATGTAACCTGTCTTCATAAATATAGCCTGCCAGAACAGACAGCAGGAGATAATGTCGCAGAACAGGAAGCTTTCAGATAATTTATGGGCTCATCTACAGAGAAGCCTTCTAAGATATGTGACTGTCAGATTATAAAATACTGCACAGAATATTTGCTGAAAAATTTGTAGTAGTAAATACTTTCATAACAGTGTAACTAACCATCAGCTGTCTTGTTGCAATGCATCAGGGCACCAAGCAACCATACTCTCAAACCTCATCCTTGGCATGTCCACATTATCAGCTTTGGGGATGTACGCAAGTCCATGGGGCCGGATGGGATCCACCTGAGGGTACTGAGAGAACTGGCGGAAGAGCTGGCCAAGACGCTTTCCATCATTTATCGTCGGTCCAGGCTATCAGAGAGGTCCCACTTGACTGGAGGATAGCAAATGTGACACCCGTCTACAGGAAGGCTCGGAGGGTAGACCCGCGGAACTATAGGCATGTTAGTTTGACCTCAGTGCCAGGGAAGCTCATGGAGCAGATTATCTTGGGTGTCATCATGCGGCATTTGCAGGGCAAGTAGGCAATCAGGCCTAGTCAGCATGGGTTTATGAAGGGCAGGTCCTTCTTCACAAACCTGATCTCCTTCTATGACAAGGTGACACGCTTAGTGGGTGAGGGAAAGGCTGTGGATGTGGTCTACCTTGACTTCAGTAAGGCATTTGACACCGTTCCCCACAGCATTCTCCTCAGGAAACTGGCTGCTCATGCCTTGGACTGGCATACGCTTCGTTGGGTTAAGAGCTGGCTGGATGGCCGGGCCCAGAGAGTCTTAGTGAATGGAGTCAAATCCAGTTGGAGGCCAGTCACTAGTGGCGTCCCCCAGGGCTCGGTACTGGGGCCAGTCCTCTTTAATATCTTTATCGATGATCTGGATGAGGGGATCGAGTGCACCCTCAGTAAGTTTGCACACAACACCAAGTTAGGTGTGTGTGTCAATCTGCTCGAGGGTAGGAAGGCTCTGCAGGAAGATCTGGATAGGCTGGACTGATGGGCTGAGGCCAACAGTATGAAGTTCAACAAGGCCAAGTGCCAGGTCCTGCACCTGGGGCACAACAACCCCAAACAGAGCTACAGGCTGGGAGATGAGTGGTTGGAGAGCTGCCTGTCAGAGAAGGACCTGGGAGTGATGGTTGATAGTCGGCTGAATATGAGCCAGCAGTGTGCTCAGGTGGCCAAGAAGGCCAACAGCATCCTGGCTTGCATAAGAAACAGCGTGGCCAGCAGGTCCAGGGATGTGATTCTCCCCTGTACTCGGCTCTGGTGAGGCCGCACCTCGAGTACTGTGTTCAGTTTTGGACCCCTCACTGCAAGAAGGACATGGAGGTGCTTGAGAGAGTCCAGAGAAGGGCAATGAAGCTGGCGAAGGGTCTGGAGAACAAGTCTTACAAGGAGCGGCTGAGGGAGCTGGGACTATTTAGCCTGGAGAAGAGGAGGCTCAGGGGCGACCTTATCGCACTCTACAGGTACTTTAAAGGAGGCTGTAGCGAGGTGGCAGTTGGTCTATTCTCCCACATGCCTGGTGACAGGACGAGGGGGAATGGGCTAAAGTTGTGCCAGGGGAGGTTTAGGTTGGATATTAGGAAGAACTTCTTTACTGAAAGGGTTGTTAGGCATTGGAATGGGCTGCCCAGGAAAGTGGTTGAGTCACCATCCCTGGAGGTCTTTAAAAGACGTTTAGATCTAGAGCTTAGTGATATGGTTTAGTGGAGGACTTGTTAGCGTTAGCATAGTTTGGACTAGGTGATCTTGGAGGTCTCTTCCAACCTAGACGATTCTGTGATTCTGTGGGGGTTTGCAGGGTTTCCTACCCTGTTAAATGTTTGTCTCTAATTATGAATTAGTTCTTATTCTACAGAGACATAAATAGAAGGCACAGAAATAAAAGTGTGCAATGCCTCTCCTTAAAATGTTGACTGAAGAAAGCAAGAGAATGGAAAAAGTTTTTCAAAGCTGAAATACAACAGCTGAGTGGCCAGATACATCCTAGTAGTGTATCTCTAGTGGCCACACTACACCCTCGCATAAAATTAGTCAATTTTAGACTCAGACACACTCAGGTGTTGCTGGGACTTCTGCTTGGTGGTTCAAAATTTGTTCTCTGAAGTTTTAGGGGACTTTATGGGTAACTGGCAATTCAGTTCTTTCAACAGAAACTATCTGATTAATTTTAGAAAACATCATCTGTTTTGATTAAAAGTAACCACTTCATGAATCAGGACCAAAATGAGCTTCATACCACTGGGGTATGCTGTCTGTCAAATCATATATGACCAGTATTCTTGTTTCTTTTGGCCATTGAAGATTTTATGGTAATGTGGGGACTTAATCTTGGCAGTCCAGTTACATTTTGTCCCAGGCGATGATTTCACTTGCTCCTCAATTTTTAACCAAATAAGGGGGGGTGCAAGTGTTGTTCTAAATGCCTGAGTACTGCATGTCGATATTGGGGAATTAAAATGATTAAAGAAATTCTACCCATGAAGGTTATGATCATATATAATAATGATCATATTTGGAAGGCTCACCAGGAGGTAACTGGCCAACAGGGAATGCAGAGCAGTGGAACAATGGTATTGAAACATTTAAGAATCATATTTTTCTGCTAGGGTTGCCTGTCTCGTACGATGAAGGAATCACTGATTAAGAGAGGCATACTGTTTCACTCCAATGGAGGAAAAGGTAGAGAGAGAGGCTGTGTTGGTATTTCCACACCCAGTATTGTGATAGGGACGCTCCCTTTGGATGCAGCATCACCAAGACCATTGGGTGATGGCATGAAGCAAAGTAACAAGCACACTTCTGCAGTGGTGGTGGCATCACTCCTAGTGTCTGCTCTGCCATCTGCTTTCAGCTCTGTCCCCATTCCTCTTCTGTCCTATCCCCACAGTACCTGAGCTAGAGAAGAGGCATGCTAAGGCTGTCTGATTTATATTTGCTACTGGCAATTCTCTCTTCCTATCACTTTTAAAGCTGATATTTCATTTTCATCCTCCACAAAATTAAATGTGCTCTTGCTTGCTTATTTTAGGCCTGCACTTTTACGTGCATTTCTTATCAAGGGAAAGGCCAATCCTTCTCTAGGCACAGGCACAGAGCTATCTGAGATGGTTCACAAATGCTTTGAGAGGTGAGGATTGTTTCTCTCCCTTTCCTAAACCCTGAGTTACACTCTTTGGCAAATCCTCTAAGTCAATCTTCATACCTTTACCTGAAGAACTTAATATCTTCATACCTTTTTCATA
Organism: Nettapus auritus; assembly: GCA_011076525.1. Lineage (NCBI taxonomy): Eukaryota > Metazoa > Chordata > Aves > Anseriformes > Anatidae > Nettapus > Nettapus auritus. The sequence continues at coordinate 65,276,064 of CM021766.1, read as the reverse complement.
CCTTCAAACCTGAAGAACTTTGAGACAAGTTCTCAGGAAGAATGTGGTTGGACTCACAGGAAGCTTTTCTTCCCTCACGTTGTGTGTTTAATATATATATATATATATTTAATTTTATGCTGACTATGCCTATAGTGATTTGATTTTATAATACTATATTCTCATTTATATTTGTATAAAGCATATTTTTCTTTACATATACACATACATATATGTAACTGTCTTAAGACTGAAGTTAAGAGGCAGCTCTGCATCTTCCAGCTCAGATGCATACCATCACAACATCACATTGCCTCTTGCAGTCTTCTTGAACAGAGCTACCAGACCATTAACCACTATAACTTCTCACTAGTCATGCTTGGTATGTCTTAATTTGTCCTTCAACTCTCTCACAGAATATTTAATAGAAAAATGGGTATGCAATGAGAAAAGTCTTCACCTTGAATGCCAAAATTCAGATTTTACCTGTTTTCTCACACACAAGCTGAGGATGTCTGGAGTAATTAGTAAAAGAATAACATTAATTCTGCTTCTCACTGATGAGGGTGCTTAATTAGGATTGATTGCTCATTTTCAAAGATTATACATGGCTAATATTACCAGTGAAGAACACAAGGCACTGAACAACATGTGTATCCTTAGACCACCCAAGAAAAGGGACCCTTAAGAATAAACTCAGTGCTCATATTTATAAAATATGTATAAATCAGGCTTTCATTTCTAGCAGGGCTAGTTGTCAATTAAATTAGGGTCCTATGACCAAATCTGAGTCTCTGCTCCTTTCCCCTGAAGGCTCTGCATATTCATGTATAGGAGTCTGTGTATATGTGCATATAAGAGATCATTTAGAACTGGATGAGAGACCACTAAAAGTTATCATGAACTAAGAGAAGACAAAGCTCTGTTTTACTTTCATTGGAAAAGTTGTTATCATCAAGCAATTAATTTATCCTGATAGCTTGAGAATGGTACTACTTCACACAAAATTACCAGCTGAAAAAAAATTACTATCAGTAGCACCTATTCTGTAATTCTTCTGCTATCTCATGCACAGGGAAACCTTATGTATGATAGATACTTAGTGCCAGAGGTTTTTCCTACGCTATTCCTTTTTTCATTATTATTTTTAATTTTCTTTTTAATTTCTTCATGTTGGCCTCATTTCTGAGCAGCTTCTTGTAATTGGACTAGAGTGCAATGGGAGATATAGGAAGCTGGTGTTGTCCTCACCTGAAGCCAGCAATTCTGCCGCATGGCTTTTCAGGTTGCAGAATTGCCAATTTGTTTTGTAGTATAAGGCAAAAACATAGTCCTTATGTGCAGATTTTAGCAGGCAAGAAAGTAAAGAGATTCCATATATAATGAACAGAAATACACAGAAGAAAATGTGTAGCAACCCAAACAGAAACATGAAGAGACTACACAGAGATATGAAAGAAAACCAGAACACACTCTTCCCTAATAAGCTCTTTCCTGATATATTTCTTAACCTAAATTAAACAAGCATTACCTGACAGGAAAAAAAAAAAAAAAAAAAAAAAAAGTACCTGGAATGTATTAATGTGGACTGAGCATTTTTCACATTAGTCCTGAAAAGGCTGGAGCAGCATTAACACCAGAAGAGCAACCCAGTGAAAGACCAGGAGCTGCCTCAGTACAGAGATGCACCACACCTCGTCTTGAGTGTGGGATTTCAAGGTGCTGCCTCCTGGGAAGCAGCTGCAATTATGAGCAGACTGTTCAAAGGATGTAGGTAAGGACTTAGGGAGCCCTTTTTGGTCTGTATAAGTGCAATAATCCTCTGCTTCAATGGCCTAAATGACAGACTGGAGAGAGGAGACTGGTCAGGTAAGATCCACCAATCCTCCTTCCACAGGTGTCTAGAGCTTTGAATCCCAGAAAGCCTGGACACTTGTAAAACGTCTGGGACACACAAAAAGGAATCTGACTTGTTTCTAGCTGGCACGCAGAGAGAGAGAAACAGCAGCATAATTTATAGAAAACCAAAATCCTAGTCAGTGGGAACTGGAGCTGCCCGTCATCAGCAGGACTCATCAGTAGGAGGGGAACAGTTAGAGCTGGGGGGGAAAGGGGAGCAGTTGGGCAGGTCATGTGAGCAGGGAAGCAAAATGGTAAGAAGGCAGGTGATAGACCGGCCTGTTTAAGGATCAAGGGGCTTGACAAAAGAGAAACATATGGAAAGATACAGGGAATGTGTCTGGGGTGACCTGCCCAGATGTCAGTTGAGGGTAGAAGCAACAAGACAAAAGAAAAAATCTCCCTCTCTGTTCTACCTACCCTACCCCTGCCCTGCCCTTTTTCTCGTTAAAAGTTGCCCTGGTTTCAGTTAGGACAGAGTTAATTTTCCTCCTAGTAGCTGGTAGGGTGCTGTGTTTTGGATTAGGATGAGAAGAGTGCTGATAACATGCCAATGTTTTAATTGTTGCACAGCAGTGCTTATACCAAGCCAAGGACTTTTCAGCTCCTCGCTCTGTCCTGCCAGCGGGCAGGCTACGGGTGCAGCAAGAGCTGGGAGGGGACAGACCCAGGACAGCTAACCTAAACCATCCAAAGGGCTATTCCATACCATCTGATGCCATGCTAAACAATATATAGGGGTGGCTAGCTAGGGTGGGGGGGCTGGCTGCTCGGGGATAGGCTGGGCATCGGTCTGCGGGTGGTGAGCAATTGCATTGTGCATCACTTGTTTCATACACACTATTATTATTATTACTATTATTACTATTATTACTATTATTACTATTATTATTATTTCCTATCTTAATAAACTGTCTTTATCTCACCTCACAGGCTTCATTTTCCCGTTTCTCTCCCCCATCCCAGAGAGGGAGGGGGGAGGGTGAGCAAACGGCTGTGTGGTGTTTAGCTGCTGGACGGGTTAAACCACAACAAAAGTATTTAAATATATCCTTGTATTTTGCTGTTACTTCCTTTCACATCAAAATACGTCCTGCCATTTTTGTGGTGATGGTACATCTTGATAAATAAGAGTGAGGAGGGTTTGTCAGGAAATGTCATGGTAGCACTAGGTAAACATGGAGGAGAAGGGAAGAGTCCTGAAGCAACCTTGATGATGATATAGTCTGAAAATGCTTTGCGATCCCTGCCCTAGGTACAACACACACACATTGCTAGTTCACACAACAACATGTGCAAACAGGTTTATGGAAGGACATTGAGGACTTTGCTATAAGGGCAAGTTTTTCCTATAAGGAGCACAGTGGTGCTGAGGGTCTAGGAACACCTACTTACCAGTTAAGTGGCTGGCAATCCTGGCAATAGGTTTAGGAGGCAGGGCAGGGGGCTGTTTGAGGAGGGACAACTGTTTCACTGAGTTGTCCTCATGGTCTCCAGGGAAAGCAGCAGAGTTTTTGGGGGGAAGTAGCAGGACTGGCTTAGTTGTAGGATCTTGGGACAGGAGGATGCTGGATTCATTGGATGTGGGGCTCTCTTCAGACACTGGAGGACACAACCACATCATAGACGCAACACTGTTATGAGCAAAGCAGCAGTGGATACAGGCATTGTAAGACAAGAAAAGCAGTGCAGGAATGCGGATTAGGACTGACTAATAGAGTTCATTCAAACATCATATTAACACAGAAAGAAATAGAGAAAGAGAAAAAGAGAAAAAGAGAGAAAGAGTAACACACATCTAGACAACAGCTGAATTTCCCATTACCTCTGTCAGAAGTCAGCTCCCTTACGCTGAGCTGGGACATATTCCCACATCTTGAGCACATATCAAGAGCTTAAAATATCACATCTCAGATGGTCTGTCACTACAGCTTGCTCAGGACCAGATATGTTAGCAGACAGTCTTCAAATTTATCCTATAACTGTAAAAGCACCTCTCGGGGGCTATTCCATTCCAAAGAGGCTGCACAGCTGTGCATGATCACAGAAGAGTGCTTCTACTAGTCACTTTTCCTCACTTGACCTTCATCCACAACTTCAACATTAAGTGATGCAGGAAGAGGAGTTAACCTAGATGTACAGTATTGCTGTCTCCCTTTAGGGGCTAGGGAAGAGAGGCAGAGAGCCTCACCTAGGATGGCACAGCTGGCTGTGTTAACTACTGGAAGATGTGTGATGTGAATGTCACCCAACACCACGCAGCAGGTAAAGGAAATGACATACCCCAGCGTTTAAAAATGTTACCAGCCCTCTAGAGCTCATTAGCAGAGCTGAGAAGTAGTATGACAGTTTGAAATGTACTCTTAAATGTTCACAAAAGTGCAAGGACTTTGTCTGACATGCAAGAGGTTACTTGTGTAGAAGTAGAGTACATAGCAGAAGTACTGCTATGCTGAGACAGTCAAAATTTCTCATGGAGCACCCAGTGATAATCTGTATGCTCCTTCCCCACCAGAAGAACGTGGTCTTCAACAACGGTTTCTCAGGGCTACCCACCAAGGTAAGAGGTCAAAAATCTGTTTCAAACTGCTTAAAGTAGCTACGTCATACTGAAAACAAGATTTTACCTGTCCCATCCATGATCTCTGTGGTTGGGAGCACCTCGTATGAGCAGGGTTCCCCAGGTGCAGAACCTGACTCCAGTTCTGCTAGGGCTGGAAGCGATACTTGGCTGGAGCTCAGCACTGGTCCAGACCCCAGAGGCTGCCCATTCTCCAAAGCTCCTTCGTCATTTGGTATGGAAAGTTCCCCATCTGTTCATATTCGGAGGAAAGCACAATGACAACGGAAGACACAAATAAGATACAGAAAGAATTTGAAATGAAATCTGCTTTCTTCAATAGCTTGCTTGAGAATGAAGAACCTGAACTAAGTCATTGTATGTACATAGGAGACACAGGATAATGATCAAAACAATATGGTTTTTATCTCAAAAATACAACTTGTGCTGAGCAATTTTTGGAGATGTCTGAACGATGTTCTGTCCACAACAGTTTCATAGAAGTCTGACAGCATTTCATTTGTCTTACAGGGTTATTAAGACTTTGGAAAGACCTGCCAAATAACTGTGTTGATTCTTTGCACATCCCTAGACTTGTCATTATGATTCACGGCCTAAGCTGCATAGTCATCCTCCATGTGATAGGGCCACAAAATTTATTTTCCCCGTCTCTGTTAAAACCGTAAGGTCAGAAAAGAGAATGGACTGGAAACTATCAAGCTTTTTTAAAAATAATAAGAATACAATACGTAATTTATAATATTTTAGTAATAATAATGATGATGAGCATTATTCCCTTACAGCATTTTTAATACTATAAGGGACACAAGCGGAATCATAGAAGTACGTTGCTATTTTATATACCAATAAAACTGTTATAGTCTCCCAGCATGATCAAGACTGTAAGTAAGGGAGAGAACAATTGTTATAGTTCCCTGGTGAAAGGTCTTGATATTGGGATATAGTGGATTCCATTTAGAAAGTCTGTTTTTAAAGTTATTATTAATAACTTCTCCATATGGGCAAGAATTTCTGTAACAGCAATTGTTTCTTTCTTTTCTATCAAACAACACTTCACATTAGAAATAATATAGAACAGAAGGGAAGGATTGGATCATTTGTCATGGTGTCAACCTGCATGATTTTTATCTCGGAACTTCTTATGCACATCACTCTGGTACCTGGAGGCAATGACTGCACAGGTATCTCAATTACAATTTTATAAAGTGTTCAGCTCTTATGGTTATGAGTGGAAGCCTGAAAACAAATCCAAAAATGTGACCTGTAAGGCAAAACAAACAAACAAAACAAACAAACAAAGAAAAAAACACCCCCCTAAACAGCAGGCAAATAAAGAAAGCTTAGCTTTCCTATGCTTTCAAATTATATTTAAGTAAAACTCAGGGTTTCAGGATCTGGTTCCTGAGTTTTGGGCAACTGTGGTTAGCCACATTACTGCTCAATGTACCATGCAGAAATGGATAGCACTCAAGTGAGCATACACTTTCCTCTCACAGGGTTAAGATGTGCAAAACACTTCGGAAAACAATATTGAAAAGATAGAAAAACAAAGTTGCACTTAGGTGTTAGGACACAGCAATTAGTATGTCTGAAAGTACAATAGATGATAAATACATATATATTTTTTTCCTGTCTTGTAAAATTTCTGTACAACATGTGATGATGGTCTCTTCCTTAGATTGGAATTGTTAGAAATACCAAGGTCTTGACTTTCTTAATTTTATTTATTTACTTATTTATTTATTAAGAATTAGAGAGCTATTACGATACATTGCCACATCACAGTAGACTGAAACCTGACCTGCAGCTTTCAGAGCAATCAACTGAGCTGGCAAAAGGTGGCAACATTAATCAAAACTGAAGGTTTCAGCCAATTGTTCACAGTATAGCCTCTTTCTAACTGCTGCAGTCATTCAATACAAACCATTTTATTTCCCTAGACAGCAAGGATCAACCAACAGTTCAGCCAGTATTTAAGCTGAATGTTTTTTGACTTAACTGTTTGGGTGGAAATGCCATGTATCCTGTACTTGCTCTGTCTCCCTTTTGTAAACATATTCCTTTACATGTGTTTGGGATAGAGGATGCTGTTGTGTCAGACACATGGTTTCATGAAAGATCATAATTACTGCTTAGGCAGAATAACTGCTTCTTGAATGAAAGACAGTGACTGTGTCCAGCAACATTCATTCATTTGGTACAGGACTAAATTTGACCATTACTGTGACAATGAGTATGTATGATAAAACCAGCAATTTGTTTTTTTTTAGGGATATCTACACATTTTTAATGGAGATGCCAATTTTAGCATGCTGAGCACCTTGAAATCTAACTATCTTAAATGCACTTTGCATTTATCAAGGTATATTCAGCATGGTTTAAGAAGACAGCATTCAAATCATCTGCTGAAGGTTTACTATTGCAAAAAAGCAAAGTGAGAGAAAATTTTGACTTTTACTTTTTGTCATAATAGCAAGTGTGACAGCCCTCCTTATAGCCAACATAACCTATTTTAACCTTCACTCTGAAAATCTCTAATCTTCATTTAGGCTCTAAAATTCATCCTCTAATTTGACTGAAATCATCAGACATGACACAGAATCATGACTGAAATATATATACTAAATCTGATCTTGCTTAAAGAAGAACTACATCAGGAACTGCTAAAACACAGTAAACAGATCAAAGGTGACGAAAATCATCATCTGTAGAGTGAAGATTCTCTTAGCGTGAATTAATCCTGGATCAGAGGCATGCTTGACAACCAGACATAAAAGGAAAATTAATTGCTATTTTTGAAGTACTAAAAGCTATTTCGGTTAGCTGACATACAAGTGGAAATAATCTTAGTAACGCAGTTATGATATATATATATGGATGAATTGATCGGTCTTCAGGAACTGGCTGAGTTTGATTTTGCACAGTGATAACATATGTAATCTCTGGTTCTCAAACTTGCTAATTCCTTTGCTGCATCTTCTGAGAACCTGCTGTTACTAAGTGGAGAACAACTTTCCCTAAATGCATGTGCTTTGATACTGCAGGCAGCGTGCTAGTCAGCATGATCTGGACTGGACCAAAATCAGTAATGTGAACTCTGCAGTAAAAGGAGCACAAGAAGGTTGCTGCTCTATTAACCAGGATGCTCTGTATACTCAGAGTGATGGAACAAGCAGAATCTCAGAGGAATTTATCTGATGCACAGGGCTCTACCCAGATGTTTTGGTTCAGCCTTGCATGTGAAAATAACAGTACAGGGTGAGGGCCCAGAAATACACAGATGATATGTTCAAAAGATGTGGACCTTAAGCACAATTTGTACTCATGAATTAATCTGCCATTTCCACTTCTGGGTATTTTTTGAATATTACTTGCAGTAATTACAGTGCATCATGATAGCTGGTACAGATTGATCCTTTTGTTGTTTCTTTTCTTTGGAGCTCTGCCTATGTTCTCACTGTCTTTTGACTCTGAATGCCTTGGAATAAGGAACTTCCTATCTGTTTGATGAATGTAAAGCTCATGTGCTCCTTCCACAGACAAATGGCTGAGTCAAAATGATATGGAAAATTCTAAATCTTGTGTTATTTTCCATTTTGGGTTGTCTTTGGTACTGGCCTTCTTTCAAGTAAGAATGTCCTGGCAAATATTCTCAACGGAGAAGGCTAGGAAGGGCATGCCCTTCTCTGCTGTGGCCCCCTTGGGCTAAGTGATGGAAAATCAAGCGCTCTTGTTTGAGGTTTACCACTCACAAAACATTTTCAAGCCCTGTCAGGGTTTATGTAACCTGAAATCTGGGTTTTTAAACCCTCATTTTGATTAGATAGACAGTACAAAAATAGAAATGTACAAAAGATGAAGACTGCACATGCTTCCTTTGAAGAACCACCGCATCATCATCTCTGAAGCAAGCAATTACTATGCTCCTGTTCAGAAATTTCTTACTACAGGAAACCTTGTCTATGTTCACATGAATGAAGATGTATCAAATATTACATGTAGCTTTTAATACTTTGCCCATACCACACTGGGCATCTCTAAAGACAGATGCTTTAGTGATGGTTACAGCTTCATATAAGAATCAAAACTATTCATCTATGCGTTCGAGCTCTTGGCTCTGCCTGCCTGCAAACTATTAGAACAGCAGGCATCTGACCAGATATTTCTTCAATACACTGTTTTTCTAAAAGTACATAGTATTTGAAAAAAAATGCAATCTTAGCCCATATTTTCAGAAGATGCAAGTCACACAACCCTTGAAATAGCAGAAACTTATTCAGTCATGATTCCAGCCCTTGCCAAGAAGTGAGCTCTCTGAAGTTCAGTCTGGAGTGGTTTCACTTGAACAGTTTAAGTATGGGGGTCACCAAAGTGATAAAAGCATTTCTTGTTTCCCAAATATAGCAGCTGGACTGCAGTGATTCTCCCATGTGTGAACGCTGTGACTTACTGTGCTCTGCTAACTGTCACCTGCTGGACCACAAAGTCATCTGAAAAGCCAGCAAATCCTGAAGCAAACAGGTCAATGTCATTTTAAGTAACAGGCCAACTGGCTAATTCTGTTCTTCAACATAGCTGATAAAACAATACTAAGCGTACTGCAGCTCCAGAATTTCTGTTCTTAGGTCAGTCTATCCATATTAATTTTCCTGTTATATGTTCAGATTATTTTAAAAAAGAACAAGGCAAAATTTCTCACTCATGGGCCTGAGTCTTAGGAATGGGAGACTAAGAGATCTAACATTATGACTCCAACTACTGTCTGTACAAGATGCCTCTTGGCACAGAAGATGCTACCATCAAATAAAGCCTTCTGATACGAATACTCTTGGATTACTTTTCCTCTACAAATTTTGTCATACTCATATTCTTACATCACACAAGATCAATGCTACTATACTTGTGTGAAACCTCTTTTATCTCTGCCCTGCTTCTTTCAAGGAAGGGCTCCAATTTTTCTTCGCTTCCTGTGTTTACAACTAGCAGGAAATAATGTGGAGATACTGGATTACAAATCTAGTCATGTTGGGTGATAGCTTCCCATTTATTTGCATCTGAAAAATAAAAAATGTTCAATGTCTCTACTCCTTGTACTGGAAACAGGAAGAAGAAGCCTGAGTTTCTTAGCAGCTCTTTCTGCTATGAAAAGGCAAAAAATGACTTCTAGGAGGAGTGTTTTTGTTTGTTTTGTTTTGATGAGGACCTTCAGACAGCTTAATATCTACTTTACCAGGCAATATTCAAGATTACAGACTACAGCATTACTTGAAGGGAGAAAGCTGCAGCCTCTTGGAGCAAAGCAGGCAGAATTTCCCTGAGTTTCAAGGTAGAAGGCAGCGTCATGCTGCACAAGAGATTTTTCATGGGGATGCCTTAAGGTTTGTGTAGGGATAAACAGAGGCTGACTTACAAGCTCCCCAGGGTGCTGAATTGGGAGCTACTTCCTGGCTTCCTCTGGGTTGTGACCCACATGGAGTGACAGACTCAACTGTGCCTCGCTGGCCACAGGGATGTCTGCTTCATGGTTGAGTGCATGGTCCAAGTCACAGTCTAAAATGTGGAAAGCCTGAGACACTGAGAAGGGAAAACCTTTTGCCAGTTGCTGTTTCTACTCTGCAGTTGAATATAGAATGACTCCAAAGACACCACAGTAAGAGCACAGGCACTATTAGATCCAAAGGATAAGAAGCATCTAAAATATGCAATGGATAAAAAGTGGAGAATGTAATCACAAGCAGCACATTGCTATTGTTTGCGTTAGTAAATTTTCAAATAATCTCTTTTTTCCCAATAAGCTAGACTAAAATAGCATATAGCAGATTTAAGCAGACTAAATCTAATGAGATAGACTGTACCTATAAAATCCCTGAAAATGTTTAGCTTCTGCAGACTTATCCAGGTTTTGTACTGGTACTGCTGAAGAATTTTAGACTTTGAATTAATGAGATATCAAAGCACATGCCTAAGTTCTATTGAAGTTAAAAGGCAATTTTGCCATACCTTAACATAATTTGCTGAATTTACTGCCTTAGTTATTGACAAGAGAAGCAGCAAAAAAAATAAAAGTTGCAGTTAAAGATTGACACATACACAATAGATGTCAAATGTGTGTTGCATTACCAGTGTAAAATAATGGTGTTTTGCATAAAAAGTACATTACTGACAATACAAATTAATTATCCTGAAAAAGGAATCATTATTATCTTGACATTTGAGCTATTTCAAGGGAACGTTCACTGCTCTGTGCTCATCACAGTATCCCAAGCCTTTAAAACGTTTATTTTCTTTCCCCAACTGTTAATCCCACAGTGACTCAACCAGACAATAGTAAATGCAGGCACAGACCCATTTAATCTCCCTGTGGCCTGGATGCCTTGCTGTTCTGCAGCAAGTTACTATTGCATACTGCTGAGACTTATATTTCTACTGCTTTACATTTTTGATTAGCTTTCAATTTTATTTGCTAGATAACTACCACATCTATCTAATCGAAAGGGTGTGAAATCAAGAGATGTTTTAGAAACCTTACTCTGTACAGTCCTGCTATTCTGTATGGTATTCCCAGTTTCTAATGTTACAACAATGTAAGATGTGGCCATAAAATTATACAGGATGTCAATTTAATGTTGCAAAAAAAGAGTACTTACCTTTATCAAAAATTTCCTTCAGCACTCCTCGTTTTATAAGCTCCTCTCTGCTTTGCCTCATTGATATCTTTCTTTCCAAAGCTGTAAGCAAAGGAGATGGGTGAATACTAATAGAAAAGAAGGAAAATGATAATTTTAAAAGGCTATATTCCTTTTAAAGTGTTTAAAAATGATTTTCTCCTTTTAACATCTGTGACAAATTGTCTTAAAAGGTACTGGTAGTCCAAGAATTTGTTTGTTGTTGTTGCATGGCTGATTTTGATAGAAACAACTATACAGTGACCTATTTGAGAGCATGTCTGCATTCCTGTTGCTTAATATGGATACATGACCCAATCAAGAAATGGAGAATTAGAGACAGCAAAGAAAGAGAAAAAAAAAATAATGTAGAAGCTGGTGAGAGAAAGGCAAGAAAGAAGGCAATGTGGAAGATCATGGCCAATGAAATACATGGCTGTGGATTGTCCCCAGGTCATGGAAGAGGAACAGCACCTCCACTTCCCCAAAGACAAGGTTGGTTTGCCACCAACTCCAGTAAAAGCAGAGTTAGGCATTTGGGACAGCGCAAAAAAACAGCTGTTTAGTGGAGTCTCATCTTCCCTGAAGGGGTGTTTTGCCCAAAACGGGTACCAATGAGGGGTAATCCATGTCAGCCAGTGTAATTTAACATCAGCTCTGAACAACCTGAGTCCTGTATTTGTTGCCTGGAGACAGTGGTTGCCAGGGCAGCAAAATGACAGAAATTTCGTGTTTGTTCAGTTCAGTAGTAATTAAAACAATGTCCAATTAACCAAAATACCACAAAGGGCATGCATTCAGGCAAATTGCTGAAAGACAGCAAGCAAGGGGCACAAGAAGCAATGTGCAGTACTGTGTGCGCTCTACAAGAAACAAGCCTGTGCTTGTTTCAAACAGGCACAGTCAAGGGCAAATTGCATCTGCCATATGCTCCCCTATCAGACACAACGCAGATGCACACAAGCACAAATGAACTTTGCATCTACAGTCTAACCAAGGCAGATTTAAAGAAAAAGGGGTCCTGAAACACTCTGTCCCTGAAAACATGAGGATGTAACCTTTTCTGGCACTGCTGGCTGTTCACTCTTCCTGGAAGGTGGCAATATACTTCATGAATTAGCTGTGCTTACACTGACACACCACACTCATTGCAATCTATTTGCTGTTAGATACAGATAGCTTAGCATGTACAAGGCAGCTCTGATTTCAAAAGCATTATTTTCCATAGGATAAATTTGTTTCTCCATTTCTAAAATCAGCTTTGAACATGTATTCTTCAGGTCTAAGAAAGCCAGTAGATACCCTCAGTAGCTAATAAAACCCCTGCTCTTCCCTGAACATACACTCTGAGCTTCAGCTCAGACCTCATACCCCTTGGCCAGCAACACGGTATATTTTTATTTCTGAGGCTCTTAATGTAACAGCCTTTGGGGCTTAGGAGACATGGCATTTTCCAAAGTGCCTTAGCTCCATTTTAAGATGTGCTTTAGGCACCTCATAGCCTTTCAATGAAACTTAGATTTCTAATATGCTTTTGAAAAATAAACACCCCAACCATCAGACTGCACAGTCACTTTGCAGACTGGTCCCTCATCTGCCTTTTCCCCACAAGTGGTCTTGTGTTGGTATGGCATTTAAAGCTTCTTCCCCTTCCTCTTTAAGAACAGCTTCCCTTGCTCTCTCCAGAAAAGCCTGAACGAACTATTGCTAACTTGTAAGCTTTCTTCCATGGAGTATATCATTAAAACCCCAACTTAAAAGAGGAATTTAACCTTACTGAACACCTTTTTCAATAATTCTGAGAAATGGTAATTTTCCATGAGTGTAAACAGAGCGCAGCACACAGCCTCTGCTGTTCAGTGGGCAATCCGGTTGGGTGAACCAGCAGCAAAATAGCAGTTTCTGCTCATAGGCAGCAGCACTCTTCCCAAAACAAAGGCACTGGCAAATTCTGCTGTTTCTGAACTTTACCAGAAATAGCTAAGTTACATATCCACATTTTACATACTAATCCAAGCACATGGTTGCAGGCATATAACCATATGCTGCGCACAAGTAGATGGATTTCCAGGTGACATGTTGGCCTTTCATACACCATACACAAATAAGCCAAGGGAGAAGGGCCAACAAAATGTGCTGACCTCATGGGGTGTGCAGATCAAGTCACACAAGTCAACCACTGACGATATGACTGTGTCTGCCCATTTTACACAGACACTGGCAACCACCATGGTTCCCCATCCCACCCTCCTGCCTTGTCAACAGCAATGGTAGCAGCAGTGTTACTACTGAGTTCATGGCTAGACAGACATGCCATGTTATGAAAGAAGTGGTAAGAAACACGTTAATACTTCTGGGGGGCAGAATACTAACCAGGGCTAGCTGGATATTCTGCAGAAGCAGAGGAATACCTTCCCCCAAACAATTACTAAGCAACATATTCAACTATAAGGCAAGACTTCTCAAAAACAGAGTTTTGTGCAGTCTAATAGTCCTTCTGTATTTTTGGAAGACTGCAAATATAGTTTTTTTCAGGTATTCCTTTTTAGTTGTAATCTGTTTCTGTTCTGAAAGAAAGAAAAACAAACCCCCCCAAACAAATCAAACCACTCCAGTTTGAAGCTCAGATGAAAACATTTTTTTCAGTATCCAAATCCTTTCAAAGTAGGTACAGAACTTAGAGTATTAATTATTTTCCTACTAAGCCAGTTTAATTACTAAGATATTTAGAGGAAGGGCATGCTAGGCTAAGAGCAGCATTAAATGATAACAACAGATGTTATACTAAAACTATGGACCATGCTTCTTTTGTTTAATACAAATTTTCCTCCCAAACAAATCTTGCACATTTAAATGTGTAAACTGCTATGCTGCTGCTGGATCATGTGAAAAAAAATCACAAGTGTCTAGATGCAGAACTCATTAGGAACTAACAGCTTGAACAATGAAATGTTTCACTCTGCCTGGATTTCTCTGACAAAGATTGCCAGTTCTTTTAAGGATTTTTTATTTTTATTTTTATTTTTTTTTCAAGCAGAAAGCTGATACAGAATAAATTCATTCACTCTCTACTGAGAAGGGATCCATTCACAGAAAAGCATAAATAAAAACCCTCTGAATTAATCCTTGATTCATGAGAAACCCATAAATTCTGTGATGGACAAAAATAAAATGTAATTAATACTTAACAAAAGATCGATTACTTCATTGGCAATTTACCTTGGTGATTAACTGCATTTTGTTCACTTGTACAATCTTCCAGGAGATTAGAAATAATCACTAAGCCCTCTTTATGGGGACTATTTATACCAGAAACCAGTTATCTTAACAAAGTCAGCCACTCTTCAATAAAGACTCAGTAGTTTCTGTGAGAATGTCTGTATTTTATTATATAAATGCAGACTTTGTTACAGCTCTCTGCAGTAGCTGTTACTTTTAAGCTCTGATGAAGAAACATCAGTGGGAAATAGTTTTATTAATGTTTCTAAGCTAGTGTTTTTGAACTCTTCCCCCAGGAGCAGCACCCCTCCACTGTTCAAGCAGAGCGCTTCTCTGTGGCAGACCCATTAAGATCAGTAAAGCCTTAACAGGGTCATGAGGAGTTCCAGCCCCTCCGTTCTGGAAATTGAGTACAGTTTTGTCTTTATTCCTCTAATAAACCGTTGTGCTCTGTGATGACAGTGATTGTGGGCCATTCCACCGGCTGAGAAGGTGAGCACACTGCTGCCTTTGTGCCAAGTGCTTCTGCTGCTTCATTAAACAGCCAAAGAGGCATTTATGCAGTCAGGATGTCTGACCTTTCTGTCCCTCCCATCCTTCCCTCCAAGACCAAGATTTCCTCCTCCAACATGCATCTAGATGAGAATAAACTGCTCCCTTCTGCATAACTCTTCATGCTGCTGTTGAAAGCAAGGGGTGGACTAAACACTCAAGTCCTGGCTTTCTGTTCATTGGACAATCAAAACTAAACACATCTGTGCTAGCCAGTTGAATCCTAACCTTGCTTTTTTCTGAGGTTGCCCTTGGCCCTCCTCTTAAAGGGTGTTGAGGGTTGCTTTGCATGAATTCTCCTTTCAAAAGCCACTTATTTTCATGATCATTTTAGGAAGCAAAGATCATTATAAGAATGAAGGGTAGAGCAGGAGCTTTCTGGTGTGTCAATTATATTTGAGTTCAATAGGTGGAAATTTGCTTTGCTAATATTTCAGTTCTGAATAAGTAGAAACAAGTAAACCAATAATTTTGCAGTGTTAAGATAAACAGCCATCAATTTCCTTTAGATTTGCAAGGCAGGAGAGCTTTCCAGATGTGATGGATTCATAACATGTTACATCATCTTGAAACTCTTCCAACAATTTAGATTCTGGATAATCAAATGGAGCAGGATTCGCCTGATACAAATTTATACAGTTTGGGCTTCTGCCTCTGAGTTCATTACCTTATATAGCAAGAGCAATTCTTCAGCATGATTGACCTCAGCCTAATGTAAGCATCTAAAACAGGCTGAACTACACCTTGGAAGTACCTGTCAGTCTTTCCTGATCACAATTGAAGCTAAGAGTGAGTAGCTGAGATGAAGATGCATAAAATTAGGTCTGAATCTACTCCTGACATCAAAACTGACTGAAGAAGAGAGTTTTAAAAAAGGAAATACAGGTATAGAAGAAAGTCTCAGACTTGAGGAAAATAGGTGTGTCAGCTTACACAGAGCTCCATTAATTGTGGGATTGTTTCAATATCTGTGACATGACACTCAGAAGCACTGCTGTGAGCTTTGGGTTTGACCAATGTCAAAATATAGGTTGATTGAAATAACTGATTTGATTTGCTTAGTCATAAATACATTTTTTTCTTGGCAAACATAAGTACATCTCTTGGAGCCTGAAGAAAGGAAAAGTATTTCAACAGCTTTCTGAATACCTGGAATTTAAATTTCCTTAGAAACATTTTGGGTTTTTGTAGTCTCAGCCTGGGTTTTTCTGTAACAGGACTATCTACAAAATATGACTCAGAGAGATAACTACCTAGAAAGGATTAGGAGCATCTTTTTCTTTGTGTTGTCTGCCAAAGACATATCCTGTTCTGATTGTAGCCTAACATTCCCATTATATGAGATTACAGAATAAGTGAGCAGCAGTAGGGAAAAGATCTGAGGGTATGAAAAGTTAAGCTTGATTAAAAACAACAACAACAACAAACAACAATACCTCTCCAAGTCAGGTGCCACTATAATAGCTAACAAAATCAATATCATTCAGTATGTAAATCATTTGGAAAACTTACGTGGCAGGTGCTACAAAACTAATAAAGCAGGAACAATACCCAGCTTTGATATCCCACTGTATGAGTAACTGAGATCACTCTAGAAGCAAAACAGTATCATAATTGTTATTACAGAGGTGGCAAAGGGAGGCACAGACACCTTGAAACAGCTTGGCTCATCACCTACTGGATTATTAGCAAAGAATTAACAGCAGCCATTCTACAGCCAGTGGCCAATGCACTAGGCTATGAAATGATTCTTCTAGACATAAAATGTGTTGATCTAGAATTAAGACAAGTAAAGTAACAGGAAAAAGAGGACAAAAGCCAAACCAAACTCGAGTAATTTTATTTTTAGTATTGGAAAAACAAATGCATTTATCTTAGATTATGAATACTTAAAACACAGAGAAGGTGATATTAGGGCATCTTGCTTCCACTCACATTGAGAATAGCTCAAGGCACTGGTCCATCTCCTGTAAGAAGCACTGGACTAGGGGCATGATAAACTTTCATTTGCAACAGGCTAGCCTTTGAACTTACACATTCCTTTGAGAATGCAGGATCGGACCTTAAATCCCTAGTTACTAACCAGAAGGGTTTAAGATGCGTAACTGTCACTGTAACTGGTGGCTATGGATAAAAATTGAATTATCTCTTTTTTACTGATGCAATCTGGTGAAGCAAAGTCAAACTAATGAAAAGGTGAAATCAGCCTGAAGAAAACTTTGTATTTATACTGATCATTACTGCACATAAAGTAAACTGTGAAAGGACAGACTCAGGATAAAATTGTTGCAAAGTCAAATCTGTAAATACACAATTGCAGGAGCTAATCAAAATAGTGCAAATCATGTTAAGCAAAGATCATGACACAGTAACAGAACTCAGAAATAAAATGTACAACCAAGAATTCAGCAAAACCAAGGAAAGACAGAGAAATAAAATTTGAACAACTCCCTCTAACATAATTAACAGAAGGAACTGAACCAAAGAAGTCAGAAATCCAATCCAAGAGCAGATGGACTGTAAACTTTTCATATAGAAGGACTGAAAAAAAATCAATAAAAGAAGCTGCCTTCCTAGGAAAAGTACTAAATTTTTAGCTAGATCCAAAGAAACCCAACATAATGGATTTCACAGGCCAAACAGAGCAAGCCTGGCAGAAGATGAATGCATGAAGACAGGAGACAAAACAAGAAATCTTGACAAATATAACAAAAGGTGTATGTTTGGTAAAAAATAATAATAATAAAAAAAATAAATCAGAGAATGGAAGTGGAAAGAAAACAAGTCTCTAGAGACCCTAAAGAAAAATAGTACCATAATCAACTGCCCAGTTAAGAAAGAGTAAAGCAGAACTCCACTCAGCCAATAAAACGTGATAGTATATCAATAGTATTTTGGAAAGACATGGATTTCCATCCTCTTTCTACATAATTGCTTTTGTTGTCACATTTGAGATGTACAGCAGTCTAGAAAGAAATTCAGAAATCTGACCAGAATATTGAAAGAAAAAAAAAAAAAAGAAAG
Source organism: Nettapus auritus (assembly GCA_011076525.1). NCBI lineage: Eukaryota > Metazoa > Chordata > Aves > Anseriformes > Anatidae > Nettapus > Nettapus auritus. Next base: position 65,258,145 of record CM021766.1, on the reverse strand, counting down.
AAAAGACATTCCTCCTGTTCTTCCTTATGAACTGTAGTACAGCATTTTCATAAATTCTTATGTATATACTAGGTCAAGAACTGGAAAGTTGAACCAGCAAAATTACCTTCCTTTCCACACAACTTAATGAAAAATGATCCTCTGTTGTTTAATTAAAGAAACTTGCAACAAGGTAACATAGCATATCTTAGAGTACATTTGCCCCACAGTTACAGTGTGACTGCAGCACAGAAAGGTGTACTCTAGAAGTCTGACTATATATAGTTCAGGTAACAAAAACAGTAAAGAAGGGATGGTACTGAATTCTTTGAAGGTTTTCATCCAAGCAAGAAAACTGGCAGGTCTGAAGAGCTCATGTTGAAATCCATACTTCACCGTGATTATCTAAAGATAAATTGAATATAGCTATTACCACACAGTTCTTACTGCAATGAAGCTATGTCCTAAGTGCCAGCAGAAGGCAACTGACACAGTGACAGAAGATCCCTCTGCCTTTTCAGATGGATAACAAGTGAATGAAATGATGGTTTCTCCTGCAGGCTTCTGCCCTACAACGTGCAGAAGTTGTACAGTCAACTAAACACTAAGAACATGGGTTTTACTCAGCAAACTTTTGCAACCAGGTAAGAATAGTGATACCATGTGAAATTACTATAACAAACAAAATTTGTTGGAACACCAGCAGTGGCTACATAGCCCAAAGAACAGCTGCTTTTTATAAGTGACTCAACTTGCTTTAGGCAACTTCCAGTCTCAGATTTCTGTACATACCAGAAACAATAACAATGCTAAAGGCTAATCAGTGAACAGCTGGGTGAGAATTCTGCAGCGTTCTTCCGTTACCCTGACAAGATGATACCTAGACAGAAAATACCGCAGTAAGGATCTGCAGTGTCATCGGCAGTGGCAGAAATACCTATGTGCAGTGTTCAGGTATATGACAGTTCAGTACACCTTCCTCAAAGCAAAAACCAATGCATTCACATGGTGGGCATCGCTTGAATAATATGACAACTCATGCAACTCTCTGCAGATGAACAGAATTCTGTCCAGAATAGTTTACACATGGGATATAAATAACCAGGCAAGCTGCTGCTTTTGGATTTGCTCCTCATCAGACAACACATCCAGATGGCATGGCATCCAGCACAGTTTACAGAAACAAGTCTAGCAGATGTCAGGAAACTGGATTCTACAGTTTAATGGGTGAAGGAGTCAGTTTTCTTGGTACAGAAAAAAAGGGGAAAAATATCACAATAAAAGCAATACAATGTCAGAAGGATGATAGGAAGGGAGGATGATTTGCCTGGACTGACCCCTAGGAGATAACAACCGAATTCCTGGCCAATATTGGGTCCCCTTGTTTGCCAGCTGGGAGCATCACACTGCTGACAGAAAAGATAGATGCACTCAGTAAGACAAGCAGCACAACTCTTCTTGCACTTGCAGGGCAACCAGGTGATCAAGCCTAGTCAGCATGGGTTTCTGAAAGGCAGGTCCTTCTTCACAAACCTGATCTCCTTCTATGACAAGGTGACACGCTTAGTGGGTGAGGGAAAGGCTGTGGGTGTGGTCTACCTTGACTTCAGTAAGGCTTTTGACACCGTTCCCCACAGCATTCTCCTCAGGAAACTGGCTGCTCATGCCTTGGACTGGCATACGCTTCGTTGGGTTAAGAGCTGGCTGGATGGCCGGGCCCAGAGAGTCTTAGTGAATGGAGTCAAATCCAGTTGGAGGCCGGTCACTAGTGGCGTCCCCCAGGGCTCGGTACTGGGGCCAGTCCTCTTTAACATCTTTATCGATGATCTGGATGAGGGGATCGAGTGCACCCTCAGTAAGTTTGCACACAACACCAAGTTAGGTGTGTGTGTCAATCTGCTCGAGGGTAGGAAGGCTCTGCAGGAGGATCTGGATAGGCTGGACTGATGGGCTGAGGCCAACAGTATGAAGTTCAACAAGGACAAGTGCCGGGTCCTGCACCTGAGGCACAACAACCCCAGCAGAGCTACAGGCTGGGTGATGAGTGGCTGGAGAGCTGCCTGTCAGAGAAGGACCTGGGAGTTTTCGTTGTTAGTCGGCTGAATATGAGCCAGCAGTGTGCTCAGGTGGCCAAGAAGGCCAACAGCATCCTGGCTCGTATAAGTAGCAGTGTGGCCAGAAGGTCCAGGGAAGTGATTGTCCCCCTGTACTCGGCTCTGGTGAGGCCGCACCTCGAGTACTGTGTTCAGTTTTGGGCCCCTCACTACAAGAAGGACATGGAGGTGCTTGAGTGAGTCCAGAGAAGGGCAACGAAGCTGGTAAGGGGTCTGGAGAACAAGTCTTACGAGGAGCTGCTGAGAGAGCTCAGCTCAGGGGTGACTTTATCAGTTTCTATAGGTACTTTAAAGGAGGCTGTAGCGAGGTGGTGGTTGGTCTATTCTCCCACATGCCTGGTGACAGGACAAGAGGGAATGGGCTAAAGTTGTGCCAGGGGAGGTTTAGGTTGGATATTAGGAAGAACTTCTTTACTGAAAGGGTTGTTAGGCATTGGAATGGGCTGCCCAGGAAAGTGGTTGAGTCACCATCCCTGGGGGTCTTTAAAAGATGTTTAGATGTAGAGCTTAGGGATATGTTTTAGTGGAGGACTTGTTAGTGTTATGTCATAGTTTGGACTAGGTGATCTTGGAGGTGTCCTCCAACCTAGACGATTCTGTGATTCTGTGACCTGTAACTTTACAAACACAAATTGCCTGATACCTACAGCCAGACAGAAGTATTAAAACAGTGCACTGCTCCCTAGTGAAATCTTACTTTGGCTACAGTGGAGATAGCTTGACCTGCTGGATGCTTCTATTTCACATAATTTAAAAATAATTTAAATATAAATTAATATATAAATATAAATAATTTAAACATAATCTGCACACTGAGATAAAACAATACCCCAAAGTGTTTATTTACACACAGAACACTGTTGCAGTAAATTGCAGTTTAGGAAAAAAATCTTCTTTTTATGTTGGAATGATCAGTACAATGCAGCCTTTCAAAAGATACATGAAGCAGATGGACAGTTTTATATCTGTGTCCACATATACATCTATTTAAAATAAATGTTATGAAACATAGCTTGCAACTAAGAAATACCTACTTAAATCCAAAGTTGGCTTAGTACTTTTTTGAGAGAGAAGCTGTTAGGATATCAAATACTTCTTGGAGACCACTACTGCTTTTTTACACTGATAAAATCTCAACTAAGCAATCACAAATTAAAAATGTTTGTTATGAGAAAGAACTAGCATCATCCCTTCGACACAGAGCTCTGTTAGAAGCCAAACAGGAAATCATTCATTTAAGACTTGATTATAGAGATGACTGAATCACAAAGCAACAGACATTTCCTCCAAAATATAAAAATTTCTGAACTGCTTCTGTCACATCATTCAGCAATTATCTTTGGAGGATATTTACAGCTCGTGCAACAGCACTAGTCCATCAGTACATAACAGTCTTAATGCTGAAATAAAACAAAAGTATCTTTAATGCCAGTCTCTTCTCACCTGTAATAGCGAAGTGTACGTTCTGTTTTGGAAACAGAAAGTAGTTCAAGTTACAGTAATGGCATGCATTTGCAGTTTCAGTATACTTTCTGCATTTAGTCTTGGTCTGATTGTTTGCTGTTTGGGCTGAAAAGATAACTTTCCCAGATGGAGGGAAACTTTTGACAATGCAAGACAGTCCTCTGGAAATAACAGACCAAAAAAAGGAGTAGATTGGGATCTCAAATACAGTAACATGGCTCTAGAATAGCTTCATGAGAATTTGCATGCCCCATCCTGCCTAGTAATATGAATTGTTACATTATGTCAATAGGAGGTAATATATTTAAAATCCATCAGTGATAAAACGGTTTTATTTTCTCTCTAGCAAATACAGCACTGAAGTTATCTGAGAAAATATGGCTTTTTTACACATAGTATTTTATATAATTTTAGTGATATTTTTTGTGTGTAAAAACAGTTACGATTCTTGTTTGGGATGAGGAGCCAGGACTGAAGATACCAAAAAGTTTAGAAAATAATGTTTTTGAAGCGAAGTATCTATATAAGAAGCAAACTTGGAGAAAGATAGGCAGAAAGGACAATGAAGTGAAAGAGATATGGTAATAGCCCAGACATTTCTTACAGTGTAATAACATGATAAAGGTAGATAACATTACATAAAATAAAAATAGAATTGCAGTTTGATATGTCATCATTGCAGTCTGTCCTGACTCATAGCTTAATATAGTTTATCTGTTAAAAATGTAGAAAATCAAACACAAAATTACTAGATTCATAGAAGACCTAAGGTTAAAGGCAACACACCAGAAAGATAAGGTTGCAATAAACATGCCAAATACTTTTTGCATCCGTGCTAACCCCGAAGAACTTCAGCAAACTTGCAGAGTAAAATACTTCTTTACAAGGAGCTGTGAAAGTCTCTCCAAGTGAAGTGTCACTTGGAGAACTTTTAAAAGAGATCAATAAAATGAAGAATAATAAACTGCCAAGAACAGCAATGTTCCTCAGGAAATCAAATATAAACTAGTAAGCATGGCATATAACCTAGATAAGATGGAAAAGTGGGAGGTGGCAAATAACTTGGAGAACTTTTAAAAGAGATCAATAAAATGAAGAATAATAAACTGCCAAGAACAGCAGTGTTCCTCAGGAAATCGAATATAAACTAGGAAGCATGGCATATAACCTAGATAAGATGGAAAAGTGGGAGGTGGCAAATAGAAGGTTCTTATTTTTAAGAGGCCAAAAGTCACCTAGGAATTACAGGCCAGTGATCCTGGTTTTCATACCACCCATCTAGGAAACACTATACAGGACACAGCTAGAAACAGGAGACCTAGAACAGAATAGAGATTGGAGAAAAATCATCTTGGGTTTGAGGTGGAAAGTTCATAGAAGTCAATGAATGAAGATTCTCTGTTCTAGAGTGCTTCTAGAGTTCCATAAACCTTTTGTTACAGCCATTGAAACACTAAAAATTGCATGAGGTAAGAGTAAGCATCCTCCAGTGGTTTAAAAACATTTAGAAAGTGAGGAGGAATGTCCTGTGCACAAACTAGAGGGATGTGGTAGGACCTGCTCTCTTCCTCACAAAGATACATTGTAGAAAGGGCAGCAACAGGGAGAAGACAAAATTTTTGCTGACTGTGGTCAAATGAAATCTGACTGGAAAGAGCTACAAAAGATCTTATGACTTTAAGTGACAGGTGACAAAATACATCAATGAAAGCAAATGAATTTGGGAAAAGGCTGCCGTAACTGTACCCACACAATAACACCTAAATTTATCGTGCCCACTCAGAAATGGAAACTGTAGAGAATTCTCTAAGAGATCATCTTATTTTTAATGCTTGGGGCAGTAAAAATGAACAAATATATATATAAAAACACTGGAATCAAAAGCTAGGAATTATTAAGAAATCAATACAGTCCCTCTGTGCTAGTGTACTAGCTAATGCACGTCTGGTTATTCATCTCCAAGAAGATATAGCACAACTAAAAAAGTTGTGGAAAGAAAGGAAGAAGATTCATTAAAGGGATAGGGTATCTTGTACAGGAGTAAAGAGTAATGGTGAAACTGTATTTTTTTTTGTCATCTCTTCTATTATACCAAGTCCCCAGTACCCTGACAAATGTACATGTACATTTACAAATGTACATGTACAAATGTACATGGTAACAGTTGCTTTGGCTGTGCTCTACCTGAACCAGATACTTCCATTGAAGGAGAAACTGAGGCACAAACCGGCATCATTACAAATATTTTACATGGTTTTGTCATGGTTTTGACTGAGATAGAGTTAACTTTCTTTGTAGAGGCTCACATAATGCTGTGTTTTGGATTTTCAGTAAAAACAGTGTTGATAACACACTGATGTTTTTAGTAGTTGCATAGCAGCTTTTATATAGAGTCAAGGATTTTTTGCTTCTCACACTGTCCTGCCAGCGGGGAGGCTGGGGGTGCACAAGTAATGGGAAGAAGAAGGAAGAAGGAAGGGGACAGAACGAGGACAGCTGACCCAGAGTGGCCAAAGGGATATTCCATACCATGTAGAGTCATGCTCAGCGCTAAAAGCTGGGGTAAAGACGGAAGAGGGAAAGATGTTCAGAGTGATAGCGTTTGTCTCCCCAATAAAGTATTATGTGTGATGAGCCCTGCTTTCCTGGAAGTGGCTGAACACAGGCCTGCTGAGGGGAAGTAGTGAATAAATTCCTTAGTTTGCTTTGCTTGTGCACATAGCTTTTTGCTTTAAACTGCCTTATCACAACCCATGAGTTCTCACACTCTTACCTTTCTGATTCTCTCCCCATCCCACCTGGGGAGGGTGAACAAGCAGCTGGGTGGTGCTAAGGTGCCACCCAGGTTAAACCCCAACAACTCCCTGGTGAGAGCTACACCAGACATGACTTCCTTGGCCCTCCAAAACATCCTTGCAGGCCATGCACTCTTCTGCATCCAGTGATAAGCATAAAATCATCACAGAAGGCCTTTTGCTTTGGTGTGACCTTTGGCAGCAGCATGAGCTCCTGCTCTTATGCAGCATGGTCACGAGTCATTGCTCCAGATCTGGAGCTGTAGAAACAGAGATGCAAGTCAGTCTGCACCTGTCCTTGGGAGCATGGGCCATGCTAGAGCAAAAACCATTTGAGCAAACTGCCAATTTCTTTGCCCTGGGAAATGGGCAGCTAATGGGGAATATAACAGAGGTCTGTAACATCACAAATACCTATTCACTCACTCATAGAATGTAAGAAATAATGTAAGAAATAAAGAGTACCCAGCAAAATAATTGGGGTTCCTCTGAAAAAAAAAAGGGGGGGGGGGGAGGGGAGGGGGAGGTGCATTTATGCACTATGTTTTTTTTCCCTTGTGGAATTACCTGCAAAGTTATACCCATTAAGGCCAAAATTGTAATTTGGTTCAAATGACACAAAACAATGCAGGTTAATTCCAGATCTGGATTTAACCCTTAGATCTGGTGAACCCTCCGCCCTTAGATCTGGTGGTCTGAATGCAACTTTTGGCTTACGAATGTCTAAGTTCTGGAATCTGATTTGCTGTGTGATAGGAGAGATTACTACATATTTTCCCTGCTTCTTGTGTATTTTTTTTTACTGAATATAACTGTTCACTGGAAAAAAAAAAAAAAAAAAGATACTGTGCTGCATAGACTAGTTTAATCTACTGCATTTGTCCTCAAGTATATTTTTCTTTAAAGGATGTGTTGAATGAATCAGGAGAAGATACTCTTGATCCCAACACACAAAACTATATAGTGTATTCAATTATCTAACAGTTTGGAAATGTGAAAAGGCATCTAATTTGCCTTTGAAAGCAATGTGAATTTTATCTCATTACCATGCCTGTCAGGGGATTTTTCTTGCATTATTAAATCAGACCTGTTAAGTAACACACACTTCAACATATTGGCACCTAGAATTACAAAAACTGATTCAGCTTTCATAGCCTGTGTAGTGTTAGTTGCAAAAGTAGTACACTAGCTACTGTGTCAGGCTTAGGACACTTTTCCATCATGGGCCTTGCAGGCTTCACAATTTTTATTCATTAATTCCTGAGAACGCTGAGCCAGGATTTTTTTTTCTTTTTTTTTTTTCTTTTTTTTTTTTCCTTTTATTTCAGATGTAGGAAAAAGACCTGTGTGCTGCATTTCATGTTGGACAAATCTTAATGATAATTGATTGTTTTCTGACCCTGCAGCATGTGAAGTGCCAATGGAACGCAAACCTGAAATCTGAAATTCTGCCCAGGGTAGAGTAACAACCTGAGTGTAGATGGGTTTTGTTAACAAAGAGACTAAAGTCAAACTGTTCTGCAGGGTTTGACTAATGCTTCATAGAAGAGCTACAGAGAGGCCATAAATTACTATTCTATGTACAATTTCAAGTTTGATGAAAGCTGATACTACCTTGAAACATCTTTTTGAAGACTACTGAAATGCCTTTATGTGGTTATAAATACATTAATTAAAATATTTAAGGAGTAGCTTCAAAACTCAGATATAAGTGAAGAAATGCAACATGATTAAATCTACATAAATATTCTTAATATTCTTTTATTCCTACTTCATCCTTTTTTTTTTTTTTTTTTTTTTTTTTTACATCAGGAAGCTTGGGGTGATTTATTTTTGTAAAAGTTCACTTATTTCTGTTGCATAATAGCAATAGATGTCAGTCTATTTCTGCCATCATAATTAGTTGCTGTGGAGTGGTTGAAATACCACAGATTATTAGAATTGCAAATGAGTAATAAGCAGCAGGAAAAGATGACATTGATAATCTGCAAATATTGCAAAGTTACTCAAAACTAGTTAACTATAAGACTTTTGAATTTGGCATAGTAAAGTGCAGGACCACAGAATATGGGGTGGTGCACATTTCAGATGAACGCACTATGAAGAAACATGACATTTACATGAAATGGCATCTTAAATTCAGCTTAATGCTAAAGGAAGAGTTATCATACAGCCCATGTATCTTTTGATTTTGTTACATGTAATTTTGTTTAAGATCCTTAAAAAAGTCCTTATAGTTTCACCTTTATTACTATGAGGTAAAACAAAATAGCAGTAGTACATAAAATCAGTGGATGTTATCCTGAACCAATATTCCTTGGCAGAAAAATGAATGGGAAACAGGTGTTCAAGTGTCTGCGTGAAAAGTGGCTAGAATTATCCCCTTTGCAAAGGCAAGTATCACACTGCACCTTTCAGCAGAGACTAATGAACCTCTCTCAGGGAGGAAGGACAAAGCAGACAAAAATAAAATTCCTGATGTACTAATTTACAACAGAAGTCCTTTGCATTTCATTCTATTTTGCTGTAGGGCTGGCTGGCACTACAATGTGCACCTCAACTGTGTAATGAAAATTGCCCAAATGATCATGTGTAATGATGCTGTCTTCTTACAGCAACATTATTAAATCTTTGCCTTTTCTGCCTCAGTAGCATGAAGCAATTGACCTACATAAAAAAAAAAAAAAAAGATTCTCCAAATTATGCTTTTATGAAGAAACGAACTATTTGAAGCTTGTCTGAGCTAAGTAGTGAGCTGAATACTCTCTTACACACTGCTGTTTAAATCTAAGTTGCTGAATTCTGAAACAAGTAAGAAAAGTGAGAAGCATTAAGGGAAAGTGAGATGTATCAGTTTGCAAAAGAAGATTTCTTCCCCTCTATGAGCTTAGCCAAGTGAATGATATCAGAATTACATTCCCAAGATTCCTGTTCCTCAGAATATTAGTGGATTTATACTGATTGGTTGGCCAAACACTTAGTGTTTTTAGTGGCAACAAATCTTCTGAGTTGAAAGATAATGGAATGGAGAGATCTTTGGTTTGTACAAGTATAGCTGAAATAGTATACCCCACTCTGACCCACCATGATTTTTGGAAAGGAGATCACATCAGCTACTTAACATTGCAAAAAAAAAAAAAAAAGAAAAAAAGAAAAAAAGAAAAAAAATACTCACCAGTTGTCTTACCCACACACTGCATCTTTTTAAGACACTACTGCTGATAGCAGCAGTGCTGGTAGCGTGATAATTTGGCTAATTTGATATGAATTCTCTTGCTTTTAAACTGATTTTGTTTGTAAGTGTAAAATGGTTCTATTTAGCAAGTGACTAAACAAATAAAAAACTGAAAATACATCTGGTTTATAAATTTTCTCTTCTGTGCTGATCAATCTAGACACTGCTCATCTCCCATTCTCCTATAAAGGCTGGATAGGATGTACAACATCTACCTTTTACTTCTGCATACTGAATAAAACCGTGATGTACAGGTGCATACTACAACATTACAAATTAATACAGCTCTGAGAAATGAAGAGAAAAAATCAAGCTTAACTGAGAACTTTTTATACCTTCTATTCCATTAAAAATTATAGCTCTCCTACTGTTACATAGCAGTGGAGAAAATTCTAGTACAGTCCTGTGTGCAGCCTTGGGATCTCTGGTACCAAAAAGACACAGGCTGGCACAAATCCAGCAGTGACCTACCATGATGGCTGAACATGATGTGCAAAGTTGGCTCAAGGGAGCTGGATCTGCTTAGCCTTGAAAAGAGACGGCTGAAGAAGGACCTGAAGGCTGTATGTCAGTCTGTAATGTGTGGCCATAGCAGAGACAGCTGACCTCTTCCTGGAGCTACATGGTAAAAGACAAGATGCCATGGGAAATTGCAGCAAAGGTAATTCTGATCTGATACAATGAAAAAAAGTCTTCACAGTGAATGTAGTCAAATGTGGGAACTGGTTTCCCAAACTGGCAGTGGAGTCTCTGTCCCTTGTAATATTTACAACTTCAGTGAGAAACCTAATGTAACTCAAGATTTGGTTGTATGTATTTATTTTTTTTTTAAATCCTCCTCTGGCACAGCTTGAGATGATTTCCTCTCATCCTATCACTTGTCACCTGAGCAAAGTCCAACACCTTCCTTCACTGCAGCCTCCTTACAGGCAGTTGTAGAGAGCGATGTCTCCCCTCAGCCTCCTCTTCAGACTAAACAGCCCCAGTTCCCTCAGCCAGTCCTCACGAAGTCATGCTTTCTAGACCCTTCTTGAGTTTTGCTGCTCTCCTTTGCACATGGTCAAGCAACTCAATATTCTTCTTGTAGTGAGGGACCTAAAACTGAATGCAATACTTGAGGTGCGGTATCACCAGTGCTGTGTACTACTGTGCACAGTCACCTCCCCAGTCCTGCTGGCCACAGTATTTCTGATACAAGCCAGGATGCCATTGGCCTTCTTGGCCACCTGGGCATGCTGCTGCCTCATGTTCACCCAGCTGTCGACCAGCACCCCTAGCTCCTTTTTTGTCAGGCAGCTTTCCAGCTGCTTTTCCCCAACCCTGTATCACTGCATGGGGTTGTTATGACACAAGTGCAGTACCTGTCTCTTACCCTTGTTGAATGTCAAACAGTTTGATGCAGCCCATTAATCTAGTTTATCCAGATCCCTCTGCAGAACTTTCCTACCCTCAAGTAGATCAAAACTTGCGCCTACCTTGGTATCATCTGCAAACTTACTGAGGGTGCATTCGATCCCCTCATCCAGATCTCTGATAAAAATGTTAAACAAATCTGGTCCCGGTACTGAGCCCCAGGGAACACCACTGGTGACTGGCCACCAACTAGATTTAACTCTGTTCACCAACTCTTTAGGCCCAGTCATCCAGACAGTTATTCACCCAGCCAGCTGTACACCTGTCCAAGTCATGAGCAGTCAGTCGCTCCAGATGAAGGCTGTGGGAAAGAGTGTCAAATGCATTACTAAAAAACAGGTAGACAACATCTATAGGCTTCCCGTCATCTACTTAGCAGGTCATAAGAGGAGATCAAGTTAGTCAGGAAGGATCTGCCTTTCATAAACCCATGCTGTCTTCTTCTGATCACTCAATCAAATGCACTCAATTTAAGACCACTTAGTAAGTATGAGGCTCAAGCTTCTACTTTAGCAATAAAGGAAGTAATGCAGCAGAACAGGCAATTTGATAGCATAGTTACATCAGTGAAAATTTTCAAGACCAACACTGATAAACACATGGTGTGAGCAACAAATGCTTAGCATGGCTGGGGATAGGAAACAACTCCTTTAAGGACCTTTTATCTGCAGTTATCAACTGGCTTCTGAAAATGGATACAACTACTATGACTCATTGATCTAATCTGTGAGATGACACAAATGTGTAATTTTCATAGACCCAAGTAGGAGTTTCCTGAATTTCTTACTGCAGCAATTGAGAAGTAAAATCTTATGCACTGAAATCTCCTAGAATGGGTGAGACTCGGTGCAATCCTGATCCTGTAAGCAGTTAACTAGGATCATGCCAGTTATTCTTATGTGTGAGCTATTTCTTTGTCAGAAGAGAGAACCTTCCCTAAGAACTGTAGGAACATCGGTAGTGAGTTCTCCCCACACTGACTTCTCCTTTGCTTTGTAATTTTCTACTGGATTTCATTTTGTGTGTTAAAATATGTTTTTTTTTTTTTGTAGTTGTTTTTGTTTTTGTTTTTTTTAGTTTTTCTTTTGAACTATTTTGCAATATTATTTACCCCAGCAAGCCTTGGAGTTGCCACTGCATGAAAACATATTTGCATTACGTGGATGTACAGTGCAGCTGCATTTTGATGTTATGTCTCAGAATGGTGGTCACTGCAAGTTTGAGGAACAATTGTTGAGAATCACTGGTCTAGATACTTCTGGGTCAATGGAGGTGTCCATGTATTTTGCACATTTTAAACTCAGAAGTTTAAATGATTCCTTTCCTAATTACAGATATATCTAACACAATTGGTTACTCACTGAGGTTACAACTTTAAAAGGAGACTTCAGTCCCTCTTAACAAATTGGGCACCCTTACATGACTGGACAAGGAAAGCAGGCAAGGAAGCATAGAGACTTTCTAAATAATAATAAAAAAAACCTGGAGACATATTTCACCTTCTCTAAATGAAATGCAAAGGTTTGTTGGACATTAAGTTTAGGGAAAGGTTCAGGAAAACTTTATTTTACTGGAAAGAGCACACCTCTTTGTATTGTAAGTGATGTGGATTAGCAGGAACTTACTATGAACTTGGGTCTCTATCCTGGAATACTTCTTCAGATGCCTCTCCCATTGACAACTATTGAAGCTTTGAAAGCCCAGAGATTTGCAAGTGCAGCTCCCTAGACTAAGTAAGCTAACTTTTTATTGGTGTTGTTCTCCCAAACCCTTCAGATAAAATTGCTGTCTTTAAGAAATACTTTAAGAAATGCTCAAGAACATCTGACCTTTAAGGATTCTCTTGCTTTTGGGGTGGAATTCATTTGCTGGACAGAAGCATGTAGTCATCAATTTTTTTTTCCTGTTTCTTTGTTTATTTAATTGGTACTAATTGAGAATAAATGCGATGTCAATGCTGTAGTACTTATAAGCTTTAAATATTCTAGCTTGGCCAAACAGTCCAGATATGCCCATGAATATGGCCACCATTTCCAAACTGCTTTGTGGTACCTGACAATTTATAAAACTATGCAAACTGACAAAAACCCCAGGAATACATGATTAGCCTTGAAGCAGAATGATAACTTTAAAAAATCCCCCCCAAAACACATAACTAAAGACACAGGAAAAGGTAGAAAATGTAAAATAGATTTTTTTTTTTCCTTGGGATTCAGATGACATATAGGTTTTTGAAGGCTGTATATGAGAGAAAGCCAAGGGCTAACTAAACACATCAGAGGAAATGAATGTACAAAAACCTGAGCAGCAACTGGCTGGGTTCTTCTTGCAACCATCTCTTGTGTAATGCTTAAGGAACAAAACCCTGCAGGACTTAAATTCTGCCTAGCATTATCTTGAATATTTTTGGAGATCAAATTGCCTTTTATCTTTTAGTCAATGGATAGATATGGACATGCCAGCTGGCTTTCCTCTATCTCAACATATTATAGTCAGCTCTGACTTTTTTTTTCAAGAGTAAAAATAAAAGCACAATTTAGGTAACTAATTACTACAATCACGGAACCAAATCCTGTTCTCATTATATCCTTTCAAATCTAAGATAGAATTTCACTAGAGTTCATATGCTTATTGTGGATATAAATTGAGGCAGAAAAAAAAAAAAAAAACATTATAAATATATTATAAATTGAAAAAAAAATAGAGGCAGAATCTCACTCTCTCTAAACTGTTACTGTTGTTTGCCTTATTTGATTTTTTTTTTCTTAGCCTGAAAAAGTCTGAAAAGAGATAGAGGTGATCATTATTTCCATACCGTTGTTAATTCATCTCAGAAACATCAGGCTTGGTTATCTCTGGCTTTGTTAATGAATTGAGGGATTTAAATAACACTTGCTGTGTAGTGCTATTGGACTTGGTAAAACTGTTTTCTTCCCCCCAAGAGTTAATCATATATGTCTAATTGATGCTACTGAGAAAAACTTTTAAACAGACTTGGAAATAAATTGTTTGTCACTCTGTTCTTGAGAGGACAATTTGAAATGCTCAGGATAAGCATCTTCCAGGGCAGATAAAATATGCATTTTTAGCACAGGAGAAAATGCGAATATAAATGCATAATCATCTCCATCACCCATGTAAATGAAAGAAAATAGAAACCAAAGTCCTCCTCACATTGTAGGTCACTTTTAACAAAGATCAGACACCAGAGCTCGAAGGAAAATGTATGATGCTTTTGATTTTCCACATTCTTTACAAAGAAGTAAATCTTTTTTTCAAGTGACTTTTTGATTGTGTTCTGCTTTATCCTTTTATTCTGGCCTGACGTGCAGCAAGTAGAGCAATCACAGTAAAATAAACATTAGGTACAGGCTCTGATAACCAAATCAAACTAAAAAAATAAATAAATCAATTGTCACATTAAAATTGCTTTTGGTATTACATCTTTCATCAGAAAGAGGGTAATACATCCTGAGGGTAATACATAAACAGATTACTCAGCCACCTCTGAACTGAAGCCACTACAGGGGTGAGAAGCGATAATTGTGATGAGCTAGTAACACAACAAAGCAGATTTTAGGGGCCTGCCAAAAAAAAAAAAAAAGAAAGAAAGAAATTAATAAAAGAATTTTTTTTTAAAAAAAAAGAAAAAAAAAAAAGAAAAAGAAAAAAAGAGGAGAAGAATTACCATAGGGCGGAACTTGATCTGAAGACTAAAATTGTCCTTGGTCTTGCAAAAATTTGTAAGGTACTTTCAGTGACTGCAAATAGTTGGTGATACCTTCCTTCCTCTGAAAATGTATGATCGTTTGCAGGATGATTTTCCTTTTAGATGTACTAAAGTAATGGTTTAAGTTTAGAGAATACACTGGATCCCGCGGCCAATTAGTAACGCTTTCCACAAGCCTGCTGGTTTTCCCAGAAAGGATGTAAAACCCTGCTGGTTTTCCCAGAAAGGATGTAAACCACAAGGGACGAACAATACAAAGAACCTAACCTTCACTATACAGTAAGAACAAAACCCAGGTACCCCTCTGGAGATGCACAGACCTCATATAATATAGCTGTGTCTACCTAGATGACTATGCTCCTAATTCCTCCATGCAAGCTCTTCCCTATGGATCTGTGTCATACCTCAATTGACACAGCCCATGATGCAGGAACCCCACAGATGGGTGCTGAATTGCCAAACAAGCAAAAATACTTGGCCAATAAACTAATATCCTTATATTCTGCCAGGAATTTCTGCATGCTACCATGTAGGTCACAAGAAGCATGGACCAAGCATTGTTCCAGGCCCCCAAGAGCAGCAGCCTCCCTACATCCCCAGAGCAGCTGCCCTGTAACCCTGCCATGCAGCTTGCAAGGATGAAGTCCCTCTCTGCTGGCAGATCCATCCCAGACAAGCTAAGCCTCTCTGTTGAAATATTGCTTATTTATGAATTTGCCCTCGATGGAATTAATTGGTTTACTGTGTTTGCAGTGCAAATATCTTGATAATGCAAGAAACTTTTTCTAGCCTTTCCCCTAGCGTGTTTAAGAAAATATGACAGAATGTAGCTTTCTAAACTATGAATAAACAGATACATAAATGTAAGAGTTTTTCTTCTGGATAATTTGCTAATTGCAATATTCCATGTTTTGCACTGCTATAGTCCACTAAACGTCCTCATAATCACACAGAACTGCATTGCTGTAGCATAATTCAAAGCAACAAATAAAGAGCACTCTGCCATCAGTGGGTGTCATTGACTGGGGATTTTTGGTAACTATCAAGTTGGTTTTTTTTTTTTTTTTTTTTTTTTTTTTTTTTTACAAAAGAGAAACAGGGGTCTGCTTGTTTCACATTATTAAGTGGTAATTAGAGTAAGAGGTGCAAAAAGAATACAAATTTGTTTTTCACATCCCATTAACTTAACTACAAAGGTATGGTGTAGGGCCAGCCTTCCTTCAAATAACTTTTATAACAAATAGCCTTCCTGCAAAATAACTTTGCAGGTCTCTTTCTAATTAGCAATATTTAACCTTTCTGCCTGGAAATAAGCCTGGATATGAACATGAAACTCTGTCAGGCAGGTTGGGCCTTTCATAAGCTTGAAGATTCTTGTCACAAAAAGATGCTGCTTTTGCCTCTTCCTTGTTAGCTAGTGACTGCTAGAGCACATCTATCCATCTGTGTCCTTTTCTCTACACATTTATCCTTTATTCGTGAAGAGGAGAGAAACAGCATGTGAAGCACCTGCAGGAGGGAGCACACAGACCTGATTTCACTCTAGGGCTTTGCTGCAGTACAAATGCAGGAAGGAAATCGCATTGTTTCCCACAGCATTCTCCTCAAGAAACTGGCTGCTCATGGCTTGGACTGGTGTTAAAAATTGTCTGGGTAGCCGGGCCCAAAGAGTCGTGGTAAATGGAGGTAAATTCAGTCTGGAGACTGGTCACTAGTGGTGTCCCCCAGGGCTCAGTATTAGGGCCAGTTCTCTTCAATATCTTTATCGATGATCTGGTGCATGGGTTGATCTGCTTGAGGGTAGAAAGGCTCTGCAGGAAGATCTGGATAGGCTGGACTGATGGGCCGAGGCCAACTGTATGAAGTTCAACAAGGACAAGTGCCGGGTCCTGCACCTGGGGCACAACAACCCCAAACAGAGCTACAGGCTGGGAGATGAGTGGCTGGAGAGCTGCCTGTCAGAGAAGGACCTGGGAGTTTTCGTTATTAGTTGGCTGAATATGAGCCAGCAGTGTGCTCAGGTGGCCAAGAAGGCCAACAGCATCCTGGCTTGTATAAGTAGCAGTGTGGCCAGAAGGTCCAGGGAAGTGATTGTCCCCCTGTACTTGGCTCTGTGAGGCCGCACCTCGAGTACTGTGTTCAGTTTTGGGCCCCTCACTACAAGAAGGACATGGAGGTGCTTGAGCGAGTCCAGAGAAGGGCAACAAAGCTGGTGAAGGGTCTGGAGAACAAGTCTTATGAGGAGCGGCTGAGGGAGCTGGGACTATTTAGCCTGGAGAAGAGGAGGCTCAGGGGCGACCTTATCGCACTCTACAGGTACCTTAGAAGAGGCTGTAGGAAGGTGGGGGTTGGTCTATTCTCCCATGTGCCTGGTGACAGGATGAGGGGGATTGGGCTGAAGTTGTGCCAGGGGAGGTTTAGGTTGGATATTAGGAAGAACTTCTTTACTGAAAGTGTTGTTAGTCACTGGAATAGGCTGCCCAGGGAAGTGGTTGAGTCACCATTCCTAGAGATATTTTAAAGCTGTTTACATGTAGCACTTAGTGATATGGTTTAGTGGAAGACTTGTTAGTGTTAGGTCATAGTTTGGACTAGGTGATCTTGAAGGTCCCTTCCAACCTATATGATTCTGTGATTTTGTGAAAGAAGAACTGGTTCAATCTTGCATGATTTTAATAAACCATAATAACCTTCTCCACAGTCTATGTGGGGAATCTGCTGGTAAGAAAGTGGAGCTGAGCTTGGTCCCATACTCTTAGTATGTGAACAGTGCTGATTATAGCAAAGCTCAGTCAACAACTCTTGGCACTGGTACTGGGCCTTGATGGCCTGGTACCCACTGCAGGCCAGCGAGCAGGGATTTTGACCCTCCAGTACATGTACTGGGAATTTATAGTCTGCAGCCCTGGAAAGACTAATTAATTTACTCATTAGTGACCTGTATACTGAATAGGAATACATTTCAACATAAAGCACTTAGCGCTAGTGATCCTACCTGTTGGACTCACTGATCACAGATTTGACAGCTTACTGGAGACAGTACAGGACTCGCTGTTTTTCACACATTTTCCACAGGTCTTGAGGAGAACATAATAGGAAAGAAAGGGAGGCAGCTACTGACTGACAAAGCTACTTTAGAGGCAATCCATATATTTAGAAGACTGTGCATGCATGTGAGACCCCCTCCCCATTTTGATACGTTTTCCTGAAACAATCTGTCTTTAAAACATGACAAACAGCTAAGCAAGCATTTCTTAGAAAGATATTGGCAGATATTCTCCCAATGTAAACTTTTGTGTCACAGTGTTAAACACAATTATAAAGCATTCTCCAGATTAAATGTTAAAAAGGCCCAATGTTCCATCTCTTACTTCTGTCAATGAAGAGCTTAATCCAATTAAAGGCATAAGCTGAAAGAGTCTGCTGGTTCTAATCATCAGCAGTTTTATTGTTAGGTTATGCAATCCTAATTAAAGACAATTCTAGACAACAGAAAAGGTTTCATGTTAAAGAGAGAAAAATATATACAATGTCCTTGTGGGTCTATTTAAGAATTATTTTTAAGGTTTATTTTTAGCTAATAGCTTTCTGTATATAAGCTACAAGTAAAGATTCCCTCAGAGATATCTCTCATTTTAATATTTGCTATTGTAGTATTGCCACTGTATACTTACACTTTGAATGCTACCACCTGAAATCAAGGATCCCTTCATTGCTGTTCAGTATATTAAAATACAATGATGTATTTTGATCACGTATCCTGTGCCTCTTGATTCTAGTGTTTGTGTGGAGCCATCTTAAAAGATCTTAACTTTCAGATAAGTACTAAACACAGTCTTATAAAGACCTCTGTTTATCCATCCCACAAAACACAAGTGCTCAAAATCACTATTTTAAAAAACAAACCACAACACTCCAGAAAAAAACACAGTTCAGTTTTGTTTTCACAATATCATGGAATTACATTCAAAGCCAACTCTCATCACCACGATCACACGTTATGGTGTTGCAGAAAAAGTAATTTTGGTAAGAGCAACAGAATTATTATAGCTGTCAGTGAAACACTTTAGTCCTCTACAGATTACCTCAAGTTGCTGATGGAGACCTAGTTCCTCTGCTGTGAAGGTGTGGTCTAACACCAAGGCCAGCAAGGCCAGAACAGAACTAGTAAGAATGAAGCAGAAGATATATTAATTTTTTTTTTTTTTTTTTTTTTTGTTAATCCAGTTTTTACTTATAAACTAAGGATGAGTAAAAAAAAAAAAAGTTTAGAGGAGATTGAGCTAGATATTATATTCTATGCAAAATACAGTCACCGATATGGATGTAGCAAAAGAGTTTCAGGATGGCTGCAGAGAGCAGTAAGTGGAGTGGACTTCACCTATTTTTATTGTCTAATGCAGTGAGCACGTTACTGCCTGGAAAAGTAGTTATAGGGGCTGCATGCAGACCTTTGAATTTCAAATATATGAGTTATTGACAGATAAGGGGAAAAAGTGCTGTATGAGCACAAAGTTGTCATCTTGAATTCACTTTAACCTTCTACAGAAGCAGGGAAAAAGTTGTCTGCTGTGAGTATGTCTAAATCAGTTACATTCCCTGCTCCCTAAAATCAGCTCACATGGAGGTTATCATATTCCTATTAACCTATGCTTTTGGGTATTCAGGGCTCAGCTGTGAGACTCACCAATTTGGGACTTGCCCTGAAGGCACAGGCACAGCAAGGTGGCCCAGCTGCACACCCCAATCCATGCTGGCTCTCGCCTGCTGCTGGTTTAACACTTTCTGCAGCATGGCAGGGAGATTTGCAGGCTTTTTTGTGGACTCAAATGAGAGTCAGGAGAGCTCATTCTGCAGAACAGCTGTTTTTGTGAATCACTTTTGATCAGCAAAAGAAAGAGAACAGTGACACGTGAGGATGAAGAAGGAAACAGAGAAATTGTAGGAGGAAGTGTGTATAGGAGGAATTAGGAGAAATGAAGCAAAAACCAAAGGGAAAATCATGGCCCAGTTTGAAACGGTGAGGTCATATGCAGTTAACTCTCTGGCACAACATCCTATTGAACATGCTATTCTGCTCTACGTTTAGACACAGGCTCCACAGGAAACCTCTAAGCTTTTACGAGCTTTTAATATATATATATATTTTAAACCTAGCTAGGTTAAATATGAAGTGAAGAAAAGGTTTTCTCAGGTAACATGAACATTTTGATTTATTTTTAAACAAATGTATAATCCTAATATGCCTGCATTTTACATTAAGGAAGAGGACACATCATTGCCATGCAGTGGATTTCCCAAAGAAGTGATGCATAAAGCAATGGAAATTGGTGAGGTGCCTATGGAAAATTGCTCACGTGCCTTCCTGGTTCTCCCATCAGGCAGCGAAAGATCCTGAACTATTACAGCAGATGAAGTAAGGCATGTAGTTTTTTTTTTTTTTTTTTTTTTTTTTTTAACATGTATTTCAGAGAATCACTTTTAAGTGTTCTAGTCTCTGCTGTCACAACCAATGCTTATAATATTGAAGTTATTTTTAGAGAAAGGAAGAAAGAAAACCCTCAAGTTCCTTATAATACAACTTCCTTATTTACAATCAATACTTAAAATAATAATAATAAAAAAAGTTCCAATTCCTTTTGTGCTTTTATTCTTCCACCTTGTCATCTTCTTTATGACTATCTCTTGTTGCCATCCTCAAGATGGGGGAGACAATTGCCTGGCTTAAATTTGAAGTCAAAATAAAATAGGAGTCTGATTCTTCCCAGATGCCAGACAAGAATAGAGCCTGAAAGTCTGAAATTGAAAGTCAAGTATTTTTTATGTGAACATACTGAACAGTGGGCTTCATTTTATGACAGTTTTTAATTTATCTTTTGTGACTACCTGAGAATGCTGTCAGTTTATTTAGCTGTTACAGGACCACAGGAAACAAAGCCCTCTGCTTGCAATTCCCAGCAGGCTTATCAAAAGATAGAAGTGGGTGGCAAATAATTGTCTGCATATAATTGCTTAAAGCTACTTTAAAGATAGAGAACAGATCCCTTGGACTAACTAGCCTAACGAGTCTGTAAGAAGAAATCTGCTTGACCTTTCCTATGCCTTACTAGTAAAACCGAGGTGGTGGAAGCTAGCTGAGATTTTTGCTGACAAGGTTCCCAGAGCCTTCTCCTCTCTTTCCACCTGAGATTCAACCACTGAGTATCTTTATGCCAAATATTTTACTGTTAACTCATTTTATACTTCTATTTTTACATGATTTTTCAGTTAAGAAAGGCCTCTGTTTAAATTAGTTACAAATGTGACCATGTAGGAATGACTGCTGATTTAATGGGCATGTTCTTCCTGTATTTTTTATAGCTAGCTGTCTCTACCAAGCTTCTTTATCAACAGCAGCTCCACCATGGAGCATCCCTTGGGCCTTAAAAGAATTGCTCAGTGACTGAGCTTGTCACTTAGATTATAACCTTTGTAAGAGCCTGTCAAGACTTAAAAATGAGCTGTGTCACTGGTATTTCTTTCGTATGGGGAGCCCTCTTGGAGCACAGTTGTTCAGCCTTCAGCAGATAGACCTGTGGTGCTGGCAGTGGGTGCCAGCTGCTCCCGCAGGCAGAAATCCCATTGTCACACGATGGCAGGACATGGGTTTTAAATCTGTCCACAGAGAGACACTCAGCCTATACTCTTTGTACACATAACAGGTTTCTGCCTGGGATGTAGGTTGTAGTCAGCACCCAGCAGAATTTACTGGCGTGGACTGGAGTTATCCAGAGCCTGACCTGGTTTTGCAGTTTCCATGGAACAGGTTTCCTGGCTCTTTTCAATTGTAAGGCAGGTTGAAACCACCAGGTAGAAGCTTACATGAATGTTCAGGAAAGCAAGGCTGAGGAACAAGGTTTACTTAATAAGTCCTGAAAGGTCAGAAAGGAGAAGGTGAAGGCTGGGGATGAGGAACTTGCCTTTTCAGAGAGACACAACGATCTGCAACCAAATATAGTAGATGATACTGGTAGCATTAAGTGTGCAGTCCCAGGATAATACCCCACTGATTATCAATCTGATAAAGCTGCTGCCTATGCTAGGCAGGATGCACAAGCAGTGAGGTGCAGAAATGAAGGGGCACTCGCTCTGCACCACTCAGCAGATTGGCAGCAGAACTGAGAAGATAACTGAATTTTCTGACTCCCCAGCCAGCTGCTTTGTCACTACAACTTTAATCAACTCTGAAGTACACTGGTGTAAAAAATTCACAGAAGTCCCACCACTCTTGCTGCAATTTATTCCAAAATTGAATTCAGCTATCAATCTAAGTAGCTATATATCTATGAGAAAAAGCCTTTGGGGTACCCAGTGAAAACTGGCAGGTGAAAGAGTGCTTAACTGCTGCATTTGGGTGTGTAGCATCTGCTGAACACAGCCCTACCTGAGAGCACATAAATATACTTCAGATCACCACCTTTGACTTAGACATGAGAAGAGCTGAGTTCAGCTTAAGAAGGAAGAGAAATTGCAGACATTACAGGAAGAGGTGCACAGTGTCCTGACCACCTTTGGTTTGCCGCTAGCAGGGTCCCAGCACTGGCTTTGACTCCTTGTCTCCTAGGCTCTCTTGTGAACTAGGGATGTGAATGAGAAGCATAATCACCTGAGGGAGATTTCCTTGCTGAATTTCACCTATGTGGATTAAATCTGGTTAAGGTGAATGGTTTCTGAAGAGCTATATCCAGCACTGAGCAGTTCTTTAGTACAAAAAGCTGTGTACTTAGTATACTACATACTGCCAAGCTAAAACTTACAGAAGAAAACGCATCTGAAAAACGGTGATAAAAATATCTCCAGTGATTTAGAAAATCTCCCCTGTCTCTATTAAGAGTTATTTCTAGAGCTTACATAAATTTCCTATATATTCAACAAAGCAAACAAAATATGCACACTAATTTTTTAATAAACCCACAGAAGCAGTCTAAAATCCTTGAACTGGCATTATCTGAACTCAATCAATTTTTCCCCTTCCAGCACTGTCTTCCTTCTCCATTCAGGTAAATCACAGAGGAGCTCACGCAGAGCTGCACTTAACTCATGTAGGACAGTTTGTGCTGGTGCAGTGAGCTGTGTCTGGTCCCACAAGCCAAATGCTGTTGAGTCACACATTCATTAGCAAAGGGGCTATTACTAAACTGAGGCTGAGCTATGAATTATATGGGTAATAAACAGTTATGACTATTTTGTTTTGGATTGACTGCACTGTTTTAGGTGAAGATCAGATTTTTGTTCGACCAGGCTAAGGCTCTGGTGATAGGATTTGGTAAGCTCTGTCCATTTATGTTAATTCAAACAACCCTTCTCTTATAAGAGTGTGGACACACCATGCAGCCAGCTAGCTGCGTGCACATTTTAAGGGTAATCATGAGTGAAACTTGAATGGGAAAATAATTACAAAAAGAAAATGCCAAAAGGTAGACATGTGTGACTGAAATAAACTGAAAATTAAATTCAGATAAACTTTTCCAGACTAATATTTTTGAAAGTCAGGTGTACTACATTTTAATGACATTCTGCTTTTGGAAAACATGCTAGTAGGAAAACATGCTAAAGGATGGCCAGTCTATGACACAAGGTGCTCTTTATTTTCCGCTAACTGTAAATTACTTAAAGACAGAGATGAGTTGAACAAGGGAGACTTAAATGGTAATCGCAATAATTATTCATGCTCCAGCCCCCTAAGAGGAATCAGAATGGAAGCACCTGGACTACCTGAGTTTTCCAGTTCTTTTACATAGCAAAATATAATGTTGAAGATGGGCAGAGTCAGGGAGCTTCTCACAGGTCCCTAGGGGTCCTAGCCAGATGTGCTGAGGAATTATCAAAACAAAGGCAGAAATTTGTGGAAACAACACTAAACAAGAGCATGCATTTTTTGAGTACTATTACTGGATTTACTGTGTCCAGCATAATGACTACAGATACTAAATTTATTCCAAAAATATATAGGAGACTACATATTCTGATATGGCCAGCCACATGTTTTCTGACTAATAGTAACATTATTATTAAATCTAAACTAACACACTAAGAGTGATCACCTCTTTATAACACAGAGGCTTATATTGTTTGCTCAATGGAGGCACCAAGTGTATAGACAAGATGTGGCAGCCTTGGACACACCAAGGGGGATCTTACATTAGAACCTCTGAAGCCTCTTCATCCCCATATTGGTATTAGTCCTGCCTACCTTACAGAGTACAACTTTCAACATATCTTCACACTTTCTTTCCAGGTTGTGGAAGTTTCCCAGACATTGTGCAGTCTGGGAAATGGCAGCCAACTGATAACATACTCTGTGCAAAACTCTCTTTCAAGTTTTTTGAGTAGCTTTTCTGTGTCAGTCATGCATAAGAGTCATGTAAGTTCCTATGCCATTTGTAACAGCAAAACAATGCTGCCACTCTTCAGTAAATTTGGATCCAAAGTCTTTCCTCAGTGCAGAAATGCTTCTCCCTTGCCCTACAACTTTATTCCACATATCTCTTTGAGAGACCCCAATAGATTTGTTCTAAAGCATTGCATTTAAGAAATACTTAATAATATGCAGTATGTTCTTCATATCTACAAAAATTAACCTGTATAAAAATACAGAACATTTTAACACGCATCATTATGGCTTCAACCATAGCAGCTGCATGTAGGACAAGTGCCACTACTGAATGTGGCTTGTCAGAGGTCCCACCAGGAGTTTCTAAGAAACCCAGTGACTTCAGTCAGGCTGCACATTCCAAACCAATGACTTACATAGATAAAAAACATATGAAACATAAGACTTCTTTAAAGAAAAGTCCCCAGTGCAAGAGGAAACACCATCCACTGGTTTAAACCATTTTTTTTTCCAGTCAATTTACTCTCTGAGAGAGGCAAGTTCTGCAACGTACATGCTCTTGACTCCACATTTCATGGAAGTCCTTGGTAAGGTTTCTCCACACAAAATTTGGAGTATTTTTACAATGCAAGTGCACTCCAGCTTCTAGGAGCTTATATGAAGATATTACAAAGTCCTGACCCTGGTACTGCTGCTAGGTTTCCAGTCTCCAGATTATAATGCTTTTATTTGAAAATATGCTTAGATGGGCAATGCTCAGTGTATGAGTTTATGAATATTTGTTTTTCTGGTTTGTTCAAAACCAATTCTGCACTGTCATGAGTTATACACTTGAGGAAAATGATAGGATCACTGTTTTCTTTGCAGTATCAGCATTATCCTGGCTAGATATTAAAAGAAATGAATGATGAGCTTAGTTGTAATACAAGCACCAGAAATTGCAGTAGTATGAAATCAGATATGAAAACTTCGTGATAGCTGAATACTCATCATTTTTGTATATTCCAGACCAAACCGAAATATTTTACATACTTCATTGTTCTGAATGTGTGATTCTGTGATTCTGTGAATTCAGATGTGAACAGAGTTCAAGGAATATTTGTATCCAAACACAATCTAGGCACACCAGTAGCCAATAGCATTATTAAAAATTAATTTTTATAAATACATAATCATTTTTCTGTGGCATGGAAACTTAAGTGGTTTATGATCTCCTGCTGTTCTTCATAAAATGCTGCAATAATCTTTACCCTTTTCTCAACCCTACTGCTGCTATGCTGTGGAATAGCATTGATTAACATTAAAATAACACAGTTATCAGGTATGGGTTGTGAGTGCATGTATACATAGATAGATAGAAAGATAGGTGAAGAGAACAAAGTGTCTGAGGTGAGAATGTTTTTCTCCCCTCCCCTCCCCTCCCCTCCCCTCCCCTCCCCTCCCGGGGGGGG
>CM021766.1:65163245-65232191 GCA_011076525.1 Nettapus auritus | reverse complement strand
CCTCTCCTCTCCTCTCCTCTCCTCTCCTCTCCTCTCCTCTCCTCTCCAGAGCTGTGGCTTTTGTCTTCCTGATGTTGGCCTGTTTTGTTAACAAGCAGTTATTTCCCTGTCCTGATGCCAGCCTTCCTTCTATATACCTCCCCCAAGCTGAAGAAGAATCACACACTCTGCTAAGATGAACCTTCTAATTTAAGTAGAAAATTGCAATTATTTTGCCAAATCCTCTAATTAGCAGATGGTATTACTGCCATTGTGGGTCAGACACTGCTCTCAGTACACTAATCCCATTATTCTCAAGTGGGACAGAGAAAAGTAAACAAAGACGGTATTTCCCTTTCACTCTCTTGTAATGAAGTGGAACAGAGTAGAGAAGAACATGAGAACGATAAAATCTGTCTTAAAATGTTTGACACTCTGGAAGAGTTTTGCTAGCAAAACACTCAGTTCAGAAAAATCAAGAACTTTTAGATGGAGCATCAAAATTACTTACTATCATCATAATAAATTTGACTGAGGTTCATGAATATCTGGTACACATATAACATTGACCAGAACTGTCATAGGGTATGCTCTTCCAGAATTTGAAAAGCCCTTCATTAACACTGAAGTAATCTAATTAAGTATATATACCCCCTCAAACCGATGGCACAAAACCACAACCAGAGGTATAATTTTAAAGACCTGCCATTCTCAAATAGGAAGGCAGTCCAAACACTAAAATAGCCAAAAGGATGGCAGCTTTTGAAATCTTGTCTACCTCTGTGCTCACTGAAGAAAAGGCAGATTGGTATTTTTTCCCCCTCCTTGGAATCATCAGAAACAGTTTCAGACAGTCACAACTTCACTACAAACAGAATCACTTCAAATTGGCTCACTGCTGCAAATGCCATGCAGTAGCTAGCTCACATGGGACCTGTAAACATTCACACACCAAGACATCTGAGGTGCACTAAATTAGGTTTATCAGGATTTGCATTTCCCAGGAAGCAACCACAAGAGTTTCATTTCTGTATCTGTAAATGACTGGTGTATGCAGCACTGAACATGTTTTCTGCCTGTTGCTTTACACTGTCTTCCATGGATTTCCTCCATTCCCACCATGCTGCCCCAGGTCACAAAGCTTCCTAAAGCTTAAAGCTGTGTGCAAGCCTGATAAGCTCTTCTGTCAGATCTGGTTTGTGTGGTTCCCATGCCTCAATGTTCCTGTGAAGGTCTGAAGTTACTCACAGTCCAGCTCAACCATGGAGCACCCTGCATTTCTTTAGCATGTCACTCAGTAATGCTCGAAAATGCCTGGGAGCATCCTAGGCACCTCTGAACACTGCAGCATGAAGCAATAGGGCATTTCAGAATCCAGATGCACAGAGTTAACCTCAACTTCTTGGCCACCACACATTTCAGTTACATTCAATTCCAATAGGAACTGCCCATCTAAAACTCTTGATGGGCTTTGACAGTCTTAAAAGGAATGAGCATATGCCTGTGCACATTAACATAGAGCTGGGGAAACACAGTATCCCTGCTGAAGCACATACTGAAATAACAGGAGACTGGAAGAACTAGGAACTTATATGGGCCTGGACACTACACAACCCCTTTATGTCTTGTTATTGTTATAACTATTTCTACATCACTAGGACTGCTGCAGATCTAGCACAATATTTTACTTGTTACAGGCTTCTCATTGCCTACTTTGGGGCAGCAAAAATCAAAGAAGAAAGAAGACTGAATTGTATGTCTCATTCCAAAGCTAGAAGCTGAAAACAGAATCCTACTCCCATTATGTGCTCCATTGCTTTTACTTCTACTCAGTGACATCTAATCCATAATTCAGTATAAAAGCGATATAAAATACGCACACGTTTACACAACTAGAGCTAAAGCTGTTCTACAAATGACCAAGAACTGGAATGGTTTTAAAATTATATAGCAAAATTAACAGATTAAAATAAAGAATGGATAGTAAGAACTAGAACATATAGCATTTTATGACTGTCCAACTTGTTTCAGTTTACTGAGCTATACATTATCTTTTATATATATATATATATATATTGCCCTTGAACAAGCTTCTTTGAATGGCTCACTCCCTAAGTTGAGTGATTAAATGTTTCTTAACACATTTAACCTCAGAGTAATTGTTCACATCATTCCACGCCAAGCATGTGCTGCCAAAATATAATTTCTGGGCTACAAATCTCTCTCTATTTTTTTTTTTAAACTAGAAAGAGGAAGGTAAGAATGAATGCATATGACCATATATAAGTATGTGATAATCATGCAAATATACACGAGATACACATTTAAGCCTTGTCTTTCTGCTATCTTCATTCAGCATCTATCCTTTGTTAATTAATTTACAAGTAGTATATAGTCTGCTCCATAATTCTTATCTCCAGGCACTGAGCATGGGTTCACTTCGATTTAGGATTTAGCTCTACAATTAAAAGACATGTAACTGAACAGATTAAAAGGTTTAAATGGAACAGTGATGCAGAATGGGGCCAACTATGGCTATTATTTACAACACCAGTGTTACCCGACCTGGAAGATTTAACAGGAAATACCTAACCATAACTGCAAGCAAAATGTGACCTGAGATATTTGGAATAAAAATGTAAAGCAAAGTCAAATTTGATCTTACGTAAGCAAAAATCAGCTTCTATTTGTTGCTTCATTTTAACCAGATGGCACTGCTTATTTTAAGTAACTTTTTTTTTTTTTTTTTTTTAAAGGGAAAAAAATCACACAAAACTGCTCTAAAAGAAACTGCAAAATAAAATGAAATGAAATCTTAGCTTAGTGCTGCTGTGTGTCTAGCATGATTTTAAGGTAATCTGTGCCTTCTATATCCGTTCCTATCCTGTCTGCTTGGCTACAGAACATAAGAAAACCTCAGAAAATGCCATGAGTCAATGCCCTGGCGCAGCTGCCTGCCTGAGACAAACAAAGGCAAGTGCTTGCAAACACACTGTTATATGAGGACCTGCTGGTTGTCTCTTACAGTTTCTTTACAATGGAAGTTATTCTTTGGGCAGATCCAAGGCTCCTGTAGGCATTTTACTAGATGCAGAAGTGCTGGAAAGCCAGTGATGAAACACCCCACCTCTCCTTTGTGTGCTCTGGCCCTGACATGGGTAAGGTCTACTCCAGCTGTTTATTCCTGCAGTGAACATGATACCATCAACATCTGTCTGGGGCATCCCTGGCAGGAAGAACTGCAGACCCAACTTGGGTACTGTCTAGCAAGCTGCTATCTGACTTAATTTTTTTCCCATGATATGTAGTAAAGAAAAATGAAATAAAATCCTCCAGATGTGTACTTTGAATAGATCTCAGAGCAGACAGCATTGAAAAAATGGAAGACAGCCCAGGTTTTAGTCAAATACAGTGGACCAACTGGCTGGAAAGACTATCCAAGGCATTAAAATGATCTTAGGAGATGACTAGAAGACACAGGTCACTGTGCTCACATTGGTTCAGGTTAGTTTCCAGTTTTTAAAATCTTGCCTGCTGCTTGATTTGTTTTTCCTAGACCTAATAGTGAAATTTAATTAAAGTGGTGTTTGGATTTAGGCATTCCACCATAGTATTAGCTACCTACTCAGTGTAGTGTTGCTCTCGTCAGAGACATACTGACTGGTTTACACAGCACTTGATGCTTCTCCACAGAGGTCCCATGATACTTGTGCGCTTTCTGATTTCCAGCTGTTACATTTCATTAGCAGACAGCTAAAATTGCTTCAGTGGCTTCTTCATATTACTTTTTCACATAAGCAGTTGGTTCAATTACCATGAGGATGCCACAGAGTCAGGAACAGGATGAGAGGTGGCTCTTGAGATTCTTCCTACGTAGAGATAGTCCCACTTCAAAAGACTTTGGGAAACACTCCCATGATTAACTACAAATGACTAAAGGTAATTTGGAGACTAATAGGACCAAAACATTTTCCTTATTCAAGCATTCTGAAAGAGAAAACATCAAGCAAACAATGACCCAGAAATCAGCATTTTGTAAATTATTTCCACTCTGTTATTCAACAACATGATTTGTTCCACAGTTATCTTCTCTAATAAATGTGCATGTATTTGTTTTCTCCTTTACTTTAAATTGGTCTCATCACCAACTGGGTTGTCCTAGATATGCAAAAGAAAGCCTCCTGGCTTCACCCTATTTTTACACAGAGTCAGGCCTGTTGTCACTGAAGGCAATGAGATTTTTACCAACAAGTTTAGCAGACAAAAAATGCACTATATCATCTGCTGTGGGAAGGTGATACAGTAAAGGATAGAGCTCAAACACATGCATAGATTCTAGGGGAAAAAGCAGGACATGAGCATATGTACATCAAGGTTATACAGAACTAGGAGGTGTTACATGAACTGGGTGACTCTTTACCCTGGCTGGTGTAAGACAACTCTAACATGAATCTAGGGCTCCTGACTATTAACCTTCTTACCCGGCTTCTCCGCAGCACAATAGACATTGTCAGAGCAGCAGAAAAAGTACTTAACTTAGCACATACCTCAGCACACGTATTTGGAATAGCTATTGCTTTGTTCATCTTAAGCTATTGGGAATTCCACAGAAAGTATGCACAACAATTTATTCATAATATGCATACCAGTACCATGTTTGCTCTAATACTAGTCAAGAGAGATCTGCTCTTCTGCAGGATACTTCTGGGTTTCATTAAATAGCACAATCGTCAAAACCCCTCTTTTGTTTCTGCCATTTATCTGTGGGGTAAACTATGATTGGGCATATTTTTAATGGGTACAGAAAGGGAACATCACAGATCTCTTCCTCTGGTGCTGTTCCATCCTGAGTATTCTCAGAACTCACTTTCATGGTCCCTCCTTCTAGCAGTGCAAGGAAACCAAACAGACCAGTATAACTCATATTGCAGTGCACAGTATTAAGGGTGCTCAGATACACACTGCATTTCCTGGATGAAACCATGTTACCAAGACAACAGATACCACACACAAAAGCCACTCTCTCCCTCAGGGCACTTAATTCCACAGATAAATCCTGAAGATCCTGATCAAATAAAACTTAGATTTCTCAATGGTCATTTTGAGGAGCAGGACTGCATGAGGAAGATGCCACAACTACCCTGAAAAGCCCAGAGCCCAAGTCAGTAAATGAACCAGCAGACAAGGACTAAATTGTAAATTTTTTACCTCTCTAGTGGCAGCAGGAGCTCAGCTCCTCTGGAGATCCAGGTTTAGGTCCCAGCATGTGGAATAGCCCATGGGATGCTGCTCATGGGTTCCCAAGTGGTGGGAGGTGGTAAAGGGGGGGTGGCTCATGACCTTCTGCAAGAGCAGCTCACCTAATTCCCTCTTGACAAATCCAAGAATCCTAAGTAACGTATCTTGATAAAAATGCTAATTCATTTTACAGTTGTTAATTCAATGGCACCAATTCAAGTGTCAGCTGTGTGAGTTCAGAATGTGTGGACACTATGACACAGGTGAGACGTGACTTGATCTAAACATGGTCACTCAAACATGGACAATTGAACCAAGCCAGTCTCACAACCCTTGCAGTGAAACCAGAAAATGTACTAATCTGCTAGACTAACAAATGGGGGGACCACAATGTCACTGGCCTCTCATTACAGCACAATGCCTTTGTGGATTCTGATGCAAAAATTCTTCATACCACTGAGTTCCCCTTCTAGGAGGGACTAAGGCCATTACAGCGTGCACATTCCTGGTTGTGGTGGTGGACTAAGAGCTCATAGTAATAGAGAGTAATAACTAGAGCTCATAGGGTAATTCATACAGGAATTACTCCCAGTCAGAGGAAAAAACAAGCATCTGTAGCAAAAGCTGAATGAGATTAAAGTAAAAAAGAATTAGAATTATCTAGTTCATAAGTAAATAAAAGCCAGAAAAGATTTATGGAGCCTATCATCATCAGAGAACATATCTGTACTGCAATAGGGGATTTACAGGTGGCAGGAGTTATGGTGGTCATTTGTCTGCCTTGTGAAAAGACCAGCTATTTATTGTACAATCTAGATACCCCTTGCTTTTGACATCGTTCCTTTCAAGATAATTAGGGCACCCATGTGAAATTTTAAATACTATTAATTCAAGGGCTGAATGAAACATGATTCAAAGAACAATTACTAAGGCTTGTGCCTTACTGGTATAAAGTACTGCAAAATGTCATCAGTTTGAATAAATCAGAATCCTGTCTGGTTTTGTGCTCTTCCTAGCAAATGGAACAGGTTCTTGAAAACAAGACATAAAACCATAAAAATACAACTATTTTCTCACTTTCATCCCACTTTTTCATCACTTTCAGAAATGTTGTCCCAACTAAACCAGATGAGGTTGGCCAAAGCCTCACCCCTTACGAAACCTACTGAGAAGAGAAAGAAAACAAATTTTCACTGATCAGTAAGCAAAGGGTATCACACAAACAGTTCTAGACACCACTGAACAGCCTCTATACAAATCTTGAGATCAACTGTAAAATCAAAAGCATTAAGTTGTGTCTCTGTTCCACCCTGTCTTGTACTGTGCCTCACTGGGAACGTGCAGAAGTCCCACAGTGGTTCTGCATTCACCTGTCTGGAAAGAAACTTCCTTCTCTCTCTCTGGGGTTGGATCCAAAACCCACAGATGCCTGCAGACTGCCATTTAGTCCCTGACAAACACCAAGAGGCTTGGGAAGCTCTGTCCTGACTACTGACTGGAGTCAGGTAAAGGGGAGATGCAGAGCTCTGTCACACTGCAAGGAATGCTGAAGATCTCAAAGGGACAGTGCTAACACTCTCAGGATTGTCCCTACACCACCAGCAATCACTGCTCTCACTCATGTTTCACCCTGGGGACTGATTACCTCTGAAACCCCTGGATTCTTCTCCTGCTCTTTCCTGTTACCTTTCAGGAGCACCTCAGTCTTAAGACAACATGGCTTCCTTAGGAACCGTCAATATCTTTTCTCCTTCCTACCTCCTCCTTTTCAAAGCAAATGGAAGGGTGAGGACAGACAAGGATCCTACACTATCATAAAATCCCAAATTATTACCGTGAATGATTTTTCAGAAGTTCCCATTCTGATCCTTTCCTTCCTTGCAGATGCACATTTGGTGAGAGGTGTTCTGAATATTTTGGAGTCAAGACTGAACTTGTAAAAGGATGCCAAGTTCATTGCCATTCTTTCAAACTCATCTCCCAACCTAAAACCAGAACACTCAAAGGAAACCTTTTATGCCCCAGCCAGCCAATACCTGTTTCCTCACATCAATTCCTGCATATTTCTAGCAGCAGTAGTGGCTCCCTTGTCTTTCTCTGCCCTAGTTTACAACTTCTCTACCTGTTTGTAACTTCAGCCAACATTGGTGATGGTACATAAGACCAAATCGTTATGCTTCTAAAGCTTGGAGAAACTATGAGGCTGGCTAGAGGAAAGTGATCCCAATTGCTGTTTCTAGCCTCATGATTAAACAGCAAAAGATCCAGGAAGGGTTGCTCAGGCATTTCTAAACTTCAGTCCAAATGACATTTGAGTATTTAACTCACAAACAACATACTTTTTTAACTAATGCTTAATATACCTGTAGCATATTTTCTCATTAGATATGAAATTGGAAGGAATGCTAATATGACTTCTTAATACAGTCTTGATTCTAAGCCCATGAAAACCAGAGGGAACTCAATGATCATTTTACTGGGCTTTCTATCAAGCCCATAAAGCACACAAGCTGTTAGTTTTGAAAATGTAAGTGCCAGCATAGAAGTATAAGAGTAGCGTTGATTCTTCATGATGGCAATAGAAAATTCATGGGCTTCCAAGTGTTTTTAGGTAGAACTTAAATATATAAAAGGCTGTGAGGGTGTGTTTTGAGCACATGTTCACATACCGAAAACATTATGGCCTGCAGACACAATGTTTACTACTGTGAAGAGCTGAGCACCTACTGAGCACTACAACCTTCTGTTTGGAACAAAGCCCCTCAGAAGGGAGATTGTGCAGCTGGCAGAAGCCTTTGTAGGCTGTCTACATGAGCAAAGTCTTTTGGCATTCAGTGAATGCCTGACAGGCACCCTGCACCTAGTGAAGACAGGAAAAATTCATCAGCTTCAGCAGAAGGGAAAGTCATATACACTGTCAACTATTTTCAGCACAAATCCAAGTCACCTTCAGGCAGCAGCATTTCCAGGCGCTCTTTGGACCTTGCTCAGAGTACTGCTTATCTATGCACTTTCAGCTGTCAGCCCCATGCTGCTGAGGCATTTATGATGAGCATATGGAGACCATGAGATTTCTCCAAAACTTACAGAGGTGATGGATTTGTGTTTTTAGGTTCAAGCAGTACCTAATGGCAAATGTAAACTCCTAGTAATTTCTCTTTTAAAATAGGCAAATAATGCTGTTGGTTAAGTTGAAAAAGTATGATTCACCACAGCAAAAGGCTGATTTTTACTGCCTGTTTTGATAAACAGAATTATTTGTGTTGCCTGATTAATGTGGAGAGACTCACAGACCTCTGAAGGTACTAAGGACCAAGAATGTTAACTTACAAATTAAAACCTTTTAAGGGCAACCAAGGTCTGTTTGTTCAAAAATCTATGT
Source organism: Nettapus auritus (assembly GCA_011076525.1). Lineage (NCBI taxonomy): Eukaryota > Metazoa > Chordata > Aves > Anseriformes > Anatidae > Nettapus > Nettapus auritus. Next base: position 65,223,592 of record CM021766.1, on the reverse strand, counting down.
GCACATACTCATTTGCAAAATAAGACACTGAGACACCTCATTTTTAAGCCTGGCAACATATACCCACTATCCTAACAACAGAAAAATGAATAGCTAGTGATGTTCAGTGTCACTGATCTATTCTACCATTACTTTATGTAAAAGTGTAGGAAGGGGTCAGAAAAGCAGATTGAACTTGCTATAATGAAAGGAACATTTTGTAGGTAATAGACAACTCACATGCAGTTAACAACAGAATACTGTATCTTCAGCCTATACAAATCAATGGAAAATAAATTAAGTTTTATAAAGTCTCCAGTCTTTATACAGACACTGCAATGTCTGAAAATGTAATTAGTTTCAGTAAAGCAAACAACAAATATTCAAAAAAAAATAAAACCCCACAACATTGGGATCTTCAAAATAGTAAGTTGAATTTCCAGTAAGAAATTGAATTTTTTTTTATTTTTTTATTTTTTTTTTTAATCTGCTGTTGGTTTCCATGACATTCTTTTGCAGTCACATGGGATTTTTAATAATCTTTTGTATTACCGGAATCCAAGACTCTCTCTGAAGAAGTTGACTTAGTGAGCAGCAGTTCTGAAGGAAGTACAACACACTGGTATCCACAAAAAAAAACAGAGATCTGGTGAAATTGCAATCAAGACCCAATGCCTAATGTATAGGGACTGGGACAGGTTAGCAGCAGAATCTGTAAGACAGAACAAGTTTTCTCTCTTCAACAAAGGCTCTAATCATCATCTCTGGCTTTATCTGCCAAGCCTCTTGGGTCTGTCCTGGTAGCCAGCTCTTACTGACTGAATAGAGCTCCTATTCAGTTCTTTTATCTTTCATGGTAACTAAGTTAGTTATCTAGGTTACTCTTTCCTGCACTTTAGCTCATGTGGCTACTTACATGGGCACTCATGAAAAACAATCTGATTTAAATAACTCAAGGAGGATCAGCAATGACACATTAAATACTTGCGTGGACATTTTAATTCAGAACTGAATTGGCCTTAATGAATTAAAATAAAATGAATGAGTTCATGAACTGAGTAAACATCCACCCAAGAGTGGACATAATTAATCCAGTGATATAATTAATCCATTTCATATTTATTGTTTAAATAATTCAGAAACATTTTCTCAAGTTAAAATGTATAAACAAACCCTAGTACAAACAAGACTTAGATAAAGATTTCTTAGAAAGAACCGTTCTTTGTCAAACTATCTTTGATTCCCAATTCATAATCTGTTTTTTCCTGATAAACCTCTGAAAATAGGGCACTTCAGATTCTCTTTCTAGCAACTGTTTATGATTCCTCTACATAACAGCCCAAGCAGCCCTGGAAAGAGCTCACAGCTAATGGCTTTGTATGGGTGAATGCCATCCCCATTTCAGATCCCAGTGGATCCGTGATTCTCATCCCCACTGCCAATACAGTATTCATCTCGCTGTATGTGCCGTTTTAATGTATTTCACAGACACTGAAAAAAGGGCAGCTACCCTGATTAAAAAATCCTATCAGATTACAGCCATTGGGCTGCATGTTTACATTATCATAACAACTAATTTGCTAACAAAAATATGGGTCAGACGTCAATCTGGTCACTGATGCAGTAGGAGTTGGTCGATGTACTGTCATGCTGGCTTGCTTCATTTCCTCTCCTGTGGGAAACATTGAACAAGAGCAAACCTGTATTCTAGGAATAAAATTCCCTCAACAGCATCTCTGAGCAAAGACATCTAACAAATTTCCTATTTGGAAATCACCCAGCAGCAGTATCTGAAATGCATGGTGGGTTTTTCATGCTGCTGTTCTGGGTGTGAGATGGCCATGTTCACCTCCAAGGAAGCGCAGATGTTACCAAGCAGATTCCTCCAGCCAGAGCACCTTAACCCTGCAGGGGCATGAATGAGCTCTGCTGAGTCTCAAGACGTGTGCTTGCATGATATAGATTACTGACCATTAACAAATTTGTGTGGTAATATCCAATGGCTGTTTCTTTGATGGAATAATGAAAATGACTCATGGCATGAGTTCCTTAAAAGCCACATCCTGAGACCAAACAGCATTCTACTGGAAAGGGAAAGAAAAGACCACTTGGGGTGATGAGTGAAACAATTTACCACTGTTTATTTATATTACCACGATTTACCACAATTTACCACTGTTCTTCAGTCTTTGATCACATCGCAGGCTGAATGCCTTGAGGCTCTATTTCACTGTAAAATGTTGCCATTCTCCTACATATTATTAAAAAGGGCATTACAAACCTGAAGAACTAAAGCCAGCAGCCTGAGAAACCATAATTAATTTCCATGCTTCAAATGAAATCTACAAATATAAGGAAGCTTCAATATATTTATTATTAAATTAAACCTATCTAAAATAATCATTAAGGACCCAGTTTGATGAAGACTCATGATGAAGATTCATTCATGAAGATTCATTCATGAAGATTCATTCATGAAGATTCAGTCACTGCAATAGCAGGTGAAGATAATTTTTAATACAAGAGTAAGATCCTTTCAAACACGCTTGTTCTCCCTCCCCCAAACCAGATATTCTATTATTTCTGATTTGACAGTAAAACACTTCTGAAACCATCTCCAGTTCAGGTCATTCTCTAATCCACGTAACATGAAGAAGCTTATGCTCTTAACAGTATATCTTCTTCAATCCTCAAAATTTGCAGTAAATTCTCTAATAGATTAATGGTGGTATTATATTATTTTAAAACGAATGCATTGTTGCAGTTACGTCACAGTATTACAGTTTGGGCAGCCTCATATAATCTTCACAGCAGCTGGAAATGTAATTAGCATAAAAACCAAACGGCCTCATTAAACATCCCTTTCCTGTAAGATGGGACACATTTAAGGGCCTTGTCGCAAACATTCCATTAAAGCTCTATGCAGAGCTGCTGTGGGGCTCCAACCATCCCAAATGACATTTTCAGTCCAGATAAGCAATGTTCACTTCTTAAAACCTGGAAATGTTACGCAGCAGCCCTCAAGAAGACACATAAATCCTGCTCTGTAGTGGAATAAACACTCCTGGGGGAGTGATTATATTCCCCATTTTTGACAGAAGCTTCCATTTCGCAATTCAAGTTTAAAAATAGGCAACTGCTGTAACTGCCTTCTGCAAATGCAAATGCAAATCATAGCCACATCTTCTGAACATAAATGTGCATTTGAATTCTTTTAATGTGTTTAACATACTGAATCTAAAAACATGGATAATTTGTAATTCCAGCAATAAAGAAGCATGTGTCACTCAGGCTTTCCCTTGCTACGAAGTGCTTATGCTTTGGGCTGTTGATCTAATTGCAGATTTGAAAATGACCATTGGGTTTCAAATCTCAGTGGATCTTTGGTTCCGCAGCAGTAAGCAGATACACGAGCTAGCTTTTGCTCACTTTACGGAAGGGCAAAAGTTTGAATTATTAAAAGTTGCCTATAGTTTTGAATGAATTCTGGTGCAATTTCTGGGCAGCTTCTCAAAAGACAGTAAAGAAATGCTAGTGCATGCAAAGAGAAGCCATGAGCCTTTAGAGAGCCATGAACCTTCTAAAGCCTTTAGACCTAGGATATCTTTTCTTTTTTTCCACTTCAAAAGTTAAGAATACATAAATCATGCAATTTTGGAACAATGCAAAAGTAGAAATTTAAAAGAGGTTTTAATTGTTTATTCAGACCCTGAGGGCAAGCAATGCAATATTTCAGCACTTAGAGAACAAATATTTTCCTGTCACAAAGTGTCTTACAACACAGTTGTCCTTGTTAGCTAATGATGCAAATGAAAATACTGCTTTCACAGTCTAAAAATAGGAAGAAGGACCTTTGCAGACAGGTATCAAAAGCCCAACAAACACCTGGACAAACCAATTCAAATTTCACATCCAGATCAGCTGCCTAAAAGGACAGGCAGAGCGGGGAGGCAATGGGAGATGAGGTAAGAGCAGAAGGTGAAGGGGTGCAGGGGAGGCAGGTCTTCAGGCCCCCAGACTTCTCCCATGGTTTCCCATGCAAGCCTGTCATCTGAATAGCATGCCTCGCTTGACATTCAGTGTTTTGCATGTGGAAGCACAAGAGACAAACATTTTCCAAACAGAAGGGAGCAGGAGTGTTTAAGAGCAGCACTGGCAACAAATTATCATATTTCTACTGCTTGGAATATTCTGGAAAGGAAACTTCAAAATATTTACCTATTGTGGTTAGAAATCATCAGCCGTAGGAATTAAAATGATATGGGGATCGTTTATGAATAACAGTTCCTCTAATTGCATAGATTTATCACATTTTGTTTTCTTCTTGTATTAATTAGAAACATCGAAAGCCCATGCCTCTAAGTGTTACTAAATTTAAACAGTCCCTCTGCTGACTGGGAGACTTAACTTACATAAACACAATGCCATATGAACTTTTACATAGTGCTTTTATAAAAACCCTTTTTGGAAAAACCAAAGCACTGAGGCTTAGCAAGAGAAAAGAAAAAAGCATTTGAGTATAAAACAAATGGATGTTTTAATATAGATCTGGGAGTGGGGCAGCTAAAGGTTGCATGAGTGAATTTAGTTTTGGCACACTTTAAGTGGAAGAGTTTGCATGCCCTCCTTAACAAACAAGCTGAAAAAATCCAGATGCTCCATTTTGTGGCACTGTCTACATTACTGGGCTTCAGTCTTTAAATCCAGTGCACAAACCTCAGCTATTCAGCAGAGTGACTAATAGCAAGAGTGTCATCCTCTGTACAGACAAGTATTAACAGAGTTTTAAGGTCCTTGGGCAGCAGGTCAGCCCACCCACTTGCCCTGAAAGTCCCCGTTTCTCAGTCCAACCTTCCCCAGTCCAACTGATCATTTCTGGCTCATGCTGATTTTCCTTTTGACTCTCCTGATATCCTGGTCAACTTTGTTTAGTCCCAGTCTTTATTCCTATAAACTCCCCTGTACTACACCTTGAGACAGGTGAACACCAATCTCTACAATCTTACACTCTAAACAAACAAGGCTTTATATGGAGCAGGAGCTAGACTTCCCCCTTCAGGAGGCCACCCCAAGCCCAAGGCTGGGAAGGCACTATCACATCTGCCTTTGGCCACAGGGTAGGGCACAGCTCACTAGCTCACCCACAGGCTTTGGGGGATGGGAGCTGCTGCACTTGAGGACTGATCCTCACTGCCCTGTGGAAGAAGTTTTAATTATTTCTATGAGAAGGATCTGGGGAACAAGTAAAGGAGGTTTTGAAGTACCTAGAGGGAGTAGAATAGCTGCGTTTAACAGATTTCCTTTTCTCACTTTAGTATTACTGATTGAGACAACCCTCCACTTAGCAAAAAAGCTGCTGTCGAGTTTTGTTCAGACACTAGAATTTCTCTGCTGTCTATTCAGGATGTGCCTGTGTACCTAACCCAAATGTTGTGTTTCTTCTACTTACTACTGAGCTTTCTCCAGACTTCTTAATTTCTTATCATCTGCTTCTCATTTCTCAGCCCAGCCAGTTTCCTTCAAGTACAGATTACAAGCTGCTTCTTCCCTCTGCCTGAGCACTGCAACTCAGAGCAACTCAGGGAGCATGGATGGGGGAAGAGGAAGGCACCAGTTCTTTAAAATAAAGGTCATCAGACATCTGAAATGGGAAAACAAGGCATTTTTCCTTATCCTGACTTCTGCAAGTAGCTGGATTTTATTTTATTTTATTTATTATTTTATTATTTATTTATTTATTTATTTTTTTTTCTGGAAGGTTGCAAGTGGTTCGTTCTTGATGAATACAAGGATAAAAAATCTTCAATATTTTTTCAAACAATCCCGGAACCTATCTTCCCTCTAGCTTCTTTATTTCAGAAGAGAATGTACACTTCCTCCTCCCAAACAGCCAAGAAATGATATTTCACTAGCACATGTGCAGCAGTGCCATAAAACACCAGCACACTCAAAAACTGTTTTCAAATTCCTATCAAGGCGAGAAAAGCAAGATCAAGGTATTAAAAACGATGACAAAGGTGTAGTTGAGGAGACAGTCAGCTTTCCTTCCTGCTATATGCCTTGCTGAGTCTCAGCCTGATGTGGCTTTAAAAACATTGTGCAGCCTGCTGGAGCCATCCCAGCTGCATTCAGCTAAGTGCTCAGGCAAAGTAAATTCACTCTTTTTTCCTGGCTTCTGTCGTAAGACTGCTCCACAACAATTAAAAGAAACAGCCTCCTCAAGTGATATAACACTGTGTCAGCTTGACTGTGCTCCCAAAACTTTATCATATTTGCTCATTGATATGTGGGACCTTCAGACCCGCCATGGTAATAAAGGTTTCCACACTTTCTGTGCAAGATAAAATTTTAGAGGGGGGCAAACACCTCCCTTGACCTGCTGGCCACTCCTCTGTTGATGCAGCCCAGGATGCAGTTGGCCTTCTGGGCTGCAAGCATGCACTGCTGGCTCATGTTGAGCTTCTTGTCCACCAGAACCCCCTAGTCCTTCTCAGGAGGGCTTCTCTCACTGAGTTCTTCTCCTGTCTGTGCTCCTGTCTGGGATTGCCCTGATCCAGATGCAGCCCCTTGCACTTGGCCTTTTTGAACCTCATTAGTTTCACAAGGGCCTAATTCTCAACCGTGTCCAAGTACCTTTGGATGGCATCCCTTCCTTCTACAAAGAAGTTCCTTAAATCAAGCCCCAGATCTGGTCTCACCTGATGTTTACCATCTCCAACAACAGACTCTCACAGAGTGTGATCCTTTCTGCCTGCTCTTGTCACTCTGCAAGAAGCCTAATGGTGATGCTCACAGACTGACTAACTGTAAGGTAAATTGCATTAGTATCTGTGTCAAAAACCATGACTTGCAGCTTCACGATTAAGTCAGCACCAAGGCAATATCAGATTATAAACCCTTCTGCATAGTTACTACAAGGATATCAAAACCAACACATGGTGGTAGCAGATAAAGCTGTGTATGATGTGTAAAAGTGCATGAAGCACCCTTTCATCTTCTGCTTGTCAGTGACAATGCACTAATGAAGATGGAGGACTCCACATGTTCAAACATCACAATCTGAGCAATGATATGCTACAGGGAACCATATATAATAAGCATAATGTTAAGGTTCTCTATAAACCAAACTACAGGTTTTCTACCTCATCTTATGAAATTATCAGGTGTCAGAAAACTTTCCTTATTACCCAAAATGTTTTTTTGCTCACTGAATACAGGACTGTATTTTAAAGCATTCAGCTCTGAATCAGAGGGACTGTGTGCCAGTGAGGTCCTTCGTTCTGCTCCACAAGATGCTGCTTGTAGGGAGGCTTATTTGAGTGCTTCTACACAAACACACGCAAGTATGAGGAATAAAATGGATGAGCTAGAAGTCTTGGCCCAGTCCCACAGCTACGACATCATCAGCATAAGTGAAACTTGGTGGGATGAGTCCTGTGGCTGGTGTGCTGCAATAGCTGGTTACAGGAGGGACAGACAGGGTAGGCAAGGTGGTGGGGTGGCGATGTATGTGAAGCAGGGGCTGGACTGTGTGGAATTTCAGGTTGTGGATGGCAAAGTTGAGAGCCTTGGGTAAGGATTAAGGGATGAACAAATAAAGTGGATGCCGTTGTGGGAGTCTATTACAGACCACCTGGCCAGGATGACAACGCCGATGAATTATTCTTTGCAGAACTGAGAGATGCCTCAAGTTCAACTCCCCTTGTCCTTATGGGGGGCTTCAACTTGCCAGACGTCAACTGGGATCACCACACGGCTGACACGAGCAAGTCCAGAAGGTTCATAAAGCACCTCAATGATAACTTCCTGGTGCAGGTGCTAAAGGAGCCAACTAGGAAAGGTGCCCTCCTCGATCTGTTGCTAGAGAACAGAGAGGGTCTTGTGGGAGAAGTGGCAATTGGTGGCCGTCTTGATCATAGTGACCATGAAGTGGTTGAATTTAGAATTTATGGTGACAGAAGGAAAACTGCCACCAAAACTTCAGCCCTGGATATGGGGAGAGTGGACTTCTGGCTTCTCAGGGAACTAGTTGGCAAGGTCCCCTGGGAAACTGCTTTTGAAGGCATGGGTGTCCATCAGTGCTGGTCAGTCTTTAAGCACTGCCTCCTAAAAGCACAAGATCAGGCAATTCCAAAATATCGGAAGTCAGGCAGGCGGGGCAGGAGGCCGGACTGGCTGACCAGGGATCTTCTACTGGAGCTTAGGCGAAAAAATGAAGTGTACAGCTGCTAGAAGGAGGTCAGGCCATGAGGAAGGAATACAGGGATGCTGTTTGTGTTTGTAGGGAGAAAATTTGTGTGGCCAAAGCCCAACTAGAGCTGGCTGTGTCTGTGGGAGACAATAAAAAAGTTTTTTTTAGATATGTGAACAGAAAAAGGAGAACCAAAGAAAACATAGATCCGCTGCTTGATGAGGAAGGTCTCCTCATAGACAATGATGTAGGCAAAGCAGAGATGTTTAATGCCTTCTTTGCCTCTGTCTTCAACGCTGATGATGGGCTTCGGGACCCTGAGTGCCCTGTGCTGGAGGACCTTGACGGTGGGAATGACAAACTCCCAACCAACCCTAAACGTGTGCGGGATTTGCTGCTCCACCTGGATCCATACAAGTCCATGGGTCCGGATGGGATTCATCCCAGGGTGCTTAAAGAGCTGGCTGACGTCATCGCGGGACCTCTCTCAATTATTTTTCAACGATCTTGGGAATCTGGAGAGGTCCCGGTAGACTGGAAGGTGGCAAATGTGCAAATTTTCAGCAAGGGTAAGAAAGAAGACCCTAGCAATTACAGGCCTGTCAGTCTCATGTCAGTGCCTGGTAAAATTATGAAGATGATTCCTGAAGTTATTGAAGCGCACCTGGGGGACAATGCAGTCATTGGTCCCAGCCAACATGGGTTCATGAGGGGTAGGTCCTGCCTAACAAATTTGATTTCCTTTTATGATAAGATCACCTGTCTAGTCGACCAAGGAAAACCAGCTGATGTGATCTTTTTGGACTTCAGCAAGGCTTTTGACACGGTTTCCCATAGGATCCTACTGGACAAAATGTCCAGCATACAACTTAACAAAAACATTATACGATGAGTGAACAATTGGCAGAAGGGCAGGGCTCAAAGGGTAAATGGGGCCACATCAGGCTGGCGCAAGGTCACTAGTGGGGTCCCTCAAGGTTCTGTTTTAGGGCCAGTCCTCTTCAATGTTCTTATAAATGATTTGGATGTAGAACTAGAAGGTGTTTTGAGCAAATTTGCCTACGACACCAAACTTGGACACCAAACGAGTCCACAACGACATCCGAGTTGTGGACTCGGATGAGGGTGGAAAGGCATTGCAGAGAGATCTGGACAGGTTGAAGAGCTGGGCGATCACCAACCGCATGAAGTCTAGCAAAAGCAAGTGCTGGGTACTGCACCTGGGATGCAGCGACCCTAGCTGTACATACAGACTGGGCAACGGGACACTGGAGAGCAGCCCTGCAGAGAGGGATCTGGAGGTCGTGGTTGACAGCAAGCTGAATATGAGCCAGCAGTGTGCCCTTGCAGCCAGGAGGGCCAACCGCACCCTGGGGGACATCAAGCACAGCATTGCTAGTCGGCGAGGGAAGTGACTGTCCCGCTCTACTCTGCAATGGTGTGGCTTCACCTCGCAAGTACTGTGTGCAGTTCTGGGCACCACAGTACAAAAAGGACATTCAACTGTTGGAGAGTGTCCAGAGGAGGGTGACAAAGATGGTGAAGGGCCTAGAGGGGAAGACATATGAGGAGCGGCTGAGGTCACTGGGCCTGTTCAGTCTGGAGAAGAGGAGGCTGAGGGGAGAACTTATTGCGGTCTACAACTTCCTTGCAAGGGGGAGTGGAGAGGCGGGTGACCTTTTCTCCATAAACACCAGTGATAGGACCCGCGAGAACGGGGTGAAGCTGAGGCAGGGGAAGTTTAGACTAGACATCAGGAGGAGGTTCTTCACTGAGAGGGTGGTTGAGCACTGGAACAGGCTCCCCAGTGAGGTAGTCACTGCACCAAGCCTGTATGAATTTAAGAAACGTTTGGACTGTCACATGGTCTAAAATTTTGGGTAGACCTGTGCAGTGTGAGGAGTTGGACTTGATGATCCTTATGGGTCCCTTCCAACTTGGGATATTCTATGACTCTATGATTCATTAATTTCAAAGGAACTTTCAACAGATAAGGTCATGAGTTTTAACCCTTACTACTTTCAACATTTAAAATAATTGAATCTGTTGTTGCAGCAAGTAAGAGGGTAATAAAATACTTGTATTAGTATTTATTTTTAATAATTACTGATGTTCTAAACAGGTAGGAAAGCTTGGATGCATTCCTGCACAACACTTAATCATGAGGGAAAGGCTGTGGATGTGGTCTACCTTGATTTCAGTAAGGCTTTTGACACCGTTCCCCACAGCATTCTCCTCAGGAAACTGGCTGCTCATGGCTTGGACTGGTGCACGCTTTGTTGGGTTAAGAGCTGGCTGGATGGCTGGGCCCAGAGAGTCTTAGTGAATGGAGTCAAATCCAGTTAGAGGCCGGTCACTAGTGGAGTCCCCCAGGGCTCGGTACTGGATGATCTGGATGAGGGGATCGAGTGCACCTCCAGTAAGTTTGCAGACAACACCAAGTTAGGTGTGTGTGTCAATCTGCTCGAGGGTAGGAAGGCTCTGCAGGAAGATCTGGATAGGCTGGACCGATGGGCCGAGGCCAACTGTATGAAGTTCAACAAGGTCAAGTGCCAGGTCCTGCACCTGGGGCACAACAACCCCAAACAGAGCTACAGGCTGGGAGATGTGTGGATAGAAAGCTGCCTGTCAGAGAAGGACCTGGGAGTGTTGGTTGATAGTCGGCTGAATATGAGCCAGCAGTGTGCTTAGGCGGCCAAGAAGGCCAACAGCATCCTGGCTTGTATAAGGAACAGCGTGGCCAGCAGGTCCAGGGATGTGATTCTCCCCTGTACTCGGCTCTGGTGAGGCCGCACCTCGAGTACTGTGTTCAGTTCTGGGCCCCTCACTACAAGAAGGACGTGGAGGTGCTTGAGCGAGTCCAGAGAAGGGCTAAGAAGCTGGTGAAGGGCCTGGAGAACAAGTCTTACAAGGAGCGGCTGAGGGAGTTGGCACTATTTAGCCTGGAGAAGAGGAGGCTCAGGGGCGACCTTATCGCACTCTACAGGTACCTTAAAGGAGGCTGTAGCGAGGTGGCAGTTGGTCTATTCTCCCACATGCCTGGTGACAGGACAAGAGGGAATGGGCTAAAGTTGTGCCAGGGGAGATTTAGGTTGGATATTAGGAAGAACTTCTTTACTGAAAGGGTTGTTAGTCACTGGAATAGGATGGGAAGTGGTTGAGTCACTATCCCTGGAGGTCTTTAAAAGATGTTTAGATGTAGAGCTTAGGGATATGGTTTAGTGGAGGACTTGTTAGTGTTAGGTCAGAGGTTGGACTCGGTGATCTTGGAGGTCTCTTTCAACCTAGACTATTCTGTGAATTAGTTATCAGTGCACTAGAAGAAAATAAGCCTGTATTAGAAAGTTTCATGCTGGCTCTAATTATGCCATCTCATATTCTTGTCCTTTTTAAAATTTATTGTAAAAAATAATTATATTTTCAGCATTAGGTTCAACCAATGCTGCTGAACTGACAGAGAGGGGCCTCACAGGATCCTGCTGGATTTCTGTTCCCCAGGGTTGCAGATGATGGAAACTGTGTGGTCCCCAGCTCTGGTACGGTCCAAAAGAACCTATCTCCCTGTGCCTCCTGCGGGGTGTTCTGCAAATTTGACATCTGTGTAAATTTTGCTGCAGTTATTAGTACGGGAGCTGACAAGAATAGTAATTTTGCAGAGCAGCTGCAGGATACTGTTGGCTTACTAGAAATGGATTGTGTTTGTTGTTTTTTTAAAAAAATAAAAATAAAAAAAAAAAAAAAAGGAGAGGAGAGGAGAGGAGGGAGAGGAAAAAAAGGTTTTGGATTCATCTGAGATCAAACCCTGTACCTCAATCAACAAACTGGATTCCCTGCTTTTAATTTAGTTCTTCAGACACTGAAATGCCTCTTATCAGGGGAGGAGACATGCTGGCTTGTCTGTCAGAGCTTCCTTCTGCTCTGAGAAAAGGAAATACATGTTTTTACTCTGGTTTTAATCACTGTATACTTTCCAAATATTTTGGTAATTGGGGAAAATCTACATAACAGCTATTGCAGTGCTCAGAGCAGACCAGGCAGGCATGTTCAAGCCATATTCAAACTAATTGGTCTAACCACAGCAGTATGTAGCTCGGCCCCAGCTCCTGGAACTAGACAAACCATACAAACATATACTAGGGAGGCTTTTGCAGCCCATGGTATGTCCTGTACTGCTGTGATTATGCTACTAGCTGTAACCAACCAGCCCAGAATGCTGCAAAACTAGCTTCAAACTGGTTGTGACAAAAGCATCCACATATCCAATGCTCCTATAAGCAATATGGTTTTCATGGAAATCCTGCTATGCCACTACAGTTATGACTGATACAGAATATAAAAGACAAGCCACTTGCTTTGCATATCTTTGCAGCTGTCAAGTCAAAAATACGATCACCACTCAGAGTAATATAGCCATCTATTCCAGTTCATTATTTTTTGCCTGATAAATCAGGAAGCAGTTTAAACACCATACATAAAGAGCACCTTTAGGTCTGAATGAACTGCAAACTCTTACTCTGCATTTAACTTCGCACACGAATTTGCACTTAACTACATGACACTTCTTGTGTGATTATGGGCCATTTTCATGAGTACAGGCTTAAGGGTGTCAAAAACTACACTCTAGTCCTGACTGAAAGCTTCTATTGTACATAAACAGGTCAGAGAGCAACTGAGTTGTAACCCAAGATTCTTCTGTCACTGCTTTGTTTCTAGCTCCAGTGAGAACAATAAGAAATCAGAAGAAAATTCATCTTTTCTCATGGACAATCCAGACTTGAGACTTGCAGAAACACATACACTAATTATTAGACATCATGGAAGAGCAAAGAAAAGAACCCTTCTAAAAAAGTAACGGAACTTGAAACCAAACACACCAGGTATAAAATTCCAACACATGAATCAGCGCCTGGATCTGGGATTCTTTCTCAGACCAATTTGTGATATAAAAATACATATTTGCAGTTTTCCATATATATATAAATATATTTTAAAAGTCTTAAACCAGGAGCGTTAAATACAATGGTTGGAGAAGGGTTGTGGCAGGAGGACAGATTTGTTTTTCTCAGGAAACAAGTGACACATCTTTCTAGCCCAAGGGAAAAAATAATTTATGGTTATGCAAGTTACTCAACAGAATGTCAACTCCTTTGCCATCTATTTTTCTTGCTCCCTTGTTAGCACTAACATCGTTTGAGTGTAGCTATATCCTCCACTTGGCTTGTCCTTTCACGCTACAACTTCTTTTACCCACAGTTTGCTAAATCAATGTATGAGATTTCTTCTGGGTTACTGGCTAGCTATAATAGCAAAACCTGAAAATACAGCTTTGGCGAGCTACTGCTTTAATTGTAATGCATGCGAGGTGGCATCCTTTTTTTTTTCTAAAAAAAAAAAAAAAAAAAAAAAAAAAAAGACAGAGCTGGTAACAAAGTTAAAGTTAAATTGCTTAAAATCTGAGAAATCTCTCCCAGCCAAGCTATAAACTTCAAAACATGTATAAATTGGGGCTGCATTAACAGTTTTCAACCTTGTTGAACAAACAGTCCAAGATAAACAGACCAATCTGTCAGAGCGTATTACCTGCAGAAGTGTGCTTGAATTTTTCACTCTTCTTCTTCCTCCATTTCCATGGCTTAAAAAGCCTTCCAAGAGTGGCAAATTTGCTTCTTCTTCTGATTGGAGGCGTGTGAGTCCCAGGTACTAGAGAATCTGAACGCATTGCAGCCAGTCTTTCCACTTCCTCAGCTGTAGTTTCCACAAGAAAAATAAAAAAGAAAAAAAAAAAAGAAAAAAAAAGAAAAAAAGAGGTGAAATAGGTGTTTTAACAAATTATCAGAGAACCACACAAATGGTTAAATTTTTACATGGTTACAGAGAACAGTAAAAAAGGGGAAAAAATGTAGTCTTCATTATTTTATTTTATTTTATTTTTTTCAGTAGAATCCATGCTGTGCTGTAAAGATCAGTATTAATAATCAGATTCAGTCTTCAGCAAATCATTCTGCATTGCTCTAGACAGCTGGCAGTCCATCCACCAGCCATTCCCATGGAACTGCGTGATAGAGACTTGGAAAGAGATAGCTCCAAATAAATTATGAAATACTGCTTAAGCGAAATATTGCAAGCTTGTCTTGCAATGGAAAGAGAAATTTGCATTAACTTGTATTTATCAGTGGCAAGGACTGAATACCCTCTGGTAACATCACTGTGTTCACTAAATCTGCCTGAGTTCCAAAAGAGGCTGCATCAAGTATTTTCTAGTGACAGAAAGCATGTTAAAAATTCAGAAAGTTTCTCCTAGCCCCACTTTTCTGCCCACCCATTTTTCTCCTTTTAAATGTCTTTAAACCTAGGGACTTGGAGAATTTTAATACAGCCCACAGTTATGGCTGAATTCCCTAGAGAGGGCGTTACATGTTTTCACTGAACTTCTGTTGTTAATAACAAAAATAAATAAATTTCTGCAATCATTACATTGTAATACATCATGGTAGTCTCAATACTTAAATGAACAAGCAAACCAACAAACAAATTAGAAAAATTTAAGTTACTCTTCCTCCCCCTGACAATAAGAGAAGTCTGGGGGTAATCATAAAATCAGAATGTGAGGGATTGGAAGGGACCTTGAGAGATCCTATCCCCCTGCTGGAAGAGGAACACCTAGATCATGTCACACAGGAACGTGTCCAGACGGGTTTTGAATGTCTCCAGAGAAGGAGATTCCACAACACCCTGGACACCCTGGACTTGGCACAATTACATTGCATGGTCTCCCCCTCAAGTTTCCAGAGAAAATGTATGCGAAAGTGTTTTGGAATTAACATCCCCGTGATTAGAGAGAGGCACAGACAGTGGTAAGCTGGGACCACAAAGGAAAACGCCAACAGTAGGAAGGTATCAGCAGCATGGAGAGAAGGTCAAAGGGTCCCTCCTTGCCACAGCTGCCAGGGCTGCAAGAAGATCTTCCAGCCCTGGGCTGAAGCATGCAGCCTCTGACACTAAGAAAAGCATCTGCATAATTCAGTCATGTTGAAGGAGACTTAAAAAAATTATATATATATATATATACATTTCCTCATCTACACAAAGGCATGAGAAAAGACCTGGGAAACTACAGACCTGTTTGTCCCTAACCTCAGTCCCTGGAAAACTTATGGAGAAGATTGTCCTGAGGGTTATTGAAAGTCAGTTAAAGGATAAAGCTATTATAGGTCAACATGGGCTCAACATGGCCTTCATAATTTGACCTCCTTCTAGGATAAGGTCACCTGCTTGGTGGATGAATAGGTAGTGGTGGACGTAATCTTTCTGGATTTTAGCAAGGCCTTTAATACTGCCCTTCATGGCATCCTTCTGGACAAATTGTCCAACTGTAAGACAAACAGGTTCATGCTGTGATGGGTGATGATGGCTCAAAGGTAGAGCTCAGAGGGTCATCGTGAATGAGGCTACATCTGGCTGGTGGATGGTCACCTCCAGTGTTTCCCAGGGCTCAATTCTACAGCTAGTTCTCTTTAACATTTTTATTGACCTGGGTGCGGGAGTGGAATGCAACCTCAACAAGTCCACTGATGACACTAAACTGGGGGTGCTGTTGGCTGACTGGAGGGATAAGAGGCCTTGCAGAGGGATCTAGATAGATTAGAGCACTGGGAAATCATCATCAGCATGAAGTTCAATAAAGGAAAATGCTAGGTGTTGCACCTGGGATGGAGCGGCTGAGGACACTTGGGTTGTCCAGTCTAAAGAAAAGGACACTGAGAGGCCACCTCATGGCTCTCAGCAACTCCCTGAGGAGAGGAATTTGTAGGGAGCTGCCCATCTCTGCTCCCTGGGTACTGATGACAGGATATGCAGGAAGAGCACAAAGGGGACGTTTGTTAGAAAACTCTTTATTGTAAGGGTGGTCAAACACTGGAACAGGTTCCTGGATTGGTGGTTGATGCCCCATGACCATCAGTGTTCAAGAGGCCTTTGAACAATACCCTCATCGACATGCTTTAACTTTTGGTTAGACCTGAAGTGGTCAGGGGCTTGGACTAGATGGTTTTTGAAGGTCCTTTCCAACTGAACTGTTCCGTTCTGTCATTTCCCAGGCTTGCGCTGTAATGTAACACTGCCAGAAAAACTGACATGAGTGGTTTGCACAAAGGCAATCTGGATTCATAAAGATAGGACACAGATCTTCACTGCTCCCATTCTGAAGACAGCAACCTAGTGTTTTTATTACACCTGTAGTGTTTAAGGATTATCTCAGTCATGAGTGCAAGTTTGGGAATCTCAACAAGAGCAGAGCTGTGAAGGGATGATCACCCCTACTCCACAAAGACTGAACCACCAGAGATTTTAGCTGTCTAATTATTGAGCATCTCAATGGAAATTTTTCAGAGGCTTTAAGTTTGCCAAATTCAGGTTGGTTTTCATGGGAACAACTACAGATATATCTCTAGCACATAGGAAATCCTATTACCAGAGCTCTAAACTAAAATATTATTTGAGCCTCTCTCTCTCTTTTTTTTTTTCTTTACTATTATTTTTTTTTTTTGCAAGAAGTTGCTTATTTTGTTCTTCTTGTCGTGTTTTTAACGTTGGCAACACATTCCTTTTTTCTGTAAAATATCACTGCCAGATACAGCTGCCTGTAAGCTGAAAAGCTGTTAGCCAATGACATACAGAGTCTCAAACTGTTTCACTGGAACTGGTTAAAAAAACAACCATCCTCTGGGGCAATGGAGAGAAATAAACATTTCTGTGAACATTTTCTTTCAATTAAAAGCAGAGAAAAAAAAAAAAAAAAAAAAAAAAAGGTAGCCTGGTCACAGCATTTCATTTTGTTCCAGCTCTTTATATTGTGTCTGACTGCCCAGAGAAACACCTGCTTATATGGAGAATCCATTACAAGGTGTTGTCCTACAAAGGGCTGGGATATGCTGCATCAAAGCTGCAATTGCCTTGTTACACTGAATGTGCCATGTGGATAAAAAAAAAGAAATCTGATATTTCCTTGTGCTTTCTGATTTCATTGGAACATGTAGTAGGGCTTTGAAGACCTGCATGGGATATATATAAATCACCTTACTCTATATGCAGATCCAAAGAGACCATGCCTTTTCCTACCTCCTGTGTTTTTAAGATGCCTCTAGTTAAAGCACACAAGACCATGCTGTGAGCCACTGATGTGACTTGTCTGAGATGCTGCTAGAAGCAGTGGGCTGGTACTGTCTTTGCTGCCTTACTTGAGGGATAGAGGGTGTAGCAGTGGTCCGTTGAACAAAATGGGAATGACACACTACTGCTGCTGAATTAGGCTTTCTGCTATATAAAACCACAGTTGAAATATAATGAAATTCCTCTTGCTGCTTGCCCTTTTTCCTATGCCCCTCACTGAGACACCATTTCTCCTACCAAGGCTCCCTACAGTTACTAAACCTCAGAGTTGCACAACTTTTTGAGAGCTGATCCTAATTGCTACTGCTGAGGCCATTCCCGGGTGAACTGACATCCCTTAAAAATCTTCTTTTGTAAAGCACATCTCTACGGCAGTTGTGCTGTCACTGCCCGCAGGAAGCTTCTCCCATTGAGGGTAAACTAGCATGGATTCACCATCAGGCAACACTAACACTAGAGTCAAAAGGAATTTACCCAAATGGGAGTTCATTAAAAGCTAAACACAGTGTTAAAACCATTTCCATATTCTGATTGCTCTTCCTTGCATTTTGGTATCTTGTCTCACATAGAGCTAGCTGTTCCAGGAGCTCTGCTAGGCTCAGCCATGAAGAGATGATATGGCCCTTCTCCTTCATCCTCTCCAAATACATATGGCTCTGAGCTAATACAAATAACAGTGTTTTGTTTTGTTTGTTTGTTTGTTTTTCCCCCATAAAAAATACCCTCAAGAGCTCTGCTAATTCAAAGCATAATAATCACTGCCTAGGAATGAATCACATTAGCATAAAGCCATGACAATTTTAACACATTTTAGAATAACAACAGACCACAATGAGAAAAGTAAAAGCCAGATTAGTGCACTCTTGCTTTCTGCTGCATCTTTCCCTTACGTTGGCCAGGTTTTTCTGCCTTTTTGGCTCCTAATGACTATTGACTAGCTGTGGGCTGCGACACCCACTGCTGACAGCAGGCTTTGTAGGCTGGTTTCACACTCTTGTTGTTCCCAAAAAAGGTGGTACTTGCATGAACATAAACCAACCTAGGTCTGAACATTTTTTTGCCGTCAGTAAAAAAAAGCAGTCCCAGCCTGATCAGCTTGCTGATCTGGGAACGGGAACTGGTGTGTCCATTGGTGCCTGCAGTCACACTGCTGAGGTCTCATCTTTATGCTGGTGCCATAAATGTGACATTTATGGGTTAACGTCGATCTGATTCTCTGTGCTGTTAGGAGCTGGTTCTGCATAATCTGAGAGATCTTGCAGAGAAATTGAAGGACACTGGGACCTGCACTGACAGCAAAAGGGCAATGCACTCCCCTCTCACTTTCTTCTGTCCCAGCTGTCATCCTGGAATAGCAACAGCTAAACATAAAAGCTAAACATAAGAGCTTTTTTACAGGCTCTTTGGTTGTGAAACAGCTCTCTAGATTTTACTATAAACCTCAAGACATTTGAAGCATATACAGATTGGAGGGTTAAAGCAAGACTTGTGATTTCAATTTTAAAAAGCACCACAAACCAAAACTATTTAGCACCCAAGTGATTTAAAATAATTTTTTCAAACATGATTAAAATATACTAAAAAGACTTTAAAACAAAAAAAAAACAAAAAAACAACAAAGATGGCTGATGTTCTTCATTTTATTTTGCAGTTAATGCTGGTTTGATTTGTTTGTCTTTGTTTTGTTTTTGTTTGTTAAAGTCACTTCAAGTTTTGTGGGTTGCAATATAGTGCACAAATGTCAGACATGGTCAAAATCAACAAGTCAAGAAGTCAAGGAAGAGCAATGTGAAAAGCAATTCTTCAAAAGAACCAATGTAACAGCCCAGGAAAAAGAGGCCTGAGCAGTTTGGACATGTTATGTATGCTCTTATGAGTTTCCCACACCTTTTAGTGAAACTTTGATTTCCAGAAGGTCCCATAAGAAACAATATGGGCATCACCTACTTTTTGGCTTTGAGAAGTGTAGAAGACAGATCAAAGGCCCTCTCAAGGAAAACATATTGCAGTAGATTTTCTTGGAGAGCAACGACCAGTTTTGTCATTCCCACGTGTTTGGGAATCACAGCCTCTATTAATGCCAGCGATATATATCATGGCTCAGGCTCCATTTTACAAAAACAAACAAACAAACAAAACAAAACAAAACAAAACAAAAAACAAAAACTATTTCTGCATTCAGGTACACAGCGATTTATTTCACAGATGAAGGCTGAAGCCCTCCCATTTAATCCACGACCTTTAATATGACCTTCTTCACCGGTAGTCGCACTTGGTTTTCTCTCAGACCATTTTTGAAGAGTCTTTCTTCATATCCAGACATGATTAACAGCTAAACAAGCTGTTTAGTTCACAAAGTTATCTTTTAAGCCTTCTTAGGAAACACCAATGTCTAAGTTGTGCTTTCTGTTATATTTCTGCAAATCTGCAGTAACAGGCTGGAAATGATCTTGGCCCTAAAGTTGCAGTGGGCTGAACATGCCATTTTATTTACAGACAATACTAGTATATAAAAAAATAACAACAGCAACAAAACAAACAAACAAAACAATATAATACTCCTTATTCCCAATCAACTTCCAACCAGTCCTTATTTTGCAGATTAATTCCCAACCAATTCCTATTATGAGGTTTACTTTGAACTCTGCATCCCCAAAATCTCCCTCTTTAGTTTGTACAGACCTTACTGTAAAAGCTCTGTTCAATGGACTATGTGGAAAGGCAATGTGTCTTTTTGAAACGACAGGAAACCTGAATGACTACTCTAATTGCAAAGCACTTATGTCTTCTCGTTATCTGAATAGGAACACTTTCAATTTAAAACAAAAAAAAAAGTTTTTCTTTCAGGAAAATGGTTAATTTTCTGCTCTCCTATTATCATCTGTACTGTTACTTCCCTTTAATTTCCCTTTGCACCTGGAATTAATTTTCAGCAGCCCTCCTGTTACTATGTGAATCGCCCATTTAGACTTTCCCTAACTTTTCAAAGGTCTGTTATTCCAATGAAAGACTAGGCATGACATGCAGCCATCTAAATTCAGTCTTCCCAGACGCAGATGATTAGCTCTTCAGTTGACAACAGCTCCCACTGGAAATATGCATTTGCAATGCCACTGACTTGGTTGGCACAGTGGGTTTATGAGCCATGAAAAGACTGTCAGTAGCTTTTAGCACTCCCCATTTCTAAAGCCCTGCCAATTATTACTGCTCCCCAGGTGTGTATCACTCTACATTGTATGCATAAACTGAATCATCTCTTACCACTTACGTTTGCCCATTTCAGCACAGGTACTAGACCATGGTATGGGTTTGCTCTCTGCTGTGATCCCTCTGTCTCAGTGCATATATTTCTCTTGATGGAACTGAAGCGCAATGAATAGTCCAATCCCTTTAGGACCCTGCTTTTGCATTCCTCACACTTTGATGTAAAATGTTAATTATTCATGCTGATTGCAATCTGAAAGCCATTTTTTTTTTAGTCTCTGCAAACTATACTGTACTGCATGCATCACTATAAATAGATCTTTAATGATACAAAATCTCTCAGAACACCAAGCATTTTCTGTATTTTAACATTGTGCACAAGACTTCCACTTCCAACAACAGTGCTTTATCAGGTTATGTCATTAATAGCTACATAATTGCTTCCTATAAACCCTGTAATTATAGAAAATAAGAATTGTTGGATTTCACTTATATCAGCTGTTCTGTTTTTGCCTTATTGCCCTCATTACTCACTGTTTTCTCCATCCCTTAAGTGTTTATTACATGTAGATTTGGGGCTATGTTCAATAAACAGTGCTGCAGCTTCTAACTCTTGGGTGCCTGGAAACATAGAAACAGAATCCACAAACCTGTTTTGGACACCACACATAGGTGGAGACTCAGCTGCTCCAAAAAGGGAGGCATCATCCTCATATTGTGATCACACCTCCATATTAAAAAAAAACTTCACTACTGAACAGATCTGGCTTTTTTTTTTTTTTTTTTTTTTTTTTTTTTTTAAGTAACTATTATGGAAATAAGTTCTTGGAAAGCCCCAGACCATTGCGTGCAACTTGGAATGGAGCAGCCTCTAAGCGCAAATGTGTCAGGAGCTGGATGAATGTACACTCAATCCATGCAACTTCTGAGACTGAAAAGAAACTGCTGAGAAGATAGAATTATCTGCATACTTAGCTGTGTCCTCTAGCACATAGCATTTAAAAAATACAACTTTTTAAAGCTTCTTAGAAAGTACTTTGCAGAGTCTACAAGAAGGAGATGGAATCTCTCAACTTAAAAAAATTCAGAGGAAAATGCTGAGAATGAGTCATACAGGACCTATTTGTAATTCAATGCTCTAACACTGAAAAAAAAAAAGTTACAAGGCAAAACTGCTGCAGTGGTGTTGGTGAACATTACAAGTGGTCACCTCCCAATGACAACACCAATAACTGATCCAACACATGTGGATAGGACTACACACCACAGCTCAGGGATCCTGGCTGTATCTGTACAGATGCTCAGGTTGTTAAGCAACAGAGGCAGTTCTAACCATCTTTGAGTCATCCCCTAACTCCTCAAGTCTAGAGATAAGTCTCATTAATCTTATCTTAAGTTCTTTTTGAAAGCCAGGACTATGGAAGCCAGAGAAGCTACCTTCCTCAATGTGAGTCTTCAATCCACTCAACAAAAAAAAACGTGCTGAAGCCCATATAGCTTCAACTCCTAAATTTATCACAATGAAGAACTAGTTCACAACATTTTTTCTTTACTTTTGTTTCAGTGAAGGCCTTGCAACTCATTAAAGTGTCTTCTTGGAGAAGCTGGTAACAATTACATTTTCATAGTGAGGTTTCTCTCTTATACAGTACTGTACTGCAAATTCTACTCAGCTGCAAAATATAAAAGTAATCCAAGAAAAGGATTTGGTCAATGGAAGTGTACAGACTTGTAGCTCACACTTTGCTAGCTGCCATCTGGACTGAGACAGAACAGCACCTTGTTCTACAGGCCCCTCAATGGAAGTCAGTGGGAAGTTCTCCCTGAGTTAAGTGTTCAGCCTTTCTACAAACTGCTGATTCTAAAGGCTATTTTAAGAAAACCCATAAAAAACAATAAGAAACAAGCAAACAAACAAACAAAACAACAACAGAACATATTTTAAATGTTTCTAATTTCTTAGGGGACTTTTTGATAAACTGATCAATTACTGATCTTTATCTTCTGAAGTTTTTTTAAGTAGGAATATCAAGTATTTTTACTTTATCTTACTAAAAATGTGCTCCTTAGAAGGCATATCTTTAAACTATTTAGAAACCTGAGAGGGACATGCCATCTTATCAAAAGTAATCCCATCCAGGAAACAGCTTTAGAAACATTAAACCTTCTAAAGATAATAGTACCATCTTACCACTATTAACATAAAGATAAAAAATGAAGTTTTTAATTACTTTAATTGGTCAGGAGAGAAGGAATGAGGTACCTACTTTAAAGAGCTAGAAATTAAAAAAAAAAATCCTTTGTAAACTCTATACTACTTCTCTTGGGAAAATGGAACATCTATTTTTGTTCTTTAAAGAAGTTGATTGGAAGTCAGCCAAGAGGAGAAGAGTAATTACACCAAATGGCACATTTATAATGAGCATAAATCTGAGGTAAAAAAAAATAAATTCAGTAACAGCCTAGAAAAAAGTAGTGACTGGACTCTCTAAAGAGACAGCCTGTATCCATGTTCAGGAATTAAAAGTAAGAATTAATACTTCTCCTCTGAGTACCTAAAAGCAGCTACATGTGGTCTTCTCTGATTGTCATTACAGAGGGAATTCTTTTATCAATTCAAGTGATGGTTAGTTCAGACCTGAGCTGAGGTGAAATTTCTGTTTAGGCCCTCATGGTAGAGGCTTGAATTTCAGAGCTGAATACTCCAGAGGAGAAAAAATACCCACAGCTCCTTTAAAGTCATGAACAAAGCATGCTAGGTTGCTGGCTAAAATACAGAGTATTTCTGTGTGGTTCTAATAGCTATGATTTCACTTTTTTTTGCCCTCCTTTTTAACATTAAATGTCTTAGAGCACTGCAGGATATTGCCTTGCGGACTTAGAGGAAAGCCTTTGGGTTTAATTTATTCTGGCTGCAGTGGTCCATACACAAGTATATATTTACCCTGTCTTTAAAAATGATGGAGCTGATCAGGTAATCAAATTGCTATATCTGCCTAAGAAACACTACAGTCAAGGAAAGGATTTATGCATGTAATTTCAGGTTCATGAATAATTCCAAGTCCAGCAACCATAAATAGCTCAGAAAAATCAGAAAGAGTTTAAATAAAAGCTAAGGGAAAAAATACTACGGAGAGCCAAGAAAACATCATCACTGAAAAACATACTGAAACAGTTCCATCAATTTTATGCAATGAAATAGGGTTAGCAGAGAGAAACACATGAAATCTTGACCTCACTAGAGTGAAATGCAAAGGCCACAAGGAGCAGAATTACCTTACCAAATCTGTCTAGTGACTGAATGACCATCCTGGGAACTGGGGACAAAAGTCCTCAGATCTATGAACATTTTGCAAATGAAGCAAAAATATGGCCCTCTGCTCAAGATGAAACATTAGTGAGATGAGCTGTAGGAGTGAAAAAAAATGAACTATGTTATGTATTGACCCTCTCAGGTAGGGTTAGGATGTGCTGGGTGCATGCTAACACCTGCCTCCTTACTGATAACACAGGATGATATTGGTCAAAGTTGTAAAAGGGACCTTTCCAGCATGCTGTATTTCACCTACAGAAAAAACAAATTGGTGGAGAAGGCATTACAGTATGGTTGTAACGAGTGCTTTCCTTTGTATTGATAGGACTGTCCCCTCTCTGTGGTGTCTGAGAGAGAAACCAGCGGCTTGTTGAAAGCCATGAATGCAAGTGGAGCACCCCAGCAGCATGTTGCGGTATGCCTAGGAAGAGCCACTTGACCATGAAATTGGAAGCTAAGTTCATTTTGCAATGCTGCAAATGAAACTGTGACAGGCATGAGAATTCATTTAAATACAGAAATAGGATAAAACCCAACCAAACCCTGACATTCCTTACAATAACATAGTGTTATCTTTTTTTCACCTCTTCTCTGCTGGCACTGTACAAAGCAACAAAACTATGAAATCTGACTTCCCTAGATGTTGAAGGTTTCTCTCAAATTTAACAAGATTCTGACACCAAGCAAATATTTAACAAAAAAAAAAAAACCTTTTCAGAGCATTTCTGGCAATTTAAATTACCTCTGTCCATGTAACTGTATGGAGAACAGTGTTCTCAATTTTAAATACTAATCTATTTTGGACAAAGGATCTATATAACTTTCAACAAGTATCACAGATTCCTTTCTATCAAGTCAAATGTCAAGTCATGGAGAAAGCTCACCAAATGTGCACATACACTACTCCACCTAAACTAGAGTCTTTGCCACACATACCTGATTTTCAAAAACCTATTTACTTAAAGAGCATTTTTGGATTCACAAGTAAGAGACTGGCCTGAGCCGTGACATCTGGATGAGTATCTCAAGCTTTTTGCTCAGAATGACAATTTTTCCAAGCATTTTGTACAAAGGAGGAAACAAACTAATAAAACAGATATGCTTATGGGTACCTACAGATAAACATATACAAATGGAGACTGGTATACAACAAATGCAATAATAATACAAAAATCTGAAATACATTAACAGTCAAGCAAATAAAGAGCAACATATTCTTTGTCTACCAAACACAGGCAACAGCTGTATGAGTTCAAAGAGGCTGATTTCTAAAATAACCACTCATCTTCATATAGATCTGTAGAAGTTTTGTTGTTGTTTATATATATATATACATATTTATTTATCACCGAGTGCCCAATGCCCAAATGAGACTGAGGCAGAAAACACTAAATAAGAAAACCGATCCAAAGAAAAATACTGCCAGAAAGTGTCTTTTATGAGCTCCCAAGCAATGGCAGGAAATATATTATTGAACTGACAGTTGTCTTGCAGTTGACTGAACTGGCTGCTCTGGCAACTTGAGATGAACAGGATCAGTCCATCGGAACTGCAAGATCTCTGCATTTTCTATTAGACTGATGGGTTTCCACACACAGCACAAGGAAAATGGTGTTTGTGTGATGACAGAAGTGGACTGAAAGCCAGTCTCACACTAGTAACTCAAGTACTTTCCTAGAATTAAACAATGCAGACACCATGCTGTCTGTATTTTATTGAGACACACAAGAAAGAGAAAAGGAAATAACTCCTGAATCTAACCATGTTTATACTTGCTTGCC
The DNA here is from genome assembly GCA_011076525.1 of Nettapus auritus. Taxonomy (NCBI): domain Eukaryota; kingdom Metazoa; phylum Chordata; class Aves; order Anseriformes; family Anatidae; genus Nettapus; species Nettapus auritus. The sequence goes on along the minus strand of CM021766.1, from coordinate 65,197,956 downwards.
ACTTGGGGAGGGAATTTGAGATAGGGAAGCTGCACAAACCAAACTTCATGAGTCCCTCCCTGCTTTCCCATTTAGGTATCATGCCTAATTCTCTCCAACCACTGCTAGAGGAGTTGAAGATTGGCAGCCACACAGACTAGACAGTCAGAAATTATTCTTCTCAATTCAGATGTTGGAGCAAGCAGTAAATCCAATCTTAAGTGCCACAGCAGACTGCTGGAAGACAACCCCTTACGCTTAAGGCTATAAACCAGCAGACAATTATCTTGGGGCTGTAAATAAATGAAAGCTTTAGTCATCTTGCTCTTCTAATTCTCAGTTGGGTACAATTCAGATTTAGTTCCACACAAGTCTCTACACCTGGTTTTTCCTTCTAGCCAAACCCAAATTTCAAAGCTACTTAAATAAAACTGCTGTGCTAGTGTAAGGAAAGCATCCTGTCTTGCTGATGCACAGGAGGAGGAGAAGGAACAGGTATTTCAATGAGCCTCTCGTTCAAATTGTTTCTACTGGCCATCCATCTGCGTCTGTGCACTTGCACTGATGACTGTTCTGGCTGTGCATCTCAATCTCTACCAGGGTTTACATTTTAAGCAGATTGGAAAGTAAAATGAGAAAGGTGCAATGCTGTAAAGCTCAGTAATAGCATGATATATGCTCTTTGTATCAGTTCAATTTCAGGTGATGCAGAAGAAATAGCATGTCTGCTGATTTTCATTTATTTATTTGCTTTATCAAAAACAAGGTTGAAAAAGTCTTAGTATTTAAAAAACAATAACAACAACAAAAATTGTTGATGTTGCACCCATGTTGCATCAGATAGCATCTGAATATTGGAAACGTGAAAGCAGCTACGTGCAATGGATGTGTAAAAGGACATAAAGCCAGCACCATAGTCCTTATGACATGGACTGCTGATGTTAGGGACCACAGATATGGTCCATGTAGATGTCAATATATGGATCACTAATACTTCTGAGATGCTTTCTAATACATGGACTATGGATGCAGTAGACCACAGTGGTATTTCGAGGCTTGACTCATTTGTCAGGATCTAGTTAATGGCTAGTCTAATTGTTTATTCCAACATCTCCAGTGCATTCAAGACTACTTACCATCACTTCCCTCTGATTCTAGAATCTGTGTTAAAAAGATAATTAGCATTCAGGACAGTGGCATTTGTGCTACACCTGTACATCCCTCAGCCCACTGCTGAAAACACAGAATGTTATTATCAACTATTTCTAACAAAACTTGGACATGCTTTTCTTGAAATGACCTGATTTTCTTAGTGTTACCATCACTACATTGCTATGGTTCCAGACCTTTAAAATAAAAGGGTTTAAAATACCATTACTATCCAGTTTTCAAACAGATAATCAACTTCCCTTAGGAGGCAAGGTGAAATAAAAAGCATCCTCTTCTACCAAAATCTCTCGAGATAAATTAAATAACTGCATCCATATATATGTATTTAAATTTTATTCCCTACTCTCATACTGCAAAAAGCCATTAGACTAATGGCCTAAAAACTGTTAGACAAAAGATGACAGAGGGCAAGATCCTTCTCTTAAGTAGTGATAGGGGAGGGTGCCTGCTGAACTGCAGATTTAAACCTGTCATCCTAGTTGTGGCTAGGAGAAAGGCAAAGGAATATCTGGTGTACATATTACATTCCTTCCAGAATGTCCAAAACAACAGGTAACATGGGCCATACCTGCAGAAAAGGAGGTACATCTTAAATTACAACCTTTGGGCTACAGAGAGCCAGTGAACAGCTTTGATTGAACACCTCTCCTAGTTATACTCAAAGATATGGGTAAGACAGTAAATCTCAGTTATACAAACCAAGGTCTTGGAGCCTATGTGTCTCTCACTCCTGATGAGCACGCTACAAAACACATACATGGGGATACCTACCCTCCTTGTTTCTTTGGACATATGTGACACCATGATACTTTTTTTTTTTTTTTGAAAAAAAAAAAAAAAATATCTTGAGAAATATTTGGATTTAATTCCTGAGTCATATTTTAAAATCTTTAAAATTTCCGCTATCTATACAAAGAAAAAAACAGAGACTGTCAGTCAGGCCTGGTCTTCTCTTACTAGTAGGTTTTCACATTTGGGATCAGGAGCTTTTTCTCCAGGAGGGACAGTGCTTTTCCATGAGCTGTCGCTCAACAGCACATCTTCAGAATGGCTGATGGGCACCATGACTATGAGGTTATTTTTAGAAACGGCGGCCTGAACAAAAATGATCCAGAATGATACTTCTAGTGATTCCAAAGAATCTACTGCAGGTGATTTCAAAATTACTGATTTTATCTTTGATTTAAATTATACTGTGTTCATTGTTTTTCAGAGCAACAGAAATAATTCATCTTCTTCTGAATTTAAAAGTTTCAGCCAAACGCAGAGGCTTTACTCCTCTTGATTAAGCTGGACCCAATGCCAGGAAAGTCAGGGAGACATGACAGTGATGAGACCAGACATTATCTTGTCTCTCCCTGCCGAATCTTTCTTGAGACAAGGAGATTAGAACCAACAGAGCAGTGGAGATACATGTCCCTTCACAAGAGCAAAAAAAACAGTAAGAGAACATTTTTTCAACTCACAGAGATGTCAAGAACATCATTATCTTTCCTGAAGTGTGCAAATCAAAGTCACAAAGGAATGGTGGGGCTTCCAAGTACGTCCCAACTTCAACTCTTTGCAGCTTTGCTTCATCCATCTAGATAATGCAAATGGTCGTAGCACCCTCCAGTTTCTAAGTAAGTGACTCCAACACCACCCATGGCTGTACTCACCCACCATACACTCTGATACTGTCTTTCAATTGTCTTTCAATCTTAGGAGATACAAAGGAGTAACTGTACATTTACTACAAGTCACTGAAACAAATCTAGAAATAAATTCTTGTAATACAAAAAGTACTGTGGAGAGCCCACCTCTTTTCTGAGCAATGAATGATAATGTTATATATACACAATCATATACTCAAAAGGATAGGTTTTGTTCATCAGTCAAGGAGCCTTTAAGGGAACTCTAATGCTATTCATCATGTGATTATTACCTGTTTCTAAACAGAGACAGAAGGTATTATATTAGCAGAAACTGATGTAAAGTAGCACTGATTGCAAACTAAAAAAGAAAAAGTGAAACTAAAAGAGAAGAAAGGAAATACTCTCGTGTGGCATAATACTGCCTTGGATTACCTCTTCTGACCTCTTCACCACATAAGCAACAGTTCTGTTGCTTAGCTTTCACTGGAAGTAATGTTATTAATGAGCGAATTCCTATCATTGATTTTAAATGAAGCTCATTTTCTTCTACAGAATGTGAAGTTTTAAAAAAGAAACAGGCCATCTACACCTTAAAAAAATAAATAAAAACATTTCTATGCACTCAGTAAAGACAGAGCACAGTACAGTAAATTAACTGCACACCCAGGCAAGCATCAGAGCATAAACTAGAACATCAGGGTGATGCAAGAAGAAGCAGAATGCCAAGTTTGTTCAGGCAGGTCAGATGGTGTTGCAGGTCAGAGTGTTTCAGATGGTCTGAAACACTCTGGTAACAGCAAAGTGAGCAGAGTATCTGCTTGTCCATCACCTGTGTCATCACCTGCATCTTGCCCCTTTTCATGTGGAAAACTTGTGGCCTTTCACAGTTTATCACGCAGTTTTGTATTGTATTTCTGACATAGCTAACTTGATACAGAAGGATCAAAACTAGGCAAACTACTCAAAATGACAACAAATACTTAAAGAAGAGCATTACTGTTAAATACAGGAAATGCTGTATTGCTTTCATCATGCTTGCTGGCATATTATTTGCTTTTCTGGACTGCCCATGAGCAACTGATTTTTTGTTGCATATTCAGCATTGGCCTGATGTTTGTATTTATGAGGTGTACATTGTATATATCCTAATACTTTAAATTTGCTTCTCAGAATAGAAAGCAGGGTGATAAGATGCTATTAAAAGATGGCAACTGAGTTACAGCATAGAAAAGGAGAGAAATCAGAGAGAAGAGATGGGCCTGAAACAAGCTAGCCGCCTGCTCTCTAAACACAAGAATTGCTGTCCTCTTATAATTGTCTATGTGTCAACACCATGTAATAAAAATGAGTGCATCCCGAGCCATTGTGAGCATTTCCAACTTTTTTTGTTGTTGTTCCTAAAGCTTCTCAAATCAATGACAGACAGAATTCCCAGAAGAGGCTGTTAATATTTCTCCCATAGGGACCCGGGAATTATCACTGTAAACAAAGGACTTAGACACACGCTTGTGTAAGCTTGACATCATGTTGCATACACCTTTTTTCCCCATACTATCTCATTTACCCAAAGGAACTACCTGAAATGCTACATATACTCTTCCTACTGTCTCAGTTAATAATGTAAATTATATTGCAATTTGGGCCAAGACATCTCAAGCTCTGTGAAACAATCCCAGAATTCTGCTGGGTGACAGCCTGTGGCAACGCTGCCAGCAAACTCCCCTTTGCCAGCCACAGCATGGACTTACCTGGAATTGTACACAACGGGTTTACTCTGGGGCCAAAAGTTTTTGGCACAGGCAGTTTAACAGGATATGAATTAGTCACTACAGACACACATGAGCAGCACATGGACTTGCCCTTAGGCTTGGTGTTATTTCTGGAGGTATGGCCATAAGAGGGGTACAAAGCTTGTGCTCACTTCAAGCTTTCTAAAGTATAGGACCTCCTGATCCTACAGATCAGGAGTAAAGATCACACCGTTTTTCCTAGAAAGGAACATTTATCTCCCCTCACACAATGCTGAGAACACTCATCTTTTAGAGCAGAAAATGAGGCCGGTGGGGGCAAGGTGCGCTATTGGGGCGTGGCGTACTTCTGCTTGACTGCAACCACTTCTTCTGGCACTACACCGTATTCACCTCAAATCAGACACTACAGAGCTCAACTGACAAAAATAATCCAATTTTATGATCTGTGCTGTCAAGGAGACATATTTCACCCTGCAATGTAAGCCCATGCCTCCCCTCACCTCCTTCCCCCACCCTTTAAGGTAACTATACCTCAGAGACTAAAGATACACACTGCATAATTATATTGGCTTTTGAAACCTCAAGCATGTTTTTCAGCTCCCCACATTTCACAGCAGAACCAGGTATGCTGGTTTTATCTTCTACTTTTACATTCTGTGAGGTCTATTTTTTTTCTTCTTCAAAATATTTTAGGATTTTAAACAGGTACAATTGTAAATGATTGCAATGCCTCATAGCCACCTACAGTGCTCACTCTAGAGACTGCAATGGAAGAGCAGCTACTGTTTGAAATAATGTGAGAATCAGCGGAGGAAAACTTATTTTTATACACAACTCTTGCAGGGCTTATAGGTTGTCTAGAAGATAACCATTTCATTTAATAATTACTTTTGTGGGAAGGAAAATAATCACCTTGGAGACAATCTCTGAAGTGATGATAAAATAAATGTTCTCAAATCTTCTGGCTGAAAAAAAAAAATAGCAGCAAGTCTTGAGTTCCAGGTGAGAATAACACATATACACTTTCAATTTTGAACTTGTATGTATCTAGAAGCTCTAGAGAAGGGATGACACCAGAAAAACAAGTGTTGGAATTTCTATGGCAATGGTGTCTCAGTCCACACTGATTTTCATACCTCTATAACATAACTGTATCCACTTAAATAGCAAAAACCTGAATTATGGAAACATACGATAAGCAGACTGGGTAGGAGCTCTGAAGGAGACCTTTTGGGGTATATTTAATATTATTTATATTTCCACTGCATTTGCATGTAGAGACCCCAAAATCCTGGAGCCCCATAGTACTTGGCACTAAGCATAGGAATAGCAAGTGAGACACCTATTTATTTTCCCTCCAAAATCTCATAGTCTATTTACAGACCAGCAGGCAGGTGAAAGGAAATGCAATTATCTCAGTTTTACAGATATGGAACTGAAGTACAAAACAACACCTGGACAGGTATGTCTGAAGCCTCCCAGAGATCCTCTGTAGAGGTGGAAATGGAGCTGAGAAACCCTCAACTGAAATTCCCAGTCTTTCACAGTAATAAAAAACACTTCTCTGTGCAGTCCCTCCCTTTCAATACACAGATTAACTGTTTTCCACTTAAGTTTTCATGTCAGATTATTTGCATAAGTATCAGTGGTAAACTACATCACATGCTCAGGTAATTTCTGGGTTCCTTTGAACCTCTACAGTTTTTTCTTGCCACAGTAAAGTGAAGATGTATCTAAACTGTGGTTCAGATCCAGGCTCAGGCTTCTGCAAGTGACTGAGATTAGGATTCAATGTGTGAACACTAAATAAAACCCAGCCAATCTCTTCTTCCTATATTTGTCTCTGTAACCTCTGCACCCTTGCTCATCAACCTTATCTCCTACTATGACCCAGCACTACCACAACCATCCCAGAGACCCCTGAAATCAGAATACATTTAGAAGTGCTGTGTACATACCACGAGATGTTTAGGATCGCAAAGTCCCAGTGCACCTGGATCTCTTCTAGTTCAAGCTCCCTCTTTATATATTTATCAGTCACTTTCCCACATTTAAGTTCAGGAAGTATTTTCATTCCCCTTCATCCTTCTGTCACTTTGTATTGGGTTTATGTAGCATGGTTTCGGTAGTGGGAGGCTGCAGGGGTGGTCTCTGTGAGAAGAGTCCAGCAGCTGCCCCACGTTAGGTAAAGGCCAGTTTCAGCCAGTTCCAAAAGGATCTGCCACTGCACAGAGCTGAGCCAATAAACAATGTTGTTTGTGCCTCTGTGAGGGCAGATTTGAGAAAGGGGAAAAAAAAAAAACAACTGCTGCACAACAGCAGCTGGGAAGGTGAAGAATGAGAACCATCCCTGCAGCTCCCAAGGTCAGTGCAGAAGAAGGGTAGGAGTTGCTCCAGGCATGCTGCAGCAGTTCCGTGTGGCCTGTGGAGAGGCCCCTGGTGGAGCAGGCTGTCCCCCTGCAGCCCATGGGTCCCATTGGGAGAGCAGATCTCCACGCTGCAGCCCGTGGAGGAGCCCCCAGTGGACGTGGCCTGGAGGAGGCTGTGGCCCATGGAGAGCCCCTGCAGGAGCAGGCCCTGGGCCGGAGCTGCAGCCCATGGAGAGGAGCCCACACAGGAGCAGGGGGTCTGGGGGGAGCTGCTACCCATGGGGGACTTGTGCTGGAGCAGTTTGCTCCTGACAGATGGACCCTGTGGAATGGAGCCTTGTGGGAGCAGTTCCTGAAGAGCTGCTGCCTGTGGGAAGCCCAAGCAGAACCAGTTTGAGAAGGATGGTATCCCATGGGAGGGACCCCACGTGGAGCAGGGGCAGAGAGTGACTGTGAGGGAGCAGTGGAGACTAAGTGTCAGGGACTGACCACAGCCCCCACTCCCTGTTCCCCTGTGCCGTTTTGGGGAGGGGGAGTAGGTGGAATAAGGAAGATGGGAGGGGAACGTTGTCCTGGTTTCAGTTAGGACAGAGTTAATTTTCCTCCTAGTAGCTGGTAGAGTGCTGTGTTTTGGATTAGGATGAGAAGAGTGCTGATAACATGCCAATGTTTTAATTGTTGCAGAGCAGTGCCTACACCAAGCCAAGGACTTTTCAGCTCCTCGCTCTGTCCTGCCTGCGGGCAGGCTGGGGGTGAAGCAAGAGCTGGGAGGGGACAGAGCCAGGACAGCTGACCCAAACTGGCCAAAGGAGTATTCCACACCATCTGACGGCATGCTAAACAATATATAGGGGTGGCTAGCCGGGATGGGGGGGCCGGCTGCTCGGGGAAAGACTGGGTATCGTTCAGTGGGTGGTGAGCAACTGCATTGTGCATCACTTGTTTCATACACGCTATTATTATTATTATTATTATTGTTGTTTTCTATCTTAATAAACTGTCTTTATCTCAACTCTCGCTTCACTTTTCCGTTTCTCTCCCCCATCCCAGAGAGGGAGAGGGGAGGGTGGTGTTTAGGTGCCGGCCAGATTAAACCACAACAAACGTGTTTTTAGTTTCTTTCCTTTGTTTCTCACTTCTCTAGCTTGTTAGTAATAGGTAATAAATTTATTTAATCTTCCTACGCTGAGTCTGTTTTGCCTGTCACAATAACTGTTGCATGATCTCCCTGTTCTATCTCAACCCTTAAGCCCTTTTATTGTATTTTCTCTCCCTTTCTCTTTGAGGAGGGGAAGTGAGAGAGCAGTTGTGGTGCAGCTCAACTGTGGAGTAGAACCACCACACACTTTCAAAATACCTCCATTTGTGTCATCTCCCCACTTCTTGCCTGTCTTGTCTTGGAACTTTTGTAACTCCTCATCCTCTTTCTTCCAAGGTTTTCCTGCCACCACTGCTCCGACAGCATTCAGGGCTCAGTCCAGATTGCTTTTCTATTTCTTGGGATGATTCTAACCTTTCTACACTTGACCTTTCCCTCTCTGTTCAGTCTACCATTTCTGACTGCCTCTCTACTTCCTGCCCTGGATATCCTAGGGTCACTCACACTTCACAGAATGAAGCCAAACACCTCACTTTCCCTCTCACATACAGCTTCACTCCTCCATTCCCAAACATTTCTGCTCATTCAAATTCTCAGTATTGATGCTTTATAAACACCTCTCTGTTTTCTATTTTCCATTTAATTTAGCATTAAATGCATCCATGAGTTTCAGTCTGATGGCTAAAAATATCTCCAACCTCCATCTGCATTCCTGTAACCTCCTGCTCATCTCTGAGCTTCTCCTCCCTTCTCAATTTTCACCTCATCAGAATGCTGCATCCACATCTACTCCCTTTATCCTTACTTCAGGGAGTCCATCCACACATCCAAATTCCTTCAGCAACTTCCCTCCAAATTAAATGACCTCTCTTTAAAGATATCATAGTACTCAACTCCTGCCTCCAGCATTTCCTAATAGTCACTGCTATCTCTTCTGCTCTTCTCCTAGTCATGCCTTTTGCTAGATTTGTTAATGGTCTTAGAATAACTTTTCCTTTCTGCATGAATTTTCCTCTGATTTTGCCATTGCAATAGTACAACGATAAAGTAGAGTCAGGGCATGACTAGAATCCAGAACTCATAACTGGATTTGGATGGTATTTCTGCATTAAATCAACGGTAACCCAACTGGCTTGGCTATACTATAAGGACTGAATTCCAGTCTTTGTATGCAGTACCAACAAATAAAATAGTTGCTCAGGCCATAGCAGTACATTTGGTCTACTGGTGTAGTTTCAGAACCTGAAACCTATCTAAACAAACTATTGGTTTCATAGCAGGGTGGGGGTGTAAGCATTGGAAAATGATGTGCGTCTCTGTTATAGAAAGCACTAAGTTGTCCGCCTCTGTGGTCTGCCTCTTTGGGTGTCTTCCGGCCATGCAACTGTGAGGATCCTGGAGATCCCTCCAGGAATTTCCATACCTGGGCTAGTTACAGGTTTTTATGTGATACCTATTATTTTTCATTCTGATATTGTGATCACATCATAATTTCAGTTCATTATATAATGCTTTTCCTCCAAACCCTTACAATCTAGAACTGGTATCAACCAGGAAAATACCGGCATTTTTTTCCGTCCTGAAAAATATATCAGAGTCAAGACAGCTAGCGTGCTCAGCCAACAGAGCTGAGACTACAGTCTCTTTACTTTCTGAAAGAAACTCATAGCTGCACATGATGGTGGGAAGGAAAGGATTAAGACTGCACCAATATTACATTCCTTTTAAATGATGACCATGAAAGTTGTTTGCATGGGGTTGAATGAAATCCTACCCCATAGAACAAGGGTGTGAAAATGGATGGATGAGATGCTCTGGAAGTCTGCTGTCTGGACGCCTCCCCCCCCCCCCCCCCCCCTTTTTTTTTTTTTTTTTTTTTGCTTTTTGAGGGTCACCAGATTATCCCTTGCCAAGGTGCATACCTTCCCCTCAGAGCATCTAACAGGTTGAAACTAAACAATCAAGCATAAAAAAGGAAGCTGAATGCTTAAATATACACCTATTAGTCTGTTAAGAGTTGCACATTCATAAACATCCATGCATACACATATATCCAGGGAGGAGAGCAATAATCTGTTCTTACTGTGCTAAGTACAAGACTGAAAAAAAAAAAACAAAAAAAAAAAACACACACACAAAAAAACAAACAGCAAAAGATGTTGATGCAGTCAAGTTTCAGGTCAATTCAATTAATCTAGGAAAGCATATTTTTAACAAATGGCTTCATTTACTTGTAAGGATAAATAATCCATGTTAACAGTGTGAAGTACCTGATTCTGCTGTGCATAGCCCTTCATTTAATATCTGTAGGGCTTGCTGTCACCAGCAGCACATCAGAGGAAAAAAAAAAAAAACAGCTACTCAACATTTTGTATAGCATTCATTAGATTCTTCCCTCTGCTGTAGTAGCATAAGTTGTAAGAGTGCTTAACCCACTGTGGGTTTCCAGGCTTCTCAGGCTGTCTTCACCCTTTACACTGAAAGCAATTCTGTTCAGCTTTAGCTGTGGTCTAATCAAAGAAAACTATAATCACACTATCAGGATGCTAATTCTGAAAATACATTAGCAAAACCATAGTCACTTCATTAAACTGCAAACCTGTGGCTGACAAAGGACCAGCAGATCCCAAACTGTATTTTGTTCTTTTGCACAGAGCAAACCAAGCTAATTAACCAATTTTTGGTTAATAAAATTAAAATTAAAATAACACTAATACTAATAGTAATCAGCCTCAGAGACAAAAGCTGAAAAATCAAGTGACAAGAACTATTGAGAACCCTCACCTCAGAAAAAAAAATAATTTCATATTCACATTTCTCAAAAAAAGCCTTTCGCTGACCTTCAGAAAATGAGATCCACCTACTACATCAGTTAATAGGCAGCTCTAAGCCAAGTGCCTTTAATCCTAAGTAACATGTAAAAGAACACAGCAAGACAAAGTAATACAACATTGAACAAGAATGTGGGGTAACATCTGTGAAGCTTTTTTTTTCCCTGAGTGCTCTTATGCTTCCTTTAGTTCTTAGTTCCACCTAACTGCTGACTTTGGCATAATCAAAATAATTTGTCATTGTTGCTTTCTAACATTTGCATTCAAAAAAAAAAAAAACATAAAAAGCATATACTTACCTGTAGCAACACCTGTGATTGATTATACTGTCACTCAGAATACCCTCAGGTTTTGCTCAGTCCAAAAAGGAGAGGGGGAAGGGATGAGAACAGTTGTCTGATGAAGAACACTGTATTAACTCCAATAAAAATACACTTTTCCCCATGTGTTTGACAGCATGGTGTAAATCACACTAGCTGGATTCCACGTAAACCAGTCCTTCCAAATACTGAGTTGAGTCAAGCAAACTCTACTGCAGCACGACGAGGAAAAAGTTGATGTATCAAGGCAGAAACCCCAATCTAAAATTCACAGGAATGGTAACAAAACACAATCAATACACACAGCAATTTCTATAGCAACTTGAGACAGAGTGGGGAGGGGAAGAGTTGGTTCCTTAACTGTTAGCACAAAGCTTCTGTGGCAAGTTAGGGGACTTATCCCTCAGCACCTCTCTGATCGACATGCTGAATCGATGCCCAGTGCATTCCTCCCAGGCTCCCTTTCCTATTTCTGTGCAGGGGCACGCTGAGCATCCCAGCCTCCAAGTAGAACACACACATGCACACACACACACAGCCCATGCCAGCACACATGCTCCTGCCTCACTTCTACACCCACAGCATCTCAGCACTCACCGTCACGGGCTTCCTCCCCGCGACTGCAGTTGCTGCAAATGTGTTTTATCTCCTTGCCTATGTGACATTGTATCACAAAAGAGTTAGTGGCAGGCTCCTTCAGTGGCTTCATCCTCACTAGATAGAAAGCTTTCTTTTTAGGTTTCTCTCCATTCGTGTCTGAAACAGACCCCTGCCTGCCGCCGGGAGAAGAAAAAGCAAGCATCCCAGTCTCCCTGGAGTGCATGCAATCCGCCATCCACTCACTTTCGCCTTGGCGTTCATCGGCCACACGCACCACAAGGATCAAGGGGAGGGCTGGGCAGAGGGGGAGGTGGGCGGGAGCAGGTAGCAGTGCTCCCCAGACTGGCTGCCCCCCGAGACCCTGCTCCTCCACCAATCCAGCCGGGCTCAGCTGGAGGATGCTCAGCATCTTCCTGTGCCCTCCATGCACCAAGCAGCCTCCCTTCACTTCCCTCTTCCCCTTCTTCTCCCATTCCCTTCCTCCTGCTCTGGCGCCCCCGCCCCCTCCCCCCCCCCCCCCAAAGCCCCGAGAGCCCCCAGCTGGGCTGCAACCTGCTGGGAGGGTGCACAGAGTTCCCCTCACACAACATCCCCCCACCCCTTCTGTGGTGGGCCTGGGTGCTGCACGCAGCCTGCAGTCAGTTCCTCTCCCCCAAACCCTTCCTGCTTTTCTTTCCTGCTTTTTCTCCTTGCTCTCTTCTTAAAAGCAGAGGAGGTGCCTCTGCCTGGTCCTGTCCTCTGTGTGGCTCACAGGGACAGCTTGAGCCCCTCTGCAGCAGGACGGCTCTCCCTCCCCGAGGCTGACAATTGGCTCACCAAGAAGCGCTGAGGGTTTGGATTCATTCAGGTAGTTCATTTAGAGGCTGCACAGCTGCCCCAAGGATCAGTCATAGTAGTGCCCCTGGGTGCCTGCAGCCACATCTGGGTGCTTCCAAGGCTCCTGCAGCCCAAAGGGAATTACAATTTCTGATTAGAAGCCCTGCCGATCCTCTGCTGCGCAGCTGCCCCAAAATATGCCATCTTTTTTTTTTTTTTTTTTTTTTTTTCTCTCAGAGTAAACAGCCCAAGCTGCCCAGCCTGCTGAAACAGCAGTCCAGAAAAGTGCCTGTAACACAGGGTCAAGGGAGCTGGAGCAAGCAGGGGAGAGGATGCCTAGTTTCTTGCAGGCTTTGGGAAGGAAAGCCTTAAGTAGAGATGATGTTCTGGTAGCTATTTAGTAACATGAGTATTGTTGCTTTAAATCTTTAGCAAGCTATCAGTTTGGCAGGCACTAAGCACTGAGAGTGCAACTGGGGCAGGTGAAACATGATAATGAACACCACCATTCTCCTTATTTTTAGCCAAAGCCCTTCTTCCCTGTTGGAAAAAATAAACTCATCCCACAGTTCTTTGCCCTTTTCACATATTGTTGCCACATTTTACTCTAATGAGAGGCAAAAATTGCCCTGATTCTCTTCAACCACCTGTGAAACAGGCAGTGAGACATCTGCCTAAATAAAGATGGAATAGAAACTTAAGGATTCAGTGCCATGATTTTCCTTTTTCTTAGATGCACATATACACACACACACAGAAGATGCACGCAATAAAACCACCGACCTACTTGTTCTGCATCATTCTGAGGCAGGTCCGACTTTTCACCTGGTACTACTGGGAGCCAAAACTTTGAGGTGTCACATACGGCAAAAAATTGCAAGGCTTCGCTTTTCTCCGGAGTGTTGACAAATCAGACTGAGTGCTGTTAGATCTTCTTGAAACATGGGTTGAGGCATGTTCTCCGCATAATCATGCCAATCCCTAAGCCATGCAAAGCGTCCTACACCTTGCACTATGTTTAGGCTCATGTTGAATAGAGTCAGTCACCTCAGGTTATGTATTGCCCTGAAGGACTTGATTTTGCATTTGTCACTCATCTAAAATTCTCACCAGTTTCAAATAAGTGTTAGGAGAACAGAGAATGCAGAACTGCTCAGGAACAAGCAGATGAATTCCTAAAAAGTGCATCTCGTGTATTTGTGAGTTTATGCTCTGAGAAGCTGTCCCTTTGAAAGTCCAGTGCTGAGACAGTCTTTGCTGCATTACATGTTTGGAAAGAGAAAGCTGAGGACAATTTGATCCCCTACCAGTCACACATCAGTTCAGACACTCACAGTGGATTTCCCTCTAACTTAATCATTGCCTTTGAGAACGCCTTCAGCTGGGCTGTGATCCAGAAAATTATTAGGTAAGCAGAAGACATGGCCAGAATTCACCTCCTGAACTTTCTCAGAGTTCAGTTGCTGCCTATTACAGGCACCCAGCACTGCTGCATTAGAGAAATGGGTCAGGAAAGGAATGCAAATTTCTATGCCAGCTGCCCTGAATTTGGAAAATGCTCTCTTCAGTACTGTGGTGGTGTGCCTCTCCTGTTTTAGGAAAGGAAACTAGTGTGATATATTCAGCAGAGCTGAAGACCAGCCGAGCTGGTTTTGTAAGGCAAATTGTTCTTGTAGTTAAGGAACTGGGTAGGACTTAAGGCATGAAAAACTGGGTCAGGCATCAGTCTTCTGCAGTATCTCTCTCTCTGACCTTACTTTCAATGACTTGACATTTCAGCTCCTTGGCTAAAGAGTGGTCATGCAGAAGTTTCTGTTTTTCAAAAAAAAAAAAAAAGAAATAAATCATTTTGCAAGGTACTCTGAAAGTATTTGCATATGATGGAGAGGGAACACTTATACAGACTGTTCAAATACAAAGATCTGCTTTTTATAACAAAATAAGAAGGAAAAAAAATCACTTCAGACCTGTAAATAGTTTCTGTATGCAAAACCCTGCAATTTTTAGTGACACCATTACTATCTCACAACCCCAAACAGCTTATAGAGAAGAACAGGAGCAACCTCCTTCTCAGGCAGAGTTTGGTGAGAGACTGTGTAACTATTCCTGCAGGTCAGTTCTGAAGTTCTTGAGCAACTTGGTCCAGCCTCACAGGTCCACAATACAGCGAAAGAACCACTGAGCATTACGGGAATGGACTGAGTTTTTGCAATCAGATCCCAGGAGACTGCAGGTGCCCAGCTGTTACGGAACGTTTGGGAATAAAACAACTTCTCCGGTGGGTAACACAGATTCCATGTGGATACAAACCAGAAATTATCATGGAGAAAGGCCAGCACATTTTTGCTTGCAGGTGCTATGTATTTTGAATGCAAACAAGTCCTGAAGCCATCTGCTAGTATGTCTCTTGCAACATGCATTTTGCTATAACATGCAAATTGCCTTCATTTCTAAGAGCTGCCTTACAGAGGATTTGAATTTGCCACAGCTCATAAAACAAAAATATGTTTAGTTATGATCTGTGTAATTATGGTGAAAGCTGCTGCTGCTAATCAGTTCTAGGACAAATAATGTAAAATGAACACACTACAGTATTTCTGCAGAAAATGACTTGCTTTGTCTTGTTTTTAAAGATAAGTCAAAAAAAAAAAAAAAAAAAAGCCTAACACTTCCACTACTTCAGTATGTGACTGCAAAAGCTGGCATAATTTAATTGCACAGTGGACACCAAAAATCAATGAAGAGGATGTCAGACAGTTGGTTATTTGACAGTAAATCAACTAACTCGAGTTCTATTCCTAGTCCATATTCACTTCTTGTATAACCTTGGGAAACCATTTGTACCTTCATTTCCTCCCACCCCAGCCTTTGCCATTAAGGAAAGTGCACTACCATGGAGAAGAGATGAAAGCAGCACCCCGTTTAAATGATATGGAGATACGGACTCTTATCTGCAGCAAAAATCTTTGAGGCTCCACCCTGCCTTTCTATCTTTTCTTCTGCAGAATGTCTCTCCATGTCTTCTGGCTGAGAGTCTTTTTTGGGTCATCATGCCCGCAAACAATTTCTGTGAAAGCAAGAAGAGATGCTGGAACCAAATAGCCAAAAGCCACATCTTCCACACCTCAGAAAATAAGATTTTTGGTTACTTCTTTCTCCAAGCTTTGGCACTGCACAAACACCCCACTGGCAGTCATGGCACCTGTCAAGTCTGCCCTAAGCTTCTCAGCTAAACCATGCAGAGGTTTCTCTGCAAGCAGGACAGGCTCCCTCCTGTTGCCAGCATAAATAAAAAGGACATCAGAAACCACAAGGAAGCCTCTCAGCCACATTTCCCTTGTGCTGCCACCAACGCAGTCTGAAAGTTGCCTTGGAGCATCATATTGGATCTCTGAAGAAGCTGTGGCTAACAGACTGGCACTGTCCTGGTGGCTGCAGGTTAAAAACACTAGACAGATGGAGGTCTAAAAAGGCAGGATCACTTTTTCTCAGCAGTTTAGCCTTTCTATCCAAAATACCATGATTCACTTGTTTTACAGTCTGTTGTATTGGGTCTGGCTGGGATGGAGTTAACTTTCCCTGCAGCAGCCCATACAGTAAAACCACCACATCTATTTAGGCAGTGTTGTTTTTGCAGGGATGCCCCTGTACTTTGCATTTTTTTCTAAATACTTCCCTTTCCTTCCTGTTTCCTCTGCCCACTGTACCATGAATCCCAGTGAAAACTAAAAAAAAAAAAAAAAAAAAAAAAAAAAAAAGAGAGAAAATAAAGTAACTACTAACAGCTGCTCTGATGATGATTAATGCAAACAATATGATGTTCTGTTACACACACTGAGACAAACTAATTAGCTTGGAGTGAAGAGGAAAAAAAGTACAATTTGATCCACTGACAGCGGCTGTTTGCCGGGCAGTTAGTTCAGCAGGATCTGGCCTGTGAGGGGGGCTCCAGGGTGCTAGGCTGACAGTGTTTCTTTGCATTTCTGCTTACTGCAAGGCACATCAGCAAAACTGGGAGGGCAGGGAGGAGGGAGAGTCAGCCTGAGACTCCTGCAGGCCAAAATAGAAGATGACCTTTTTAGTTCTGCAGCTATAACCACATTCTTAAGCAACAATCCCATGCTATTCGTCACAGTCACAAGCCCCAGAGAGCCAGGTGATGAGTGCTGCACAAACAAAAACAAACTGAAGGGAGAAGAAAAAAGAAAGTGCCCATCCTTGGCCTTCCCACATTCAACAGCGCTTCTGAAGCATAACATGGCTCATTCTTGCTCTACATGTGGAGTTCTCTGCATCCTGTGCACACTTTGCCATGATGGAGCTCTCTCCGTACTAAGGATAAGCCCTGCTTTATTTCAGCGTGATGCCATATGGTATGATAAAAATGAACAGAAAAGGTTATACACATAAAACACATGAGCTTATGAACACCTGTTTGCTCTAAGTGTGAAGCAGTGGTGATGGTAAAGGAATTTTAAGAATAGAAAGGAAGATGCCATCATCCCCAGCACAACAGACGGGAAGTTGCTGAGCTGCCATTTCAATGCTGAACAGCGAACACACAAAAACCCCAGACGTATATGCATAATTAATTCACAAAGGCCTGATGAAGCTAAGGGTAAACACTAGCAATGAACAAATGTGGAATCTAGATCCGTAGAACTGCTGGGCAAGCAATCATTCACATGAGATGATACTCACAGGAAGATAAAATCTTCATGCTGAAATTACAGGGGAAGTTCTTTCTCTAGCAAAGTCACCGCAAGTACCAGCACTAGAGCCAATAGTCACTACAGTCCTGTCAAGGCCATTAGCTCCTACTAAAAAGGAAATCCAGCCTGCATTTTTGTGTCTGATTTAGACACGGTATGCCCTGGGGTTTTAGTGATCTGTTTGCAGCACTTTGCAGGTCCTGCAAAACTGGCTCTCTAGAAGAATGGAAAGATACACTGCTTTTACCTTGATAATAGACATAGAGCAGAGCAGAGGCAAGAATATGGACTCAAGAGCACTCCTGCACCCTCAGTTTACATCTATCTACAATCTCAGTCAATAAAAAAGCAGTTCCAAACACCTCAGTAGGTGTCAATTATAAGACTGAAACTAAGGTGACATCCTAATCAAGTTGTGCCTGGCCAGTTCAGCAGTTCACAGTTGTACATCAAAGCATATACCAAAACGCAATAGCACTGGTGACTCGGAGACATAAAACGTGCAGCAGATTCCTAGCTAGTTATTCCCTGCTTGACACTGGAAAAATACAAAGTCCAATACACACTGTGGATTTTCACTCCTCCCATCCCCAAAATACCTTTTTCCTTCTGCTCATAAATAAATAGTTCTGCACCTTCTGCTTTCCTCCCATCAAAACCAGAACTGTCTTATATAAGTGCAGAAAAAGCATACTGTGTTCAGTTTTGGGCCTCTCGCTACAAGAAGGACATGGAGGTGCTTGAGCAAGTCCAGAGAAGAGCGACGAAGCTGGTGAGGGGCCTGGAGAACAAGTCCTACGAGGAGCGGCTGAGGGAGCTGGGATTGTTCAGCCTGGAGAAAAGGAGGCTCAGGGGTGACCTTAGTGCTCTCTACAGGTACCTCAAAGGAGGCTGTAGCGAGGTGGGGGTTGGTCTGTTCTCCCATGTGCCTGGTGACAGGACGAGGGGGAATGGGCTTAAGTTGCGCCAGGGGAATTTTAGGTTGGATCTTAGGAAGAACTTCTTTACCGAAAGGGTTGTTAGACATTGGAACGCGCTGCCCAGGGAAGTGGTGGAGTCACCATCCCTGGAGGTCTTTAAAAGACGTTTAGATATAGAGCTTAGGGATATGGTTTAGTGGGGACTGTTAGTGTTAGGTCAGAGGTTGGACTCGATGATCTTGAGGTCTCTTCCAACCTAGAAATTCTGTGATTTAAAAAAACAACAACAAAACACAACCACCACAGAAATAAACCTGCAGTCAGGTACTTGGCTGCAACTATCATTCCTCACAAGGTTATGCTTCCCCACAGCACACTAAAAAAAGCTCAGCGAGGGGAGAAGGCAGAGCACGTGTATGTGCATCTAATAAGTCCCTGGGGGAAAAACTGGATGTGAAATTGTCAGAAATGCTCCTAGCAATGAAAATGAGAAGGAGAGGGTCCAGAGGAGTATTCAAAGACTTTGGAGTAAATGAAGGCAAAATGGCCAGCTCTGGGCACCAGAAGAAGAAACTTGAAATTGAAACTTGAAATCAAGCTTTTGATGTGTGACAAACTGACGAGTTGGAACAGCCTTTTCTGGAGACTCTTGAATACAAAGACAGCATATAAAGCAGCATGCCACTATAGTTTTCTTACTGTTTTCTCCAGAATTGTACACAGCTCAAGATGGAAGTAAAAGAAACTCTGCTGAGAAAAAAATAAATAAATAAAAAAAAAAATTACTATCAATTGCTAGTACCTAAAATCTTTGGTGATTAACTTGAGGCACCCGAGAAAACCTTAGTCTTTCTGGATCTGACACTTAGCATATCCTGAAACTTCATCCCTTTTACAGTGTGTTGGATAGACATGAATACCACAAAATCCCAGAAGTTTAACATGTTCAATTCCTTGTCACAGGCATTCAAGGACTGAGCAGTGCTCTGTCTGCCCCGTTTTCAGAAAGGTTTGAGTCATCTGGCTTTAAGGAACATTTAAGAAAATAGGTCAAACTGAACTTTACATCACAGACAATTGTAATGAAGTCAATCAGCTTGCTCGCAGCACAAATTGCCCCCACACTTCTGTCCACATGACTAATCAAATTAATTCTTGATGATATTGAGAAGCATGGCTTCCCAAAGCACATACACAGACTAACATTCCCTGCTGATAACCTGTATTTTTACTGTCACTTCTCAGGTCCAAATTATGAAGAATGATCAGATTGCAGATATATTTGGTGAAGTAACATATCCAGAAAAAGTAAGAGAGTAGCTTGAAATTGCTAGACAGACCAAAAGACTTATTTGAAAGCAATTAAATGGACAGTTATTATCTCAGAAGCTCTCTACTGACCACTGAGATCACCAGCCTACAATGGACAAATTTAAGATCAGAATATAAAAGGGATGACTGGATTTTTTGCTTTTATAAATGACTCATATTAAGTCTGTTGCTTGTAGTTCAGAACAGCTTATTTGAAGGTCAGGGGAAATGACTGTGCATGGAATACTTTCACATACACAAAAAAGAGGTTAAATGAAGAGTAAGTTTTGCAGATTTTGCCCCCAGAATCTCACTTGTTCTAACATAGGTCTATATTCTTGCCAAACTTTCTAGGCTGATAGCCTGGAATCTGCAGGTCATCAGCTCAGCCACACAGAACTAAAGAGCCTTCATCTCAGTTCAACTGCTCATGATGGATCCTCTGGTTTGCAGGGTAGTTGTGTTTGAGGGGATCTCAGAAAACTGTAAAATGTAAAACCTTTGGAAGACATAAGTGTAGGGAAAGACAGAAAGCAAGTCCTGTAGAGTCAAACCCTGAGCAAGCTCAGATGAAGAACAAGAGGCTGAGCTGAAGCAGCAAGCTAACTGTTTGCAAGGTGTAACGGATGTACAAGTAACAGGAAATTCAGAAGAGTAGGCTGGCAGGCAGAGATTCAGGAGGGAACATGAAGTGAGCAGAGGTAGCATTCAGCATGAAGAGAAAGCAGATAAAGGGAAGGAGGAGGAAAAGGGAGAAGATTAGACAAGCTGTGAATAGACACTCAAGCTTTCAGGGTGCCTTTGAACTGGCAGACCCTCCCAACCTTCAGAGGCTTCCCTACCACCAAAAAGCACTTTGTAATTACATGTGAGCAGTGCAGAAACCTGGAATACCCAAGTGGCTGCAAAGGAAGATTAAGGCATGCTGGCAAAGCGGTAGGTGGAAGCTTTCATAAGCTTCTGCCTCCACTGGGCCTGACAGCAGCACAGACTGTCAAATCTTTTCACTTCAATAAGCTCTCACATTTCTCAAATTAGGGAGAAAAAAAAAAAAAAAAAAAAAAAAAAAAAAAACACAAAACGAAAAACAACACAACATAAATCCCTAGGAATAGCATACAGTTTCTATACATATCTCCCAGTGAGCTAGCAGCTCACAGTACTGAAATAAAGCAAGAAGCCTCTGACAATATAATGAGCATCTTTTTCAGTCTTTTCCTCCTTCAGCATAAACACAGATTCCTCTGAACAGCACAGAAATGAACATGAGGAACCTTTCACTTTCTCTAAACAGCAGCAGAAAAGGATTTGTCCTCTCCTCATCTTAGCCCCCTACTATCTTTATTGCACAGCCCAGTCATTTTCACTGTCAGACCCCTATCTCTTAGTTGCTGCTTGTACTTTCACTATAGATTGGTAGGAAGCATAATACACAGAGGGAAAAGTTTGGCTTTGCATGCCATCATTCCCTCACTGTCCCCAGAGTTTAATGTAACCAGGCTAGTCTCAACAGTAACAACAGCCAAGATGTGTGCCTTCAACAGATCTTTCCGAAAAAAGACCATATTAAATATTGTTTGCCTCTTCAAAACCTTCAATAGCAGTCAACAAAAGAAGCTGGTGTGTGCTAAAGGATGCAAAGAAAGAACTGCATAATCAGTTCTTGCTGAAATTCTAGAACATATTTTTAAGTGCAATTTGCAGAGCTTTTTAACATCTGCTTGTTGTTAAAACAAGCCTAATTAAAAAGCCTAAAGATTCAGTTTGGATTTTACTAATTTTTCTGGATCTTTTAGAACAGAAGGAAATACTAACAGAAAAAAAAAAAAGACATCAAATTCCTAGGAAGAGCATGCAATTTGCATGCTATGTTGGCTCAAATCTAAATCAACTTTCTCAATGAAGTACTGTCATAGCGCATTACTAAATACCTATGCTACTCTTTGAAATCTTAGCCATCATGTATGCAAATTATTCATAAGAACTTAATCCGAATGTTTTTTTTGTTGTTGCTTTGTTTTGTTTTTGGCATGAGTTTTTATATTTTTATTTTCTGAGGTTTTACTGATCCAACTGCTCCATATCATAATGCCTATCTGCTGAAGCTTAAGCCTCCAGGAGACAAAGGTGGAGGTAGCACAAAAATTAGGATTTTGTTTTTACTACTGGTTTGAACAGAAGTAGAATGTACAATGGAAGGACAAAGTAGAAAGTCTGCACAGTGGAAGAAATGCAGAAAAATAGTGTAATACCCAGTGCAGATCTTTTTTTTGCTTTGTATTACAAAAGTTCCAAGCCACCCCAGCAGACCTCAGGACTGCAGTATACAATGTACTCTGAGTAAACATTTCAACAGACTTTTTGTCCTTTTCCTTCATGTTTCCTCTAAGTGCAAGAATCCTCCGAGCTTAAAGCATTCCAGCATCAAGACTCTGCTAAGACTTTAGGTGTATCACGAGGAGGCCACTATCAGATGGAAGCTTTCAATCAGTTTACAGATTATGACTTAAAATTTATCAATAAAATTTATATTAAGAGGCCAAACACATCTATGCCCCTTACATCACTGTGAACAACTAAGTACTTTTATTATTCATAAGCAGTATTTATAGACCATGCTCAGAGAAAATCCAGGAGAGAATGCACAGTTTGCATTCTCTTGTGAGGTTTGTGCAGAAGCAGCCACTTCTGAATAAAAAGATAATTTTGTCTCCCCACAGAAGATTAAGGCTACTTACTCATCTCCAACAGTAAGACCGAGTTGCCCAGGAAGGTTGTGAAATCTCCATCTCTGAAGCTTTTCAAGACTGGGGTGGACAAGTCCCCAGGCAATCTGATTTACTTAGACCTGCTTTAAGCTCCATAGCTCCCATCCAATTTAAGTTACTCCATGATTCTAAAACACTCAGTCTCAGTCAATAATATCTTCCTCAAATTTATACACCTTTGTGCTAACAACCACAAGCAGTCCAGCTAACAAGAGTGTCTACTGATTACCAAGCCATGGCTTAACAAAGAAACTTGTTGTGCTAAATATTCCTGCATTCTGCAGCTGCAAAGCAACCAGGCTCTAACTAGCCTGGATAACAACTTCCAGACACTCAGCTGAGATATTTGAATGGGATGTGACCATCCTATAGCCCTTTGCTATAGGTGAGTTGTGCTCATGAGGATACACACAGCTTTTCAAAGTTTTCTCTCTTTGGATTTCACAGAATGATTTAGGTTGGAAGAGACCTACAAGATCACCATGTCCAAACTATGACCTAATGCTAACAAGTTCTCCACTAAACCATATCACTAAGCTCTACATCTAAACATCTTTTAAAGACCTCCAGGGATGCGGACTCAACCACTTCCCTGGGCAGCCCATTCCAATGCCTAACAACCCTTTCGGTAAAGAAGTTCTTCCTAAGATCCAACCTAAACCTCCCCTGGCACAACTTTAGCCCACTGACAGTTGTCCTGTCACCAGGCACATGGGAAAATAGACCAATCCCCACCTTGCTACAGCCTCCTTTGAGGTACCTGTAGAGTGCGATAAGGTTGCCCCTGAGCCTCCTCTTCTGCAGGCTGAACAATCCCAGCTCCCTCAGCCGCTCCTCATAAGACTTGTTCTCCAGACCCTTCGCCAGCCTCGTTGTCCTTCTCTGGACTTGCTCAAGCACCTCGATGTCCTTCTTGTAGCGAGGGGCCCAGAACTGAACACAGTACTCGAGGTGCGGCCTCACCAGAGCTGAGTACAGGGGGACAATCACTTCCCTGGACCTGCTGGCCACGCTGTTTCTTATGCAAGCCAGGATGCTCTTGGCCTTCTTGGCCGCCTGAGCATGCTGCATCCAGTAAAGGACAGTGACTCTCCTTAGTCCTCCTTTTTATGCATTTATAAAAACATTTTCTATTATCTTTAACAGCAGTAGCCAGATTGAGCTCCAGATGAGCCTTTCTAATATTGTCCCTACACATCCTTACAACATCCTTACAATCTTTCTGAATGGCCCGCACTCTTTTCCAAATATCATAGACCTTCTTTTTTTTTTCCTAAGCTCTAGCCACAACTCCCTGTTCAGCCAGGCCAGTCTTCTTCCATGCCGGCTTGTCTTTGGGCATGTGGGGACAGACTGCTCCTGAGCCTTTAAGATTTCCTTCTTGAAGAGTGCCCAGCCTTCCTGGACTCCCCTGCCCTTCAGAACCACCTCCCAAGGGACTCTGCCAACCAGTGTCCTGAACAGCTCAAAGTCTGCCTTCCGGAAGTCTAAGCAGTTTTATTGGTCCCTCTCCTGACTTTGCCAATAATAGAGAACTCTACCATTTTGTGGTCACTCTGCCCAAGACAGCTCCTGACCACCACATCTCCCACCAGTCCTTCTCGGTGTACAGAAGGTCCTGCAGGGCACCGCCCCTGGTAGGCTCACTAACCAGCTGTGTCAGGAAGCTATCTTCCATGCTCTCCAGAAACCTCCTAGACTGCTTCCTCTGAGCTGTATTGCATGTCCAGGATACGTCTGGGAAGTTGAAGTCCCCCATGAGGACAAGAACCAACAATTTTGCAACTTTTGCCAGCTGCCTGTAGAATGCCTCATCTGTCTCCTCATCCTGGTTTGGGGGTCTGTAACAGAGCCCCACCAGGATGCCTGCCTTGTTGTCCTTCCCACTGATCCTAACCCATAGGGCCTCAACCTTATCATCCCCAGTCTCAGCCTTGAGTTACGCAACATCAAAACACTCTCTAATATAGAGAGCCACACCACCACCCCTTCTGTGCTGCCTTTCCCTTCTGAAGAGCTTATAGCCAGTCATTGCAGCACTCCAGTCATGGGGGTGGTCCCACCACATTTCAGTGATGGCAATCAAGGCATAGCCTTATGCATGATGGCTTCCAGCTCCTCCTGTTTGTTGCCCATGCTGCGTGCATTAGTGTAGATGCACTTCAGCTGGTCCATTGCCTGCACCCCCCAGCCTTGACATTATTCTCCCTAGCACACCTCTAATGAGCCTTATTCCCTCCCCGTCCCGTCCCCCTTCCTACCTAGTTTAAAGCCTTCTCAATGAGCCCTGCCAGCTTCTGGGCTAGTGTCTGTTTTCCCCTTCAAAAGAGGTGGGACCCATCTGCAGTTAGCAGGCCAGGTGCCAAGTAAAGTTCCCTGTGGACAAAAAAACAAACAAACAACCCCCACAAAATTTCTGTGTTGGCACCAGCCTCTGAGCCATGTGTTTATCAGGTGGGCTTTCCATGTCCTCTCTGTACCCCTCCCTGCCACTGCAGGGATGGAGGAAAGCACGACCTGTACTCCCACTCCATCTATTAATCGTCCCAGTCCCCTAAAGTCCTGTTTGATAACCTTCAGGTTTCTCTTTTCAACATCATCTCTGCCATCCTGGACTATCAAAAGAGGATAGTAGTTGGAGGGGCGAACCAGGTCAGGAAGGTTTCTGGCAATGTCCCTGACCCTGGCCCCAGGGAGGCAGCAGACTTCCCTACAGGTAGGGTCAGGCTGACAAATGGGGCCCTCTGTTCCCCTGAGAAGGGAGTCACCTACAACGATTACTCTTCTTTCTTTCTTAGTGGAGGCACTCCTGAGGCATGGAGTCAACTTCCTTGCCCTAGGCACCCTCCTGGGTAGACTGTTCACCACATTCACACCCACTGGTCTCTCAAGCTCCAGGGCCTCAATCCTGTTGTGTATGGGCACCTGGGGAGGCAGGGCTGGTAGGGAGGGGGGTTGCAGAACCTCCAGTAACTCGTTTTTGAGAGATCTCATGCACTGTAAACTGCAAATAAGCTTTTCACATCAAAGTGCTACTTTTCTTCTGGCCATATTTCCACATTTTCTAGCTGCTTTGAGTGATCCTGGACTATGAACATTTTGCGTCTATGTCTTGTAACCTTTCCTTATAAGGACTCCTCCACCACTTCAAACTGCCTCCATCTGAAAGAGTGTGCCCTCCATGCTGTGGTTGCCAGAGGACAAATATCCTGGGAAATATAGGAAGTATGACATGACAAAGTGTGTGCTGCACTGATCGCCTGATGGACTGCTATCTTTATGCCTTTGCAGAAATACAGCGGTGCAAATTGAAAGGATTCCAGCTTATAAGGTAAGGTACTAGCTGTCATTGCATGTGAGAGAGAAGAAATTTTGTGAGCCTGATCTGGCCTCCCACTGGAAGCACAAAGACCAGTAAGGGAGAACAAGTATTTGTTTTGCTCTTTCTCTTGTTCTTCTGACCAAACTAAGACTTAAAAGCAAAGAAGGTGACAAAAGAAGAACATGGGCTGTAGAGAAAGAAGCAGCTTATTATAAAGCTATTATGAATAGTTGGCTTGCTGCTTAGCTAGGGGATAACAAGGTTAGCAATTAGCGATGATGAATGGTTGAAGGGGTTTTATAATGATATGGAAATATTTTCATCTTTGTATCACACACGTTGAATTCAGGTCAAGTCAGCACCAACTGAACGTGAATGCCATATGATTTATTTCATCGGGCTGTGTGGAATGAGTTTAGTCCCTTATAAGCTCTTTGGGACAAAGGCTTAATCATAAGTAATTACCTGTAATAAGGACCTCACTTGCATGAGGAACTTTATACAAGGTACTGTTCAAACAGCCCAGCCTTGAAAGGGCTGTGATTCAAGTAGATACAACTGCAGAAGTAGCATTTAAGTATAGAATCATAGAATATCCCGAGTTGGAAGGATCATCATAGTCCAATTCCTCGCACCGCATGGGTCTACCCAAAAGTTTAGACCATGTGACTAAGTGCACAGTCCAATCTCTTCTTAAACTCAGACAGGCTCAGTGAAGTGACTACCTCACTGGGGAGCCTGTTCCAGTGCTCAACCACCCTCTCAGTGAAGAACCTCCTCCTGATGTCTAGTCTAAACTTCCCCTGCCTCAGCTTCACCCCGTTCTCGCGGGTCCTATCACTGGTGTTTATGGAGAAAAGGTCACCCGCCTCTCCACTCCCCCTTGCAAGGAAGTTGTAGACCACAATGAGGTCTCCTCTCAGCCTCCTCTTCTCCAGACTGAACAGGCCCAGTGACTTCAGCCGCTCCTCATGTCTTCCCCTCTAGGCCCTTCACCATCTTTGTCGCCCTCCTCTGGACACTCTCCAACAGTTGAATGTCCTTTTTGTACTGTGGTGCCCAGAACTGCACACAGTACTTGTGAGGTGAAGCCACACCATTGCAGAGTAGAGCGGGACAATCACTTCCCTCAACTGACTAGCAATGCTGTGCTTGATGTCCCCCAGGATGCGGTTGGCCCTCCTGGCTGCAAGGGCACACTGCTGGCTCATATTCAGCTTGCTGTCAACCACGACCTCTGCGGGGCTGCTCTCCAGCGTCTCATTGCCCAGTTTGTATGTACAGCCAGGGTTGCTGTGTCCCAGGTGCTGGACCCAGCACTTGCTTTTGTTAAACTTGATACGGTTGGTGAGTATGACAAAGACGCAAAGCTTGTCCAGTGTCTTACAGAAATCATGCCAGAGCTTTACTTGAATCCATATTCAATTACAGAATCACACAGAATCACAGAATTTCTAGGTTGGAAGAGACCTCAAGATCATCGAGTCCAACCTCTGACCTAACACTAACAGTCCCCACTAAACCATATCCCTAAGCTCTACATCTAAACGTCTTTTAAAGACCTCCAGGGATGGTGACTCCACCACTTCCCTGGGCAGCGCGTTCCAATGTCTAACAACCCTTTCGGTAAAGAAGTTCTTCCTAAGATCCAACCTAAAATTCCCCTGGCGCAACTTAAGCCCATTCCCCCTCGTCCTGTCACCAGGCACATGGGAGAACAGACCAACCCCCACCTCGCTACAGCCTCCTTTGAGGTACCTGTAGAGAGCGATAAGGTCACCGCTGAGCCTCCTTTTCTCCAGGCTGAACAATCCCAGCTCCCTCAGCCGCTCCTCGTAGGGCTTGTTCTCCAGGCCCCTCACCAGCTTCGTCGCTCTTCTCTGGACTCGCTCAAGCACCTCCATGTCCTTCTTGTAGCGAGGGGCCCAAAACTGAACACAGTATTCGAGGTGCGGCCTCACCAGAGCCGAGTACAGGGGGACGATCACCTCCCTAGCCCTGCTGGTCACACTGTTTCTTATACAGGCCAGGATGCTGTTGGCCTTCATGGCCACCTGAGCACACTGCTGGCTCATATTCAGCCGACTATCAACCATCACTCCCAGGTCCTTCTCTGCCTGGCAGCTCTCCAACCACTCATCTCCCAGCCTGTAGCTCTGTTTGGGGTTATTGCGGCCCAGGTGGAGGACCCGGCACTTGGCCTTGTTGAACTTCATGCAGTTGACCTCAGCCCATCGGTGCAGCCTATCCAGATCCTCCTGCAGAGTCTTCCTACCCTCGAGCAGATCAACACACGCACCTAACTTGGTGTCATCTGCAAACTTACTGAGGGTGCACTCGATCCCCTCATCCAGATCATTGATGAAGATATTAAAGAGGACCGGCCCCAGCACCGAGCCCTGGGGAACAAGGCAGTTCTTCCTGTCTGGCCATTTAGAAATTGCGCAGTGCTTGTCAGAGGCACAACTGCAGTCTACATAAAGAAGCAAAGAATATAAGGTGCCCTTTACTAGCCCCCATGTTCAAGTGTTTTCACAACCCCCCCCCCCCCCCCCCATGAGTAAGAGAAGGTGTTATCAAGGAAAGGCGGCAGCTTCTGGCTCACTAACAAGAGCTATACACATTATCTTCACACACCGGACAACTGACTCTTCTGCTGGATTAATATCATAGAAGCTCTGGAAGTCACATAGAAGTCACAATTTGTAGTTCAGCTCCTTAACAGAATTTTTCAGCAACTCAGAATTATGAATCCTGTATTTTTCATGTTTTGGGAACAGTAAATGAAAGTCCATGAGAAAAGAAGAGGTTAGTGGTAGTGCAGAATGGAGACTTGGATAAGGGGCCAAACACAGGTAGGAGAATTGGAGGATAAATGTAAGCTAGAAAAAACAGTTGAGCTTAGTAGATGAAAGAAGATAAAACAGTCAAGAGATAAGGAACTAACACAGAGAGACCCTAGAGGAATGGCAGTGACCTCACAAATCAATGTAGTTATTGTGATGAAATCAATTGATATTGCCACTGACCTCTCACTGACTTAAAAATACATGCACCGCAGTGCTTAATCTAAGCAATCTTTCTCTGCTGCACGCTCTTCTTTGAGTCTGTGCAATGAGACCCAATGAGGCACTTTCAGCGGTATAATCGTGTTGAGTAAAGGACTTTCCAAACTGGATTTCCTTGGGTCTCAAAATGATTACCGCAAAACCAACAGTGCGGAGGGGAGCAGGTGGGATGCTAGTCAGTCTTCAATTGTGTATTCTAGATTGCGCAGTCCATACTATTAGATTTTGTGTTTTGACAATTCACCCGAAGAGAAAGTACTTACAATTATAAGAAGTTTGAAGCATGGACTTCAGGAGCAGGTTTTGAGGACTTGTAAATGAGAAACTTTGTCTCCAAGACAGGAATGTGCTAATTCAGGTATGACTGAGTAACATTTATCAAAGCATCTCATGGAGGAGGCAGAAGGAAATGTCCCAGTGGCTAGAAAGAAGCACAGTTTTGTAAGGAGGATGAAGTAGAAACAGTATAGCGCTTTGGGTAGCACAGGAGGTGATCTCTTTTCCTTCATTTCTTCCCACCTTTTCTCCCCATCCTCTGAGGAGAACAGAGTGGAGCAGGCATTTTGGACAACAGGGCACAGGAAAACAATTCTAGCTCGATTTGGGAAAAAAAGTTAGAAGATAGCTGGGATGTCAAACCACAGTCAAGGAACTTCTATACCTCAAAAATACTGCTGTGTTCTGCTACCTTATCTTTCTGATGTTTTGTTCTGCTGTTAAAAGTCTGTGGATGGAATAAATCTATTATCTTTATATTTGGTCTACTGTCACATTTGGCTCTAAGCATTTCTGCTGCACATTAATGATAATACTGAGACCCCTGAATAAACACCAAGATTTCTAATGCATAGCTCCAGGATCTCCAGAGACATGCAGATGTCCAGTTGCAGAGGTGGTGATGCTAGGTTTTAGAAGATGAAGTATCACCCAGGGATAAACAATTACAAAGAGAATACTAGATTTTGGAAAAATAATGGGGAAAATAGGAATGGTCCTGAAGATCCTGAAGAGTGAAAGACAATATCCACAACCTGTGTTTCTCTTCATAGGTTTTGGAATTGAATATGGTCACTCAGCTTTAGAACACCAAGCTCAACTGTTTCACAGAAGCAACTCAGAAAATACATTTTGCCTGTGTGTAATAGATACCTGTTGCCTGTGTGTAATAGATACTTGTAAAGTTTAGCATAGTTCTCCCACGTGTCAGTAGAGTCGGGAAATGCTGCAAGCATGGCTCATTCACCTCAACTGACAAGAAGCATGGGACTATTTGAGATGAGAGACACTAATAATTCTTAGCCCCAAGGGCCTAAATCAGTGTTGGTTGATGTTCTGTAACTGATCAATTTCCAATTGTCTACTGGTTGGGAAGATGGGCAATAAAACAAAATACTTGCAGTGATCACACAAAAAAACCTTTTTAATCAGCATTTAAATAATGATTACAGAGTGATTGCTTTTTGCTTTTTTTTTTTTTTTTTTTTTTTTTGGTAACTCTTCATTTGTTTCATGTGTTGCCTTCTGATACCTTTGGCTACAATAGGTGCCCGGAACCACAAGGTCTGATTAGACACAGGTCTTCTATAGAATGTGAAAACATCCTTCAAACATGGTAGTCCAAATAAAGGTTTTTGATAATATAAGCCTTACAAAAATAGGTTTTCAGGAAACAATGAATCTATGCAGTTGTGATGACTTAGAAGAATGGGAAAAAGTCACAATGCAAGCTTTGTGTCTGGCTGCTTGATATACCTTTATAATTTTAATCTTTAGAAGCACTCTGTGCAGATTGCTGTGGTCAGAAACAAAATATATTGAAATTCAAACCAAAGATCCTGAAACAAACCCTATCACAGGCAGTAACAAGGCTCCAGTAAGTATGCTGGCACACTTTAATATTCTAGGTCAATGAAGCTTATTCTAAGCAAAACATCTGAAGCATTGTAAATCCAGCTTTAAAAACTAAGTAGATGCTGAGCTTCTTTTTATTTCTTTAAGATTCCATTTAATTACGGTCCTAATCAATGCCATTTTGCAAAACCATCTCCTGTACAACATCCCCCATTAAAAATTAAATCTTTGTTGTTCTCTCTCATTCTGTTGAAAGTAGTTTTTCAGGGCAGAGCATTAAAATCTTAAATTCTGGTGAGTGGCACTGATTTTTGATGCAAATACAGAATTTAAATGCTGATATATGGTTAGAAAGTCTTAGAATTCATTCATGCCTTCCTCTGATTTTTTTTTCCATCTTCTGAGCTGGACTGAAACAAACATTTATAATATATAAGGCTAGGTTCACTTCTAGGCAAAGAAATTAATCTTCTTTGATTCTTAGGCTTCTTAAAAGTAGTTATTTATACCAGAAATGAAATGGAAAAGGGAGGAGTTCTCCTACCCCATTAAGCTGCTGAACAATTATTTAAATAAGCATTCAATATATTTTGTTTGCTTTTGACTAAGTCAAATTGGGCATCTTTGGAGAATAAACTTTCTTGGTGAAAACCCAATACTACCAAATCCTGGCTATAAAACACTGTACAAGCAACCTCCCCTCCTTCCTCTTATGGAGGAAGAGGAAGGCAACCAAAGAGCATTTTTCCTATGCTCTGTACACCCAGAGAGCCTCCATGCCTCAAGATTTAAGAATATGAGATTATGCTGCTAGACCATTTACCCCAAAAAGCAAACAAACAAATCAGGCACACCTCGAAAATATATTCCTTTACTCACAATACTTTGAGGTCTTTCCTAAAGCCCCAGACTGAAGTCTGATAACTATCCTCTTTCATTCATAAAAATCACATTGGCCTTGTCTTATAGTAAAGAAAAAAAACATCTTCCTAAAACTGCGTCAGCTCTTCAGCAGCTTTCCTTTTCCCAATAAAGGTGCATAGTAACTACTGTAAAGTTAATGCCCAGATTCATGTGGAATCAAACTCCCCTGCCATACTAGGCTGGATGCAAATATATGCAAATATTGCTGTACGTGTCTTGCTATGTTCAGTATGAAGCAACTGATCCCAAGACTACAAATCTGACTACAAATCTACAAATGTAATTTTCAAAGAAAAATATGCTATGGGAAGTTCAATTCAAAGAGATTGTTTGATTTTCTTTGATCTTGTATTGTATAATGATGGCCCCCTATGTAATATTTTAGACATAAATATTATTTTATGGATGCATAGTCATGAAGAGATACTACTGCCATCTACAAGGATGGCAGAATTCAGTCCTTAAGTAGTATGAGCCCATTAGAAGGGTGATTAGTAGAGCATCACTGAAATGCCAAAATCTCTCAAGATTGACAACTGTCAAAAGTGTAGCTAAACTGCATAAACAAACACAAAATTCCCAAATAAAATATTACTATTTATAATTACACTACAGTAATTACACTGGAGGCCTAAGAGGTATGAGGGCTAGTCACTGTAATAAAAGCTCAGAAAGAGTCTGTGTCCTGTTACAGATACTTGCTTTGCAGGTAAATAACTGAGACAGAGAAATGGTTTGCACAAATTCATGGACTATCTGAGATAAAGCTACAAAACAGACAATGCATGAGAGCAGCTTGTGATGGTGACTCCAGTCAGTTCTTGTGGAAGACACATTCACTTAGAAGTCTCCCAATATCTCTGAAAGAAGTGGCTGTGAATTGCCAGTTCAGGCCAACCACCTGCATTTTCTTTAAAAGAGACCTCTACAGAGGGCAATGCACAGCTGCACAGGGATACATGGAACAAAACATTATCTGGAAGAACTACTGTGCTAGCGCATTGTGCCATGCAGACATACTGTTAACTGGCTGTGAGAAGCAGAAGAGACAGCATTTGCCAACTTCCCCAGGATTTGTGGCAACTGCTAGCAACAGCTGCCTATTGAAAAGAAATAGTGAGCGTGCATGGGTTGTGGCAGGCTGTGTACAAGCTCTTATGCCAAGATGCAGAAGCAGCATCTCAGAGGTGGTTTTCCAGGATATTTGTTTTCTTTATTTCTTTCCTTTTCTAAAAATGAACAACCAAGCCCTGTTCTAGCTCCTAGAAGACGCTGCACAAATATGAGGTTTCTGATGGTATGAAGACTTCTTTTGCTATTGCACTGACCTTTGTTTTTTCTCAGCTTTGTAGTAGCATCCATGCATTACACAGAAAAATGAATACATTGTTTGCCTGGAGTATCCCTAAGGAAGCAGAGGTCTGGAATATCTTCATCCCACTTGCTGCCCTAGGGCTGACTGCTAGCCTTCACCCAGCATTCATGGGAACTGAACATCAGCTGCCCATCAATAAAAGCTCCTGCAAAGAGAACATGTTTTACAGAAAAATATGAAGAGAAAAAAAATCTATAATTATCCAGTCACATTAGAGACAGTGAGATCCTCCCAGCTTCCCAGCCAGGCACAATTAGCAATTGTTATAAACCATCAATGAGTTTATTACAGCAGCAACTTTCCATAACATTTCAAAGGGAATATATTAGGTGGTGGAGGACATCAGAAAATGTAAATTAGTACTTTTATTTAAAAGACAAGCAGAAACAATAGCGGTGTAAGCAGTGTATGCCCATGCCCCCCATGACTCCCCAGCAGCACACCTACCTGCCGTGCCAGTTGCTGCTGAGCTCCTTCAGAGGAGGCTCTGCACCACAAAGCACCTATTTACACTTTGTGCACACAGGCTTTGCTCACAAAAAGAGACCTGAAGCCCCAGCACACTCAAAATATACCTCTGCCCCCATGCAAAAACTCATCTAATCAGACAAGTAGCCCCAGAAAGTATGCTTGGAGGTACATCAACAAAATCGAGTGATGCAACTGCCATCCACTGCTCTCTTACTCCAGTATGTTTGGAAGTGGCTTAAAGAAGATGACTGCTAGCAGTAACCACTTTTCACTTTGAGTGTTGATCGTTTCCTTAGGTTTTTTTTTTTTTTTTTTTTTTTTTAAGAAACAAAACAACTTACTAGCAAAGATTAATGACTGTCCCTGTGAAATAAGAAGAGGACAGGGAAAAATGTGGGGAAGATTGCTAAGCATAGCTAAAACTTGTGCATCTCTATGTGAATCCTACTTTGATGCAGCAGCTTTGATTTGCTACAGAAACACATTTTTAGCATGGCATGAGATACTCATTTGTATCAAGACAATTGATAAATTGATGCCTGTCATAACAGCTGACAACATCTGGTACCTCAATCTTTTGTGGTTCATTATGCTCTCAAGAGTGCTCAGGTCTGCATTCAATTACGTGTTACCAGAAAGTAACTTCATCTTCAAGTGGTGATTGTCAACTTGTTGATCCCGCTCAATACAGCCAATGAAAATACTCCTGTTAAGTTTCAGTTGGCACCCAGTCCCTTCTTTCTCTGTCAGCCGGGTATTTCACAGAGACCTGCACTGCTGGATGCTCCTGGAAGGTTAACCTACAGCTGACAGAAAACCACCATTTATCTGAGAAAAATGAAGCAGCATACATGTATTTTGGGCTCTCCTTTTTCAGGCTAACTGGAGCAAGGGCCTTCACTGAAGGAACAACTACTCCATACAGATGAAGGGAATATGCCCTATTTTGGCATCCTCAAATGGTAAATGCATTCGTTGCTAAAAGAACATTCTCCGTCTCAAAAATGACAAGCATACAAAAAAGATCAAGAATGTATTAGGAAAGTTATAAAGACAGCATTTCTCCCTCTGCAGCCCTAAACAAGGCTGAGTAATGACATGTTATTACCCTCCTCTGGAGATGTCTGTCAGCTACACTGCTACTTGCCTGGGGGAATGGGATGAAAGCAAGCTGAACACAAACTGTCCCCTGCCTTCAAACACTGCAAGTGCCAGCCATGCTCACCACATCCCTGCCACCCATCAATGCCCAAACTCAATGCAGAACTCAACACCACTCCACTCTCATCTGGTGGTTCATTTGCCAGCATTAGGTATAAATAGTTACCTTCTCCAGTGCTTTGCCAATGACACCCTACAGGTGCTGGGAGGAATCTATATTCTATATTCTATATTCTATATTCTATATTCTATATTCTAT
>CM021766.1:65119825-65163235 GCA_011076525.1 Nettapus auritus | reverse complement strand
TCTATATTCTATATTCTATATTCTATATTCTATATTCTATATTCTATATTCTATATTCTTAGACGAGTGTGGATGTTCACACAATGCAGAAAGCTGGCCTGAGAAACTGAGCCACACCTTTTGTCCATTGATGCTATATATACCTAAGTTCTAGACAACGAGCTTCTGTTTTAAGGAGAAAAAACTCCCTTTGCAAACTAGTTTTCAATGCAAACTTAATATTTAGTTGCACTCTTCAATGGATACTGTTTTTTGCTGTCTTATCACTTGCAATCTGAAGTTTTGATGTAATGAAACCTTCTCTATAAAAACTACATAAAGACTTCAGAAGAATTATGTTTCCTTAATGGAATGTCACCAGATTATGATTAATTTGCCTTTCCTTGAGGTCTCAGAGGAAGATGATTTAAAAAAGAAAACAAGTAACAAAAGCAAATCTGAAGGCCTACATTTTCAAATATGACTAACAACTATGAGTAACCCAACTTGAACCACACAAAAGATTTTCAAAAGCAAGGGGGTGAGGATTTTCTAAAAGGCAGCCCCCAATGTGTTCAGCTGACCACACTGACAAACAGAACACCGATTATTTGGGAAACGGAAGCCTAAAACCCACCAATTTTAATCTCCTCATCAAATACAAACCCTGAAATGAAGCTGTGGACTTTCCTGGGGACACAGTAATGTAAATGACAGAAGCATGGTTTCAAGTGCAGCAATTATACCAACAACTTCTTCAGGGAAAAGCAATTTGTAAGCAAGAAAGCTCAGATATAAAACTGGTAAAAGACACTCCAATATGACGCAGAAGCCACAAAGACCTAAAAACAACAGATAAATCTAACAGCTTAAAAAAACCACCAATACTGTTCTTTTGAAGTCATGCATCAGAAATAGAAAGATGAAAACACACAGGGCTGACTGCCAAGTAATCACTTCTCCTGCAAACCAAGGCTCTGTGCAACTCATGTGAGAGAGGTACACAGCCCTGTCCTAACTAGGGAAGGGGTTAGCATACAGCCTGCCAGTTCACTGAAGTAGACCTTTTAGGGCCCAATCCACGTTGGTGAAAGAAGGGGTTAATTTTATTGATTTTTATTTATTCATTCATTTTAGGGAGAAAAAAAAAAAACAGCAAACCACTTTTAAACACCAAGGAATATATCTGCTTCTGCTATTTAAAGCATCTGAAAACAACTGATAAGGATGCCACCATTTATTTATCTCTGCAGATGGCTTCCTGTCTTGGCAGATGGAGGAAAACTACCACCTCAGGCTTAAAGGAGGTTTCTGAAGCTGAGTTTAGTCACTCCTGCTGCTTATGATACATACTTGAGCCTTGGAGCTTCTGCATCTAGATGGTTTGTGAAAGCTTCTTTCACGCTGAACTATGCTCACCTCACCTCCCAGGCACAAACATGTCTGTACAGATGAAGCCTCCCCAGGACATTTTCTCCCTGTGAAGTGAGCAGTTCAATTAAGTCCATGAAAAACTTGAGCAAAACAGGTAACTTCAAACTAATGGTGGCCACAGCTTGGGAGCAGCAGCAGAATCCACTGGCTTCTCAATGCTAATGATCCCTCCAGAATCCTACTGTGCTCATTTCAAGACCTGAAGTCTTCCCCAGGAGATGCAACTGTGATCTGGGTCAGGTCTCCAGTGAGTAGATCAGCTTGGTCTTCGTGAATTGGAGAAAGTACATTCAGCTAGTT
Source organism: Nettapus auritus (assembly GCA_011076525.1). NCBI lineage: Eukaryota > Metazoa > Chordata > Aves > Anseriformes > Anatidae > Nettapus > Nettapus auritus. Next base: position 65,161,522 of record CM021766.1, on the reverse strand, counting down.
ATATAATTTGGATCTGTTTTTGTTGTTGTTGTTTTGTTTGTTTGTTTTGTTTTTAAATAATAAAAACAAATACTCAAAAGCCTTATATGCTTAAACACACACCTTTCTTTCATATTCACTTGTTTCAGATACTTTTACTACAGTTAAAATTCAACAGAGAAGTCATCTACTCTCCCCCCTGTCCTTTCCCACAAAAAAGTCTGTAAGGCATAGTTGAGCATAAAATAATACTAAAACTCTTGGCTCTCCGGATCAGCACTATACAGGCAGTAAAACTGAAATAAATCTCATTAGCATGACAAAACAGTCATTTATAATAAGCAAGATTTAATGTTATGTACCACAGCCTGATTAATTTGCAGACATTTCTATTAGTGAGAATGGTGTTCTACAAGTCTCAAGTTTTAGTTCATTGCACCACATTAAGCAAAAGATGGGAAAGGTGCAAGGAGAGAGATTCATCTCTGTGTAACAACACTGACTCCAAAAGCAGATCCATGTCATTCTTGGAAAGGCTCTGACTTGATGTCAAACACATGAAGACTCTGAGGGATCCTCCAGATGACCATTTTCCAGCAGGACATTGAAGATGTTTTGGTTTTGCTTTTTTAAACTCTTTTCCCACTACATTTATCAGTGTATATAAACAACTGAAATGAAAAAGATGAATCTCCATGCTTTAAAACATTTTGGGATAAATTCACACTTGAACAGTCAGATAAGTGCCATAGGGCAAACGTACATCACAGAAAACAAGTCTTGTAATCCCCTCTGCCATTACATCTGAAAAGGTGGTGTATTTTCTGAAAACATAACATTTTTCTAGTAAAGCTTTTCTTTGCAGTGCTCAGCAAAACTCAGCTTCCCGCTACAGAAGTTAAAAACAAAAAAAACAAAAACAACAGGAAAAAAAAAGCACTTGCATACAGTCCCTCTTTACAAGGAATCTCCAAAATCTCTTCTACAGCTTTAAAAACTAATAATCCAAATTTTCCAAAGTTAAATCTTGCTTACTTTCACACTAAGCTGCTAAAGCAGCACAATGGAGCATAAATTTAACATTAAACCATTAAATTGAGCAACCTGACATCCTGAAGTCCCTTCAAATCTCAAATATTCTGTAATGCTAAGTAGTGTTAGTTTACTCAAAAATCAATTTTGCTATGTTGGAAAATAATTCTGGGAAAAGCTGTTTAACTCAAACTGAACATTCCTGAAAAAAATTAGAATCAGAAAAACAGCATGAAAAATTTGAGAGTAATGTTCCATTTTGTTTTGATACAGAATGAAGTCTGGGCAATCACACGGGTCTTTTATTCCTATTTCACTGTTCTGAAATAACTCAAAGTGAAACAATAATTATTTTCAAGTAAAACTATTACTTTTTTCATACTGTCGGCTTCTCCTCATCTCTCTGTTTTTTTTTTTTTTGCATCTGTCCTGGGACAGGGGAAACAACCATTATACAAAAGTCAAAAAATGTTCTCCCTTTCTGCAAGAAGAGTTCTTCTTCACCATAGATGTACTCAAAATGTTATCATTCTATTAAATTGTCAACAGCATTGTGGATCTATGGTGATCTCTGACAATTGGTTAAGAGAATTAGAAAACCAGGTACATGTTGCTATTTCTTTTATATGTTTTGGCACAGCTCAAGACCAAGACTAGGTGAAACAAGAATAATTCAGAGGCAGAAATACTGAAGTGCTGGTCAGACTCACAGCTACAGTTAGCTCTGTTCTTCACCTGCAGGTAGATTTGGTGGCTCCTCTACTATAAAAACATAGTCCTGCATTGATTTTTTTTTTCTTTTCCTTTCCTTTCAGGTTACTACTAAACCACAGACTTTCTAACAAGCATATTTGTTCCTCTACCAGCTTGATAAGCTGTCAAAAACTCTGAAGACACCTTCTGTTCTACTATCTCATAGTGATAGGATTAAAAAGCTTGAAGAATTTTGACTTTACTCACATACTTACCATGCTCTATTGCTTGAAGTTCTAGGCAAAAATTAGTAAGTCCTATTTTGTTTCTCAGTCTACTTCATCATACCCGAACTCCTCTGTTGGGTCAGAATTGTTCTTCTAATCAACATATACAAGATTGCATTAGACTGTTCTCTTCTTTTGTCACCTACCACAGTTTCCTGGGAAAGGTTCTCATTTGCAGATCATTTATCCAACAAAGTGTGACAGTTCCTTCAGAGGGATTCTCATCTTCAGTTAGACTGAGTACCATTTAAGAAAATCAATGGGTCAGTGCTTTCCTAGCTATCAGCTCCTAACTCTTACTTCCTTCAGTGGAGGTAACACATGGCAATAAGAATGACTATGCTGAAAGTAATATCAGATCATTCAACTCCTGATCTCAGCTCCTGGAGTATGACAAAGGTTTTGTAAGGAGAAAGTCAAATTATTCTTTTTTCTTCTTCAAAATATACTATAGTGATATGCTGTTAGCTACCTGTAGGCCTATTTGAAGAGCTTCCTTGATAGCTGTGAACACATTTGATTACACAGATGGCCCATGTAACTTCACTAAGCAATGGCATTAACCAAGTGATAAATATATCTGTAAGTATCTTCCTGAGGAGACTTCCCTACAGAGTGATGCCATTCAGTGGTGTAGGTCACAGGAAAAGCAACGTTCTCCACTAGCTGCATCTCAAGAAGACAAAAAAAAAGACAAACTGCTTCTCAGTTTCAACTGAACACAGTCTATATTTTGGGAACAGAAAAAACAGGGTTGCGGAATCAGAATAAGAGAAAAGAGTTTTACAAGGCCCAGCTCTGCTTCTCAGGAGCAGTAGTGCAGCGAGTGTAGCTCTGCTAACACATACATTTTAAGAGCAGCAGGGTTGGGTCACATCACCACTACATCTGTTGTGCAATACAGTGACAGCTACAGATATAAAAGATGCCTCCTACTTACTGAAGTTTTAGCTGAAGCCTTTTTTACTGTGAATATCTCCACGAAGAAAAAAAATCAGGGAAAAAATCTAGCAAGTAGTGCAAACCCTGACAAACCTCCAAATACACAGCACTGTGAACAACACTGTTATTATGGAGGACTAACAATCATGTTCCACATTTTATTTTGTGTTCCCAAGTTTATTTACAAACTAGCTTATATGTTGTTCAGCGATGACACCACCCACCACCAAAACCTTCCTCCCTCTAAAGTAGAAGATATCTACACAGCAACTTCATAAAACAAATCTAGATACCACCATTTAAAATACAAGCTAGAATAGCACAGAAGGAAAATGTAACTATCCAAGCTAACATAAGGTCAGGTCATGACCTGCAAGGAAAATAAAGAAAAAATTAAAAGAGGAGAACTGTTATATTGCTTTGCTGGAATAAGTTAGTGGGTAAAACACTGGCCAATTTGTTTTACATTTCCAGTTCTTTTCCAAATTATTTCTTTGATGTTGGCTAAGTTGTTCAATCTTTCCAGACTCCAAATGCCACTATTTTAGTAATTGGATGCCCCGCAGTGTTATAAATATCTGAGTTTCAACATCTGTATTTATCCACAACAGAGAAGTACATAGAACAGAATACCTACTTTGCTCCATACCATGAACATGTATATATTTACCTATCCATTACATAGGTTTATAAACATGGCATCCTATGCCAGCAACCAGCCTCTCCATTCCCAGCTATGTTTTAGAACAGCTTGACCCAGAAACACACGTGACATAACTTTCCCATGCCTCAGTTTCTTCATGTGAAGTAGAATAGGCAAATATCACTGTTTACCACTGAGAGAGAATGGAAGACTAATTCCATACTTAAAATCTGTGATGAAAGCTACCACAGAGATGACCAGTCTGTTGTGAAAGCACTGCCTTCTCTACCTGCAGTATAAGATGGTTTCTGCACTTTCTCTCTACTCGCAGATCTTAGTTTGTCCCTAGCTCCTTTTTACAGTTTCATAGATGCTGTAGGTCTGCATAATCACAGAGCACAGAATAAGCATAAAATGAATTTGAAATCCAAACTCTATTTCCCAGTGCATTCTTTGCCATCTTTCCAAACAAGGCTTTTCTCCTCTAACTGCCTGTGCTCTCCCCCACATCCCCTTGGCTACATGCTTCTCCAGTTGGCATGCAGATGTAAAGAGACTGATTTTGGTGGTCACCAGGCAGATGTAAAATGCAGCTATATTGTCTATCTTCCTGCACTAGGTTCAAAATTGTATGTCAACAACACGACTAAAAAAAAAAAAAAAATCAGCAGCAGGACATCATTTCCCCCTGCCTCAGCATTTTCTCACCCTTTCCCAACCTTCTCTGCAAAAGAGGGCTGAGAAAAGTACCACTGGGTTTTTTTCAGGTCTTCTGGATAACTTTCTATGGCATCTCCATCATGTGTGCTGCTATTCAGCAGTTACTGCAGATCTCAGTTGCAGCAGGATTTGCAAGTCAATCCTCTATCTGTAAGTCCCAGATGGCTCAGTGATTTTTAGCACAGCTATTGATCTCCTCATTCATACACACCGGCTTCTGGGCAAACACACCCAGCTGCTATCATCACCCACATCCGGCTGCCACAAGCAGAAATGAGGACTTTGTGAACCCAAATGCTATCTGCTAATAATACTGCCACTGCAAGAAATAAAACTAGTCAGGAACAAGGCACATGGTTTGTGCATTTGCCTACCTGATAGAGATCACAAGGCTGTGTCCACACTCCTTCCCTCACTCTGCAACAGCTGTGCTTTCTGAAGCTGAGCCAACAACCTCCTTAAGTCTTGTGCTCTGGAAACGCACACGCTCTATGCACAGCCATCAGCCTTGCAGTGCCAGACAGCCCCTTCTCCTCCTGCCTCAGCCAGTCAAAAACCAAGTTACAATTCAATGACCAGCTCCCATATGAAAGAAGGATACAGAGGTCAGAACAATCAATGCAATTAACTGTCCTGAAAACAGCACAAAGCTTTTTGTAAAATGGGAACATTTAATCTGGCCCTTCCCCCTGCTTCCCATATATTACCTATAAATAAAGAGGGTCTTTAGTGGATTCCTGCATGCTTTATGCCAGATTCTCTCTGTTTCTCCCTCCGTCCTATACCACTGCAGAACAGTGAGAACAGAGTTAGGCTCCCAGCCGATGTGGGACGCTGTGACTACTGCTTACCTCCATGAGGCAGTGACTCCCCGCTCCATGTTGAGGTCTCCAAGTAGCCATTTGCTCTGATAAACTTTAGATGAAACCACTTTTGGAGACAGAGTGTTGTTGTAGGGGAAAGGAAACAAGCCAATGCTCCAGTTAACCTTCCCTCCCCACCCACGCTCTTCCCCTCAAATCACAGAGCTCAGTACCATAAATCAAGCCTCCACAGGGCTGCGGCAGTAGTAGCAGATTTCAGACAAAGAGGCACAGGTACTGTATACTACCACTGCACGTTTGTGTTTTAAACACTGTTGAGCTTTTTAATATGCAGTTTGTCTCCTTCTGCAGGGAATTACTCAGGCAGCCAGTCACATGGCCTGCAGCAGCACAATTTCATAATTCACACTGGGCTAAGGCTCTTCAGGGTTCTATTCTGGAAATCAAGAGGGGGGAGCGGAATAGCGGAATATAAATAAACTCACATGATGACAAGGGAATGCTGTCTTTATGTAATTAGCACTTTGGAACTCCATCAGCCTGCATTCACACAGGGCGTGCTGTCATAGAAAACTCAGTTATATAGTAAACCTCATCTATATTAGAAAGAAACCTGTTCGTCCATGAAGCTGAAAATAAGCCAGCAAACAGCCTGCAGCACATCCTCAGTAAGGGAGTGGCCACCAAGTGGAAGAGGATATGTATGCATGCAAGTTTATAAGATTTGGGGGACGGTGGACGTTTCAATAGTATAAAAACAGATTAAACTGAAATTTAAATTCAAGTCCTATACAAGCCTTCTCCAAGGTTCAAATTGGTTCACAACCAGGAAGACATTTCAGGGTTTCATAAAGTGTGAAGTGATCTGATACAAACATTTGGATCTGTGATCTTGTGTTAGACCATCTCCACCATAATAAAGTGAAGAATATAACTGTGAAGACTATAACAAAATTTGTATGGAGTGGTTTATAAATGCAGACACAGTACAGAGACCCTCCTGGCCTTTTTCACTGTGGGATCAAACATGGAATTTCCACCTGACTTAAAACATAGTCCAAGTCATTTTCTCCCCACTCGTGTCCAAATTTAAGGAACATCTGGATTCATTGCTTTGGTGCTTCTGACTGTAATGACAGACTTCTGCAGCTATGGGTTGCACTTCCCATTGGCATGGCCAGGAAAGATGTTAGGATGTGAGTCCCTGAAAGATCTGCAGCTCTGGTGGATGCTGTCATGTTCCCCTTCCACATGTTGTTATGGATATTCCTCAGGTTTCCCTTGCCACCAGGACCACACAATGCTCCATTTGCTCCATGAAGCTGATAGACTTCTTCCAGCTCATTTTCAACTTCTTTCACCAAATTACTTGTAATATTTCTACCTTGACCACAGTTTTGCTTATTGTTTTATTTCTGTTTAAGTTGTTTAATGAGCCAGTCTCATTTTACCAACTCACTGATTTTATGGATTATTTCACTTAACTGTTCATTCTCTCCTCCCAGGCTGTCCCTTTCCCCACTCCCAACACCAAACATGCACTGCTTCCAAGCCCCTGAACAACACAGTTCCTACCTGTACCTCTCCTTATTATCAGGGATATTATTTATGCTGCCAGAAGGCATCCACATGCCAGCCACAGATCATGACTCCACTTGTGGAGGAACAACTCCTCAGAGTCATGCCTCTCCTCTGGTCCGTGATTCCTGTCCCTCTTAAACTTTCCTACTGATCCAATCCAACCAGAGGCACTTGTATGCACAAATCCTTCACTGGCCATGCAGCCTCTCCAACGTGCCCACCAATTGCTATGTACCATCATTCTCCTCCAAGGAGGCAACTAAGGGTGACCGACCGTCATGGCTACATGAGTAGGCGCTCTGGAAAATGAATGCAGGAAACAGTAGGGAAATGTGTGTTCCTGACCTTGTCATTCACATCATCTTTTTGTTCATTCTGCGTTGGTGATGTTTTTGGTTAGGGTGATACAAGTGCTTGTTTATCTCCCAAACAGAAATCACCTGAACCCAGAGCATGGCTGTCTCTCAGGATTCCCATACTTTTTTCCTCTCTGGAAAACTTCACACTTTGGGTACAACACCACCCCAACACTCATCTCTCCAGCAAGCTGCCGTCTCCTTACCCATGCTGTTTACTCCTACAAAGTATGCACAGGAAAACCAACATGAAATAAACATTCCCCATAAAAATGGAAAAATATGCCTCTATAAAACAGGTGGAAATAAAAAAGGAAATGCTGTTGAAGGCAATTTGGGTGTGGAAGTGGGAGTCTCCAGGTTCAGGAGGACTCAGTGATGGGGGGCTTTGCCTCTTTTTATTGTAAAGATGCCTTTACAATAAAGAGAAAAGAGGAGCATAAAAACAGAGCAGAGTTCATACAGTGGGGACTTGAATCAAAATCTATGACCTTCCTTGTTAAAGGCAGTAGCAGCATGTTCTGCAGTTGCCCATTATAAATCACCAGCTGAACAAGAAGTGAGACAGATGGGCCAGTGCCACTGAGTACCTTCCCAGCTGTTAGGAAAACAATGTCTGATGCTCATCTCATGAACATTTTTGGTGTTCTGACATGAAGCATCACCCAGTTTCATCTCCAGAGGCCAGTACTTGACTGCTCCAGTACAGAGGGCAGCAAGCAGGTCCTCTCTGTTGAGGTCTCCACCCGTCAACCCAATCTTTCATTCTCTATCCTCATCTGCATTGCAACTCAGGTTTGTTGCTTATAACCACTGTTTAGAAATGCAAATCATACTCTAATGAATGGCATCAGCATTTACAAAAGCATCTGATGTTTCCCCTTGCCAATTTCATCATATGCAATTTAAAAAAAAGCCTGCCAGATCTTAAATATTAATATTTTAAAAACAGCAATAGATATAGGAGAACATTCTGTTTGACTGTGCTTTGATTCACTCTGCATGAATCTCAATAAGCTCAAAAGTCTGAGATTATTGTATGATCGCATGATCCCAGGAGATGGGCCTCTAAGAAAAACCTGATGAAGTCATGAAGTCATGTGTTGTGCTGCACACAAAGGCTGAACATTTTGGGCAGCCATCAGCATTAGTGCAGCTTCACTGGGTTCACTCAACAGCATGTCCAAACCAGTTGTATTCTGTTTCCACATGATAAACATGAAAAAATAAAACCCATTTCAAAAGAAATGTAAAAGACTAAGACAGATCAGAGAGGAAATGGGCAAAAAAACATCCATCATCAAGCAGAACTTTTGTGAAACAGACAGCAATACTTTAATTTTGCTAGAAGACATTCTTAATGCTGTATCTCAGAAAAGCAAGCCCATCAAATTATTTTTCATTTCCTCAGTATAACAGTTTTCCTTTTAAAAATAATCCAAACTTTGTCTACTTCAAGCCCCTGAGAAATAACGTGAAAGTAATGCCTAGCAGAATTTTAATGACACAGAGAGATTTACTGAAGATTAAATTTGATTAAACATCACTAAGTAATGAGGTATTTCAGGGAACTATAACATAGTGAAGGAGTTTCTGAATTCAGTCTTCAGTCTGTAGGACCTAAAGTATATACCAATATAGTTAGTATAAATGTATCACACAAGCAACTTAAATGGATGTTTAAAAAAATGTCCTTAGCATAAATATTCTTAGCATTAAAAAGCCATATGTCAGAGATAATTCACAAACAAAAATGCCTTGGAAACAATATAAATACTTATACAGCTGCATTCCTTTTCCCAAACATTCAGCAGAAAAAGAAACTGATTAATCCTTACAGGATTCCTTTGAAATTCAGTCAGAATTTACAACTCTTCTTTTCCAGATAGGTAGTCTGAAGCAGGACAGTAAAATTGTTTGGCTAAAGCCACAGGGAAAACCAAGGCTAAAAAATCAAATGCATTTCAACGGCTAACATGTTTCCAGACCCACGTCTTGTATCATTCTTAATGAGTCACCCATCTCTTTAACAAACTGTGTACTAAGAGCCTGTTCCAGTTCCAGTGAATTAAGCAGATTTCCATTGTGCTCCCCTCTCGTGGGTTCTCTGTGCAGAGCCTGCCACAGTGCAGTCCCCTTCCCACCTGGCTGTTAGACAATATCTTAGTGCAGTTAATTTAGCAAAGATCTTCATGCTATGTAATATAATTTAATAAAATGGAGGCTTTCCACTGTCATGCATCATATACAGTATTGGCTATCTGCTCAGAGACTCAATACTGTACAAAAGGAATTTGGATGCTGTGCCACATCAGAAGCTTAAATTCTGTAGAGCACACACATTGTACAGGCATTCTTATTTTCTGAATACTTTCTTTGTGGCATTATAATTCATAAAAGTGTAAGCTTTTACCAAATCCTTCCCAATGAGGATGACAATCTCTCAAATTTGAAGAAGTATCTCCTGTATATATATGGAAGATTCTGGGAGAAGTATCTTTGAGTCTACATGAAGAATAAGTACATTGTTCAACCATAAATGTTTGTGATGTCCTTTGTAATACATAGACAGCTAGACTAGGGCAGAAGTGCAGACTGAGTGGCTTGGCGTGACAGTGTATGAGTTTCCCCTGTCTAATCAACCTGGATGCTGTAGCCAGAGCCATAACAAAAGCAAGACAATGAAAATTGCTGGTCCTTAGCAGCCTTTGGGAGTGGGATGACAAATGGGACGAAACATAGTTAAGCTCTGTAAACTACTATAGAAAGGTAGGCTGCAAGTTCACAAAAGTGGCATTCAGAAAGAATAGGAAGAATCAGCGAACACGATTAGACTTGGCTTCAAGGTTGAATCTAAAAGCAACAGTAGAAAAGCAGTTCAAGCCATAAGTAGAAATCACTACTCTGTTGACATTTCCATACCCTGGCTCCAGATAGTGTCCAACGACTGGGAAGCGAAGTTAACCCTCTGCAGGTATGCTGACTTGTGTGGTGTATTCGATGAAAAGACTTCTTTAAAAGCTCTGGGCTGTCTACCTAAAGGTCTTTGTAATGAGAGGAAGTTCAAGAAAACCCACATTACCCAAACAGTGAATCTTAATATAAACAAGACTAAATTTCTTCTTTTCTCACTTACGGCCTAGAACTGCCTATGCAAAATAAAATAAAATAAAATAAAATAAAATAAAAATCTGGGTTAAATTCTCTCAGCTTAGCTTGCATGTAGGTCCACTGTATTTGGGTGCTGTCAGGATAATAAGTGTGAGACAGAGGAAGACAGTGTGGATAACTAGCAAAGCAGAATTACCAAGACAAAACTATTACCTGGCTTTGATATGGATAATGGATGCAAGGGTCATCTGAAGCATCTTCAATGCCAACCCTGGTGGCTTTCGCAAAAAAAACCTGGAAGAGACAGATCTCTCACATCTTTTCCAGTTGTGTATTTATAGAACTTGCTACACACTGAACAAGGGAGGTTTAAAATGGGATCAAAGGTAAAACAAAGCAGCTGAACAGAGCTGCTCACACTTTTGGATGGTGGCAATGTAACGTACTTGATAATAGGATACTTCAAATGGCAAAGTTCTGGGAGCAGGTGAGAATGGGAAATGAAATGAGTACAGATAGTGATGGAATATCATGTAGACCCACATCTTGCCTAAGACAGCTCCAGAGAAGTGCAACAGGGCAAATTCTGTAACAGGCAAGATCAGGAAGAAGGGCTGGGAAAAGGAAAGCTTTGTCTGCTAGAGAAAGAGCTTGCTCTTCAGGGCCCAAGAACCTCACATAAGTCTCCAAACCTAGGTATTAAGTTCTGTGCACAGTGTGGCAATCAGACAAACCCTTAATATTCATGGCCCTAGGGAGAATTAAGTGTCTGTGAATTACGGCTTAAGTGACCTGAAAAACAGCTGTGAGCTCTTGAGAAGGTCAGTTTTTCAGTGAGCTGAGATCAGGTGGATGCAGTAGCAAAATACCTTAGAAATGGTTATATTTTTATTTTCCTAAGAACTGAAAGAGACCAGAGGAATAATCTTTTCTGACCTCCTGTTTAAGAAGATTAAGTGTCAGAAGACATATACAGAAAGCACCTCACTCCAAACCCTCTGAGCTTCTAAGAGAGACAGTACCCAGAACATCCAGATTGTTGGCTAGAAATATTTGTGCAAACAAATTTATTTTCTTCCTTTGAGCAAAGTCATGAACAAAAGCATCTTTTTCTTTCTGGTGCCAGAACCAGTAACCATTAACTGGAGAAAAATGCACATTTGAGCACTACCTGTGGGGAGATTTTGGAAATCCAGTCTGTGGGAGTGTCCTGCCTCTGGGATACATGTACCCAACAAAAGTGTAATTGAGCACTGTGCTGGCCAAGTTTGCTGTCATAAATAAATCCAAAGGGCTGGATCTGAAGTCAGTTGCAGGAGATACTGGATTTGACTCATACTCTTAACTCCAGACCTTGGGTCCAATCCCATAAAGAGTGGGGTATGTAGTTGGAGTTGTGAAATAAGCCTGCAGTCTCCTCTTCTGTCTTGCTCAGCTGGCTTCAATTACTTCAAGCAAAATCTACCTCCTAGTACTTCTTGTTATTTTCAGCTTATGCCTCTTTTAAACTCTCAAGTATTTAAATTTTTCCTTTCAGGGTCATGTAGGGACTGCCTAGGAAAACACAATAAAATACTAAAATACTCATAAGTTAACTCCACTATATCCAATATAACATCCAGCAGAAATAGTGACTTCATCATAACACCCATCAAAGGGCCACCATGAAAGACTCACCTATGAAATGAATAATCACACTGCCACTTACAATAATTTACCATAGGAGTTAAGAAGAAAAAGTGGGAAACTAGTAAGTCTTCCCTAAATTACTGTAAGGACATCAAAACTAGTAATTGTTCAAAAGACCCTCTTCATCTATGTGCTATAGGTTGTGAAAAGAATGGAGAAAATGTTGGAAGAGTAAAACTTGAGGGAACAGGCAGAAGACATTGAATCAGCAATTATCAGTACTGAGGTTAAAATGAACCTTTTGATCTTTTAGAACACAGATCCAAACTTCATTTCAACTATGGCGTCTTTAATACATCTCTGCTTTCTATCTTTTCAGAGAAATGCTTTTGTTCTCTTATTTAACATTTGAGAGAGCACAAACTGCAGTACTTGTGTAGATAAAAAAAACAAACTAACAAACAAAAACATTTGCATGGTTCAAAAATAATATTGAGAAGAAACCACACAATTTTTTCCTCAGTAACTACAAAACCCTGGCACAATACCAAGAGCTCACTTAAGATTAATGCAATGCAGATGATGCAATACGTGCTGGAGGAATCAACTTTAGAAAGAAATGTCTTCCTCCCTTGTATTTGTGGACCATCTCAAGGACACAGAGCAGTCTTGTTTTTGGGAACCCCACTGAATTAATGGAGAATGAGGTTCCTCTTTTGTCTTGCTCTAACATGTTCTCCTGTTGTCCACAGCCCTTTGAGACATACAACCTCACACTTAGGTTGCATGCACCATGGTTCAGTTGTTGAAAGCCGTCCATCTTTCCTCATCTGTTATGTACACTTACAGAGAGCACAATAGTCTACTGCTTTGTTTCTTTTGAAAATACTGTGGTCGAAAGCATTTATTGCTCTCACGTCAGTAGGCCTGTGTTTATCACATCAAGAATCACCTCATGATTAGCATGGCACTTGGGAAAATATCAAAGCTGGCTAACATGACTAATACTCAGACTTCAGTTTGTCCATAAAGCTACCCTGCAATGCAGTGAGAGCATCTTGCCTTCCACATCCTGGAAATCAGCAGTCTTTTTGCTTCTCTGATCTCAGATTTGAATAAATAGCATTCCCACTCCTAAAAGAATAAAGTACTCTCATGTATCACAAAGGTTTTTGCTTTAAGTTTATACAAAATAAATAAATAAATCTGAACCTAAACTGAACTCACAGAAAAAAAAGCCACTTAGCTGAATTCAGCTGACAACACATATGAACCACTCTCAGAAGCATCAAAGAGAAAAGGTCACACCTCCACAGGGGGAGATGCTGTAGGAACCTCTCTGCAGAGACCTACATAGAGTTTTATTCTACTCTGAACAGGGCTTTCACACAACCCAGAACTATGTGTCACACCAGTAGCTGCAACAAACAGCTTAAAGCCCTTTGTGCACCAACCCTCTCACATTGAATACCAATTTGTGACCAAAGAAAGGCACAATTATTAATGTTGAGACAAAGCTAAAAAACAAAGTTAAAAAACTTCACTAAAATACTTAAAATACTTTAAAAAAAAAAAAAAAAAAAAAAAAAAAAAAAAAGGATTTCCCACCAGTTGCTTGTGTATGATCAACAATTTCATTTCTTGAGCAGTCTCCTTACTTCAGGGCAAGCAGTAGTGGTACTATGAATTGTTTCACGCTGTCAACGTACAATCTATATTTGCTGGTCTTCCTTTAAAAAAATGGCTATGCAAGTTCAGCTAGCAAAGGAGCAACATCTCCTAGAGCACCATCTCTAACCACAAAGACAAGGACTGGAGACACGGTCTTTGGAGGTCTTGTCTTAGAGAAGGTTTTTGGCTGGCAACATTAATATACACATTCAAACCTCCAGCCGCAACATGAAAACGGGCTTGCAAATCCTTTAGAGAAGTCCTTCAAGGACACTTGAAAGTTAAAAAAGAGGAGTGGCTTACTTGTGCTTTTGGCAAAACATGAATGTGTTTGTGTATCCTACACCCAGCACCCATCATTTTCTATATATTCAGTGTAGAGAGCCCACAGCTCTGTACTCTGCGGCCATGACACCCTAAAGAGTCACCTCCCTTCCCTCAGAGGAAAATCTTCAGGCTTCTGAATTCCCGTACTCATGTTATTGCCACAAGATCACTTTGTTACTAATAAAACAGATTCTTTTCTTAACAGCAGAAGTGACAGAAAATCCAAGAATGTGTGAATGCTGAAACTGTGAAATAGCCAATTATCATACCTGTGAGAGGAAAAACATACACAGAAAGAAAAAGAAACCAAAACCAACAAACCTCTGCCTTTTCATTCAGAAAGGAATAAAAGTAAAGGTCTAGAAAAGAAAACTACATCAAAAATAGTTCAGGTTCTGTGCTGTGTCTCAAAGACATACACAGTAGATTGTCCAGTTAAGAAATAATGGAGGTTAAGGTACCTCCGGAGGAGGAGATGGAGAGTTCACAGCAGCAGAAACCTGACTTATTTTATCCTGAAATCTCCGTAGCATTGCAAGCTGTAGCCTTGCTCTCAGCAAGCCTTTTTTGATCTTTTGGTCAGGACTTCAGACAGAATCATTAGGACTTAATGCTTTATAGCCATGCCTGTATTTCAGGAAAGCCACCTTTCATGGCTAGCATGAAACATCTGGGCCTTAGCCTGAAGACTCTGTGTTCTTCAGCAGTTTACAACATTCTGTCTTTGACAACAAATCCCAGACCTTTCTAACACTGAGCATCTTCAATACTGAAAGTCTCCCCCCAGCCAACAATTACCAGAACTGCAACTGAGTGAAGATTATTGGAATATCATCTCTGCTGCTTTCTAGCATGTAAATATATTTCTGAGCAGAACCCTGTGAGAGAAAAAAAAAAAAAAAGGTAATTTCAATTTGTGGAGGTTTCTTATGCATGTTTTTGTTGTGCCACGGGAGAAAAAACACAGTATTTCATTCTCCCAGGCCCCAATTCTCCACAAAATAAGAAGCATTAAGTGCTCGACATTAGCAAATGTGGGTTACTCAGGAAAAAAAAAGGATCACAGACCAGAATTTTGCTTGTTCACACCTCTATCTCCTTTTCTACACACATACATAGGCACGTGACATCCCAGGTCCAGGAGGTCCACTCTTCTATGTGCTCTTCATCCCCCCTGAGATGAGAGGACAACCTGTTCCTTCAGCAAGAGGTACCAGAAGAGGAGTTGCCCATCTGGCAGCAGGGTAGCCAACAGTCCCAGCTCCTTTTACAGTTGAGAAACCAGGCAAAGGAAAGCAGACAGATTTCCAGGAAGTATTCACTTGCTTTCTTGCTAGTTTTGAATTATTTCCAAAGGATGCTATAATTCCAACGAGGCAGCATTACCATGAAGAAAAAATAAACTATTTTGCTGGAGAGGTTCTTGCTGTTTGGTCATGAAGTCATGAATGGGATGCTTTCACTGGTTATTCCATGTATACAGAAAACCCAAAGTGGCTTTTTTTTTTTTTTTTTTTTTTTTTAATGTATGCCCTCTGTCTAGGTGTAGAATTGTCTAACACAATTTCACAAGCATCTAAAAGTGACCCAATACAGCTTTCCCATATATAAGACTTCCTTACAGCTTTTAGATCTGATACCTTAATTCCTTTTCATGGCTAGAAGCAATTGCTATAAATTTTACTGCAATGTTGTGAATCCTGAGACTAAATCAGAAAGACTGTGAGACAGCAAACCTTAAATCTGTCAAGGCTGGAAAATCTCCACCTAGCTCTGAGGGCACTGAGAAATAAATTTTTAACTCTATTACAAATGAGTTGGGTGACTTTGTGCGAGTCACTTTGACTTGCCCTCAGTACGCACTTCCCTTCATCTCCTTGTCCATTTAGACTGTAAACTCTTCAAGGCAAAGACTGTACTTACATCAGGGCTAAAAAGGCTATGGTTTGCCAATTACTACCTTTTATCATAATACTATTACTGCTATTAATAAGGACTGAAGACTGGTAACCAAATACTATTCTCAAGTACTTTAGGCATGATGATGATACCCAACAGGTAAAGAAAACAGCTGTTTCTTGTTTTGTCTCACAGACTGTGCAGAGTCTGTGAAACTAATTTGTTATTGTGAATTCAGTTACAGATATGATAAAAACCCTTCTAAAAATCATAAGCACATACTTCATAATTTCATGGCAGTCTATTTTCAGGAAAGACTTTTCTTGAAATCTACTACACAATGCTTTTGTGGAAAAGGCCAAATTGTGATTTTTAAGATTAACTCAATACTTACTCAGATGTATGCATTTTGCCCATGAAGTTTCAAAAGTGAATGTCAAAAATGACCTCAGATGTTAAGTTTTCCCGAGTCTGTGAATAGTGCAATATTCAATGAGGTGTGAGTGCAATGAGGTGTGCAATGTGAGTGCAATGAGGTGTGACATGTCCAGATCACTTCCACAAGAGATTATATCCATGACTCCAAAGCTGCTCTAAGAGATGCTACACAGGACAGCTGAAGAACAGGTACATACCTAGCAAAGGAAGCCAGAAGGTCTGCTGAAGGTCTAGGCTACTTGTTCACACAGCTGCAGTCTAATCTTGGACACAGAATGTGCTCCTTGTCCTCTGAGCCTCTGAACAAATATTTGTTCAGCAAAATGAAATTAACTGATATGGATATATTCCCTTTTATTTTGGTCACTATCTATTATGCACACCTTTTCTGGCTTCTTGTCACTGGGATAACTGGCATGAACTCTGGGTGTTTTGCAGATGAACCATATTTCAATTAAAATTTTAGCTCAGAGATGTCTAATGGCTCTTCCTTCTTGTAAATTGAGTTTAAGTCCAAAATTTGACTTGGAGAGTAATTACTTAGTTTTATGTGTGGTGATGTCAGAAGAAGAGATTTGCTCCACACTGAATCAAGAGCTCCAAAGTCTCATAATCCAGTAACAATAAAAAGACCCGAAAAAGCCTTCCTAGAAGTGAATGAATATGCAGTGCTTGATTAAGTATGATGGTTTAAAACTAATTAAACCACTCATCACATTTCCCAGGGCCCGTATCCTGTAAAGAATTCAGTTGGACTTGGGTAAGTAAAAGAACTCACTTGCTTATATTTGTACCTACTTTGCTTTTTATAAAATTCATGCTCTGCTAAATGCACCCACACTTGCATATTAGTTTTAAAAGGATACGGTGATGATAAATGTTTTTTAATAACAGAAAGTGAATTATTTCTACCATTTATCTCTTGAATTATTTCCATAGTGAATTTCTTTCCTTCTTTCAAAAGCAGTTTAGTGCTCATAAAATGTGTGTTCTCAGCGGGTATACTAACCATCTGCCTGCATGCAAGCATGTCCTGGAGCACATACATGAATCTGCATTCTTGAATTTCAGAAGTGATCATATATTACAAAAGCAATGAGAAATTTCAAGCAGTTAGATTGCATCTATGAGTTTCTTCTAGGTAAACTGTACAAGAATGCAACATGAGTAGAAATGCATACAACATACTGTAACTGTACTGCAATCACCAGAACTTAGAATCATAGAATGACAGAATATCCTAAGTTGAAAGGGACCCACAAGGATCCTTGAGTCCAACTCCTGGCTCCACATAGGATCACACTAAAATCAAACTATGCTTGAGAGAGCTGTCCAAATGCTTCCTGAACTCTGTCAGGTTTGCTGCTGTCATCACTTCCCTGGGGAGCGTGTTCCAGTGCCTGACCACATTTTTCCTCATATACAATCCCTAATAATAGGCTTGGCGCATCTGTGCATTTTTCACCAAAGACTATAGAAAAAAAAAAAAGTCACATAAGTAATGTGATTCTATTTCTGTCATTAACATATATTTGTTTCTTCCTACCACATAAAAATGTATGATTTGTGAAGAGACTTGCAGCCTTTTTTATTTCTCTGATCTTGGATCTCTGATCAGATGCATAAACCTGGATACAAACCATCTCTTCCTATATACCTTGGTCAATAAACATGAAGTGATTTTTCATCTGTACAAAACAGGTGCTTTCTAGTGTCCTGTTGTCTTTCATTAGAAGTGGTACTTACGATTATTTTATACATCTGAATGACTTAGAGACCCAGCACTGAGACCTCATTTCTGGAAGAGACTTAGATTTTTAGTCATCAGACTTCACACAAGCAGCAGTACAGCAGTGCTTATTGCAATGTCTGTGGCACTGAAACTACATTTGCACATTTGTGTATGATTGGACTTGTGCAGTCCATTCACATACTTCATGACCAATATGCACAGACAATCTTGTTTGTACATGTATCTACAAATGTCTGCACAAAGCTATAAGCTAGCTAGAAACTTCTCATCTAAATACATTTAGAATCTCAAGCCATTGCTGTTCTTTGGCTTTCTATGAATCTCAGTGATACTTATTATTTACCTTCAACAAGTACAGAAATGCTGTATCATTATTATCACATGCTTCTTACTTAATTGCCGGTAAGTTCTTAGCAATATTCACACAGAGGATGATGTTATTGAACAGATGTTGCCCCCTAGCAGATATTAAAAAATTACAAGCTATGCATTTCAAGAAACAGCTTTTGCTTCGAAAAATCCACTAAGTTCACAGAGTGCATAAGATATCGCTTATGGAAGACTGCTAATAAGAAACACTATCTCGTGAATAATGTCTCCAAAGATCTTAAAGCATGTGCTAATGACAAGGGAGAAACTACCATCACAAACATTTTAGGCAGGAGCTATAGTAGATGTAACCATGTCATATAGGAATCCAAAATTCTGCTTACACAGTAAGTTATATGTATGAAGAGAGCTGACTGTATAGAGACTTGTGCAGTTCCAGATTCTCAGTGTAGCCAACTTACAGTGCTTTTGTGACTCTCACATTGGATGACAGCTTTCTGGAAGTCCCAGCTCATGGAAGCAGGCAATCACATCAGAACCAGATAATTTTGGAGAAAAAAGAAAGTGGAGAAAAACTCAACCTTAAGACTGTGCAGATAACCCTGAAAATGTGGGCCCTCGCATCTCAAACTACAGAATGAAAACAGAAAACACTACACATTAAATTTAAAAATACCTCAGGAACTTTTAGTGTGCTTTTGGGAACGTCCCATGACTTTAAGTTCTTTGTTTTGGCATTGCTATTGCAATCTTTTGAGTGATCTGAAAACTGCAAGCCTGAGACCCACAATGGAAGTAATGTAGCAGAAAAGAGGAAAGGGAAAACCAGGACAGCAAAGAAAGGAGATGAACACCTTAACATTTCTGAATCCTAACTAGAAGATGGAGAGAATTCTACCTTGCAGTATTTCCCAAAGTTATTTTAGTGAATGTTTAATAATTTTATTTTCACATATAATATCAACTTATTGAAAATGACTTTGGAAAGATGTCATAGCTGAAAGGAATATAGCACTTTGAATTTGCATCTTTCTTCCCTGCCTCTCTCCAGTTCCAACCACCCACTTAACTGCCTTTTTTTTTTCTTTTTAAAAAAATTGTTATCAGATTTTAATTATTGGTCAATATTTATTTTGTGGCAGCATTAATGAGATTCAAACCGTCCATGATTGTTTAATTTTCCAGCATGCTGCATTTAATGGAAAACACATGGAAACAAATTGCAATGAGAAACTTGCATTGCCTCTTGCCACCAGATGTCAGTGCAACATAAATGATATGGAGCTCCAGCAGACAGAAGCATTCCCCAAACCACACAGAACTGGGTAATAACCCCTCAAGGTTTGAAATGTCACCATCAACACTAAAAACAACCATGGCTCACACTGCAAGCAAGCCCCGCTTCGCTTCTTGTAGAGATGGTGCTGTGTTTGCCAATGTTTTGCTGTTTTCTTTGGCTAAGATTAGCCTACTTTGCTCCTTTGAATTTTCAGTTCAGCTCCCAACATTGGTATACGATGGTATTAATTCAAGGAAATCTGTTTATCTTTCCAACCTCCAAGAAGCCTACTCTGTCAGTGAAAGAAAACCCTACTTTCCTTCCCTGTGCAAGGGGAAGACCATCCAGCATGCTCCATTGGTGGGAGGCACTCCAAATACTGCACAACCAGAGCTGGCAGACACTGAAAGATCATTTAAAAACAAGATTAAAAAAAAAAAAAAAAAAAAAAAAAAAAAAAAAAAAAAAAAAAAAAAAAAAAAAAAAAAAGGAAAAAAAGATCTGTTTAGTTCCCAAATGCTGAGTTTATTCTCCCTGTTGGGCCCAGAGCATCCCAGGAGGCCTCTTTCCTGCTCATTACTGGGAGGAATGACACTCTAACACAAGGGTCTGTATGCTTCTAACAAAAATACCCTTGAGAGAAAAGGTATAAAACTATCAGAACACTCAAACAATTTCCCCAGGGAGACCCCAGCAGAGCTGTTTCCTTTGCTTCATGGCTCTGCAAAGGACATTGCCCCTCTGGCCCTGCCTTCACCACAGTGGACAGGATGAAACAAGGCCTTTCTGCAGTCAGGCTTAGCAACAGCTGGCCTGCAGTAGCATTTACATACTTTCTTAAACCTAAATTGACATTTCTGGTGCATGGAAGAATATCTGATTTCCTCTGTACCAAACCTTTCAGCAGTTTCTCCAAAGGAAGTGTTTGCTTCCACTGAGAAGCTCTTTTCTATGTACACTGAATATCAAGACATTTTCTATTTAATAAGCCTCTCAGTTTTTAAGCAATAAAATGTATTGTTAATAACTTCAATAGTGCCATTAATAAGGCTTGTGTTCACAAGGATGAATACAGTACAGAGAATATATTACTGGGAGAGATTACTACACTAACATACTATACTAAACCAAAATCATTCTGGATGTACACACAGCTGAATAACCTTGGAAATCTGACTATCCCTTATTGACTATATATCTGACTATCCCAAGGGAAGCTACTGTTGAACTCACCGTTTTTTTTTTGTTGTTTGCTTGTTTTTAATTTACATTTAAATTACTACAAAATTATGAAGCTTTCTTAACTGATAATCATCCCTCCAATCTACTAATTATTCCAGCTCCACAATAAACAGAGTACTTTATCGTCTGATATTCCTAGATTGCTTTCATGTTCAATTACTTATAATTATACAAACAAGTCTGAAATTGATGATTCACGCATATAATTACAGATCCTGCAACTCAGCATAAGCAAATAAAGGAAACCACCCTTATTATGACAAAACATTTCCTAGTAGCTATTACGTAATACTTAGCAAAACTACGTAATTATTAACAAAACTGTTATTTCATTATAATTAAACAATATTGTGGGCACTGGAGCTCACTTTCACAGCCATCTTTTTGCATGCTATGGTGATGGAGCCCTAGAAACTTCAGAAGCTGAGCATATAAACACTTTTCTGTTTTCTGTTGTATTTCTGTATGCTGAGCATATAAACACTTTTTCAATATAAAAATATTGTGACAGAAGGATGTGCAAAAAGGTGTTCATAAAGTGACTACTTGTGGCATCTGCACTGACATAATTGCTTTCAGAAATCCATTTGAGACACTCCTGTTACTCTGTCCATTTACTGAACTGACAGAGGAGGGACAAGTTTGCACTAATGAAGATCCAAAGAACTAACCATATACCATGTTGTCTTCCTCAGAAATGCAGCTGCCTCTTCTAATGGAGACATTACCTCAATATGTGATAAAATGAGAACACTGAAGGGGACTTAAAATCATGACAAGTGAAGGAACTGAATGGATACTGAAAAGGCACACACATGATAAAATCACAGAACACTTCTGAGGAGATAAATCCAGGTTCAATACAATCCATCATAGATGTCTTCACACTGATTGTTTCTTTAAGAGAATTTATTTTCACTGATATAAACACTTCCTGGGCTATGACTTTTTCTTCTGGGAAAGAAAACACTCATAATAGAAAGGTTTAACAATTGTGACTTGATTCATAAGACCTAATAAGATGTGGTACGAGCAATTTACTGAGTCCTGACAACATTAATATCTTTTCACATAGCATCTTTTCACATTTAAGTTTTAACTTGCACATTTTTAAGTCCCATTGGCTTTAATGGTACATGATCAGAACCCATGGATGAGAAATTGTCTTTATTAAATCTTATTTTCTAGATCATTAAAGCATCCAGAAACTAACAGATCCTTTCTTTTGCTACACAATCAAGCTTTCAGATAAGAAAAAAATTGGTTTTAAGCTTAAGTGTTCACTCCCAAATTACTTATTATGGGGATAGACATACTTTTCTTTTATCCAAGCAGAACAGTAGCAGAAATTAGATTCCCATTAACTCTAACTCATCTGCTAATGGAAAATAATATATACCTCTCTGTAGCTTTCATGGCTGCTATGTAGGTAATTATTTAAAACAAAGGCTCTCACTTCACAAGGTAGATTTCATTTTTTTTTTTTTCTTCTGCATTCTTGAAAAGCAATTTCCTTATTCATACATATGTCATAAAATACCCAAGGACAGGGCTAGATGTTCCCAGGTGAGAGAAAGTGTGTTTCTGCCTTGAGAAACATTTGAAGGGGCTTGCTGGCTTTCAATGAAGTGCAGAACTGTGCTGAAGGAAAACAAAGTAGACAGTAGTGACCTAAGGAGAGACTTAGCAAACCAGAAGATGCTAAAAAGGTATCTGCCTCTCCCAGCTCATGAGCTCTGCCCAGTATGAGACATGCTCAGTACAGCACTACAGAAAGCAGCTATATAGACTGTCAAGTGTGCATGCAGACAGACCTAAGTTCAAGGTAACAAGATTTTTGCAAGGGAGATTCCACCAACTGGCAGTATGATCAGGCACCAAGCGAGCTTTCAATAGTATTGAGTATTCATTGCTGTAAACCTACTCAGATTTGGTTAGGCTGTAAATCCAAGAAAAATCTCATTTTCTAATGGCTGAGTATATCTCAGAGTTTGGTTATATTCAAAAGATGATTCCTGGCAGTTAAAATATGATAATAGAGCAGCTGAACTAATACAATGGCTTTCCTCTGCCACAAGGCATCCATCTCTCCACTTTCTCCTTCCCCACTCATGCTGCTTCCCTTGTGTGGCTCATTAATCTGGAAAAAATTACTGCTACAACAACAAAAATGAATAGTTTGTGAATAGCCAAGTCAGCACAAAGGAAGAGAGCAGGACCTGATGGCTGAGAGCAGGCAATAAGGAGGAGTGGGAATGCTGATTTAGTGAGAAAGAATCGTTAAGTAATCTCAGCTGTACCATGAAATGTCCCTCTGCTGTATGATGGTCTGTCCAGCTTTATCTGCAAAAAAAAAGAACAGCTTCGCTGCAAGACATTATATCACACTGGGACAAGCATCTGGCTAAGAAAGCAATCAATACACCCCTCATAAAAGAAGAAAAAGCAACAACACATTGACAATAGATATAGTTGCACCATAATAGAAACGGATGGTGAGAAGGCCTGAAAAATTGGAGCTTAAGAACTGTCCAAGACAATGAACGATCCCTCTCACATGCAATGTCTAATTCGACCACAAGATGGAGGTGAAGTTTAAAAATTAAACTGAAATCTGAGTTCCAGCATGAAATAGTACCAGCATACAACCATTGCTAATACCATCTAATTGACAACTGAGGGTTATTATCAGCATGGGGATTTCTTAGCTCCTTGCTCTCTGCTCAGAAGCCCAGGATGCAATCAGTACATAGTAAGTATTGTACTGACATCTCACTGTTGAATTTCATTTGGGGTGAAATAAAGGACCACAGTGCTGGGTCAGGAGCAGCCTTTGCTTCTTGCCTTGGATTCTGGACTGATACACCGCAATAAGCTGTGACCTGTTATTTTTCTCTCTTCCGCCCCCCACCCCCCCCCCCCCCCCCAGCTCAGGGCAATGATTATTCTTTAAATAATTAATTGGTTGTTACACAAGAAAAGTGAAGATCTCCTAATTCCTGATTGTTTTACATCTGTGTACTAGAAATGTCAAACTAGTTCAGGAGTAAATAGTCAACTAGTTACCCTGCACAGAATTTGAGTTGAACACAATGAATATCATTACTGTGCTCAACCCTGCAGAGCTGTGAATACCGATGCACCTTTAACAAACAGAAATGATCTGCAGGGGGAATAGGTTTCCCCTTTTTTGTATCCTTTTTGTGTAAGATCGAAGTTTAATATTGGAGCTGCAGAGCAGGAGCAGCACACAATGCTGTGAGTAGCTCTTTTATAAATGTTGAAAGATTTTTTTTCTTAGCGAGGTTCCCTTATGTTTAGGAGAGTGGTGGTCATGCACATGTTGAACAGGCAGGGAAGCTGAGGTACAGAAAGACTAAGGCTAAGGTCCTCTAATGCACAGGGGTGATTTCCCAACAATATACCATCTGTGTCTAAAACCACACAGCCTGCAAGTGTGACATCGTGCACCTGCACATATCCTGACTCCATGGTGGGATAAGACATACCTTGGTTCCTTGCATTTCCATGAGAAGGAAATCTAGGCATACAGGCTCTAATAATATCCAGCCATGTCCAGCATGGAAAAACCAAGAATCTGGCACATGCCATGTGTGACAGGATCCTACTACACTGTTTGGCACTAGCAATGATGAGGAAGAATTAAGAAGTGATGATTTCAAGGCTTTTTCTAGGCATTGATGTACTCTTGCATACTTGGTGAATACAAGTACTAATGTTATATCCTGAATTTGAAAATTCTCTATTTTTCACTATAGTATCCCCTTTATATTCAGCACAGAGGTCAGGCTGAATCACAGGCTACATACGCAGTGATGTCTGGCATCCTTATAGATATACCATTTGTGCGTTAATATGTTGATCTTCCTGTTAACCATCATCTAGATGTACAAGAACTACGATGCGTGAGTGGAAGTGTGGACTCTAACGGAGAATGGTCTGAAACCATGGGAATGTTTCCTGCAGGCTAGCAAATTTCATGTGGAAAAGGAAAGTCCTTTCCAGTACAGAGATGCAGGAAACAAAGTAGATCCCTCCCCTCCCAATACATAAAGTGTCTTTCTGGTACATATTTACGGTCACTTTGCAAGTCCAAGATTATTCTGGTTCTCCATGTATAAATAGAGAAGGCTGGACACAAAGCAGAGAAAGGATTTGTATGATGCCTAATGCTCATACTTTGATTTATTTTTTTGTACAAGATAACTTGGTTACATTTATTAAAACTCAGATGCTGCAAAACCTGCAATATGCTTTGGAAACTGGGCAGAGAATTGTTTTCCTCATTGCAGTGAAACTGAGTGGCATAGTAATCAGGTAAAGTTCCTTCTGGGCACACAGTTTTTCCTCTTGGGACAGCCAACTTGTAATTCTAAGTATTTTTCTAAGCTGGTGATATTGATGCCAGCAGAAAGTTGGTAAATCATTTCCTCACATAATTTCATTCCTACTATATCTGGAAATAAACATAAAGAGCAAATAGCTGGAAAGTCTTAAAGGAGGACAATTCTTTCTCATATTAAATACTTAATATGCATTTTTTCCCCCAATAAAAATGGGCTGAGATGATTACTGGCACAAGAAACAGAGTGTATCTAAAATGCTCTGACAACAATTTACGTTTCTGGGTGCAGAGTGGGGGGTGTTGTTTTACAGTACCATTGATCAAGTAGGCAAGCCCTGAATAGTTGTAGAAAACAAAAAGGGTTCCTAAAATTGGGAACCAGATACCAAACTCTCATGTGGCTGTAAGATATCCACCACTACTACACCTCAGAAAGCAAAGGGTGCTCTTGTTTTTCTGGTAAGAGATGACCACAGCTCCCCTGCTTATTTCCAGCATAGATGAGGTTGGGCTAGGGATCAGTTCTGAAATCTGATCAGCCTGCCCCTGTATACTCAGCACTCTCTGCTGCCTTACCTCCATCAAAAGCCAGGGGTATCGACTCTTCTGAAGCCCTTTGGCAAGCACCACATTACCGCTGGCCACATGCAGAATGATGCTCAGAGTGCTTGCAAGCTCATTTGTCTTATGGCCTTCCTTGGAATAGAAGTACATCACAGCACTGACAAAAGGTGAACTTCTTGCTAAAGGAGTCTGTTGGCTGCTATGTGAAACCACTGAAAACACTAATGACTTGCTCCCTTTTTCAGTAGAATGACTTTAAATGCTCATGCAGCTGCATCATCCTGTTAAAGTCGTGTTTACTACTACAACATAGGCTCTACTTTGCTATTTAAAGCAAAATGTGTTTTTGCATATAGGTGTGGGTAATACTACAGACCAAGACACATCAATCATGCTTCACAATAACCACCTTATTTGACATGTCTGCATCAGCCATCACTGACAGTGAAGGGAAAAAAAGGAAGACTTTCCCCTTCACCCAATCCAATGCCTAATTAATGCATTTTAGTCTCTTGAAAATGTAATTACGCCTTGACAGAATACTGAGTTTGAAGGTGTCTCAGGTAAGAAAGTGCCAAACTCTGAAGTGCTCCCTCTTGAGAAACCACCTGAAAGTCTGAGCTTAGTCTGAATCACCTCCAGTGCACATAAGATAACAGGCTTCTTTTTTTTTCTTTTAAAAACCAAAAACACAATAAAAAAGTGACCTTACAAAGATTCTGTTCAGAACTTGGACTTAAACTTTGAGTTGGGTCTCCTATAATTCATTTTTCCATTAATTATGCAGGAATTAGAATGCTGATTTCATCATTATTGCTGTTAGAATTGTAATGTACAGTCTTTCATCTGAGCCCTTCTAAAGATGTTTGATGCACTGCATTTAAGAGCCAGGTGGGAAGGCAGACAAAGTGTGTGTTTGTGGGGGGAGGAGAGGAAGGAAGCAGAAGAGAAATTTAACCTTTTTTAAACAAGTCTGAAAAACATGACTATGTATGAAAACCACACTGGACTGGATCTACGAGTTTGATGGCAAAAACTTGATCTACAAGTTTTATGAAAGTGATCAGAAGTCTGTTTGCATTGCAGCTTATCCCTATACTTCTCTGTGAAGGATGAGGTCAGTCCACATCCTTACAACAGGCAGTGGAGACTTTGTTATGGATGAAAAGGATATGGAACTGAGCCATTACTAAGCTGAAAGACTAGGGGAAAAAAAAAAAAAAAAAAAAAAAAAGAAAAGCACATCAGCAGTAGCCATTACTTACGCAAGTCAGGTATAAATCCAATTTACAAAATTATGTTAACAAGACTTTTGTGGATTTAGTTATCAAAATATCATGGCAGGATGTCACACAATGTAGATACAGCAGCCCAGGCTTGACAAAAAATACAGAAGTACAGAACTTTCTCAAT
Source organism: Nettapus auritus (assembly GCA_011076525.1). Classification (NCBI taxonomy): domain Eukaryota; kingdom Metazoa; phylum Chordata; class Aves; order Anseriformes; family Anatidae; genus Nettapus; species Nettapus auritus. The sequence continues at coordinate 65,134,443 of CM021766.1, read as the reverse complement.
TTAAAAAGTATCCTAAATTAACATGGGATCTAATTTAATTGGCATTTAGCTATGAATGCCTTCAAATTTCCAGAATGTTTCAAATCAGTTTTCTCACTTTGATTTCTTAGAAAAACAGTGTTAGTTCCACAGAACAGATAATTGTAAGAAAGAACACATTATGGAAAAGTACTTAAAACAAAGTAAAACTATACAGGACATTTTGATCAAATTAAAATATGCAAATAAAAGTCCTTTGTTGTGCAAATTAATGTTTCTTTTTACAATCCTTCCAGGAAGAAAAAACAAAACAAAACAAAACAAAAACAACAGCAACAAAAAAAACCACTCGGGAACAGAATGAACAGTGTGACTTGATGTGAACTCTCCGTGACTTCATGAGTACTAATGAAATGCATGTAAAACATGCCTTGATTATTTAGAGTCAACTCTTCATTTATTCCAATATATAACAATACATACTGTGCTTATTAGATACATATGTCACAACTCATTATATTTAAACTTAGTGCCCTGAGCCTATTTGTTGATAGACTGCTTATGGCTGAAGCTGCAATTTCGGTCTGGGTATAAGACCTTATGTTAGGAAGGGCTGATATTTTGTGAGGATATCTGAAGCTGGAAATATAATTTCTATAGGGAAGATTTGACCCTGAATTGATCAGTTTTGACAGAATCTTTTACCTGTCTTTTTTTTTTTTTTCTTTATTATTTTGCAGTTTAAAAAACAATGCGGGGAATTGCTGTGCACTGCATTCAAAATAAATAAAATTAAAGCTGTTTTCAAAGCCAATATTAAATATTAGCAAGTTGATGTAGATTTAAGCACCAATAACAGACTAGCTTGATCACCTGGACTTCTTGGTTCATTTCACTTGTTTAAGACACATTCTGATAGATGGAGATACCATTTATACTCTTTTCCTGCAAAAACAGCAGAATTGTGGTGGTGTAAAATTGCATGAGAGGGAAAACCTAACTATATATGGGTTTTTGTTTTCATGCAATTAAAGAATATACAGTCACTACCGTTGTTAACCATGTTACCTTTTTGTTAAATTATGATATTGTGTAACTGTATGTATGATGCTGAAACAAGTGTTCCTGGCTTGCATTTTTTCCCAAAACACTTGTGTTTGCTCCCTCCTTAATGGTCTAATTTGGTTTAATTAATTTGGTTTAATCATGCTTGCTGGTGACAGTTTGCATGTCCAGATTAAAAAAATAATAATTTGTTAATAACAATATCTAGTCATTCACACTGTGTTTCTGAAAAAGGCATCACAACAGTTATGAGAAGGTTCACTCATTCTCCAACATTGCAGGCTACAGTATTATCACTTAAAAAAAAAAAAAAAAAAAAAAAAAAAAAAAAGCCTGATCCTTGCACTGTAACTGAAGAATAACCAAGACAGTAGAGGGGTGCAACAAATGGCAGTTACGGATGATGTCATCATTCAACAGGATTGAAATTAGTGGAGAACCACTAATGGTTTTTCTGACACTGTTGCATGAGTGGGACCACCAAAATAGGCCTTGAGGTGGTGATGGAGACTTGTGAACCTGCAGGCAGGGGAATGGTGCGAATGGAAGGGTTAAAATGAAGATAAACCAAATGTATTTCTAAATAGCTTCCCAACTACTCTAAGAAAACCTCTCCCCCACCCTTGGAAGGTTGTAATGAGGGAAAAGAGGATCAAAACATAAAATGGGAGAAATCAGAGGGAAAATAAGGAGGAAAGAAAAAGCTATGAAGAGGAAAATGAAAGATTATTTTACTCCAGAGAGAATAAACAGCTCAAACTACACCACACAGGCATTAGACACACCACTTAACATAACTATTAGGGCACGCACTGCAGATCTTCCCTAGTTATTTTACTGGGGACAAAAACCTTGTATTATTTTTTAGCTCCTAAGAGACAAAACAATACGTCACTGCCTAGAGACACTGTGCTAAGCACATATAACACTGCCTGTGCATGCAAGTGTTATCAATACAAATTAAATATTGAGAAGCAACACAGATACAGAAAACAATTATGGATAACTTGCCCACAACACATTAAGAAATTTCACATCTACAAGAAACGCTGTTCCCACAGTGCCCACCGACACAACTGCAAATGCCTGACAATCAGCAAGAATTTTGGGGGCCACAAGGAAAAGGTAAGTTGAAAAGAAATCTGAGGGAGGAGAATGTGAATAGTTTTGCAGAGCTTTATGAAAAACTCTCCTATGCATAATGGAGAGCAGAGCAGAAAGTGCGAAGGTGTTTGGTAGGAAATGGGACACACAGTCTGGCTGCAGATTCCAGCTATAAAAAGAACAGTTGCAAAAACAGCCGGGCAGGGAGGGTAGAAATTGAGGGTGCTCTCCCTTGCTCTGCCTGGGTGTCTCTGACTGGTCCTGGCTCCCTCCCCTCCTGTCTCCTTGTCGCTCTGTATGTTCGTGAGAAGGAGATCCTCACATTGCCCACCTTCCCTCACCTCTCTAAAGACTGCGAAACCTAAGTAACCCTACTCAACACAAAATATATCAGACATCCCCATTAATGCCATCACATTGTTCACAATGCCAGCCCATTCCTCCTTTCTGTATCCACCTTCCCCATTTACACTGGATGCTCTTCAGGTTATTCTGTTTTGCAAGTGCTGACCACACAGAAGGCCTCCTTTTCATGGCCCTTGGGCACATGCTATAAGCATGGCTAATAACACATGGGAAAAAAAAAATGTCCTGAGGGATGTCAGTGACTTCAAGGTACACTAAAAGCAGTTCCTAAGTGGGACAAATCACTTGTTGGAAATCTGAGCTAGGAGAGTAGCTTTGTTTCTTTGTAAGAGCAAGAAGTGGATGGTCAAGACAGCATTTTAGAAGGTGAAGGTGCAGAAGATATGACATCACAGGACAGATTTGCAGTTCTGTGTAAAAGAAAAGCCCCATGGGAGTGGTTCTGGAGACGACTAGTGTTAAGTGTAAAGGCAAGACATATGGGAAGGGCCTTCAAGAGGAGAGAAGTTAAGGGCATGAACACAAGCGCTGGGAAATGCTTGAGTCATGCACACATGCATGCTGTAAAAGATGCCATATTCTCTGACAAGATCACTTAGAGATGAGGCACGAAAAATAAAAAGGAATCCTGTAGCATCCTCACTAGAAATTAGTAGTGGGTGAGGGGTGAGTACAGATCCTCCCTTAATTATCCCTGTGTGTACAAAACACCAACTAATGCCCTACCCTCCTCCCCCCCCCCCACAAAAACAGAAAAAAAAAAAAAAAAAAAAAAAAAAAAACAAACAGCAAACCCCATCTTCCAAATTCCTATCGCTTTGCAGCTGGTTTATGAAACCTTTCCAAAAGGTGTAGACACCATACAAAGTAGCTTTTTTTGACCTATGCTAACACATGTATGGGAAAACGTCAGGTCAACTCAGAGAGGGCCAAGAAGCATTTCACACTTTGATGCAAAGGAAGGACTGTTGGATCATGTTCTTCTTGATGTAGACATAGACATTTATAATTAAACGTCTTTTGTGCTTCTCTGGGAAGAAAAATGTTCCCTGTGATTAATTTTTTAAATGGAAGAATTTTTGTATTTTCCTCTTCTCATTCAAGAGGATGCAATCTCTCTGTACATGAAATTATACAAAAATAAAGAATAAATGAGCCACTTGAGTGGAGATGGTCAAGTTCTAGTAATTTAAAACTTCTGGCATAAAACTGGTTATGTGTGAAGGGTATTTGTTGAGGTTAGTGCATGACAGGCTGTCCTGGCCCATAAGACTGTGTAGCACAAGCCAATGGCAACACCTGGCACAAGCCAACTTAATCCTTTAAGATACCTTTTTAAAGAAGTGTTGTTTTTTTTGTTTGTTTGTTTTGTTTTGTTCTTGGGTGGTGGTGACATTTCAGTATTTCTATATAATTATCTCAATTTACTCAGAGCTGGATGTACCTCTACTAAACTCATTGTATAGAGTTTAATGAATTAATAGTCTTTAAAACAAAACAAAACAAAACTACAAAGCAAATGGGGAAAAACATTTGATTCAATTAACCAGAAAAAAACACATAGTGGTTACTCTGTCTTCTGAGCCATGATAATTATGTTATGGAGAGGCAGTAGGAAAACAAAGACTTCTGCAATAGGCTCTACGTTTGGCTTTAAGTCAGACACTCTTCATCAACTTCTTCTGTAAACTGGTGTTCCTAAAAATCAGTAATGTTTACGGAGAAAAAAAAAAAATCAAACAGCTTGGCGTGTAAGCCCAAAAGGCTTATGACAACATTCAGAATGTCCCAGCAACACCCTGAAGCAGGATGACCCTGCTGGCATGGCAGGGAGGAAAACCAAACTCTGAATCCCAAGAATAGGTGGTAAAAATAGTAGCCTTTCACACCTTTGAAATACAACCCATTTTCAACCAGTTCCAAGTCCCACGAACAATCATCCTGAAATGAGAGCTTCCTAACATGACAAACAGGATCCAATCATAACATTATTCAGTTTTGTGACCAAATTTTTCACAGACACAAAAACCTTTGTAATCCTGTTAGACATAAAACTTAGACAACAATTGAACAGATGTTATTTTAAACAACAGTTTGTAAGATGCTTTCATCTTACAAGATGATCATGCTCTGAACTACAGGAACATGAACAATGTAGTTATGGGCTTTAATATCAATTTTAACTATGCTATTTTATCTCTCTCCTTTGCCTGTAATGCAGAACTTTTACTCTCCATTAGTATTTCAGTTATGGATTGAAGATCATCCTCGTTTATAAATATAAATATACGCTTAGCTAAATCACTCAAGTACCTGTTGTACAAATGTCAGAGTCTCTCCTACCCCCCTCTTCTCTTCCTAAGGGTCAAAAAAATCCAAATAACCACCACAACAGGCAATTTTATCATATTTTGGTAGCAGTTATAATAGGAATGTTAGAACTCTGGAGAAACATGAAGAATAAACCTTCCTTTTAAATTCAGAACATTCCTCATTTGAACGCCTCAGAAAACAGCCACTGAAGTCTGTACAGCTCTTTCCTAGAGAGGCTTTTGATTTCCAGAGTTGGGAAGCCATTAGCTTTTTCTGTATGTCATGTACACTCAAAAATGGTTAATGATTTTGGTAAAGATATTTTTCTTTGTTAATACAGGGCAGATTTCCTCAGTCTTCAATACGTTTGGATGACACTCTACAGAAGGGATAACATACTATTATTAGAAAACATCTACTTTGCTTGCCAAGGCTCAGAGCAGACCCACTGCATTTACTATTTTTATTTAATCAGGTATCCTTAAATTTTACACCGTATTTGGTAGTAAGTGACAGAACAGAGTGAAGTCCCCATGAACAAAGAATGGGCATAACAAGGAAGATGAAGTGGGCTGTAATTTGTACCATACCTGTAACATCTCAGATTTCCTCCAGAAAAAAACAGGAATAAGTAGGAGGAAAAAACACTTCCACAGTGTCTTTTAGAACTAGGAGGCCACAGAAGTCAGTTTCTGAAAATGATGCTTTCTGTGAAAATAGTACCTTTATATGCTTATCTACATGCAGACTGCTCATTCATGTTTCTTCGTTGGCACCAGATTTGACAGTCAAATATAGAGTAGATTTCATTCTCTAGCAACTGGATAGCTACATTTAGAGAGGTACCTGAGGCTGCCAGGCAAATATGCTGAGGGTAAGCAGCAAGTCCCTGTTGTGACAGTGTGGTGGATGCCTGTACACGATGGAAGGACACAGCAACAAATCTTCTAGGAGTCTGCAAAGAAGGGGGTGTTTCATTCATTGCTCAAAAACTGATTGCGAGAAGAATAAATCTGATTACACACTTGTGCACCTCCTTAGAAAGCCATCAACTCAGGCCTCAACCCAGCACTGGACTAGATGGAGAGTAAAAGACTAGTGAGGATGAAGGAAGCTATTTAGCACATGGATGTACCATCACCAAGGGAGAAGTTCTTAAAACTCCTAAAAAAAAAAAGAAAAAAAAAAAAGGAAAAAAAAAAAAAAAGACCTGATCCTGCCAGTTCCCCTCATTCCTCATAACAGCACTGAAGAGACAACAGTACCATCAAATTCTTAAGCCCTGAGGTTGTGTTCCGTATTTTCTCAAACAGAACTGCTAAACCTGCATTGCCTGAGAGCAAACATATTAACCAAAGACAGAAAATCTCTATACTTCAGCAATTTTATGAGGAATTTGAAAGGCTTCATAATAAAAACAAAATGGACCAATAGAAAGATTATTGCATTTCTTTAAAAGCATATCAGGCTTGGTCATTTGATGCAACCATTCAGAAATGGGCAGTTTGGAAAGGACAGATTCTCAGCTGTGGTACAGACAGAAGAGTGATCAAAGCAGTGGGGATGGGAGATCTTAAAAGATTTAGCTCTTTAGTCCAGATGAGCACCACACAGCTCATTTCAGTCCACCCACACTTAGTGCAAGAGCATTATACAAGAACGAAGGAGGAGTGTGTGCATAGGGACGTGAGGGAAAAGTGTGGATGTGGGTGTGTGTGCGTGAGAAAGATTGCTCGTTCTTTCTAGTTTTACTTTGGTGTGAAATAACACAAAAATAGTTTTTCTCATGACATATACACGCATTTGCGTTTAGCTTGGAAACTTGAAAGAAAATGGAAGAAATTAAGTACTAGAAGAATGTTGCCAAACATTGCTTGAGAACTAGACTTCCCATTGTATGGCCAACAGGAAAGCAACTTGACACTAAAATGCAGCACAGCGAGCACACAGAACACAGAATATTGGTGGTAGGGGGACAGTTATTCTATGATATGGCATAGCTCACAACAGCTCACAGAGTCATGGCAGCAGCTATACACAAGTACAGTGTCTGCTATATGCACAATATACTTCACAAACAAATGTCTGTCCATCTTGTTCTTACATCTTAACCTGAATTTTAAAGCTGTCTTGTATCAAAGGACAAGTAGATATTCCCACAAAGAGAGAATACTCTCCTACCACATTCACTTAGTCTTTCGCTTCTCTGGCAGAACTGCCAACAAGAGCAACAATTAAAACGCAAAACTGTAAGGAAGTCTTTTGAATGTGGCCATAAATTAACTTTAAGAGTGGCCTTCTGGCAGACTGTCAAATGGCAACAGCTACTGTCCTTAGTAACATTTGAATCAGGGGAGAGCCTGAAGCTACACCACCTTTAATTACTCGTGATAGGGTTTCTTGGGTGTATTATTTATCCTTGCAATTTGCTTTACTTGTCTGGTTCTGCTATATTCATACTTCGAGTTTTACAACTGCCTCATTTTCCTCCTTAAGGGGATGGGATGGGAAGAAAACTACAAATGTTAAGCTTTTTTGTTTGTTTTTGTTTTGTTTTGTTTCTTCCCTACAGGTTGTGAGAAGCTATACTTATCTTTTGGATTTATTCTTCAAGTTTATTACATCCTTGTGGTACTGTTTTTTCAAGACTATGAAGGGACCAGAATGGCCACAGTCTCAAATGTAGCTGATACAAGTGTATAACATAGCCTCAATTATTTCTAATCCTCTAATCCTAATAACTAATACTCTCTCTTACAGGCAACAGGCTGTTATCTGGTAACCTGTATCTTTAGGTTCAGGCCTCTGGTGGCTTCTTTTCTTTTACCTTTGTGAAGGGAATATGTGAAAATATACTTTAATCAAAGACCATTTGCACTGAGTCCCTGCAAGATGGCATTACCTACTACCTGCTATATATGAATACAGCTCAGCTGGACAAAAGAAAGCAAACTTTAGGCTTTGGTAGGGTACCTTTTGCAACAGGAAATATATATATATTGAATATACTGAATTGAATATATTTGCATTGAGATGAGCAGACTAACAGTTTTCCTAGCCAACTGATACAATCTGTATTAAATCACCTGGACCATGTTATTGCTTTCATTATAGTCTGGAAAAAAGAGTGAAAGCACCTATCAATTTAATTGTTTGTAGTATTAAACTGATTTTTTTGAAAATGGTGATGAAAATAAAGAAATAGCTCAAAGAAACCTACAGCAGATAGAAACACAGGCAGGAAATAATATGTAATCCATCTATGAAAAAGAATATGCTACATTCTTTAATAGCATTACTGAACTCACATTGAAACTGTTCCACTTCACTGGCCTCACTAGATAACCAGTGGATGAATAAATCTACCTCCCAGCAACTACAGCACTCACTTAGGGAGTGGGAACATGAGTTGCAGCTCCTCCTGGAAACTAACCTTTAAGTATTTTGCATGAAGAGTTCAGTGAAACAAGAACTCTGGTGCATCTCATTTTCAGGAGCCAAAAGCTCCTTGCATGCAGCAGATGGAAAAAAGACACTTAAGTCAGGGCTGTGATTTCTGCCTGGCAGCATGGTGTACACAAGCTGCCATAGTGAGTCCAAATCTCCAGTACAAATTTTTCCCAAAGAGTTGATTGAGAAGCAGCTCCATCTGCAAAGACCTGCATCCACACTGAGACCTGTTCCAGCACCATAACTAATTTACATTTGGCACTTAAACCCATAACACAATTCTTCAACATCCCTTTAATTGTACCCCTTGACAGCCTCACTTATTACCATCATGGTTTAGCCCTAAAGGTGCTAACCAAAATTATAAATCCTTAGCACCCAGCTTTTTAGTAACAGTGACCATTCAGACAGTTAATGTGTTCCTTCCCTCTCATTTCGCCTTTCACTTTCAATGTGCAGCTTGGTATTTGTTGACATTGTTTCTGTGGGCAAAAGGATTGGTCTGTCTATTTAGTATTTGCCAGCGATTCTTTGACTGATGCCAGGGGAAGAAAATACCACCGAAATGACTAGGAGCAGAGGCAACAGCAGCCACTCTGCAACAACTGATGCCTCTACATGCAGGCAAAGGGCTGAATTCATTCCCTCTGAACCCTGAGTGATAAATCTGAATCGCAGAGAAATTTCAAGTTTGTCACTGCCTGTCTCCCACACTGAGTAATGCATAGGTTAACTTCTTGGGCAAGAGCAACATCTGAATGTGTGGCAGGACCCCAAGGTAGCCAGAACGGGTCACTCTGCTTGTGAAACAGCGATCTGCATGAATGGGAAGGAAAAGCACAGGTACCCATGAAGGAAACCAAACCAGCTCAGGTCCTAAAGACAGAGTCATCCTCTCTACCATCCCACTGCTTATGGTCCAAATGCCAGAGCAGAATAAAAGTGGGATCAACCTAAGAAGGAAGGACAAAATTAGAGAAATGAGATATTTATAGTTCAGACAGTTCTGGGCAATACTGTAAGCCAAGTTTATTCAGACCAATAGGTTCACGTCACTCACCTTTGTGAGCAGACCCTTTTTACAATAGTAGCAACTTCCTGAATTGCAGTTCATTACTTAGCATGTGTGATAACCCTGAGATGCTCCTGCAAGGCACTTCAAAGCAGGTGTCTACAGATTTCAGAAGTGGTTACAGCTTTCTTCACAGCTTTTGCTTGACAGTCTTTCCTGACAACTATAAACAGTCATACCATTAATAATATCTAGCTCATATTAGCTCATATTATTATTAAAACCACTCTCATTCCAAAGCTTCTCTAATATGCTTAAGAGGATGCATCAGCTTGTTTTGAAAATGGGCAGATTCTCTACACAATGCCCAGGGATCTAATTACAAAGACCAGCAATGAGAAAGGACTGCAAGAAAATCAGATATTTCATCTGTTATATTGTGTAGCAGCAGCCTTTGTCCTAAAGCCCCTTTCATCAGGATATAAAACACTGCATGCTACTACAACCACAGTTCTTAAGAAAACGATCACAAAACATTTGATATTTATTTTCAGTCTGATTCAATAGGTTACTGAAGTCTCTTTCCATTGTTTCTTTCAACTACTCACCCTCCAGCTAAATGCCCTCATTACACAGAGTGACCCAGCATTGATGAAATGGAGATTCCAGTTCACACCACAGTTACAATCAAAGATTGAATCCCCAGCTGAGACTAACATCCACACCCTAAATAGGAATAACAGTAAGCATTACAATAGAAATTGTTAGTTAAATAAAATACAGCGTAGGTTTGCCCCAGGGATAAAAATTCCTGTTCTGATGTTACAAAGTTTTTGCTGAAGTCAAAACTCCTTGGAAAGGAAATACATTACTAAGACTTTCAAGAAAACAATCAAAAAACAAAGATCACATATTTAAACTAGTATTCTATGCCAGAGTTTAAATCAGTTCGCAATGTGTCTTTCTGGATGATATTTTTGGATCATTGTGTTCTTATATCACTAATGGTGAGGGAGGGCTTGTGGGCCTTAATCTGCTTTCCTGTTTCTTCCAAATATTTCTGTTTATCTAAGAAAAATACTTTCTTTCCATGAAAACCTTATCTTACTTATTGTTAAGCATAAAATGCAGTGTTGATTTTATGCTTTCTACTGTCTGATTATAGCAAATTTGTATTTGCACTGTTGTGTTTAGAGGAACAGATGCACTCTTCAGAAAACTGGGCTGTTTGTTGTGTATGATGGAATGGTGCACAACACAAAAAATATAGAACAATTATGTAAACAATGCAGTTCCACTGAAATGAACTATTACACCTACAACCAAGCAGCCTAAGGCTTATCTGTTGCCTGTCAATGGCACACCACCATAACCAAAACGTTATGTTACGATAAAATTAAATCTCATGGCTTTGCCAAGGTTATCATTACTTTACTTGATCAATCAAGAGTTCTACCAAAACTAATGGTGTTACTCCTAAAAAAAATATTAAATGTCACTGCCAAAAAGCTTAAGAAAGTAAGACAGATGAACCTATCGTGAAGCACTGCAAAACATTTTATGGCATCACAAATGAATCAAACATCAGTGCCAAGGGGAACATCAGAGTATGCCACTATTTCTTGTTTCTTTTTAATAAGATAAAATATTTAAGCAAGAAATATTTCATATACCTTACTATAATATAATTAATCTCTGTACAGGTAATCATGATTAAGTGTTAAAAATTAAAAATAATGACACAACATTTTCTTAATATTGACACATCAAACTTTAACAGTATAACAGTAAGATAAAAAGATGAAAATTAAAGATATGTTAAGTAAGTATCATACAGGACCATCAGGGCTGAGCTAGAAGAAATTCTCTTATTAACCTTTTAATGAAAAATGCGTACACAGACCTGTAAAAGAGTAGGAACTTGGCATCATTTTTTTCATAAAAAGATTAGGTGAAAAAAGTTTATCTTGACACAATCCCAGTAATAAGAACATAAGCATCTTTACTAGTGTCAAGATAACTCATTCTGCTTTGAAAAAAATCAGTTGGGTTTGGGGAAAATATCATAAGAAAACAGCACAGTAGAAGATTCTTTTCTAGATCTTTTAGTTTTAAAAATGAAAGTGGTACTTGACCATAAACTGGCAGTTCAATTCTTTGACTACAGTCACATGTTTCTTGAATAATAAGATAGTTTTGAACACTGAAGATGTTTTGGCAACCTTATTTTTCCCCGTGCCTGCATAGAACTTTAGTAATTCCTAGCACTCTAATACTTAAAACAAACAAACAAAAGTATTTTTAGAAAAGAGTAGAGAACTAGAGATATTTTTTTCCTGTATAAATGTATGGTATACCTGTGACTTGAACACTTATCAAAATTGTTCCCTATGCATGACGTTCAGACAATCAGAAAAGGTCCAGAGAAATGCAAAAGAATAATCAAAGACAGTGAGCCTATCACAATTAGAGAACAATTAAACAGATAATTCATCAGGATCTAGAGACTGCCGAGGGAAGGGTGACAGGTATTCATAAAATCCTCATTAGCTTGCAGAAAGTGAATAGAAAATAACTGTCCACTGTGTCTTCCAATAAAAATAAAAGAAGATCAGTAAGACCAGCATGTAGCAGGACAAAACCAGCAAAAATAGCATGTTTTTCCATGCAACAAAGTTCAGTAGTGGAACTACTTGCTATAGGAAGATACACTAAAAATCCTACTGAGTTCATAAAACACTCAGAGATATAAATGGAAAAAAAAAAAATCCATCAGGGGCTATTAAACATAGAAAAACTTATTTGGCTGATACAGCCCATCAGCTACAAATCTCCAGAGACCTATATAATACACTGGGGAAGTATTACTATATGCTTACCTCATTATTACATTCTCTACAAGGCATGAGCTATTAGCTGGTATTAAAGACAGACTAGCTTAAAACGGACCTTCCATCTGTGGCAGTATGCATGCTATTAAGTTTATCAAATAGAAACAATTAAAAATGCTGGCATGAATCTCAATTGCATTTTCATTAGTTACCATCCATAGACTGCCTAACATGAGATAGAAGTTAAAAACAAACAAACAGAAAACCCCACCCAGTAAATCTCACCAATTAAAAACATTCCAAAAAAAAAAAAAAAAAAAAAAAAAGCTGAATATATATTCATTTGGAATGAAATTATGCAGGCAATTACATAATGTGCATTTGCCCGCTTAGCTAAGTAATCCTAACTTTTAGTTCAAAAGCTTCAATTAGTTGTAAATAAACATATTTTAGATGGTTATGTGCGCTTTAAGAATGGACGTTTCTTTGGGAAAATAATGAGTGAAAATGAAACAGAAAATGAATATGAATAATTTACATAACAGATTTCTGCTGGCTGATTATTTAATCTATTTTAATCATGATTTTAAATCCATCCACTCTGCCTGTAAATACACTCCTTCTATTTCAAAATTATTTTCAAGAAATATCAATTCATGAACTGCAGTGGACTGTCAAAAATAATACAATGTTCTCAGGCACTAGTTAATTATAGAGGGAAAAAAAACATTACTCATCAGCACATTTTCTCCAGCAACTCTTATTGGAATAAATCAGCAGTATGAACTTTGCTTATTTTATCAGTGGCCTGAACAAACTGAGTTTACTTGACACTCTCTGTATGTGTTTCCTTCTCTCTGTCCTTCCCAGTAACTTCAAGATCTGGTGACCAAAGCTGTGCTGCCAGGTAGCAATCTTAGTAGCATTAGTACTTCCTACAGGGGAGGGAAAAAACTTGGACTATTTGTTGGCCTTGGCTTTTGACAGCCCTTGGGACATCAGCATGAGAAGCTGTCATGCTTGTGCTACTAGACAACCCAAGCGGACGAGGCTCATCTAACCCAGCCAGGCCTTTCCCTACAAGGCTGGTGTTGCTAGCAAGCATTTGGCTCTGGTACAGAGACACTGAATGGTCTCCTGAGGGCAAGGTAGCAGCCTAACCTTCACAGGCAACACTAGCAAGACACGCCTGGGTCTATCCTACATGAGGCCAGCCGGCATGGGACAGCCTCCATCTGCACTGCTCAGCTCCCTTATCCTTATACAGAGGTGCCCACTAGCAAACTGCCTAGTAGAAATGATCACTGTCCTGCACTGACTCCAAAGGTTGTCTGGGATAGCTCTCAATGACTGAGGTAAAAAATGTGCAAGACAATCCCACCAGGGACTTAAGTGACAGATTGCTTAGAAACACATCCTGGAGCTAGTTAACTTACTGGTGTTAGATACAGACAGAGAGAGCATGAGGAGAAGGAGAGCTGCAGCGAAAGTTTCCACTTCACTTTGTGCCCTCCATCAACAGCAAAAGACAGATGGCAACTCTGTAAAAATTCTGGCTTCACTCTTTTTTTCTGCTGTGGGACCACATTCAGTGCTTCTCTTTGGATCCATTCTGGCCCCATCTCCTCCTCAACTGCTACACAAGCAGCAAAATCCAGCAGAAATGACAGCCTTCTGAAAAGTATGAGATGATTTAGCAGGAGGAAATATTTATAAGGACAAAAGAGGCAGCTGGGTGCTCAGCTTCCAGTGTTGTTCAGTAAGATCTGAGAACCTAAATCCCACTTAAGACCGTGACCCACCTAATAGCAACCGAAGTCCCTACAGTAGAGAGCAACAAATCCCCCACAGAGAATATCTGTTGAAGAAAAGATGTTGGCGCACTCGCTAGATGCACAGTCAATGACAAACCACTTCTGCTTTCTTGTGACAAAGGGGTATAGGGGTGTCTCTCAGAGGAGAGTATAAAAGTGAGAATGACATTAAAAGAGCATTTGTAAAGAGTATTACTCTGGGGAGCACACAAGAGTCTGGCCTTGCACTTCCAGTCATTATCATTATTCTCCTGCTGCTCCCATTACCATTATTTGGAACAGCAAATGCATATGATCACAAAAACATTGCCAAGGGTGTCACCTTTTCCCATGCATGCTGTTAAGTCCCATTTTTCAAACTAGCATTCTATGTGCACACAGCTCCTCCAGCATGAAAAAAACTGTTTTAGAGTGGATGCAGAACCTGTTCTATTCACTGGATGCAAAGAAGAAGACAACAACCTATGCACTTTCAGGCAGCAACATTTGCACGAAGTCAGAGGAGCACAGCTGAGCTAGCATAAACAGTCACAAAGCTTTCTAACTCAAGAAAAAAAAAAAAAAAAAAAAAAAAAAAAAAAAAATCACACTTCCACTGGGGGTTTTTTTCAAATCAAGAAAGAAATTAAAACAAGGTTAAAAACCTTGTTTGGGCGGTTTTAAAAAAATGGGGGGGGTAGGGGA
>CM021766.1:65071376-65119725 GCA_011076525.1 Nettapus auritus | reverse complement strand
AAAAAAAAAAAAAAAAAAAAAAAAAAAAAAAAAAAAAAAAAGTCACTCTTCCACTGTGGGATTTTTTCCAGTCAGAGAGACATGAGAAAGAAGGTTCAACACAGTGTTAGGCAGGTGTTAAGTAACATGGTGTGGGAAGGAGAAAGGGACATGTAAACACAATGAGCTATTTTCTCTAACACCAAGTGACAAAGTATTCAGACAGAGCATTAAAACAGAGCTGAAGAGTTGCTTTTTTTCTGTGTTTTGGAGATCCAAGTGAAACATTTGGTCAAAAGCTGCTCAGGAGTTAAAAGATCTCCAAACATTATCTTTTTTCTCAGCTGCCCTGCAGAAGTCCACATCTTAACCTGGAAGGAGACTCTGATGTGTTATCATGGAAATATGCCTGTGTTTGAAACAGGCCAGGAAATGCATTTTGTAGATAGCTACAGTGAAAAGTGCCTAATGTTTTTTGGTGCACTTGCCCTCATATATGGACAGGATATCAGTACAGCCCAGCCTGCTTCAGTGCCAGCACACCGACTTGCACCGGGACAGAGCTCATTTCCTCGAACTTTTATTCTCCTTTCCTTCCAACAACCAACTACCCAGCACTCTTCCATCACACCTGGCCTGTAGGTACTTCATTTTTAACAGAGCTTCTCAACACCCTGATAAGGCATAGCCTATAAGAGGATGTACACATTTTACACAAAAGTGGAAAAGGGAAAGGAGTTGCTTGGGCCAGAGAACTCACAAGGAAATCTTAAGATTGGGTGTTTAAATATCACTTGCCACATACCTGAAAGACTGTTCTGTCAAGAACATCCAAGGATAATGTGATCCTACAGAAGTTAAAATTTGTTTAGCCCTTGATTTCAATATGATTAGGAATTCACCCCAAATATCTGGATAGATCTGGCACTTTCAACGTCATTTGATCATGACAGATGCACACTGGGAAGTGTGACTTCTCAAAGGGCTCCCTTCACCACACCAGGTCACATGCTAAGAAACATCTCTAAGGTCAAAGAGACTTTTGCTGGAATAAACAGAGGTAGTTTAAAATTGTCTTCTAAGACAACACTTCACTTAAACAACAATGCTTAATTGAAGTTTCATTATATAGAAAAGGAATAGTTTTGCAGGTACCCTGTCATGTAATAATGCAGATGAAACACTGCCTTTAGATGAAAACAGTAAGTTCTCTCACCAGATTTTTGTATGCAGGATATTGAACATGCTGAACAGGAAGAGACGCTGAAGAAATGATTACTTGATATCATTACTGTAGTGTATTGATGAGGTGGAAAATAGAGCATGAGGTGTATGGGATGCATAATTATCATTTACAGTGTCTGATTTTAGTGCCACACTATAGCAACGTGAATAAATCCACAGGTTACATACCAATGTAACTACACTGAAGGGGCTCTCCTGAAACCATTGCAGACATACACAGCACGCACACAGCTGTAAGGACCTACCTAAGCACAATTGAATCCGCTGATTACCAGATGACTGCAGCACCTCTATGCCAACCTACATAGCTTAAAGATCATTATATATTGGAACAATGTTAATCTACTTACAAGTATCGTCATCTGCTCACTTTGCCAAGAAGACACCTAGCTCAACATGTGTATGTAACACCCTAAAACAAATCCTTACCCAGTATAATCTACAAGTGGGTGAAATCAGCTTCAATCAGAAACAACAGTTATGCCAATTTTTAATTAATGAAGCTGACCTATGACATGTATCTTTGTCTCTAACACGCAGTTGGACATGCATTTATTTCTCACGCTGTTTACAACCACACAATCATATCTTTGTATATACACAATAGCTACAGCTCTTTGCTTTAGCATCTGCTGCCTCTGCATATTTACTCAAATTTTAGTGAAGTACTCAAATAAGAGGAATGCCTTCAGGTTTCAGCATCACTAAAAATGACTTTAATCTTCTTGTTGCTCCAGGTTGTGAACTACACCAGTCTTCGATCTGTTGGAAGAAAACATGCTGCCACTTAATGTGCTTAGCCAATCAGAACTTGGAGCTTCTTCCATCTCTGCAGCAGCATCTATTAGAGATACTAAAACTGTTTACCTTTTAACTCAGGAAAGCTTTAACTTGGAAGAATTGCAATGCTCTTTCAGTTTCACATGCAGGACGATTGGAAGTGTAGGTCTTAGTGAATTGTCAAAGCAAGAGAATGCTTTGTTCTGGAAACACATTTTGAGGAACACAATGAAATAGTATTATTTCCCACCTTGAAACAGCCAATTGCTTTAGAGTATAACGTCAAACAAAAATGCACACTTTTTAGTCAAATAAAGCCTTCAATATGGTCAATATCCACTGCAGAACAGAAGAAAAACAGTGTATAGCAACTCCTTTCATCCCTCCTCTCACTGAAGAACCATTCTGAAATACAGGAGAAAGACAAAGCCACCAGAAAAGCTTTCTATTTGTTCTCAGTGTTCAGATTTTGAAGGTCTGGAGCAGAAAAGGACCCTACACAATGCTGCTGAGTGAAGGTAGTCTCTTTTCATCACAGGGACATATACAGATGCATGGGCATCAGACTAACTTTGATCAAGCTCTGCATGACCACCATACCTACATCTCTTTGTTTTATTGCATTTTATTTACAACGCAACAGTTTGATTCAGAGCAAACCGCTAAGAAAAATCCTAATCCTAACAGCTAAGAGAGATTTCCTTGGAAGTAGTTAATTTTAACTGAAAAAAAGAGAAAGCTATCTAATCCTGCAGTCTTTTATTCTAAGTGTTATATAAAATATATTTGTAGTTCTGTTTGCTTCAAAAAAAGAAAAACATTGAAGATACTTAACTAGTTCAGTGTGTTTGCCACAGCCTGATTTTTTGAAGGTTAATTACCACTGTTAGGCCACTACATGTGTAGATAACTCAGGTCACAGGTTAGGACCCTGTTTTGTATGTGCAGCAGGAGTAGAGCGTTCTTAAACTAAATTTCAGCCAGAAGGGGACATTACACTTTCCCTCACAATAAGACAAATCCCAAACAATTCAGTAACAGTTGTAGGGTAGAGTTACAAAGACAGAAATAGCTTTTTGCATGTATTCATTTTACCACATGAACACAATGTAGCACAGACATTTCCATGTGAGGTAGTCATTGCAAGTTCCCTTTAAAGTCAATGGAGAAAAAGAGGACAGCAGCCAATCTCGCCCTACAGTAACCATTCCAATACGGAAAATGAATTGCTCCTTTCAAGCTTTAAAGTGCCTCTTAAATTATTTTGTTTGTAAATAGGGCCTAAGAGGATTAGGTCAGATTTAGATACCTCCCTTGAACATACCCTTGTTAGGAGACATGAATACTGTCCAAACTGTCCTTTTCCTCACATATCTAGAGCTCTGCTGGGCCTTCCCCATTATTCCAGGAGCCACTGCAAAATGAAAGCAAATCCCAACAGAAGCAATATCTCTGCATCTCTGCTAGGTTATTTAGAGGAGATATTTGATTCTGGGGATGCCATTCTATCCCTTGCTACAGAAATACTAACAGGAGTAACTCCTAAGGTTACAACAGTATGTTGAAGGGAGGAGAGAGGGGGGGAAAGGGTTCAGGACTTCAATGAAAAAATCTATGCTAAAACAATCTAATATGGAATTCATGCTGCTGGCTGTTAGTTTGTGGGGAAGGGGCACCTTTTCAAGCTTCTCTCAGCAGTGAGAAATCCTTCCTAGTTTTTCTCATGTACTTTGGGATGCGTGAGTGTTGGGCCTTAGAGTTAGTCCCCATAAATCTGGGGCATTTCAGCCACTGTCACACAGGCCCTCAACCCACAGCAGGCAGCAGCCTGAGGGGCAGAGCCAGCCTGCTGCCTCCTGGCAGGCAGAAAGCCCCTCAGGGGTCATCACGGTAAACTTCTGAACTTGTGGACTACTGGCTTTAGAAGATGTTATGCAGGGATACAACAACATAGAGAAAAAGATTCTCTACTAAAAAGGACAGGTTGTGTGTTTTTTTGTTTGTTTGTTTGTTTGTTTTAAGACACGTGGGCTTTGTGTCACTGAGTAACAGAGAGGTGTTTTCAGAGTGGGGAAAACTATTTCCTATTAACTTCCTTTGCTTACTACCCACAGTAGAAAGACAAACAAGTATCCTGACTGCTGATGGGCTGTCACAGAAATATGCTATTCTTATTCACAACAGAAGCAGAAATGAGAAAGCTCTCACACTTGTACTGATCTCTGCCCCATTGCAGAAACCCTGTTTTCTCCATCTGCATACCTGCTATCAGAAAAACACCGCAAAAGAAAAGCAAACAGTGGCCATATCTCAAGAATGGGAAGGACTGCGTGAATGTATGCTTTTGGGGAGAAAGAAAATAAACTTTTTTTTTTATATTATGCAGGTGCATTGACTAGCGCAAAGGGACATTGCTTTGGGTTCAGCTGATAATTTAAAGACTGATGGCTTTTTATGAGGAACTTGCTGGATTCTTTAGGACTTCATTCCAACATGTTACTGCACTGGTGGGAATTCATGAAAAAAGTCTGGCTGAGCACAGCATTCACCCCAACACCATTTCCACATAACAGGATTCTTTACTTTTTTCTTTTTTTTTTTTTTTTCTTTTTTTAAAGCATCACATTATAGCAGCATTTTTACCATCTTAAAAATGAAATTACTAAGGACTGATTCATAACAAATGTAATGTGTATGGACCTAGAGGCCAATTTCCAGTGACTGTTTTTTGCTATAAGTTTAAAAGGCCAATTTCTCCAAAGCATTTGAGGTTTCTTTGGCAGGATTTAAAGGAAGTGAGGGTTTAATAGATTTTGCTATTTCACTGGTGCACCATTGAAAAATTAAGACTTGCTTCCTGCAAGACTTACTGAAATAATAATAGGATTTGTATTTCAGTAATTTTGAAGATGTAATAACTACCACAGGAGTTTCTCAATAACTCATTGAACTTAAGCTAATCTGTCATGATGTTTTCTTCTAGATTGCCTGGTATGCTTTCCTCTGTTTTCTTTTTAAAGCCATTGAGGATGAGTTTCTGCAGAAGTACTGAAACAAGGCAGCAGTTATCACTCCTGCTTAGAAAACTTTTAGGTGTTTTGTGTCCCATCCCCACAAAAAACTATGCATCCAGTTGGCATGGTCAGTGCTACACTAGGCCTACATAATCTTGTTTCTGCATTAAAGTGGGAATATTTCATCTTTCCAGTTACTATGCCCCGTGAGATTCCCCCAGTCTTCAAGCAATTTCTAATTTAGTCTGGAGAAGAGGCTCAGGGGAGACCTCATTGCTCTCTGCAGCTACCTGAAAGGAAGCTGTGGGGAGCTGGGGGTTGGCCTCTTCACGCATATAACTAGTGATAGGACAAGAGGGAATGGCTTCAAGTTGCACCAGGAGAGGTTCAGGTTGGAAATTAGGAGATATTTCTTCTCAGAAAGAGTAGTCCGGCATTGGAACAGGTCACCCAGGGAGGTGGTGACATCACCGTTCCTAGGGGTGTTCATGGAAAGGTTGGATGTGGTACTTAGGGACATGGTTTAGTGGGTGATATTGGTGGTAGGGGGGGATGGTTGGACCAGATGATCTTTGAAGTCTTTTCCAACCTTTATGATTCTATGACTCTAATAATGTTATATTTTTGTTTTGTTTTTCATTCAACTAAAGGGACATAAAACATCCTTACCTTCTATTCATTGTAACAGTCATTACATTGTTGGTCCCCGATGGGAAGAAGGACTTGAAAGTCAATAGCCTTTGCATGTGTGGACTCTATTTTGAGCAGCCAGATTAGGATGAAATAGCTGTCAACAAGTGCAGCGCTAGCAACTCTGAAGAAACAGAAGCACTGCTTGGGTTATTTAAGAAAAAGAGCAGGAAGGGGGAATAGCTGGTGGAATAGTTTTTTTTGTTTGTTTGTTTTTTTCATCACTTGCTTTCCAGATTTGATTTCACATGCACAAGGAATGACATTATACTCAGGACCTGGCTGCTATATTCCCCTCTAGAGCTAGTACAAAGAGTCTGGCCTTGAATGCTGGATCAGCATTCCCACATGAAAAAGCCCAAGGTCTAAAAGTCTACCTGTAAGCATGCTAGTGCTTACAGACTGACAGAAAGGTTAATTATGACATAAAGAACAGAGGTTTGCGGCATGAGCATTTATTATTATTATTATTATTACTAACAAATGTACAGCAACACTAAACATTATGAATAAAAAGCACGACCCTCCCTTCAACACTTTTTCCAAGAACATACACAATCCCGCCTATTCCCCCCAAATCTTTAAAAGGTAAACTATCACTCAGCTTCTTCCCATACTTTCAAGGACAACCCATAATCAGGTAAGAATAGGTATGCTGACAATGTTGAATAGAAAGCTTGTCTTCAATAGTTCAAGTCAATCAATACTTCAAGTAACATGATACTCCCTTCAGTCTGAAAAATAAATAAAATTTCTTAGTAAAAAGAAGAGTTCCAGAGAATGGATATATGCATATCCCTCTTCAGAGACTTATCCCTCTACAGGCCACAATTTAGTTATTTGCTTAAAGATGTTCCTCAAAATAGACACTTCTGGAATTTGTCCTGACCAAGGAAGAAAGTTTTGTCCATCATGCAGTCAGGCGGATAATGGGAACCCGCATGTTTTGAGGTACATCAAATAGACATGGTCCTGATAAAACATGCACAAGTAAAACTTGTGTCTAAGCTTTCAGCAACTGCAGCTGACATCTTGAGGGGTGGTGGTGGTAGAAAAAGAGCCCAGATAACCCTTAGCATGGGCATTCCATTTAAGCCTAGGAGGGGATTATATATATTATAACACATGCTGTGTTAGCAAAGGATGCACAGCATTATCCTGACACCACACGAAGCACAGCATTTGTTAGGCAGCAATTCTCCTGCTCTGTGGGTCTGCAGGGAAGGGTAACTCCCCCAAAGTTTCAAAAAGAATATGATACAGCCATTCTCAGACAGGATGTTGGGTGAGGTTGGCCTCTGTCTTAAGCATCTCCAATAGTAACTATGTTTTAAATATGAAGAATTCCTAAAGAAGAAGAGACACCAAGACTAAATGCTTCAAGGGTAGTTTAAATCATAATGGCTTTTCAGAGTCTGAATATTCAAGTGCATCTCACCAGAACAACTGGTTTCAGAAAAAAATTTCATTTCTGTAATGAAGGCAATAAATGCCAGAGACACCTGAAATTAACTTCAACTTGCTTATGCCATAATGGTAGCAGAGGAAAACATTTGCATAAGATGATTTCCTACTAACAGGAGAATAGGGAGATAAGGAAGATCATTTTTCAAATGGAACAATATAAAACAAATGTTTCTCTTTACATTCGGATATATTCCAGATTAATTTATCCCCTCTCCCTAAGATAGCATTCAGTGCTGCTGCTGCCCTAAATGTCAAAATCCCAAAGGGATTCAGAATGTCAAAGTAGCATTTTCCACATTTTTTGGGGTGTGCATGTGGGTGGATTGTGTTTATTTTACTTTTTGTTTTTAAATGGGAGACCAAATTCTCAAAAAAAAGTTTCATTAACCTATGAAAAAAAAAAGTTACTTGAATTACTGCATCTCCTCTGTGTGAGCACCTTCTTGCAGTTCTGCAGTACCATGCACCTATTCAGCTCAAGTGGTGAGGAACAACCTGAAGCTAAACTCTCCAGAAGGGTTTCTAAATGGAAACAGAATTTTTGCAGAAGACAACTACACCCATGTAGTTTTTCTGCACCTACATAGTAGCAAACGTATGCGGGCCCCTGTTTGAGACCATACAGGTCAGCAATACAACTGTAAACAAATCATTGAAAATGAGTATATATTGCATACTTCAAAAGAAAGCAGAAGCCTATTCTCTAATCTTCTGCTTTCCTGTGCAAGATTATACAAGAACCATACAAACAAATCCAATATCCCAGCCTTGACCACATGGACATTGACAGGAGACATGCAAGCAATACAATAGGCAGAACCTAGACCACACATCACGCTGATGAGATTTAGCAAATACAAATGTAAAATAATATAATTATGCAGACAAGTGCAGAATCTGAATTCCTTACAGTTTTAGATGTTGCTTCTGTATTCACTTCAGGAGACATTACCAATTGATGCAACCCTTTTGGGCTTTGCACTGTACTTCACTTGGTGTTGGACCTCTGCTTGAGGTACTGAAAGTTGACAGGAACAGCTACTGAGCGCAGCGTTAGCCAGAAATAATTAAACATAGGCCTTACTGCTCAAATATTATTCTCAGAGACCTTGCATCTCTCAGCCTTAACTGAGGTTAAAATTGTTCAAGTGAAAACAACATAATTTAGTAAAGAACTGAACCGTCTCTCTTGAAGCATTTTATTTTACCAAGCTTTGATTAATACAGGAAATTCTCCACAAAGCTGTACAGGGGAATGAAAAATGAAGAAATTGGGTGCCTTTGTAAGCAGAACTTATGGAACAGACTAGGTAAGTTCTATTTGCTTTATTTGCCATCTCATTGTTTAATCACTAGTCTATGTGAGTCTACTATAAAGTTGTGTCAGGTGAGGTTTAGGTTGGATATTAGGAAAAACTTCTTTACTGAAAGGGTTGTTAGGCATTGGAATGGGCTGCCCAGGAAAGTGGTTGAGTCACCATCCCTGGAGGTCTTTAGAAGACGTTTAGATGTAGAGCTTAGGGATATGGTTTAGTGGAGGACTTGTTAGTGTTAGGTCAGAGGTTGGACTAGGTGATCTTGGAGGTCTCTTCCAACCCAGATGATTTTGTGATTCTATTTGTATGGGCATTTAAATATTCTTATGTTTCAGGTGAAATATACATGCATTCATTGTTTCTGGAGGTCCCCTCAGAACAATTAAAACTGACACATGAGAAACTCCTCTAGTCATTTCAAACATTGCCCAGCAGACTCTTAAATTATGTTTCCTATTAGGTAAGTAGCATCTGCAGACTACATTCTGCTATTTCTTTGAATCAAGTTTTGAGGAAATCAATTTTTAGATGGCACAAAAAGCCAAAGCTGTACACCTGTATCAATCTGAGGAAGACGTCACAGCTCAAAACTTCCAGAAAGCAGTCCACTAGTTATGGCTCTTAAATACTTAACTTCAGGCAACTTGTATTAAAAATAAATGCCTAGGATTCCTCCCTTTCTGTTCTTTACAATTTGTGTTCAGGAAAACCACTGATTTATTAATAAAGACAGATTTCACGCTCGGGACTGTTTCTAAGGTATATAGATGCTTAGGTTTTCCTGAGTTACTTTGTTAAAATTCACATTTTATGATGTATTCCTGATAATTAGTATTTTATATTTCACAAATAGGCATGAACAAACAATAGGAAGAGATACAGGATACTTTTATTGCTGCAACTGCAATAAACGCTAGAGAACTTTGCCCTCGTTTGCTCTCCCCAGTCATGCATCAAGGATTTTCCTCCTTTTATCAAGAAAGAAGCTGTGAATACCTGCTCTGACAGTTACCTGCCAGGACAGGAACAATCCCTTTGGGATCCTTTTGAACCTTCCAGCAAGTTTCCCCATGAGAAGCATACAAAATTTGTGTGGGTGAAGAAAGCTCCTTAAAAATATATAAAGAATGGATAGAATATGCTCTAGTACTTTGAACCAGATGAACAGCAGCACTGTTCTGTTTGAGATGATCATACTTCAAGACTGGCATGGATTTAAAAACAAAAAGCATCTTTAAAAACACAACTGAACTATTTTCAAATGCCATTATTTAAAAAATAAAAATAAAAAAGCAAAGGAAGTATTTTCCTTTTCAGTATCAAAAATCCACCTGTCGTCCTGGTTCACATCTCAAAATGGTTCACATCATAGCTACGGTATTTTTACAGTGACACACGAGAAACAAAGGAACTAAGTGGATATATTTTTAAATTATTATCATTTAAAAACTTGTAACCCAGCGTATTGCTTGGTCTTGGTTTGAGTTACCTATTGAGCATGACACTCGCTTATGCTCATGGCAAGTAATGCCTAAATTATTACATTTGCCCTGGTTTGAAAAATCAGAAAATACTGTAGTTATTTATATTTACTTTTATATTCAGTACTGTTTCAAACAGAGCTGTCTTCAATGATACTAAGCAACTATTAGCCTTACAGAATGTTCATGGGAGTAGACATTTTCTCCACTATTTAGCTGAGACCCCATTAGTTTTCAGCTCTATGAAGAATAAGCACCTTCCCATATCATAATCGAACTCTGAAAACAGTTTCATGCAACATATGAAACACCTTGCCCGATCCTTTTAATTTTTATGGATTATGCACTAAATTGTTAAATTATTGTCTTTATCACACTTTCTAGTATCTGCAAAGATGATGCTTTCTTCTACTATATGAGTGGGTAGAAGTTTCCTTCAGTGAAATCTAGACTTTTTTTATGATCTTGATTTTATCAATATGGGATAGAGGTATAGAATAAATACAAAATTTTGACTGTAGGTGTCCCAGATAACATATTCCTGTTGTACAAACATCTATACTGATACTCTTAGAGAGATTTCCAACAGAATGAAAAAGCAGTGGCTAGTTGAGTAGATACTGTGTACATTTGCTATTCTTATCAACACATTACTTGATTTCATCCACTACATCTTGGTTTGATTTTGAACATGAACTCAGAAAATAAGTTACAGGCATTTTGCAAGTGTGCCATTTGGAATTAGATCAACTATAATGAGACGAAGCATGGATTTCCACATTTTCAAAAGAAAAATATTTGGCTTTAGACACATTTTTTTTGCTCAGCAAAACAAATACATTTTTTTTTTTAATCTTTTGCTCTGCTATCTTTGAATTTAATAATAAAAGGCAGAAAAGATGATCAGTAAATTTTGGCATAAGAGGGCAGAAGAGAGAGGTCAATTATTTTCAGAATGATACCAGTAACTGTTTCAAAATACCTAAACTGCAATTTATAGCACCACTTTCTCACTCAGACTAGATTCCAGTGATAACAGATATGTCTATTTTGGATAGTACTGTAGAAATAATGAGATTTAAGATTCACTGTGAGAGTTCAATTTCACACACATCCATCAAGAAAAAAAGAACAAAAAAACTGTTTGCATGACAAACATTTGCACTTCCAGCTTTAGTAAGACTATTTAGGTTTATTGACAGCATTCTTAAGAAATCTTCCAAATTACTAGAATTAACTGCAATAGAGTCTGATGTATTTCTCATTTTAGTGCTGTTAGAGATCCACAGGATTTTAGTACAGAACTACAGCTGTGTAGCTGTATCTGTTCTATAGCTGAATGGCTTCACTTTCCTGAGTAATTATGCACTCATGTTAAGAATGCTTAAAGGAAACAAACAAACAAACAAAAACTATATTCAGGCCATGAACACTGTGGATTACAGTGATTGAAATCAATGAGTTATTTTCTGAAATATACAGTAAAAGAAAAAAATGTCCACCTTAATGTCATGGTAAAATCACATAGCAAAATTGCTCCTCTTCCATTGCTTTTGACGTGTAATAATTATTTCCTTTTCTTCATATGTAGCTATTTTAGAATTACATACTATAGACCATCAGAAACTGTAGGTAAAATGATTCTGCCATTAAACTACATAGTGAAGATACAGCAACATTAAACCTGGACACTTCTCCATCTAGTTTTTCCTGGAAGAGGGGAAAGTGACTAAAATTTTTAATCCAGTCAATATATGCTTTAAATGGATTTCTCACTGCAGAGAAAAATACAATCCAACTCTTCAGTCTTACAGCAGCCACTGTAACTGCCATCCTCTGACCAACTCCATCCTCTGCCAACTGCCATCCTCCGACCAGATCCATAAGAAAAAAACTCTGGTGAAGGCTCTATTTAAAAATAGAGTATTAGCTTTGTCATTAGCATCAAAAGAAGCAATTTTAACCCTTTCAATTGATAAAGATTATGTAAGTACAAGAATTTTACCTCTTAATAAAATGTAGTCATTATCTGTTTATAAACATATTGATTGCATGTAGTTAAGTGCAGAAACTGCAGACTATTCTACAATCCCCTCTGGGGGTCAGAGGGCAGCATCAGCAATAGCAACTAAGATTCTGCAAAACCAGGTAGCTTTAGTTTTACAGACCTGAGCAGTTCTACAGACTCAGAGAGTAAAGAAGGGAAAAACATAAAAAATTCAAGAAGTCTTGGTTTTAATTCTAGTATAGCCACAAATACCTCCTGTCATTTGAATGATTTATGTTGGTTTTTTTTTGATGCAAAGCTCATTTCTTATTTTCTAGACTTAACTGGAAGCAAACACAATCATGCTGCGATTCAGTTTAGCACCTTTGACAGTGGCAGACTAATGACTCCTCATAATTGTGCCAGGTGAAACCGTGGAGGCAGAATTCCAGACTGACACCATGTTGCAAGGTATATTATGACAAGATTATATATAAATGACCTTTGGAATCCTATTCTGTGCCTGCAGTTTTTAAATGCTAAAGCACAGAAGAGCATATGCATATGAAATGCATAAACGCATATGCTATTTAAAACCTCAGCTAGATTATGGAACAAGTTAGGATTTTTAAAGAGTGCTCTGAATTTGACTAGAGAAATTAAATGCCCTAAATGAGAACAATCTTCTGAAATATTCATGAATGGTTTTAATTTCCATGTATAAAAAGAATTAACCCATTTGTCAACTGCAATATAGAAAACCAAGTCTTGTAAAAGACTTGCTTCAAATTTCACTCTTTTGACATTTTCTAAAATTGAAGTGTTTCTTCACAGCAGGAAGTTCCAGATTATTAACAAATAGTAGAATAGCTACCAATAAAAGAATTTGAGGCAACTCTAATGGTTTCTCTAACTTGTCATAAGGAACAATGTAAAATAGCAGTATGCTAACATTAATTCCATCACCAGAAATTGATTTTTAGTGGATACCCTCTATATCAATGTATTTTTAATAGTTAGTGGTTCAAATTTGTCTTACAGAGAAATATTTTCTTGCCTTCCAGGACAGTGGCTAATATTCAGAAATACTGCAGCATACAAAACTGAGAAATCATAGTCTGAAATTAAGCAGAAGACCTCTAGCATTTCCATCAGATCTCCAAGTAGTCTCACAAACATTGCAAAACTGCTGCTATACTAGAACTATTCTACAACGTATGCATGAGTGTACAATAAAATGGGATTAGGAAAAGTTAAGAGCTAGATAAACCTTAACCTTGAAAGCTAAGTACGGACAGAGCAAGTATCTAAATAGAAAGATACAAGGAAAATAAGATGCATGTGTAGATTCAGTTGACACTTGAATCATAAGCCCTCGGATTTGTTTTTAAACAAACTTTTTAGTGTGCTAGATCTGCATGCCCAGTCACTCTGGAGAATTTTTCTGCTCTTACTGACCCAAAATTTCAGATCTCCAATCTTGTAGATCCTTACCAAACAAGCTACTCAAATACAGTAATATTCATCTACTTAAAAAATAAAATAAAATAAAATAAAAGAGAAAAATGGGATGGTACTGCTACTTTTCACAAAGTACAGAAATGGAAGAGTATTGAAGGACTTGGGCTCACCCCTTGCACCTTATCAGTCTGAAGAATTTCAGCTTCATAGCTTCTATGTAACAGGACATTTAATGATTAATGACAATTAATTCAAATCCTAAGAGAAGCTTTTGTTTGTAGTAGTATAACTGTAGCTAAATTGACTGTGTATTTGCCATGATTATGTATAAAGAAGCTAAACTTTCTGTGTTTTATATTCTTGAGGGTCATTGCAGTGATGCATAAAAGGAAATGTTTTTGTATTTTATAGCCTTTGAAAGGTCTCTCTTCCATGAACTCTTCCAGTATTCCCTTGAAAACATACATTTTTAGCATCAGCATCCTGTGATGAGGAACTTCACAGCTTAACAGCAAACTCTGAAGAACTGCCTGCTTCTGTTTGTTTTTAACCTCCAGTACTCAAACTTCACTCGACAACCCTTAGCTCCCACACTGAAAGGAGTGCTAATCTCCATTCCCCTTTTCCACCCCCCTTCTGATTTTATATACCTGTATCATACCTACTCTCAGCTGTATCTTTTGCAGGCTGAAGTCTTCTAGTCTAATTAGCTGTCCCTACACAGTTCTTTCTGTACATCTCATCATCCTCACCACCTCTATGCCGTTTCTGTTCTTCTGGTATTTCTTCTGATACTGTGCAACCAGAACCACAGAGCCTTCATAATGCAGGTGCAAATTGCATTTATCAAGTGGCTCACCAATGTTCTTGGCATCTACACAGTCATAGGAGGTCTTGGTTGTAGAATGTCTTAAATACAAGATTCATGGAGAGGAAGAGGGAGAGGAACAGACAGCACCAGAAACTAATTCGACAAGCAGCCATGACAGAACAAAGTTAGATTCAGTTTTGCAAACAGGCAGTGTAAAGAAGGCATAATGCTCCAACCAGCAAGCACTAAATCACCATGTTACAAACAACTTTACTTCTACACACAGATGCATACACAAATATATATATATTTATAAATAAACAAAACCAGTCATGTACTTGTATAATATAACACAAAAGACTAAATTCTGAACTTCCTACATTTGCTAGTACCACCATTTTGTACATGGCTGTGCATATGGCTTAAAAACTGTGAAAGTGTCCTCACTCTACTGATTTTTCCAGGACTTTTGCAAAGAATAGCAGACACTTCACTCTAACACAGTGCTCCCTCTTTTATTGCATAAACAGTGGCATATGTACAGTTAGCCTCCAGACAGCACTGAAAACCTGATACCTTACAATTATCCTCAGGAGCTTCATGTCCAAAATGAGATCATATCCAGAGATGAACTCAGAATGTAAAGACTTGTGGCCCATATTACCTACTTAAAAATAAAACCGTGTTGGCTAATTATAAAAGAAACAAACAAAAAACAGTGACAATTTGCGGGAAAGCACTAAATCTCTCTACAGGGTCAAAAGTTTATTTAGCTGTGCCTTTGCTGCACCACCATCACGTCTCATGGTCGTTGTCGCAGCCACCCTGGCATTGTCAACCCACTCAGTCCACTGCGATTGGAGAGGTTTAGTTAAGCAACTACAACCTACAGCTCCCTCTTTGTACAGATAATTCTAGCTCTGAATAAACTGTCAATCACATGAGGCAATTGTTCTTTTTTCTTAAGGAGAAGAAAATTACCAGTTGCTGAATCAAGGGAGATGAATAACATTAACTGATGTGTGTAAAGCACTTTAATGCTGAAAAGCATTGCATAGGTGCTAAGTATTGTTACTGCTGGTGATGGTTTATTAATGCCCTGATTACATCATTTAATACGGAAGATGTGCTTCTTCCCTACACATTCCTGAAGTGTAAGAGATATATACATATCCCCAAACCCCACACCATCACACACATTTCAGGCTAAATATCTTTTCACCTGTAAATTGACATATCCTTACTGAGCTCAGACAGGCTGCCGTGGGATATTTTTCTTGAAAATGCTTTCACTCAGACATCAAGCAGCTGCTGGTTGTCTTCTGGAATCTAAGTCCACAGCCCCAGTGATAAAATTAAACAGCTTTTAACAGCCTTTTTGTTAAGGGTATCAAGATGGATCAGCCAATGCATGGAGCATTTATTTCACATGAATGAAAAAAAAAAAAAAAAATCCCCTTTAAGCCTTTCTTCCCTAACTCTCACTTTAACATCTTTAAATCTAGAGCTGGAGTTCCATTTGCAGTTTCCACATGGGGGATTAGGTGCATTAAAACAGCCCATCCAGGAATGACAGACTCTCACTCCCACTGATATTTAATCTAACCCAAGCAACCATTCAAGTTTTCAAAACCTTGCTTATGCCCCAAGGTGGCTATAACACCCGCAAGCTGCACTGGGAAATACGGTTCTTCTGAGAAAGCTCAGAAGCCTTGGATAAACAGTGCTAACAATTCCATATTGTATTATTTTATCATCCATAAAGAAAGCATAGTGCCAAGTCGCCCCTTAAAAGAATCAGTAGCGCTCAGGGAAATAGAACATAGTATTTAAATGCTCAAGAGGCTCAAACATGTTAATACTAGACATGCTTGTGAATGAGGAAAAGAAAGATATCCTTGAAGAATATAGATTAGTGGATTCTATAACAAAATATATGGCTTTTATTACACAACTTCAAATTATATAGCACTTGGAGAGGTATCAGTTTCATTGTGGATACTTTAAAACATGTTATTAAGTGTTATTAGGAAACATCTGTCTATCACAAAAGTTCTATTACACAAAATAATATCCACTTTTGAAAACACCTAGAAAATTGACTATTCAGTCTTTCCAAAACAAATATGCATCTAAGGAAAGTCTTCTGTACTGAGAACCTCGCAGACAAATTTTAACTAATCCACACAGTGACAGAAGTAACACTTTTTCCCCTGCCTTGACAATTTCTTCCATACTAGTTGCTCTCCTCTTTTCAGTATAGTTCAGCACAATCATTTAATTCATTTAGATTAACCCCCAAACTAGGGCATTAGCACTAATGTTATACAATACAATACCTTCCATTTGTTCCAGTATTTGCTCCATTTAGGAAAAAAATGCAATTACATGTGTCTTGCTTGTACAAAGGTACTCATAGATTAAATCCACACAACAATCTTCAGATTAGGCCAAAGCCAGGTTCTAATTTTTTGGTTTTGTCACTATGAAACTTAGTGTAACTTAACTAGAAAACGTTTGACCTAATGAGATAGAAATAGAAAGAAATAAAAGAAAAATTAGTATTTTATCACCTAGAGAGGGGAAACTCAATTAAATGAGAATGCAGCAATGTAGAGGATGTGAGAGTTCCATCTCTTTGATAAGGGTTGTACTACATCTACCACTTTACAGCCAATTCATCCAGGTTAGTTTCACCCTAATGAAGCTTCTCATGGTCCAGACTTCTTCTAGCAAGCATAGAAACAAACAGAAGCTTTCAAGCTTTGACTTTAGTGTCAATTAAAATACGTAGTAATATGCTGGGAAAAATTAAGAATGGCGATCTTTACAGGGATCTTGGGGGCTACCCCATCCTACACTCTTTCTGCTTCCCCGACTGATGCTCAGTGTCAGCTTTGGGGTCCCATACGAAGCTTTAATAGTTGCTCAAATGTTGTGCTCATCCAGTCCTGTGAGTTCAATAGCTAGAGTTCAGCACAACTACAGAAGTGTAACAGAACAAGATTTGGAAACAGAAGATATCTGAAAAAGGTTCACATGAAAGCTTTAAGAACATGAAAGTAGAGTAATTTAGCTAAAAGACTTATATAAGAGACAAGATTTAGTTCTGAAGTGAGCAGGAGAGGAAAGATGTCATTTTTGTAGTGAAAGGAAAATGACAGAAAAGATGCACAGTGTGGAATGCCAAAGCATTACCTGTTTCTGCTCTGCCAGGCCTAGAGGAAGATACCAGATCTCTATGCACTTGCTTTTTTCCCCCCTGCCATAATTGGTACAGAATAAGATGAAGGTCAGATTGGAAATGCAAGAGAATTAGTGACAGTAAAGCATTTGAGACTGCAGATAGATGTTACAGTTGCAAGGTGTCATACTATTGTAATTGCTCAACAAGTGGGCAAGACACTGAAATGAGCCTAAATGATGTGACTGAACTACTAAAAAGGAAACCAGAGGAACAAGCTAAACATATTAGTGACGTGTACAACAAATTTCTTATGTTTCCATTGTTCTCTGTGCTACTTAATGTGGCTTCTGTCAAGAAGGAAAGATCAACACTTGTATGTGGCATATGACAAGTAGTTGACAAGTACACAGACTACAGATATATAGTATCTTGTTAAGAAATGACTACTGAGTCCACTGTAATCAGTAGAATCGTTATCAGATGATGATTTATAAACTCCTAAAGACTGCAGTGAGAGTTTCTTTGAATCCATATACCAGGTAGGCTTCCTTTCATCCCTCATTACAAGCACAGAGAACCACCATAACATGCCTATTTCACTGTCATTAGCAGCACTGACTCCAACTATATCCCAACAACAGCATAGCCCTGCATTTTTCAGGATTATAGGATGGTTTAGGGGTATAATGGGAACATGCCTTGGCTGCCCTCGTATTGCAGTCTCAAACTACATTTTTAATTGATCTAGAACATCTCTACAGCTTTTTCCTTTATGGTTGAGCCCATACTCTGCAGCTGAGACACTTATCATACAATCATTGTGTTCTTCCTTCCCCAAAAGGATTTTCAGCACTCCCAAAATATGTTGCAGTATGTGCTGAAGCACCAGCAGAAGATGAAAATATGGTGTGGGTAACAAGCTTATGCATTAACTGAGCTTGTTCACATAATTATTTGTGATTAACTACTTGGCCAAAGTACAAATGTATTTTGTGGGTGTGTGCACTACGCATCTTTTGCTTGCACTGAATACCTCGGCAATATCATGCTGAGAAGCCTCCAGGGAGCTTTTCTATATACTGCTAATGGCTGGATTTTTTTTTAATTGCTTCTGAGCTAACAAAAAAGTGTATATA
Source organism: Nettapus auritus (assembly GCA_011076525.1). NCBI lineage: Eukaryota > Metazoa > Chordata > Aves > Anseriformes > Anatidae > Nettapus > Nettapus auritus. Next base: position 65,101,171 of record CM021766.1, on the reverse strand, counting down.
CTTATTTGAGTATTATATGTACAGATGTATGCAGATGCTTATATGGTAAAACCATAGATGCAGTTTGCGTTATTTTTCCTACACTCTCTGAAACTATTGTACTTTCTCCCTCCTCTGCATTTCTGATCAAATCATTTTGCATTTCTGAAAATGGAACCTCAAAAACAAACTAAATTTAGCACTTGCATGATCTGTTTCACAATTTGTACTGCAAAAATCATCTGCTCATTAAATTCTCCAGGAAAGTTTTTGTCTAAATAGCAAATTAAAAGATAGAAACTCCTTATTTCCTCATTCTTTTCTTTGGGAATACACCCACTGTCTCAGCATTTTAGGTATCTCAGACCTGGGAAAGCCATTTACACAGAGAATCATAATAACATTTTGAAAGTATATGACAACTGTAGAAATAAATGAGAACAAGATATTGGCCCATTAAGGAAACTGTTAAGGAGTTCCCACCATTACATGAGATACTAAAATCTGATGGCCAATAATCAGTTGGACTGTATGTGCTCAGACTCGCAATTGCTTTGTTATATTTTAAGTGCAGCTATTTTTAAATTAGAAAAAAGAAACAGCTGACAAACAGTTTTAATTGTGTGTCTTCTCTGTAGCAGTTTAATTTCCTTTCTAGAAGCTTTGTGAAGAGCAAAAGCTTTTTGTGACTGTATTAATTGTTTATCAGATTAAATAATTTACTGCCACTGGACAAACATCTGGTCTTCTCTCCAACACCTAAACATGTAAAAATCTAGGTTATCAATAAGGAGAGAGAAAATAAGAAAATATAAGTTACCTGAGAGCAATCCAGCAGCTACCAGCAACACACACCAATGCTTTGTCTACTATACCATGCAAACATTGCTAACCCTTGTACAACTACAAATTGCACGACAACTTTATGCGGAAGCAAGCTCTTTGAGCCTTCCAGCTTAAGATTGATATGTTATAAGCTTTGGCTGGCTGCTTATGAGGACAGCTCTTCTTGGACCATTTCAGTTCTTCCACTTTATTTAAAAAATATTAGAAAATTACAGAGACATTGATAATAAAACCTCAAGAATACTAAATATTCATGTAGCATGGAAGCATATTTTTCTTATCTTTATATTAAATACTTATCTGTCCAAAAAACCTTAATGGTTGTCTTAGATTTGTTTTCATCAGAATAAATGTGTATAACAGAGAGAAAAGAATACTTCCACTGTTACAGAGCCCAGAAAGGTGTAAACAGGTATTTTACACAGAAATAACTTTTTCAGCATGTCATTAACTAGGATAACATGAATGATCTGGGGTACTAATAGTTACAATAGAACTTGACACATTAAAAATTATTTTTACTCACACCATAAACCTGAGGAACTGAAAAAAAAAAAGTGAATTCTGCTCATATTGACCACAGGTAAGAATTTGAATACTGTCAAGGAGTCAAGTAAAAACAGAGCATTAGTTTTGCTGCTTCAACGTGTTCCTCCCCTTGAAGTCAACAAGGCTTTTCTGTAATTAAATCTGATGGAACTGGATCTATATTAATTTTCAAAAATAAAAATGAAGACAATTTCCTGTTGTAAGAGAAAAAAAATATCTTTTTTTGCTTTGTGCTACAACTCCACCGTGAAACTTCCACACCCATATATATACTCCTTTGAGGTGATGAATACATATACCGCTTGCTGCCTGTGTCAAGCTTAAAGTATTAAGAAAATTTCCATTACTAAACCTGAAGAAACACTCTTTCATTATACAAACTAACTTGCCAACAGATCTAGAAGAGTAACTTGAAACCTTGCCATAGTTTTAATAAGGAACAGAAGTACAAAAGTAAAGCAGTTTCTACCAATTTTCTATTTTATTTTTTTGGTTGTTTAAATCTGTTGTCAGAAACCTTAGCTGGCCAGGACAGCAGTCAAGCATATGATTTAAGGAAAAGATTAAGATTTATCAGAAATATAGAAAACAAAAGAGCCAATAAGAGTAAGAAAGGATAAGAAACTGCTAAGGAAGTGATCTCAGGAATATCCAGAAATAGGAGCTATTTCTTGCTCTGTAAAATACTTCCTCAATGGCCTTCAAGATGTCAGTCAAGACAGTAGAGTTCAAATAACACCACAGTGCAAATCAGACTTGGTTTTACTTCTTGCTCTGATGTTAACCCACTGTGTGATTTTGGCAAATCACATTGCTTCTCTAGACCTTGTTACTTCACCACTGAAACTGTGTGTGATATTTTTATTTAGATAAAAAGTCAATCCTTTTCTTACAGTTGGGATATCCCCTACTGTCTTCAAGAGAATTTTCATTCAATTCAAGATCAGATTTTACATCGGTGTCAATTTAAAGACAGTGTCATTTGGCCACTACATAAGGTGAATAAAATAATGACCAGCCTGATGCACATAAATCCCTCAGGAGGAGGAAACGGGAAAGATCAAGTGGGATTACACAGGTCATCTATTTGATTCAATCAATCAATGGCTTCTTGAAACACCAACTCATAAACACTAAAGCCATTTCAAAACAAACTCTTCTCCAGCATGGACATTCTGATGCTTTCAGCTGAGGTAGAAAGCTAAACAAATATATTTTAAGAATTGAAAATATCCTGTTGTTTGTCTGAAAGTTATTAAGGAATGAGAGACTAAATTCTGGACAGATGGCTGAGAAATATGAAATTTTAGGCTTGTTTACCTGTCAGTAAATATTCAAAATGATTTACTGACAGGTAAAGTACCATGGAACTTAGGCTAATGTGGTACACTGTTGGCCTAGAACACTTACTGTGGAGAGCTGTGTGGGCTGTTCATCAGTGTAACAACTACAGGAATAGACCTTGATAGTTAAGCTCTGAAAGCAAGAAAATCTTTAAATACAGATTATAAACCAAAATAAGCTGTTTCTGAGCAAGAAAGATGCCCTAAAGCTTTATTGCAATACAATGCCTGAAATCTCTTGCTGGGTTAATATGTTCTACATGCTTAGGACTGCCTGTAAAAGTGACTTGATAAATACTCTTACAGTGGGAAAGGAAACAAAACAACTCACAAATGTACACAAAGCATGAACTCCAAATACACAAACCTACTTTTAAAATAAGCCAAAAAGTTTGTAGATCAGTGCAATCCACTGGCAGCTCTGGAACCAGATCTGCAAAGCGGCTTGCTTCCACCCAGCCCCTTGCCCTTATCCCAGATGTCTGAGGAAGAAACCTAAACCGAATGGCTGAAAGCCTCCTCTCTTCTGAGCTGAAAATGCTTCTCTCTTTATGCTATTTTCCTCACCCTCTGCTGCAGAAACCTGGATCTTCTCCTGAGCTGCAGCAGATGCGTTGTCCATCCCTCTTCACAGAGCTAGTGGCATCAGCCCAGCTCTGCATCAGACTGCAATAAGCCATCTCAGTAGCAAATGCATCAATGGAGAGAGAAGACAAGGAACTGTTCGCTTTTTCAGAGCAAAAGTGGAAATAGCCTGTCCTGGGAACGTGGTGAAGTGGGGACTGTGGGTCTTCAAAATGTCAGTGACATTTGAACATCTTGGGCAAATAATACAACAGCAGCACACGCAAATAGTTAATATTGAGCACAAGAAAAACATGCATTGTTCAAACTATTAATTTGAGTAAAATTCATGCAAGCTGATGCTATCTTTCTCTAAACATTTTCCCCCATATTTTATTATCCTACTGCTGAGCAATGAACAGTAAGTAACCAGATGGTGTTTCCTCAGTGTTTTCCTCTAAACCAAATGTAATCTCCCAGGTCTATTCCAAGATCATTAAAATACTTGACATATAACTTTTGACAGATAACTTTTGACTAGAGGATTTCCCTCCTTGCAAAGATGTGTTATTTCCTTTGAAGAACTTGTATTGTTATATATATATATATATATATATACACACACATATATATATATATTTAAAGGAATACAGACATATTTCAACATTTTTTTTGGAGTATGGGGGACATTCTACCCTAAATTCTCTTCATCAGAAACCAGAATAAGCAGTTCCCTTAGCAATGTTATCTCTTAGTTGTCAGAACTTTCTAGGACTTAGAAAGGAGTTGCTTTGATTGACTATCAATTGGATGGACAAAAGAAAAGATACACCTATTGAATTCTCAGGATTCCCAATATAGGAGATGAACACTTACTTGACAGCACAGTACATTTAGCAGTGGTATCAGCAAGAAGCGTCATTATATATTGGAACGCCACATATAACAAGCAGCAGAGGAGAGAAAATAGATCCTGGAACGGTGCTACACCAAAACCTTTTGATAATGATCCTGTTACATTTGATGACTAATTCCAATCTATAAATAACTGAAGTTAGGATAAGATGTAGACACTGTCTTTGTATTTGGTGCTAACGGCTGTCACTGAAACAGTTGCCTGCTTCTTCTCACAACTGAAGCAGTATGGAGGGAAGATGACTGCTAGTGACATTGATGTGAAGTCTATGACAGCAGTTGAACTTGACCAAAGTGTCCTCTCAAGCCTGTTCCTGAAAGATGTCTGACTAGGTCAGCTGAGACTTAAACCACGAAGGCATTTTTATGACAATTACAAAAAAAAAAGGCACAACAAAATACACCAAAACTCCACATCAAAATTCTCTAAAGACAGAAAAAAGAAAAAAAGAAAATTCAGACATAACTAGATGACAATGTCACTGCTCCCTGTCGTATTATGTCATTATCTCTGCATTGAGAAAATCATGGTACTTCTGAAGTGTTTGCAAATAAGTAATAATCAAAACCCCAAGAACATAAGAATGTGCCACAATCTTGACATGTCATGCCATCACAAAACCACAAAACGGCTGAGGTTGGAAGGGTCCTCTGGTCCCTGCTCAAGCAGGGTCACATACAGCCACTTACCCAAGACCATATCCAAGCAGCTCTGAAGATCTCCAAGAAGGGAGACTTCACAACCACCTCCAGAAACCTGCATCAGTGATCTGTCTCACATTCAGTTAAAAAAAAAAAAAAAAAAAAAAAGTGTTTCCTGATGTTCAGACATAACCTTGTGTGTTTGTGTCCACTGCTTTGTCCTGCCACCGGGCACCACTGAAAAGAGCCTGGCACTATCTTGTTTGCACTCTCCCTTCATCTATTTATAGACATTGATAAGATTCCCCCTGAGCCGTCTCTTCTCCAGGCTGAAAAGTCCCAGCTCTCTTGGCCCTTCCCCATAGAAGAGGTGCTACAGTCCCTTTGTCATTCCTGTGGCCCTTTGCTGGACTCTCTCCAGTATCCATGTCTCCTTTATACTGGGGAGCCCAGAACTGGACACAATACTCCAGAAGCATCCTCAGCAGTGATGAACAGAGGGGAAGGATCACATCCCTCAACCTGCTGGCATCCCTCCTCCTAATGCAGCCCAAGATACCATTAACCTTCTTTGCAGCATGGGTATACTGATGGCTCATGTAATCAGCTGACCACCACATCATGCTTTTAATGCATTGTCCAGTAGGAAAATGTCTGGAAAGATAGACACTGAAAATATCCTAAAAGAAAGACTGAGCAGATACTCTGTGATTTATCAGTAAAAATAAATAAAAGTAAGGATGACTAAGTTTCATAAAAACAAAAACAAACAAAAAGATGTAGCCAACAGAAGCTTCATGGAAAGACAGCCTCAGGGATAAATATATTCATAAGAACGGCAGCTATTGGAAGGTAGCATAATAAAATCACTGCAAACTTCCCTTATAAGAAGTAATGAGAAACTTTAAAGATCTAAAAACCAGAATGTCATAAAACATGGAACCAAAAGCACACAGTTTAGAAGTCATATGGAAGAAAAAACAAGCAGAGAAAATTGGACAGGTAGAGAGGCAAAATAAGTTACAACTACTGAGCATCCTCTCAACACACCAGGAACAAGAGAAAGACCATTATCTCAGTTACTTAAGTCCATGTCTCAAGGGGAGGAGGAGAGTCTACAAAGAAAAATATCCAAAACCTCCTCATCCTAGGAAAAAGTTAAGTATTTAAATTTGATTTAACAACAGAGGAGGCATACAGGCCAAAATACAGAAGGAACATGTCAAGAAGCATTTAGTTAAGTTAGTTTGACTCACGTCAACAGGACAATTATATTTACTCCCTATTCCTTATGAAGAAGATGTAAAAAAATGTTAACCAGCAAGTGTTATCACTGAGGGGAAAAGCAGTGTCTAACCTTTAAAGAGTGGGAAAAAACACTTACAGACAAGTCTACTTGATTGACTAGAATGATACTGTGTAAATTATTAAACAAACAGCTGTCTTCCACCTTTTCTTCTCCCCACCCTACCCAAAATCATGACATAGACATGTCAAGAACATGGTTAAATCTAATCAACTTATTTTCCTTCTTGGCTTCACAAGTTAGATGGAAAAGCAGGAAAAAAAAAAAGGGAGCAGAAGAGATGATGCAGAGCATTGTTTTTTATTAATCCTATGTTCCTTTAAATGACTCTCAGATTGATCAACTGGTTGAAAACATTATCAGAAGAAGAAGCTATTAGTCATTCTGTACAAACTAAAAAAGTGTCTTTAAGTAGGATCCCTGTAAAGAAGACTTTTCTGAACTAGGGGGAAATTCAACAACTTCAGCAGTTACTAATAGTATCAGAGCAGGCATCTAAAATTTGTGGATAACTTTTGACTGGAGGAGTAACAAGCAGAAGAGAGAATACAGAACTAAAAATGAGCTTGATAGACTTATGAAACAGTGCCATATAAATAACATAAAATGAAGCCAAAAGTACTACATAGCAGAAGGAGAAAACCAGAAGCAGAACATGAGCACTAGAGTAATTGGCTAAACTGTGAAAAATAAATCTCTAATAGATATCTGAAACAATATTTCTATTGGAACAAGTCTTGCATGTGAGCATGAGCTAGACAATAGTGATGCCAAACCAGGAACGATATTTTCTAACATACTTTTTAATGAAAGGAACTGTCTTGTGATAGAAGAAAAATCTCACTTTGATCAATGTATTGGTAAGGCCTAACTAAAATCTAACAAGTTTCCACTAATAAACAATATATAAGTATTGAATACAGTGAAAATATATGCCTTAACTTTTAAAAATAATTAAACCACATATTCAAATGATAAATGAGTCTCAGTAGCTGTTTTCATCTTTTTGCTCTCAATGCTCCAACCTCTAGCACCATGACGACTTTGCATTACTGAAATGAGAAAGCTTTACAATATATTAGGGAAATAAATAATTCCAGTTCATTAATTATGTCTCTGCTGTAGCTCCTCAGCAATATTCATGCATATTCCAAGGAGTTTCTCAACAATAGCCTTCATGGAAGGAGGATGTGGAGAGGTGTGGGGATAGCTGAAGAGTTTTCAGGACAGCAAATAAGAGAAGTCCCCTCTTTCTATCTTCTTGTTTTATACAAATATCTACTGCACTACCTTGTAGAATAGGTTGTAGTGCCTGTTGATGTGAAATATTCACATTACAGTGATTACAAAAATACAGAATTATGCAAACTTTTCATTAAATCAAATCAGTTTCTTTTATACTAAACCGTATAGAATTTCTTTGCTTTTTAAACAGCACAGTTAAATTGGAGTTAACTACAAAGACAGTCTTTGAACATACATTAACACTGACATTAAAAGACCACATTTCATCTAGAAAGATATTAGTGATTTCACTTTAATTTCACAAAAAGTGTATCAACTTTGTATAGTTGTAGCATATGTATACAAAGATAAATTTGTATTTATCTTTGGACAAATCCTACTATATTATACCAGATCAAACAACCCTGCGATAAATCAGCCTATATGATTAGACATTCAAGTGTTGAGTTACATGTAAATTCAACAACTAAATCAAAACCACAAGAGGAAGTGTGATGACATGCATTTCACAGTGTGCAACACTATTTCCAGGTGCTGACAGTGTCATTGAAGATATACTACAGGAATTCTTAAAACAAAAGAGTGAAGTCCCCCATCCAACCATTCTCATGGTGAACTCTACTTAAAATCTGGTAAAAGCCAACAGGAATCATTGCACCGTTTTAATGAAAGCTGGTAGGAAACAAGCTTGTGTTTCCCAAATGCTTGGAAGGGGAAATGCTTGCCTTTTGAAATATCCTCATGCCACATGGAAACAAATTCAGAACTTTTAAAATCTTTATCTGAGGAAAAGAAGAAGAAAAAAAGAAAGACTATCATATAATGTAATTTCTTTCCTGCTGAGATAGAAACTTGGGATCAAGAATTTGTTACTAGTACAAAGCTGGCTTGAATGCTCACCTCCATAATTCAAGACTGTTTTCACCACTGGGATTTCCCCACACAAGTTGAAAAATATCTCCCACATATACAGATGTTCCACTTCTCTTGCACCTGCCTCCCCAGAATCCTTTTCTACACATGCAATCAGGTAGTTTAGAAGAGTCCTAAACTTTGAGATTCCAGCCTTTTCTCACCCCTCTTCTTTTTTCATTTTTTTTAAAATTAAGGCTTACAGATGTACAAAAGACAGATTGTCATTCTTGCTTCCATGTAAATGAAGTAACTGTGCCTCAACTTCAGATGTTTTCTTCCATGCTGATTTCAGTATTGTAGCTAAACCTGACACACAAAGTCAATTAAGCACCCTAATAACATTAGCTAAAGTCACTGCATAAGAAATTGCTCACAATTTGTTTAAAGTATTTGTACAGCAATTACTCACAAGATACTGCACTTAGTTGGGACTTCCTGTTCATCTTGATCTGATTACAAGAAGTATTTTGTAATCAGAGCAATTTGAAAGCCTTTCGCAGAAGTAACAATGCGTACATGTTAAATCTAGTTTGGGTACCTGAAAAGCTAGATTTGTCAACTGTCATGTGGACTGGAAATATTGTATACAGGGAAGCCATTCTGAGAAAGCAAGGGTCTACCATGTCCCTCCAAAAATATATGCAATGCACTTTTGTTGAAAAAACAATTTTCCTAGCACTAATTCCGATCTCCCACTAATAGGGGTAATTCATTTACTTCTCCTTCAACATTTATCAGCTCCAAAGAATGTTGGAGTGTGGATACAACTAAAAGCAAACAACCCAACTCTCCTTTACACCCCAAAGAACACTATTTGTACTTCTACGTGAAACAAACGCACAGCGTTGGGAACTCAGATATTTGTGGTTCTTAGAACAATCTTGCTTGTACATGATGAGATACCAAAAACACTGGAAGCTCCTGCAACTTGTGCTAAATGTCATACCGACATAAGATTGCGCTTTACAGAGATGCTCTGTACTCCAAGTCATCACAACGTGACTATGAACGATACCAAGACAGAAACACTACAATAAAGAACACAGAAGTCTGTAAACAGAGAAATACATACACTAGTGCTTTCTGTAACCGTTCAGACTAAATCCAGAGCAGGAGCATGACAGATGCAGCATGTGCTTCTGCAACCAAATAGCAGTAACATGACTATCTGGGCCCAGAGGGGAAAGATTAGTTAATTCATCAGTAAACGTGCTTCAGTCCTGAAGAACTGCTCGATGAGGAAATCATCTGTATATCTAAGTGCTTCCCTCCAAGAAAACAGATTTCATACAGGGATTATTTTTCTGAATTCTGAGACAGGTGACCAACACAATTAATTGGCTGTGGAAAGGAAGGTAATAAAAGAATACTTTTAAGAGTTTTATTAAGCTGTGTTTTAAAAACAATTGCTCAATTTAGCAACCCAGTGTGCCCTAGTGCTCAAGAAGTATCACACAGCACAAGACGTACAAAGTTTTTTGTTGTTACACTTCAATAATTATAATGTCCATCTTTCACAAACAGGTCAACACTCTCTGCTGTTCTGCCCTCTGTACCTAGAAATACTTTTGTCTCCACATCCATGCTCATCTGAAGACACCTCACAACCAGTCCTTCATGGGTGGAGCATGCGCCCAGAGTGTGCCTTCCACTTTAGTTTCATCTGAGAGGAGCCTAGCACCCAGAATTATGGACCAGAGTGCTCACAGATTCATCTGGATGGGTCTTGGGAGCCTCCAATGATGGAGCCTGCACAGCCTTTCTGTGCAGCCTGGTCCAGGCATTGACTGCTGCCACAGTTAAAATTATTATCATCATTATTTTTTTTTATTTTTTGGGGGGTTGGGAGGGGCAAGTCAAGCCCTTCCCTGTTTCATTTACGGCTTTTGTCTCTTGTCCTGCCTCTGTGGCAGGACAGAGTCCAGTGCTGCCTTCTGAATGACCTCAAGCATGGGAAGGCTGTTCCCCTTACGAGGCTACTGGACAATGCAAGCAAACTCAAGGGAAGCATGGCCCAGGTGGAGATCTGTTTCAAAATTGCATTCCTGGTTTACACCAACAGATATACCTGCTAATTATGGGTGTGATTTTACACATGGATAGATATTACACTGAAAGAGCTGTTAGTTTTATACCATATATTAAACTAGTTCAAAATCCTGCCAGGACACCCAGCTGAGTTCAGATACATATACTTCAGACTAGCCTACACTTGCTACCTGGCAAGATATAGTCCATTTTAAACTAAGATATATTCATGCAGGGAGTTTTAAATGGCGTTAAATATCGCAACTTTTCTGTGTAACCTAAAGAGTACTCTAGCAAAAAGACTGTACTTTGAGGAAAAAAAATACACTTTTGCTGTGATCCAAAAGTGAAACATACTTCATGTTATAAAAGCATTATTTCTGTTCTACTATGAGTCATTTCTGCACTAGATTCCCCAGTAGATGAACATACTTTTTTATGAAGTATAGCTTGTTCTGAACTTTGTTGAAATCGAACAAGTTCACAGATACATTTATGTTAAGCACTTCTTCTCCAACATTACTGCTAGCAGGGGCAACTCTGTGAGTATTGACAGACAACATTTCAGGCACTTGCTGACGTTTCAGCTAATGTTTAAATCCTTCTGTAATAGGCCCAAATGGCACAGTGGTTAAAATACTGTGGCTTGCTGTGCCATGCCAACATTTCCAGAAGCATCACCACTTCCCAGCATAGAGAGGACTTAGATCAGAGCCTTGCAAACCCCTTGATGCATTGCCAAGGGAGAGCACAGCCAAAACAGCATTGGTGGCTGGAGTGCAGCCCCTCAGACCCAAAGCATCACCAGCTCAGGAGGGTCATAGAAACAAGATCATGTGTGGCTTGGCTCCATACACCTCCCAGCTCAGGCTGACAGTGTGCCCTAAGACCTCTCCTGTGCTTGCAAGAGCAAGGTACTCAGCAAAAAGGAGTGTATGAGCCTAAGTGAGAGCTTGCTCCAGGGAGTCTCCAAGAAGGAACTATTATCATCTTCACACAGACAATATTCAAGCACAGGAGAAAGGAATAGGAAACATCAACTGATTCACAAGAGGTGCAAAATTCATGCTGGACAGATGGCACCAATTAGAACGTGAAATACAACAGCAAGAGCCATAAGCTTCAAAGACCTCAGAATGCATGCCACAGTCACTGAGCTCATTCCTTTGCTTCACAGACCACTTTAAGATAGGCCTTTTTCTAGAATTAAAATTTGCAGAATTTGAGCAATACAATTTCCAGATACTATTTGTCTTTGTCTTTTGTGGGGTTTAACTGAAAATTATCCATTTTCTTTGTTTTTAGATGAATACTGGAGATTCAACACAGGCCAGGGAAATCCTTTTATTTTCTTATTTCCAAGGGACTACCCTAAAACTAGATAAGAAACAAAAGCAAGGTATCTTGCATATTTGCACCATTTAGCTGCAGCTGGTTCTGGGAAAGTCTCCAGTGTTCAGTGTCACCAGTCTAGAGCATTTAACATATTATTTATTATGTGGACCAAATGCATAGCACTGCAATTTATTTTTTTCCCCTCCAGTTTAAAGGAAATTGTTTTATATATTTAAACCAGCATAAGATACATTTTTAATATATCTTCCCATAGTTCCATTTACAAAATGAACCATAGAAATACTTAAGTAATTAGATTAAACAGGACTGTATTAGATTATATTAGATTAAATTCAGTATTTGCAACTAATTTCTATGGCATCTGCTACAATGGTATCTAACCATCATGCAGCTTCCCCCTTCCCCCCCCCCCCCCCCCCGGGGTGGTTTTACTCTGGTGCGCAGCCGAGTTCCACCACAGCCACTCTCTCACTCCCCCATCCTCAAAGAGGAAGGGGGAGAAAATATGACACAAAGAGCTCAAGGTTTGAGATCAGAATGATTTAATTTAAAGGAATGAAAAAAAAAAAAAAAGAAAAGAAAAGAAAAAAAACAACAACAAGGCCACACAGAAGCACAGAGAGAAAGGAAAAAAAAATATTCTCTACTTCCCATCAATGAGTGATGTTCTGCCACAACCTGGGAAGCAGGGCCTCAAAATGTGTAGTGGTTATTTGGAAGGACAGCCCCCTTTTATTGCTGAGTGTGACATCAGGTGTTATGGAATATCCCTTTGGTTGGTTTAGGTCAGCTGCCCTGGCAATGTTCCCTCCCCATCACTTGTCCACCCTTAGCCTGCTGGCTCCTGGAGGCTTGGAGGGAGTCCTGAAACTGTGCCAGCACTATGCAGCAATAGACACAACACTGGAGTGATACCAGTGCTGTTGCAGCTATGAGTGCAGAGCACAGCACTGTGTGGGCTGCTGCAGGGAAAATTAACTCCAATCCCAGACAGACCCAGCACCACCCCCCCCCCCCCACCCCCTCCCGACCCCTTTTTTTTTGCCATACTTTCTCCCTATTTAATAAAATATATGCACATGTTTGAATTAGTAACACTCTGCAAAATGCATCTGGTTCAATTTCTTTTATTACCAGAGACATGTAAGGGGCAAAGCAGGTGCAGGTTATCAGAGAATCTGATCAATGGTTTACTTGCTTCTTGTCAGACCGTACAGCAGTACATTGGCATGCAGATGTGGAGGCCCCTTTACTTCACTCAAACTTTGCTTGTACGCGCTACCTGATCTCATTTCTGTGAAAGAACTGCTGATGCTCTGCCCGGCTGCTGCCTGAAACTTAGGCCAAAGCATTCAGGTCTCAGCACGCAGTAACATGGATATAGTAATCACCAGTAATCTCCTTAGTATACAACTTTTCTGTTGTGGTTTCATTTACAATATCAAGTAGTAGAAGGGAGGACAATGTAGAAAAAGCCGGTACAGTATTTTACGCTTATTTGTTCAAAGCTGTTTTGCAGTTAATGGCAGTGCTTTCTGAACTACAGAACAACTCTCTGTCCCTAGGCAACGCTGACTGTAAGAATACTGCAAAGGGGACTTTGAAATGGCATTGTATTAATCTAAAGCATCTGTAACTGAGTGTTCAAGAACAGATTTGTAAATCCACATGCTCGTATTTTGTGCATTCAGGGTTACTCATGAGTTGAAGGAGAGTTGCAGGATGGGGTAGGATTAAAGCACAAGTCTCCCCACATAGGTAGATGCCTTACAGAGTAGAGTTTTGCACCACTGCAAATTAAGTTTAGCACTTTTGGTCATACGGATGGGCAAAAAACATCAAAAGAACACAAACCAAGCTGAACATAAAATATGTGTTCCCAAAGAAGGGATAAATAGGGAGACAAGCCTATATGTATGTATTTACATATAGGTAGATAGATAGAAGGCTCACTTTTGAAGGCTGAAATTGAACCTCAAGCATTGGAACCCAAACATCAGAAAAACATTTATAATTTTTCCCCCTATAAAAGATTATATAAAAATGCCTATTGCATTGGTAAGCAATATATATATATATATATATATATATATATAGCCTTTGGATATAAAACTGTACTTTCTGAATCTGCTTGCCTGATGACCTTAAGCAGGTGATACCACTAAGCTGAGCTAGAAAAAATGTGCAGAAGATCCCTAGTAAAGATGCGCAACAACTGATACATAAACAAGTCCTTCTTAGCCAACCAGTATTGCTGCAATGTAGAGTCAGAGCTAAATGATGTCCCCATTTTCTTATTTTGACTGGAAAATGAGGCAAGCACCCCATAACTGGGCAGAAGTGTGGGGACAAGCTCAGAGAACTGTTTCCTCTTTCCCTTCTGTAACATACCAGAGAGGGCAGGGGGGGACACTTTTTCAAGCATGAGGTTGCTCCATGCTCAGTGGACAATTCCTCCGTTGGCCTTCATGTGGCTGCATCCTACACATACACAGTGCATCTCCACAGTTTTCTTCAGACCTAACCATGCCTGGCATGATGCCCACAAGCAAAAGCAATACCAGCACACTGGCTCTATCTGCCAGAAGGTGCATTTTTGCAGGTAAGAGAGCTACATCTCCTCTTGCACTGTGGTACATCTAAGGGTGCTTCTGATGCTTGACCTTGAGGACAAGATAATTTTCTCCTTGCTGTGCATCACCTAAGGCACTAGCAACAAAACAAACTCTAGTGAAAAATCACCTCCCATTGCCCTATGCAAAGGGATTGTGGCAAATTTGCCATATAATCTTGGAAAATGTATGTAGACATATGTAAGTCTTAAAATAAGTACAGCATTTCAAGAAAAAAATATTTTATGAATTTTGCATTAAGTGATTTCAGCTGAGATCACTGATCTCAGTGCTTTAGTTTAATCAGGCCTATGCACAACAGCAACCACTCACAAAAACGCTATTATGCAACTGACAACCATGCAACTCCATCAACAGCAAAGGTAACACCACTAATATCAAAAAACTAACAGTTCCTCAAATTGTTCAAGAATGGATTTTTTAAGGATGCTTTCAGCTTTTCTAGTATTAGTGGAAGAATTATTTAACATTTAAACTGGAGTTTAAGGATGCTCACCCGTAAAAATTCAAACTTGGATACAAACTACTGAAATCTTGAACAAGATCTACAGTAGCATCTAAATTCACTGTAATCAAATTAACATTAATAAAAGCTATTCACATTATTATTCAGATTAACATTTAATGCATTTACTTAAAATGGAATCATTGATTTTAACACAATGCTTCACAATTGTAATATTAATAAACATCTGGAATACCTCTTCAGAAATATTTCTTTCCCCTTCCTTTTCAGTTAATAAAACATAGGAAGTTATCCAAGACATCCACATTTTCCTGAGGGGACAGCAGACTACCATGGAAGAACACTAGCTATGCCACACAAAAGATCACTAGGCAAGCGAATTTTCACAGCAGCCAGAGATGGAAGTCATTTTAGGCAATGGCCCACTGGTCAGAGGCCTTGACTGTAGAGGAGGAAATCCATCTGCAAAGTCTTCTTCTTCCCGATTTAAAGTAGAGACCTGAACCATGCTTCCTGATTACTAATGACTTCATCTATATTGATTCTGAGAGAAACATCTCTCTCTTTCTCCATCAAAACTGTTCCAGTGTATGTTATGTTTCTTAATAATTTCTTAATTGAGGATAGGTTGGGGAAGAAGCTCTGCAGCTCTCGTTAGGCCAGTCTTTCTCTCTTTGAACATAGAAGAGCCAGCTTTAATCTCTACTGAACAGTCAGCTACACCAAGTGGAAAGCTTGAGCAACCACAGTGCGTGAGGAACACTCCCAAAAGAGTTACTCAGTCAGCAGCCTGGAGCTTAAAGCACTCAGCTATGGGAGAGGGATCTGAAAACAAGTCTTCATCTCACTGGACAAGTGCCCTGGTATTCATATTGAGCCCAGTGGGATTATTCCTTTTGCAGAGGCAGCAGAGGAGAAATACTGTAAATCAGGACATCAGAGAAGACCATTTAATTATGAGGCCCCAGCCCTTTCTTCAGCATTTCCTTCTGACTTGCTTAGGTTGACTTCAGATGAGTTTATGGCTCGGGGTGAACCCTTTTCTTGGTGCTTCAGCTATACGAGAAGTCCACAGATCAAGATTCAGTTATTAGGACTCTTGTTTAAGGCAGATTCGTTGAAAAGTTCCTCTGAAAAGTTATCAACATAGATCCCTAATACATATGCAGTACTGAATTAATTACATTAATATGTATTTTTACTCGTGTACTTCTAGAAGTTTTGCCAATGCATTGTTGAAACCTCTTTGCTTTTTTATACTGAAGGCCCCAATGTTGTTACTGGGGAGAATGTTTTAACTCTTGGCAGACCTGAACTAGGTGCTCTCTGTTTCAATCTGAATTAAAATCTCTGCTAAAAGGTTATCATTGAACATGAAATTTGTGAACTATTTCAGAAGTTGGGCCAGTTGTCCCTCCTCCTGCTCTATGCTCCAAAGTGATAGCAAGAAATTTAAGATTATTGCTGATACAGGTGATGCATATGCTAGTAATATAATTCTTAAAGAACTTCTTCTTAGTATGTTGAATGACATTTTGAAAGACTGCACTAAGTTCTGCGACACAGCAATTGGCCTGAGGCCACTCCAAATATATCTTGAAGCCTCCCTCTCTCAACAAAGAAGAATTACTCAAACCAATTAACTTCATAGTATTCAGCACTCCCATTTTCTGTTGTTTGTTTTACGTGGAGCCAGTGCTTACCTCATTTGGTCCCTACGCTCTTCAAAATGCATGGAGGGTAATGACAGCAGGAATACACAGCCCCTCCTGGGTAGCCCCCGCCCATCAGCTCCTGAAAGCATAGCCTTGTAAACAGCCATCTCACCCACCCTTTTCATATAGAAATTCAGCTTGGAGGGAAGGAAAGAAAAAAAACACAAACCCTTCAAGACAAGAAAAAAGCTTCAGTAATTGACACAGTAATAGGAATAAATGAGGACAACTGCCAGCAATATAAAGAGTCTGTCAAAAGACTGCAGTTAAGCTTTACAATAGTTTTTACAATACCTGAAGGCTTAGTATGCCATTAAGTCTCTGCGGAGGCTGAGAGGTGCCAGAGCAGCAACTGCAGAGCTTAAAGCTCTTTTTCTTTCCTCTTCCCTAAATAGCACAGGGGGGTGAGCACAAATCAAGCAACAGGCCCACCTGGTGCACCTTCAAGACACGTACAACTAGGACAGAGGGCATTCAGAGACCCACTTGTGCAGATGCAGTTTGAGAGAAAAAGCCTTTCTCTGTCCTCCTAAAAACCTGAATGATCAGTCCTTTGGCCTCTCTCTTTGCTTGAACAACTCTGGTCTTTTCATTTCTTTGCTTCCACACCTATACCATCTGCTTGGTGTTACACAAAACTAAGAAAATAAGAGATGGTTACACTGTATAAAAAATGAAGAAGGGAAATATTTAAGTTTTAAAAGTTATCACATCTTTACAAAAATTTGACAAGAAAGTTCATTCAGGAGAAGGAAAGGCTGTGCTAACAGCTTGGGGTTGATTTTTTTTACTTTCACTTCAAAGCACTTTTGAAATTCAAATACACAGAATCACAGAATCACAGAACAGTCTAGGTTGGAAGAGACCTCCAAGATCACCATGTCCAAACTATGACCTAATGCTAACAAGTCCTCCACTAAACCATATCCCTAAGCTCTAGATCTAGATCTTTCAAAGACTTCCAGGGATGGGGACTCAACCACTTCCCTGGGCAGCCTATTCCAGTGACTAACAACCCTTTCAGTAAATAAGTTCTTCCTAATATCCAACCTAAATCTCCCCTGACACAACTTTAGCCCATTCCCCCTCGTCCTGTCACCAGGCACGTGGGAGAATAAACCAATTCCCACCTTGCTACAGCCTCCTTTGAGGTACCTGTAGAGTGTGATAAGGTCGCCCCTGAGCCTCCTCTTCTCCAGGCTAAATAGTCCCAGCTCCCTCAGCTGCTCCTCGTAAGACTTGTTCTCCAGACCCTTCACCAGCTTTGTTGCCCTTCTCTGGACTCGCTCAAGCACCTCCATGTCCTTCTTGTAGTGAGGGGCCCAAAACTGAACACAGTACTCGAGGTGCGGCCTCACCAGAGCCGAGTACAGGGGGACAATCACTTCCCTGCACCTGCTGGCCACGCTGTTTCTTATGCAAGCCAGGATGCTGTTGGCCTTCTTGGCTGCCTGAGCACACTGCTGGCTCATATTCAGCCGACTATCAACCAATACTCCGAGGTCCTTCTCTGACAGGCAGCTTTCTAACCACTCATCTCCCAGCCTGTAGCCCTGCTTGGGGTTGTTGCGCCCCAGGTGCAGGACCTGGCACTTGACCTTGTTGAATTTCATACAGTTGGCCTCAGCCCATTGGTCCAGCCTATCCAGATCTTCCTGCAGAGCCTTCCTACCCTCAAGCAGATTGACACACACACCTAACTTGGTGTTGTCTGCAAACTTACTGAGGGTGCACTCGATCCCCTCATCCAGATCATCGATAAAGATGTTAAAGAGGACAGGCCCCAGGACTGAGCCCTGAGGGACTCCACGAGTGACTGGCCTCCAACTGGATTTGACTCCATTCACTAAGACTCTTTGGGCCCGGCCATCCAGCCAGCTCTTAACCCAACGAAGCGTATGCCAGTCCAAGCCATGAGCAGCCAGTTTCCTGAGGAGAATGCTGTGGGGAACGGTGTCAAATGCCTTACTGAAATCAGGGTAGACCACATCCACAGCCTTTCCCTCATCCACTAAGCATGTTACCTTGTCATAGAAGGAGATCAGGTTCGTCAAGCAGGACCTGCCCTTCATAAACCCATGCTGACTAGGCCTGATTGCCTGCTTGCCCTGCAAGTGCCGCATGATGACGCCCAAGATAATCTGCTCCATGAGCTTCCCTGCCACTGAGGTCAAACTAACAGGTCTATAGCTCCCTGGGTCTACATTCTGGCCCTTCTTGTAGATGGGTGTCACATTTGCTATCTGCCAGTCGAGTGGGACCTCCCCCGATAGCCAGTACTGCTAAATGATGGAAAGCGGCTTGGCCAGTTCTTCCGCCAGTTCTCTCAGTACCCTCGGGTGGATCCCATCCAGCCCCATCGACTTGCATACACCCAAATGCTGTAGCAGCTCACCAACCATTTCCTCGTGGATTGTGGGGGCCACATTCTGCTCCCCATCCCCTTCCACCAGCTCAGGGTACTGGGTGTCCAGAGAACAACTGGTTTTGCTGCTAAAGACTGAGGCAAAGAAGGCGTTAAGCACCTCAGCTTTTTCCTCGTCTCTTGTAACTAAGTTTCCCCCCACATCCAGTAAAGGGTGGAGATTCTCCTTAGTCCTCCTTTTTGTATTGATGTATAAAAACATTTTAAAATATGATTATATTTAAAATATGATTATAAAAACATTTTGTTGTCTTTAACAGCAGTAGCCAGATTGAGCTCCAGGAGAGCTTTGGCCTTTCTAATTTTGTCCCTGCACCGCCTCGTAACATCCTTGTAGTCCCCTTGACTGGCCCGCCGTCTTTTCTAAAGATTATAACCCCTCTTTTTTCTCCTAAGCTGAAGCCACAACTCTCTGTTCAGCCAGGCCGGTCGTCTTCCACGCCGGATCGTCTTTGGGCACGTGGGGACAGACTGCTCCTGAGCCATTAAGATTTCTTTCTTGAAGAGCGCCCAGCCTTCCTGGGCTCCTCTGTCCTTCAGAACCGCCTCCCAAGGGACTCTGCCAACCAGTGTCCTGAACAGCTCAAAGTCAGCCCTCCAGACGTCCAAGACAGCGGTCTTACTGGTTCTCTTCCTGACTTTGCCAAGTATCGAGAACTCTACCATTTTGTGGTCACTCTGCCCAAGACAGCCCCCGACCACCATATCTCCCACCAGTCCTTCTCTGTTGGCGAACAGGAGGTCTAACGGGGCACCTCCCCTGGTAGGCTCGCCAACCACCTGCGTCAGGAAGCTGTTTTCCACGCTCTCCAGAAACCTCCTGGACTGCTTTCTCTGGGCTGTGTTGTGCTTCCAGGATATGTCTGGGAAGCTAAGGTCCCCCACAAGAAAGAGTACTGACAATTTTGCAACTTCTGCCAGCTGCCTGTAGAGCTCCTCATCCATCTATAACAGACCCCCCTCAGGATGCTTGCCTTGTTGGCCTTTCCGCTGATCCTAACCCATAGCGACTCCACCTTATCATTCCCAGCCTCAAGTTCCACAACATCAAAACACTCATATATAGAGAGCCACTCCACCACCCCTTCCGTGCTGCCTGTCCCTTCTGAAGAGCCTATAGCCAGACATTGCAGCACCCCAGTCATGAGAGTTGTCCCACCACGTTTCCATGATGGCAACCAAGTCATAGCCTGCCTGCTGCACAATGGCTTGCAGCTCCTCCTGCTTGTTGCCCATGCTGCGTGCATTAGTGTAGATGAACTTCAGTTGAGCCTTTGCGTCTCCCCCAGCCTTGCCACTGTTCCCCCGGCACACCTCCAACAAGCTTCTACAAACATTCTTGCAGACAAAACATCACTTCTGTCACTGCTCATCAAAAATGGATGAAAGGGTTCATGAATACCATCAGTGTTCTGATTTCTGTTTTCAAGATGATTTTGTACTTGTTCAGTTCTAGATTTAACCTTGTTTCCTGAAATAATTTTTGATTTATAGAGACAGATCTATTTTTAAAAAAATAAAAATATTTTTTAAAGTATAGAGCCAACTCTGCTGGGAAATAAATCTTACATTTCCAGAAAATCTGGGTTATTCTAGCCAATAATCGATCCTCAGCATTTTATACAGTAACACTGTTCACTTATTTACTTGAAATAAGTAGAACTGTCACTATAGCCCTGTTGTTTGTTGGTTTGTTTTAGATGAGTTCCAGAATAAACACTGAAACTAAAATATTAAATTGCAGTTTCTGAAATCATTTTGTATCTCTAATTAATTGTGTGATTAGCGTGAATAATTAGAACAAGATGGACAGTTAGGACTTCCAGAATAACTATAGATCTCTGAAAGAAAAGGTAAAGGTCATGGGAGCCAAGGCAATGATATTGAGCCTGCAGGTGAAGGGGGAAGAGCTGGACACAAGCGGATGCATGTTATGAGTTAACAACCAGCTCTGCAGCTGGTGCTGCAAGTACTACTTTGGCTTTCCTGGCCAAGGACTCCTCTTTCAGGGAAAAGAACTAAGATATGGGATCCATTTGTAAAAGTAAGATAAAAGCAGCTTTGCCAAAAGCCTTGCCAACCTGGTAGGTACATTTGGGAACAGTGAAAACAGATTGCAGTTAAGTGAGAGAACGGAGATAAAGGGAAGCGAAGTTTCTAAGACCTCTCAAGATGGATAAAAGAGCTTAAAAGGGGACCACCTCACAAACTGGTAAACAAACACACACAGCCTGGGAAACAAACAGGAGCAAGCAGAGCAAATGCATAACTATGGCTTGGTTGGAGTACCTTTGACACCATGGTTCACAGGGCCACAGCTCTACAAAGGATGGATGAATACAGACAAATAAGGCAAATAAATCCAATCTCCTGCAGTCCTATTGAATATGTGAAGAGAAAACACTATTTTAAAATATCAAAATGAATAACTTTTAAAGAGCTATGCCTTTGCAATATATTCAACTTTGCACTGAGGTATCTTGATACTCTCTTAATCTTCAGGTTTTTGCAGTCAAATATTTATACTTCCAATATTTCCTCATATCTAATTCCACTTAGCAGTCAAGAAAGCTCATCCCTAAGCTTCACTTCATGCTGAACAGTTATATTTTCACTATGACTCACCAGATTTTCACCTTCAGGAAAGCAAGCTAACATTCATGAATTTGCAAAGGCATGCTGTCCCCAACTTCTGATTAGGATTAAGTACATGTTACTTCTGTGTCCATTAAACCGCCTTTTTTTTTTTTTTTTTTTTTTTAAAAAGTTTTATCAATTAAAGTACACATGACTTTGGAATCAAAATGCCATAATATAAAATGCATTAAAATTTTGATGCAAGTGATATTGGTAATGGAACACAAACATAACCTAATGCTATGTGAAAAAGATGCTTTTTTTTTTTCTTTTTTTCCCCCCTGACATTTTGCCCCGAAGGGATCCAAGCAAAGCAAGTCTCTGATCAGGGTACTCACTGCTGATTGTATTCTTCCTGGAAAATACAATTCTCAGCACAAGTGGATGAATTAGAGTTTAGGCATAGTGAAGGTAGAGAAATGATTTGGGAAAGTGGAATCCTTTCTTAATCCTCTACTAAGGGAAAGCAGGCATCTGAAAGTCTTGCTGTGTCACTCAGGGAGGAAGCACAGTATTAACACTGTACAGGTAATTCACACCCTTTTTCTCAAGCCCATATTGGCAGATGCATTGAATTTTTTCTAGAACTGGAAATTAGCAACTCAGTAGGCTTTCCTGGCAGGTAATTACATGAGTGCTGAGATGCCACCTGACTTTCTTTGAGAGTCCTTTGTTCACCTGAACAGAACTGCATGTACCATTTTCTTATTGCAAAGGAATACTGAGTAAGAGAAAGGATCACTCTGAATGATTACAGGAGATAATTTCAAAGCATTAGGAAATGTTTAACTTTTAAAGATTTGCTTTTTGGGGGCATGGGGAAGGGAAGAGTATAAGAAAGGGGAAAAGGAATTTGCTTACATTTCAAGCTTAAAAATTACTGATTCAATGAAATATCTAAATTTGGGGATTCTGAAACATACTGTACAGACATATGTGCTGTCAGCTGCAAACTACTCCTACGGCACTAAGAGTTGAATGCAGTGCCATATGTTATGCCAAGATTACTGATTTTCATTAGATGTGAAAGAAGATTTCCAGTTTTAATCTTCATTTTCAACCATTATTTTATTTGGCAGTATAAATGCAATGACGACAGACGGTATCTTGATTCGATCTCTGAGCACCTGCTGCAGGTATAGAATCATAGAATGGCCTGGGTTGAAAAGGACATTAAAGATCATCTAGTTTTAACCCCCCTCTGCTCTGGGCCGGGTTGCCAACCACAGGAGCAGGCTACCCAGAGTCGCATCAAGCCTGGTCTTGAATGTCTCTAAGAACAGGGCATCTACAACCTCTCTGGGCAACCTGTTCCAGTGCCTCACCACCCTCTGAATGAAAAACTTCCTCCTAATATCCAATCTAAATCTCCCCATCTTAGTTTAAAACCATTCCCCCTTGTTCTATCACTATCAACACGTAAACAGGCATGCCCCCTCTTGATTATATGCTCCCTTCAAGTACTGCAAGGCCACAATGAGGTCTTCCCGGAGCCTTCTCTTCTCCAAGCTAAACAAGCCCAGTTCCCTCAACCTTTCTGCACAGGAGAGGTGCTTCAGCCCTCTGATCATTTTAGTGGCGCTCCTCTGGACCTGTTCTAAGAGCTCCACATCCTTCTTGTGCTGGGAGCCCCAGGCCTGCACACAGCATTCCAGGTGGGGTCTCACAAGAGCCGAGTAGAGGGGGACAGTCACCTCTCTCTCCTTGCTGGCCACCCCTTTTTTAATGCAGCCCAGGACATAGTTGGTCCTCTGGGTTGCAAGCACATACTGCTGGCTCATGTCCAGCTTCATATAGGGCTGCTCTCAAGTTGTTCTTCTCCCAGTCTGCATAAATACCTGGGATTGTCCCAGCCTAAGTGCAACACCTTGCACTTGGCCTTGTTTAAAGTTTAAAGGGAAAAAAAGAGAAACCTTGAGACTGAGCAAGCCCTAAGGATTTTACTGGGCAAGAATAAAAACCTCATCAATCACACTGGTTCCCTACAAGAAAGCTGTGAAGGATAGCAACCCACGCCTTGTGGCTTTTAAAGAAAGAGATCAGTGTTTATATTAAAGCTGGAACTGTGTTAGCACAGAACTTTTCCTGTACAGAACAGGGCAATCCTATGAAAGAGCTGGCATTCCCATCCATCCCTTCTCACCTTCTGACTCTAGCAACAGGGTGAGAGAAGAATGGGAAAAAAATTGAACATTGATTGCCCTCCTTTTATGCGCACTGGGATGGGTAAATAGACTACGAGGAACATGAAGACAAAAGTGCAGTGTCCCAGTTCCATGTCCATACTGACTATCTACAGTATCACTATATGTGCTGGCCCCATGAAACTTGCCAAAAACAATTTAATCCTATATTTGAAGAAATGGCAGAGGGTGTGAAACAATGGTCAGAGGAGTTTGCTCCTGATGCTGCACAGTGGGATGCTGTCCTTCGGCTGGAGCAGTGCAAGGAGTTGCAGTTCCACTTAATTTATAGATACCAGGCTAGTGTCATAGTTTTTGCTTTATTGCCTAAGGAAGATTTCCTCAAACTGTTAATATTAGGAACAAAAATGATTACAGCAGGTGGAGCATTCATAATTAGTTATTTTGCTTGAGCAAGTAGTTTCCAGTAAAAAAAAAAAAAAAAAAAAGAGGAGAACCTATGGTCACAGCAAAAGGTTTACCTTCCCAAAACCAGCCACCTGTATAGAGACTGACAAGCAATTATGGTTCAACGGAATGGTTCAAGGGAAGCATTACAAACAAGTAATGTTCCAGGAAGAAATAAATGAGAAATGCAGCTGTAAAAATGAAGAGTTTTCCTAGGAGACAGAGGGTGATGGCCATTTTTTGGTGACATTGAGTTGTATAAGCAAAGAGGAGCTAGTTCTTCAGGGACAGCTGTACATCAATATTCACTACAGCTCTTCCCACAGCAAAATGCCAAGCTATCCATTACTGACCATAAGTACTTGCATGAATCCTTTATCTATTTCCACACTTGTGAGCATTTCATTATTTTTTAGGTAAGAGAATGGCCCCCAAAGCTTTTAGTTTGCATTAGAGACAATGGCTCCAAGGTGCATAGAAAACAGCTGTGAATGACACTGTATGTATGTAGCACAGATCACCAAATGCCAAGGACTGGCAATAGTCACATAGACATTGTCTCGGATAAAGCTGCTCCCTACCCCTACTTCAGTAACCAATCTGTTCTCCCCGTTTTCTCCATCTTTGATGTTTAGAGTAACTTCAAGCAATGAAACATACCTAATTACATTTCAGTTTGTCACCAGCCCAGATAATTCATGTAGTCTTCTAATGCTACCAGATTAATGGCTTTCACTTTCCCATTTCTTTGCACTTAAACGAGGTGAACAGTTTCTGTAGTTGGATGATCTGTCTCCTTAGTATCATTTTTTCTTTCATTTTATGCAAGATTAAATACATTCTCCATTTACAATTTCTTACAAAAATGTTATTTCAATTCACACAAAATAGTCTGCATTTTAGAATGCCAAGACAGCAGCAAAAGATCACATTTTCCTTATGGAAATTACTCACATAGCACCTGCTAGTAACACTGAATGCAACAAAATACATATCTACAGACTTCTTATTTCTTGATTTTCTTTCCAGCTCCTCAAGGTGCCTCAGTTAATAATATTCTGACAGAGCAGCACTAAGTTATAAAATATAACTGTATATCTCAGTCTACGTTTTGAATCAAAACACACTTTGTAATATGGCAGAGACATAACTACTGTAAACTGGAGTCGCTATCAGGGTCCAGTTTATAGTGTACAAAGGATACTGTAAGCCAATGGCTGGCAGGGCAAGGTCAAATACAGAGACCACCGGGCCGCAAAGAGGCATTTATTCCATTTGCTTAACACCACGCTGAGCTTCTAGTACCTACTGGAAAGTGGCACCCCTTTTTCAGAACAGCTTGTGCTAGCTCAACCACTGTGCAACTTAATTGGAGAGTAATTTTGCATTAAATAGCTCTTGAGGCTCAGGCAGGACAGGAGCACAGGTAGGTCAGTAGTTCCTGTTGCATTTGCAACACCAATGATGGCATAGCTATAACCAATGCCAAAATAACACTGCTTGAGCAGCACTAAGCTTTCTAGCGGGAGTTGAATTACTCTGCACTCTTATTTTACTTGTCATCATGTGAAGCAGGGCAAATATTTCTATTCAGCATGTCTCTGGCTGTTGGATCTGGCTGTTGGTGCCTGTACATGTTTGACAACTCAGATATACCATTTATAAGAAAGGTGCTATTTTACACAAATATGTATGTAAGACATGCACATGTGTGTACATACACAGGCAAAATGCAACTCAAGACACACATGGCCAATGTATCCAAGTTCCTCCTGTTCTCTCAGTGCAGTGAGGTGACACTCAAAGCCTGATCAGCCAAGAGCAAAGAGACAGTACGTTGTTTGCTGTTTTAAAAACAATAATCTAGTTGGATTATTTTGTTGGGTTCTCCATTTCAGGGTTGTGTGAAGAGACTCACAGTATGTTCAGTGGCCTGGAAATGCTGTATGGAGTCTTTGACTTCTGGGAGTCTAATTCACACAAAGGCCACTTTGGTGGTGGTGACAAAAAGGCATTACTTCACAACCACTCATCAGTAACCTGTGCAAAAGGAGCTGATGGCCAAAGCCTACCTACCAGCACGAGGGATGGCTGCATCATGAAGTCCATATTGATCACACAAGAGATGCCACACACTGCACAAGCTAAGGAATGAAACAACCCTACAGGCAATTCTTTCAGGTCAGAACTGGGGCACCCCAGCAAGGAATTACACTGCCACTTCCCTGGTCTGCTGCACAAGAGTCTCATTTTCTAGGACTGTATTTGAATAACCATTCTGTTTTTGTTTTGCTTTACATAAAGCACACTCTGTGTACTACTTCCTGATTTCCTCCAGGCATGAAAGCAGTCCAGCAGAATCATAGAATCATTAAGGTTGGATAGGCACAGATGAAGCAATTTTAAGTATTTTTAAATCTTCTGGGCAGAATGACTGGAATATTAATTTGAAGTAACAATTATACACACATTTTCTAGCAGAGGTGACTGCATGAACAGACAACAAAAGCATTCCCGATTCTCACAACCACATCTGTTGAGTCACACACAGAGGGGGAAGACTGTCAAGTATGTTTTTAAGAAAGCTATTACTGTCATATTCCCTGTGAGAAGCATTAAAAGTACAATATTAATAACAATAACAACAATTGACCCACAGGTATTATGCCTGGACGTAGTCATAGAGGCTCGAGATCTGAAGAGTTTGGAGAGTGATACGCTAAATATTTGTGCAGTACAAATGTGATCACTTGGTTTCTATACTGAAGCACTGACTGCTTTGATTTTAATGATTTGTCTCTAGCTGCTAAACACAATAACTCCCACTATACCATTGTAGTAAGATCTTCAAAGGACTCCAGCAAGTTAGGTCTGGTTTTTCTCTGCTCAGCCTAATTCTAGCATTCTTTAATCAGCTTATGCTTTTCTGCATGGCTTCCCAGCACATCAGTTAAAGACAGATGCAAAGATGCTTTTCAGACAGGCTGGCCTACATAAAGAATATGGGATATGGCTTTTGATAGCGCTCCTTGCTTTTATCAATTAAAAAAAAAAAAAAAATGGAGCCCTACCCCAAACTTTCTATAATCCCTCCAGCCTAGAGCAGTATGTTGAATAAATCGAAAAGGATCAATCTACTCACCTTCTTCCCACCCATCTACTTCCCACCACAGCACTTCCCTTATTTCCTATGGACAGTCACAGATTGTGGTTATTGAGTCCAAAGGCTTCTGCTCCCTACACAACTAAAGCTTTTTATCATCAAGTGGGGTATTGCACTACCAGTTAGCTCACTTCCACAGATGGTATTTACTCTGTAGCATCAGGTGGATGACACCCCCGTTTCCTCATTCCTATTTTTAACTGTATTTACTTCTACTTAAAGGTAAAACAGTAATCTAGAAGGAAACACACAGTTAGGGGAACAGAAGAATGACAAATGTTATTCTTGTACCCAATGTGTTCTGTGTGCAGCGTTGCAGAAAGTCAAAATTCACAGCACCAATTTGTTCTATGGCTTCTCAGTTATCACAACAACCTTCTGGTGTTTTTGCCTAATGACTTTTTATTCAAAGTAAGTAACTGTCACTGTCTCCTTGACTTTCAGTTCCATGAAGATGGTTCCTCACTCAGGTCAAGTGAGAGCAGTCTCAGCACTGCCCTGGCTTGTTCTGTGTGTAGTCAGGGATGCACCCTTCAACCAGAAGGCATTTTAGCAAGCTCTGCTATGCTCCTGCAGAGGAGGAACCAGCATAAATACCTCTAAAACATGCACTAACCGGGAATTGGCACTGCAAAACTGTATTTTCTGTGCATGAAAGCTTTAACTGAGCCACTGCAGTCAAAGATTAGCTGCTTCTCTCACTATCTAAGTAGCATAGAAGTCAGCAAATATTTATAAACTGATCCTTTAATATATAATAACTGTATCACTATTTGCTGGCGGGAGGGAGGGACAGAGGAAAAAAATAAAGAAGTAAAAGAGAGAGAAATGGAGACTATATGTCTTTGGAAAATAGTCTGCTCCCTGCCATACAAGATGCATTTAACTACCATCATTTTGGGGCTTACCTATAAATTCCCCTCTAATTTTTCTCATTAACATGTCATCCTCAGGAGTTTAAAAACATTCTGGTGCTGCAGCAAATGAAATACAAGCACATTAAGTGATTCTTTCCTCAGGGTCTGTGGTATTGTGTGGCTATTATTCAAATCACAAGTTCTTTATATC
The DNA here is from genome assembly GCA_011076525.1 of Nettapus auritus. Taxonomy (NCBI): domain Eukaryota; kingdom Metazoa; phylum Chordata; class Aves; order Anseriformes; family Anatidae; genus Nettapus; species Nettapus auritus. Next base: position 65,072,785 of record CM021766.1, on the reverse strand, counting down.
TTGTTTAGTAACAACCAGATACTAACCAATAATAAATGTCACTGTGCTCTCTCCACACCTACTCTGGATGCTAAGAAAAGAGAATTTGGCAGCCAGTGGTACTGGTTTCATTCAGGCAGCACCAAGTTTGTTGGAGTTGCCCTGTCCAACTCATTTGTTTTTCCATCTTATGCTCATATATACAGCTCATTTTTCTGTGTTACACAGGATCACTCTGACAGTATTTCACATGAGGATAACCATGAGTAATAAAAAAACTAAACAGTATTTATTAAACCAACAAAGTTCATTTCTTATACAGTGTTTCTTATTCTGCAATCTGCTGTGTTTATTCACTTGCTCACTAATGCATATTTCATTAATTTGAAACAGACTTCCTAGTCATTGCTTCAAACAATGCTCCAGGCCAGTAAAAGATTTAAGCAAGTACAGAAGAGAATTTTGGGAATGTGGATAATCCTACTGAGAGAACTGAAGCAGAATCACCAGTACCAGCAACATCTGCCCCCTGTGCAGAGTAAGAATGAAATAGGAAAAAGTTTATTCTCTACCCTCAAACATTTGTGAAACAATCTGCTTTTACAGTACTTAACAATCACACTTTTCTCCAGGAAAGAACGTTTTGCATTAATTGCCAGAAACTGCATGTCTAAAAATATAAGATGCAAAAAAAGAATCTTACGATACTGATGAAGTGAGAACAATCTTAAAGCTTTGAGCTAGATTCTTGACAGCAATAGAGTGCGCTAAGAATAACGAATGAGTAGGAGTAGTCAAGACTGAAAAGTTTCTGAAGTGCTTTGCCAATTTCTTCATAGAAGCTCTTATTCAGGCTATCTGTTATGTGAGAATGTTAAATATTTAGTGTCTTGAAAGGTAGTTGGGAAATGTCTATTTAGGGTTTGCACACCATTCAGTGGAGTAGCCACAGCATTAGTAGGAACAGTATTTGTCTTACATTTGTTGACAGAGAATTGCTCTGGCTATATCAACTAACTCAACAAAAGGACATAGTGACATGTTAAGCCAAAAGACACCTAGTTAGTGTCTCTTTCCACATGTATAACAATGCAGTTGGAAAGGTGCATAACGGAAGGATTAAAATAAAACAACCAGCCTTTGCTAGGCAGGCAAAAAAAGGATGCTCGATTAGATGTGTCAAAACCTACTCTGGCACAGCTCAATCTGACTCTCTATTCTCCAGAAGAATATACATATTATTACAGAAGCTAAATTAGTATAGAGAGCCAAATTCTTGACATGAGAAAGTCTCCAATAAACTTTTTCATGAAAATCTGGAGTGAGCAAACCTCAGAATTGGTGCTAAGAACCTGTGGAGGTCAGAAAGTTCTACATCAGGGCTTCATTATTTTTTTTTTTTTTTTTTTTTTTTTTTTTTTTTTTTTTTT
>CM021766.1:64944667-65071276 GCA_011076525.1 Nettapus auritus | reverse complement strand
TTTTTTTTTTTTTTTTTTTTTTTTTTTTTTTTTTTTTAAGAGAAGTATACACTAGGGATACCGGGACTCTGATACTACCTGAAGTATAGTATACCACTCTTTCAAGAAGGTGAATTTTTACCTGATTCATGTATAAGGCTTATTTTCGGATATATCAAAGGGAACTGGAATTGCATGGTGACAGGAGGTTTGGTGTGAAATCAAGCAACCAAATAAAACAACGGACTTGAATAAACAAATAGGCAATTACAAACATTCACTTGTTCTGTGAGTAATGGAAATTAGTATATACAAGGGTTGCAAAAATTAGAACTTGTTATTTCTTTTTGTCCATAAGACATGTCCATTTCTTACTGTCCATAAGAAACAAAATGCTGCAAAAACTCAATAGGTCTGTGGACTTTCCACCTCTACTTTTGCTCTGAACCATGGCTACTAGAAAGCTTGACAGCATCAGTGATAATACTAAGACCTTCTGTTCCAAAACCAAAATGTCCTTTGGGTGCAGGAGCAATGATGCTCCACTGAGTAGCTCTGAGCAGACATACCCTGGCTTCCAGGCTGATTCTCCAGTATATTCATTAAAGTTTTCATCACAGCAAGGCTGATACCTGTTCCTGTGTTTAAAGACAGTTAAACCAATTATATAAAATAATTGTGTACAAGAAGTACTGTATTTAAAATCACTCTCCTTATGCTTATCCTGGCAGCATTATGAGATAATTTAGTAAAATATTCCTATATGCTGTTCCAAGGCATATATAAATTGGACAACTTGCAAGAGTCTTGCTTACTGTTCCCAATGTATTCTAATGTAATTTTAAATTTCACGTCATTATACCGCTAATATTTAAGCTCTTTCCTTGTCACCTTGAGACTTGCAGCACTGCCACTGTGGCAACCCATCATCTAGCATTTCTCACCAAATTCAGAGGAACAACTTGAGTCATCCCCATTCCAGCGAGTCACTCATGCCACTTGATATACATTCTCTTTAATTTTAAGTCACACAAAATCATCTGAGTGACAGCCACCAGCAGCCCTATGATTTTCTGGCTTCTGCATCATTATGTCTCTCTTGTTAGTACTTCTTAGTGTTCAGAAGTTTTCACTATGAGACAAATGTAATTAACAAAATCATTTCTATTAACATTATAAAAAACACATTCCCTTTACATGCATACAGAAAAAAGCCTTACTACCTGATGATATCAAAGCACTGCATAAATGTTCATAAAAAGTTCTCATGGTCAGCACAAGGAATCAAACATGCAGGAGGTTTCTAAAGCTGATGTTTCAGAGACTGATAACCATCTCAGAGACCGATAACATTATTATATTGCAGAGAAGTCTTCTAAGTTCTTTGCTTATGACAAGTCCTACTGCCTCGTTTCTTGCTGTTTTCAAGACAAAATAGGGAAAGTAGTAAATATGTGGAACTGACATCCAAACTCCTTTGCTTGCATGTCAGAGAGAGAGTATCCACAGAATCATCTAGGTTGGAAGAGACCTACAAGATCACCAAGTCCAACCTCTGACCTAACACTAACAGTCCTCCACTAAACCACACCACTAAACTCTACATCTAAATATCTTTCAAAGACCTTCAGGGATGGTGACTCAACCTCTTCCCTAGGCAGCCCATTCCAATGCCTAACAACCCATTCGGTAAAGAATTTTTTCCTAATATCCAACCTAAACCTCCCCTGGTGCAACTTTAGCCCATTCCTCCTCGTCCTGTCGACAGGCACGTGGGAGAATAGACCAATCCCCACCTTGCTACAGCCTCCTTTAAGGTACCTATCCCCTTCCCAACTTTCAGCACGCACCTACGGTTTGTCTTCAGTGCCTTTTCTTCTCTCTCAGACCAGGACAAGAAAATTGTCCTTTAATCAGCAGAGGATGAAAGATGCATCAAAGTAGCTGGGAAGTAGAGCCAGGCATCCTTCTGCCTCTACCTAAAGGAACCTATGCCCCTCCATATGAGAAAGGCTTAAGTGCAAGGCTTTGATGTTCTTATTCATGCCCAGTGTGAAAGCAGGAAGGGGGGCTTATATCAAACCAGATGGGCTGGCCTGGGGAGCCAGACACCAGCTTCAAGGTGGCCACTCAGAACCAAAAGTAAATGAATGAGGATGAAGGGCTGCTACATACATTTAGAAGACATGGGTATAGTTAGTATCCTGACACCTACTTCATGCACTTGACAACCCCACATATGCTCAGTCATGACTCCATCTTATTCCTTGCTTTATTCAGGCACAGAGATTTATGGCTTAGTGTTGGTTTCCCTCTGAGGATAATTTTGGCTCCTGGTACAAGACTCTGGGAACAGACACCATATCAACAAGCTACAAAGGAAATTGGACACGAGTGGATATGGATTGTCTGTTTATGTGTTTTTGTAAGATGGCAGGAGTCACATTTACACGAAAGGAGACATGATAGACTGTGATCTCATGCTTGCACCAGAAAAAGATAGCTATCAGGAAATATGGTATGCTTAAACAAGTAGTTACGTGCCAGTAATCTGCATCTTATGCATTAACATAGCACTTAAACCAAAGACCTTGAGTTTCAGCACACGGATGGTGAAGGTATGAGACCATATCTGAAATCTGTGTCCATTTTTAGGGTTCCCAAGCTCCAGGTCCCCCAAGAAAGACATGGATATGCTGGAGGTGGACCAGCAAAGGGTGCCAAAGATTATTAAGGGCTTGGAGTATCTTTCATGTGAAGAGAGGCCGACATAGCTGGGATTATTCAGCCTGTAGAAGAGAAAGCTCAGGGGGGATCTTAACATATATCATATTCTGATGGCAGGTTGTAGAGAAGGTGGAGCCAGGTTCTTCTTAGTAGTAGCCAGTGACAAGACAAGAGGCAATGGGCACAAATGGAAATAAAAGAAATTCCATTTAAACACATGAATAAATGACGGCATGGTGGTGAGGTCAGTCAAACACTGGACCAGGTCACCCAGAGATGTTCTGGAGTCTCTATAGATATGTTCTGGAGTCTCTATGAAGATATTCCCTGAATTAAGGGACCTCTACCTACAGCAAATGGAATGGATGTCTTATCCTTTCCCGTCTTGCCCTCAACTGAGAGGAGGCAGTGATACAGTGTTGCAGTAGGCCCTGATGCACACACAAGCCTGAGCTTTGGTTTTCCCCTCAGTCTCCAGACAGAGAGACAAAGGCCCCGCAACATCTTTTAAAGTACTGAAATGTTATCACCACTTAAGTTCAGTGTCGATTCACCTGGGAAGACCAAATAGCAACACCCTTTTCCTTCACCTTCCTGAAGCATGGAAAAAAAAAAAAAAGAAAGAAAAAAAAAAGTTGAGTAATATTTAGGTCACTAGTAATTACTAAAAATGTGTTAGGAACATTTACTTTAAAAAATTTTCAACAGTACTTTGGGTTACTGTAAGATGGGATTTACAATTTTAACTGCTCAATGGTCTTTACTACAGCAGAGTTTTGATGACTAGTTCAAATAAAGCACTGTTAACATTGCTTACTATTGGAAAAACACAGTCCTTAATCAAAATATCTGAAAGTCAGACAGTCTGCAGAGGGAAAAGAGAGATCAAGCCCAGGAACTGTTAGCACTGAACTGCAAAGCAAGTTGTTTTGATGACTCCAGATCTGCTGAAGGCCTGCAAAACACAAGCTTACTGGAAACAGTTAACATTTTAACTGTCCCAAGTAGAATTATTTGATCAAGTACATTTTGAAAGCACAAAATTCCTGCCACCTCAGCAGAAGACTAAGTAGTTTCTCTGCACAAAGTGGGATTCTACAGGAAGAAAACCAATGAACCATTTGGGAAATGACCACCTCCCCACCGATCACAGAGGCAGGCTCAGTGTTATTTTTCAGCTTCCATTGATGAATCTTCCTTTTAGCATCAGGAACACTCCTTTATTCACATTTATTCTTTAAAATAAGTTTGATTTTTAATCTAGATTTATGCTTTCAGCGTTAACAGTTGTAGCAGAAACTAATACACTGAGTAAAGCTTCTTAGAAATATCAGGGGTATGTCAATACCATGAACACATTTCCTCTTTCAGTTCCCCCAACATCTTTCCTGACAGATAACACATAAATGCGTATCGTACTAGACCTAAATGCCAGTTCAAATCTTCTGCTAATAGCATGCCCGCCTATCCTATTAAATCCTGTTCAAATGTTGCTTCTCTTGCTTATGCTTGGAAATATACTGAAATTACAGCTGTGTGACCCTGCCATGTTATTTGTAACAGCATTAAGAAGGAAGTCCCTAAAGAAAAGGATTAAAAATACAAATTCAACTGCCTCAGAGTTTTTGAAAGAGCAAACCAGCCACCTTGGGTTGTTCAGAAAAACAAACTTTTGTTAAAACCCCTATCTGGTTAAGCTAAGAATTTCAGAATTGTATACCATATACTTTTAAAATTACTTTTTAAATGTATTCTTATAGAAAGAAATGAAACAGTTTAAATGTGTTATCATAGACAAAAAGGAATCTAATATGAAGAGACTCAAGTATAAATAAAGCATAACTGATCTGTAGCAATTAAAATAGGTAAAAACATAACATCTGCACAGAAGATAGGATTTATCAGAAACTGAGTGTTTAGCTTCCACAGGAAAAGAATTTGAATTGAAAGGATGGTGAGGTTCTGTTGTTGTTGTTTTTGGTGGTGATGGTGATCATGGGGGTTTTTCTGTTAGTTGAACTCTTTTGTTGTTTGGTGGTTTGTTTGTTTTGGTAACCAAACAAGGAAATCCCTAGGAAATTAGGAAATATAATTATTTTGCTGAAAAGGTATAAAACATGCAAACTACATTATTTTTTAAATTTTATTTTATTAATTTTTAATTAATTAATTTTATTAATTAATTAATAAACTCAGTAACTGGAGAAGAAAAAGGACAACAGGGAATGAACAACTAAATTACTCAGTCAAAAAAGCACAGAAACACTTAGCAAACTTCAACAGAGACAGTGCGAGCAAGTATGATATGGATGGCTCACTTGAAACACTTGAAACAACTCTGAAATGAAAGGACAACAGTAAACTCACAGGAAGCAGCATTTCAGATCGAGTTCAGAATAATTAACTAGAGCTACATGCAACACAACTGGTGACTTGGAAAGCAGAGTAAGATTTAGCAGGAAGGACACAGGACTTGAACATTATCATCTCCTTTCCTTTCATCAACCTGTAGTCTACTGCAGGATTGACTACGGACTGACTATAGACTGAATTACCTTGAAAACTGAACTGTAAAAATCACCAGAAAGGATGAAAATGAGGGATGCATAGAAGCCACAAGTAGCCTGTACTCTTTTACATTAAGGAGGGAAAAAAAAAAAAAAAAAAAAGGTAGTGATCCAAACATATCCTTAGAGATCTAACAGGTAAAGAAAAATAAAAATAAAGAAATATAATAGCTAAGGCACTCAATACTCATTTCACAAGAGATGTATCTGTTTTTTCTTTATACGACTGGCTCATAAAATAGCAGAATGCTTCAGAAAGTCACACAAGGACATCACTTCAATTTTTAAATGACTACAGGCAAATTTATGTTTTGCCACATGGAAAGTTTTGTCAAAATAGTCGTGTTGATATTTTCAGAGCATACTGTCAGTACAAATTATCAGCAATACACATTATTACAAACATTCAATCACACCAAATATATGACTAATTTCTTATTTGATTGAATGGCCACACAGGCATTCACTCTCTAATACTGGATTTGCTACACCTACAACAGATGGTGATATCTCAATTGTTTGAATTTGGTAACTTAAAAAAGAAGGTATTCCTTTTATAAAAACAGGTTTCCTAAAAAGGAGTTAGGTTTCCCTTTCAGATCTCTATAATAGGCTTCAAAATTGAAGCTCTCTTCCATTGTAGACCATTTTTGATTAAGGTCTGATTAATTCTACAAAAAAAAAAAAAAAAAAAAAAAAAAAAAAAAACAGTATGCTTGGCTTTAATATAATTTCCAGAATCCAAGCCCTCAGAAAGAAAAAGAATTCCCTGTAAGGTCATGTCCTTACCACACACTATGTAAATATGCACACACAAAAACAAAAGACACAAAAACAAAAAGGGAAGAAAACTCTCCATACTCCATACAAATAGCTCAAGCCCTAGCTGTGATGCAAGGACAAACCATGCTGAACTGCAGAGAGCTGCAAGGGAGACCAGTCTAGCACTAGCACTTCAGAAGAAAACCCGTCCAGCTTGAGCAACATAGCTGGAATTGTCTCAATGACTGTCTCTCTTAAGAACTACAGTTAAGGCTAGAAAAGGTATTCCACAATTAGGGTCACAGTTTGAGGGTTAGATGTATGAACAAGTGCATGTTTTTTCACATAGTATATACTCGTACATGAAAACAGAAGGTTAAAATGCCAGTTTTTAGATATTCTTTCTAGTTTTCTTTTGTCTATTCAAATACTACTTTCCCATCTCAATGGAGTCCAATATAATCCATAAGAAGCACTGTCAAAAGAAAAGCATGAAATTAATAACGTACAAGGCCGTAGTGTTTGATGCTTTATGTAGCCAAGACAGACATACAGGAAGCAGCAGTGTTTTTGCTTTTAGCTGAACCACCAAAAACGAAAGGAAACCTACAAGCCACTATCCCCTTTCTTACAAATGCACTTGGCATACCTCTAAGCCTTTGAGTGTCTTTAAGTTGCTCGTTAGGGCAAACACTCGTATTTCATTCACAAGGCTGCTGAAATACAGATTCAAGTGGCACTCTTAGTTGGCAACCTTACTGGCCAGACAAATGGTGAACTACTACTGATTTGAAACTCCAGTTTTCACTCTTCATTTCAGATTATCCTTGATCAAATCATCAAAACCTGAAACTATATAAGCACGCTGGTGCTCTCCTACAAGGCAGAAATCTTACTGATTTCAGCAGTCAGAAGAATCAAGATGTTGTTCCTGCACTGTTATTACACTGACCTGTTCCAGCAGAACAGCATCTGAATGGTCATGATCTGGGGTGTTCACAGCTTCACCTGTCATGTGTTAGGCTCCAGGCAAGGGAGTTGAAATGTAACAGAGCAACACAGAACTATGTGTGTACCGAGAAGTAATGAGTATGAAAAAAGACCTGGCCAGGGATTAGGTGTTCAAATGCAATCCAGAAAATTTAAATGATGTTCATAAAGATTACTTACAGGATTTTTTTAGTCACTCTGCTTGCTGAGAGGAAAAACAACTACCCTGAGACTACTTAAAAGCTGGACTTAGAAGAAGGGCTGAGCAGGATCTTGCTGATGCCATAGTCTGTAGGATCTCTGTTTTCTGATATGCATTGGACAGCATTTTCATCAGGCTGCAAAATGTGCGACCTTCATCCTCTTACAGTGGTGAGTACAACTGATGCAATGCTATCCCTGAGTCGGAATCACTCAGAAAAAGCCCAAATAAACCTATATTACACCTCACCCACTAACAAATCTTACCTACAGACCAGCAAGGCAGAGGGTGGAAGAACTAAATTTTGACAAGAAGGCTTACATTATTTACATCTCCTTCTCACTGGGTCTATAGTAGCTTAGCTCAGAGGAGTTCCTTTTCATTGACACAGATCTAAACCAGAAAGGAAGCACTGATGCTTTTCAAACAAATATTCTTGTCTTAAAGGGCTAGCTCCACAGTGGCAGCAGCACAGTATGGCATCACAGCAGGGAAGCCCTGAAGGGCAAATTTCTTCCCTGGCACATGTGCAGAGCATGGCTGGCACTGAGACACACAAGTGACCTTAACATACCTTGGGCTAGGCACCTAACCTGCTGGGACACACATCCCAGACGGAGCATAACTGCTCAGCAGGGTCCAGACTGCACAGAGAAAACAGGTCTTCTATCCCATGAAGCAGATAGGAATCTTCCCTGGGAGGCATGCGGCTAACTGCTTTTCCCTCCCACCTTCCTGAACCCCCCAGAAGCAGTGTATCAGCTCTGTAACCCCTACTCATGTGAGCAGTCCCACTGCAACGAACATGGCTGCACAAGACAGTAGCTACTACTCAAAATCTGTCACCTTTATACTCATAATAAAGACTGTGATTTTGAGAATTACCAGTTTTGAGATGATTCATATAACTAACAGACCAGCCTATGCAGAAGCAATATAATTTTTTTTTTTTTAAAAGGGAATGCAGCAGTGAAGCAAGCAGCAGAAAGTCCTACATGGTCTCACCTCTGGGTTGCAAGTGTCTTTCTTCCCTCCTTTTCTCCCCACAAGCTTTTTTTTATTACTTTTTTTTTTTCAATTGGATGTTCATGTTGCTATAAACCAAGGTAACTGTCAATTACAGGTCAGATGATATCAATTTTTTTTTTTAGCTACTGTATCGGGTGTTTAGAAAATAAGCTGTTCTATGAACACAACAATAGCAGCACGTTATTCATTTTTCCCCCTTATTTTCCACCTTTAAAATTTCAAAAACCAGCTTTTATTTATTTTTTACTGATAATTACTAAAGTTGAAAAATCTGTCATACTTTACATGCCAAGACTACCTTACCTTTTGCATCACACCACTAACTTTAGTCTTTCAGTTTGTGAAAAGGAGTTTCTGAGTAGGAAGGCAAAGCTTGACACTCCAGTTTCACCTTCATCTCTTTCCAGAGTGTAGAATATTTGTGACAACATTTGGCTTTTCCATTTCTTGGCATTTAAGATGTTAATAGATACTAGCTCCCCTGCTACTCTGTTAACTGCCAGTTAATGCATCATCTGACAGTCATTAGGACTTTAAAGCAAACCTGCAGGAATCCTGACCTCCACTATTTTATCATAGTTTTGGAAGAGCATTAATATTTGGAGCTTAAAAGCTTTGAAAGGCTGGTTTGAACAGTGAATAGGCTTAAGACAGAACATATTCCATGCTTCATAGCCTGAGGTTGTCATCAAATCCTTCAGGGACACAGCCATTTGGGTGTCATTCCTTACTATTCCTCCAAGTACTTCTGACAGCAAAATACAATGTAGACATCCCAGTTGAGATCAATGGTAGCAAACGGACAAGAAATAGATATGAACGAGTCATGGCTGTCACACTTCCTACTGTTTTTCTTTCAAATGCTGCCAAACAAGCCAACAGTGAAAACTCCAAGACATTAATAAAAGACAATTATTAAAACTACATGCAGGTCAGCCAGTGGAAAGATTTATTTCTAATATGTTTTTTGCTGGGAGGTCACTGATTTTTTGGAGGTGATGTGGGCCACAATGTTCTGAAAAACACAGAGCCATTGAAATCAGAATCTATCACTTCTGCCACTGCCTGGTAAGTCTGATCTAGGAGAATCCAAATCCTGTTTAAAACTTTCAGCATCTTGATTTGCCCAATGAAATGGACCCACCTGCTGTTACATCCATTTCTTTTTTTCCCTCCTCAAATGCAGAAGATCCAATATTTTGAAGATGTGAATCAACACTGGAAGAATCACCCTGTATTCCAAATGGCCAAAATAAAAGTGTTTCTATGCCTTCTGTAAACCTTGTTTGTCTAAGTATATTATTTCTCTGACCTTCTGATGAGCATGGCCAATTTCTTCTGCAATGATTAAAGAAGTGTCACAGTCCCATATTCCTGAGTTGCCCATCTTTTAGAAACTACAGCTAACAAGAGCTCAGACCTGATAAACTGCTGGTCCAGTTCAGTTAATCTGTTCCTCTGCATTAACAACAGAGGTTCTAACTAAGCAGCTTCAACTACATTTTCAATATATGTAATTAATACTTATCTGTTAGCACCTAACATTTTTTCCCCTTGCTGTTGCACTACTGTACTAATACAACAGTGTATATAGCACATCAATGTCCCCATTGGCCCAGAAAATCTCCTTCTACCGCAGGCACCCTGAAGCCAGCAACAAATTACTTTCCACAGAGCATCCTGAGGGCAGTAGTAAGGCTGAGGCAGGTGGCATCCCTTGGATTTAGTTTTTTCTAGACAGAAATACATATGTTTATAGGATGTGTCACATTGGCTACACATGCTCTATGGAGATGCTCTTTGTACATACAGAAGAATACACAGACTTACAAGTCTTGTGAGGCAGATTTATTCAACAGCTCTGATGGGGTTGCTTTGTATCTGGAGATCCCTGGCAAACATTTTGCAGCCTTGGATCCTCTCCCTGCAGAGAAGCTGTGTTTGGGCTGAAACAACAAGCAACCCAGCACATCTGGCAACCATAAGCCTGCCTAATGATTCAGATGTTCAGAGGCTGTATGAGCCAGCTGTCCAAGTAAGGTGGAAGAGGCCAGACAAACATTAATGGTATGCTATGATTAGGGACCTGGGGAACACTCCTGCCTTCCTACATCTGTGCATGTGTACCAGACACATCCCTGCCATGTATTAGGGTGCACAACAGACACACATTTGTGGCTCTCATTTCCAAGAGGCTGGTCTAGCAAACACTGAGCACCCAGGGATCTTTCTTGGATTGCAGATAATGCAGAGTTTAACAGCTGCAAGGATATTTCTTTCATGAATGGTTGTATTTTGATAACCACCCAAACATGAAAAATAACATTTAAGAACAAGAAACATAATTAAAATGCTTGCAACTCCTATCTCCAGTAGTATGTCAAACCAAGTGATAAACAGCTTCACCAGCATTTCTTTACCATGTCACAATTTTCTCCCTTTCCATTTGATTTTATACCCTTAATCACAGATGTGGGCATCCTCTCTTTCACCTTAACAAGCATGAACACTGCCTTTGGCTGAGCTGAAAATGAGCATACAAGCAGGGAAAGCACAATGTTCTAAAGAACAGTTACAAATGAGAGCAGCAGATGTGGTGACATTTTCCCCTTTCTCTCCAATGTCTGAAACAAACACAAATAAAGAAGGCGCTGAGAAGATAATGAGCTCCACAAAGCAGATTCTCATTTGCAACTTAAAGACAGATTCAGGAATATTCTTCTGATACCTGTTAATGATGATCCTAGATATATCAGTACTTCCCTAAATTTGGTCCGTTCACAGTTCTGGTAAGACAAAGCAGCAGATAGCTAGGGAATTCAGCTTCATTGTAATACAGCATTTCTCTTTTCCATGCCTAAATACGGAACTGCAATAGAATACGTATGTATTTACCTGAAGAAGGATGCCCTAATGGTGATCTATCAGAAGCTGGGTTATCTGTGTAATAGAAGCTCACTTTGCAGCAAATTTAAGTACTAACCACAATGATCGTCACACTGAAGCTCCTGTAAGACATATTTCATTATCTTCCTCAAAGGGCACTTCAAATATGATACAGCAATTCTACCCCACAGAGAGGCTGATTAAATATAACCATCTAGTTACTGTTGTACCACTAAACCGTAATTACACTGCGACCCTTTAGAGGTTGTTTTGGAAGATTCATTCCCATACAGTGTAAAAACTAAGGAGAGCTTCAGGTAACTGTTTCATACACACTGGGGACTAAAAATTGTATTTTATAAAAGGGCTTTTGGAAAAAAAAAAAAAAAGCTTAAACAAGAAGGAAATCAGTCTGATTCATTTTTTTTGTTTGTTTTCTTTTCTTTTCAAGACACTCTTAACTACTATAGCTGCATTATAGCTGCATTAAAGGTATGCTTATTTGCACACACTTTAAAACCGCATTAAAAGTAAGCTTATTTGCTCGTATTTAGTATCCTCCTCCTGAGGGGAAAGGGAGAAGAAAGAAAAATTAAAAAAAAAAAATTACAATGGCATCACTTTTACTTAATCTTGAGGCCTCCAGAAAAAGTTTCTAAGGTGAGGTGCACATTATAATAAACACATCACTTTACCCTCACAGGGCAAATCATGCAAGTTCAGTGACAAGATATTGCAATTATAGAAGTTTCTCTAAATAAGATGTATGCTTAAAACTTTGTTCTGAGGCCAACATAGTTTCAGGGTATTGTTCAGTCAGGATTTAAAAATTATTTTTAAAAAATGACATTTAAAAATGGGTTTAAAAGTTATTTCCTTAGCTAATATGAAGAACAAAACAGAGAAGTTCTTTTAGAAAAAACTGCTAGTTCTCCAACCTCAAAACAAAAATGACTCCAATGAAGTGAGGATAAGTACTTTAGAGAGCACACCCACTTAACCATAAGGAATTAAGGTAGGGGATTCCTAATGAAAACTGAAAAATCAGAGGATTTTGACAGCAGCAAGTGGTTAGTACTCGGGTTTTAGTTTACAGATGAGAATAAAAACTTGCACAGTTGCACCACAAGGTACAAAAGGTACAAGGTACAAAATCTAGCAAGAAAAAATATCTTTGTCTCAAAATATTCTGTACAAAGAGATTTAATAGAAACTCTTTTGGTAACTTTCTATGGGAAATATTAAGAGACACTAAATAACAAAAATACAATCCTCTAAAACCCACTAATCAGGAAACAAACATACACCATTCTGTCCTAGCACAAAGAAGCATCTTTCTTCAGTCCACTCTTCTTTTCAAGGAAAGAAATACATCTTAATGATTGAATCCACTTTGTCCGTTCTTCCCTCATTCAATGCATGCAATGCCTTCCATGAAAATGTCCTGATCACTCCCAAAATTTGGAGAGGGAAAATGTAAGTAAAATTTCTAGGCTCACTTATTCACCTCATTGGGATTAGAGAAAGACACAATACCAGTTCTTTCTCCACCACACTCACCTTTTCTTTCTGATTTCTAGGTCTTTTGAGTTTCTGCCTCTTGGAAAGGATATACAAGCAGGTTGGAGATGACTTCTCCTGAGTCTTCAGGACACACCTGAAGACAGGGTAAGGACAACAGATATGTTTTTGCGTTCATTGAATCACATGTTGGTTAAGAGGCCACACTGTAAGCAAGAGTAATAGCAACAGTAAAATTTTTATTCAGAGATTAAAAAAAAATAGACCAGGGACACTTCATATACAGTCCTGGATCTCCTTCTACGAGACCTATGTTAGCTATACAAAGATATCAAATTTGATGTAAGCTACTGAGAACACTTTTCTTGAGATCCAACCTCCATTTGCTTAATCCACTTTAAACCTCTGCCTTACAACGTAAAATTCTAATGGGGGTAAAACACTCAGTTCCCAAATGTAAACCATCCACCACATACCATTTAACAAGGGAAGTTGCATACACACTAATGGCTATGGTACACTGAAGCACTATTGCATACATAAACCTAATCCATTAGTTTCATACAATTGAACAAACAATACTGAATGTATTCCAACAGTGGCAAAAAGTTACATGGGATGCTGGATGTTTGAATGACCTATCTTGCTAAAACAACTCTGGATTTTACTATGGCTAATACACTGTCACCATGTCCACTCTCTCAGCATGTGCCTCCATCCCCTTCCAACACTTATATTTTTCTTTGTTATGAGCCTTAATGAAAGATAAGCGTCTCCTTATTCACTACACTGATAAAGGTGGTAAGACTTTTTATTCTAGTGGGCAGAGGGAAGAAAGGAGTTTAAAAGCAGGACACATCTCTGAAAAGGTAAGCCAGCAGGTCCTGCATTCTGCTCCCTCCAAACACTAGGCACTATTTCAAATTGCAGTTAGCTGCGGACACCAGTAAGCATTGCCAAGAAAAGCCACACAGAGAAACACAACCTGAAACAACTAAGAGGAAGGAGCAGCTAATTGCTCCTGACCTGCCTGTGACTGACTTGGGCAACTGCAACTCCTGCTGGTAGCAGGCAGATCCCGCATGCTCCTGAGGCTGCTGACATTGATCCCTATGGATGTCTGGGGCCACCGCAGGGAATGCTTCTAAAAATACATTTCTGCTGCCTAGGGCACCATTAACTGGCAGCAGCTAAGTTTAGCAAGCCCTGCCATTTCTCAGCGGCACCCTGTGCTCTAGGCCACCTTAACCTCAGGGACTCCTTCCCCAGTTTGCTAGCATTTCATACTACATGTTAACAAAAAGCTGTATTCCAGCTTTTGATGTTTTCCGACCAAACAGTTCTGTTGCTCTCCCCTTGGGTCTCCTTAACACTGACAGAGCTCTTGCACATGCTGCTTCCATTGGGAAAAGCTTTCAGCGTTGGACCCCAAGGTCACTCAGTGATCCCTATCTTGTTTCCTTTTAAAAATAAACATTATTTATAAATTATTTTGTTCCAGAAATTATTGTTTGTAGCAATCTTATTGAATTAATTCGATGGAGTGGCTCTTTCTTTTGAGCCTTGAGATAAGACTGAGTTACAAATCAGGCCTTATTGATTTCTTTTTGCCTTTCAATTATACACTCCTATTTTGCAGGTTATCGGTTAACCCCATTTAATTTTTTATTATTTTTAAAATGCTCAAAGATTCTGTTGTGCTTCCACATAGAGAAAATTAAAGTGATTGATTCCTTTCCACTTGTTTTTGGCTATTTCAACCTAATGAATAATTGTGATAATTCTGAAACATACTTATTTTTTTTGAGAAATGTTCATCACGTTAGTGAAATCTAAGAAGTGTCCTCGTGACTAGTGTAATTCATGAGGAATATAAGCTGATGAACAAGCACAGTGATAAAACAAAATTAAATTGTTCAGGGATGGCTGAACATACCAAATTTCTTTAAATATAAACTATGACTACTTATTAGCAGCTTGATTTAGTTTATTTGTAGCTCTTCACACCTCAGTATTTTCAATAAACTATCTTTACCCACAACGAACCAAAGAGCACTGACAAAGCAGAGTAGGAGCTATCACTCTGAGGAATGATTGGCTTGCTTGGGTTCAGGGAAGCACCTTGCAGATTATATGGCTCTTTATCAGAGATTTTACAAATACAGGGTGATCGTTCAAAGCCCTAAGCTCCCAATGGAAGAATGCATATTTGTCAACTCACAACCCAGTACAGACAGCCCTCAAAAAACTGTAGGCTCACATATTGCTACAGCCAGCACACATAGCCCTGATAAACGCAAGAAAATTAAAAAGATGGCAGGGAAAGAGAGAGGACAACAACAACTAGACCCCACAAGATGCAGAAATCGAGGGCATTGTACAAGGGTTTGATGGAGTGTGGAGCATGACCATCACCGACATGCTCCTGTAGCTGGGGCTGAGCATGGGGGAGAGCCATGCTCCCCCACACATGACAGATGCCTCCTGCATCAGCCACACTGAGATCTCTGCATTCCAGCACTTTTATAGTGCAAAAAGCATTGGGGTTTAACTATTTCTGGCACTATAGCAAAGAATTAGATTTAGACTTGATGAAATTTCTCTTCCATTTTAATAATATATCAAGTATTTAATTTGCTTATAAACTATTAACCACATATCTAACTGTCCAAGTACTGTAAGCACTAATTGCAAAAATCATATTGCACTATAAATTATGCATAGATTTTCTGGTTAACTGAAACATGTTGCAGTCATTACCCATAGTTAAAATAACGTGTCCATACAGTATGTCAACATGAAAACACTTGTCACACAGTTCCCATATCTTATGTACTTCATAACTAGAATGAAACAACAGTCTGGAGTGCAGAAGAAACACAGTCAATTCATTTTTCAACTTTTCTTCCTTATTTTCTTGCTGAATTTGCTACTCATTAAAAATCTTTGGTCATCACCTTCATTTTGTTTCTTATAGTTTAAGTTGTAATATAAATAAATGAAAGTTATTACAATGCTGATAATACAATGTCTGCACTACAGGTAATAATTACCTTCTTTCAAATATTCAATAACATTGGTTCCATAAAGAAATCTAGGGAAAGCAGCCATGTATGGAAGGTCAAACTATAGCCCCAGCATGTCAATATACAACAAGACCATCAATGCAATCCAAATGAAATCAACAGAACTGCAGGGTTACAAATGTTGAATTGCAAATAATTTTACCTTAAAATTATTCTGAATGAAGAAAAAAATAGTTGACCACATTAACAAATTCTATTACCATGTAAAACACATTAACATAATTAAAATGTAAGTAACACACTTTGCACCTTAAGAGAAGTACAGTTCTGAATGTTCACCACCAAGAAAACAGAGCATGGGCAAGTATAACATTTCACACTGATTCCATGCTCTGAAATCTAAGCACAAGAAGCAACTGCTAGTAACAGAAAATTTCATTAACTCTAGAATTTTTCATTATCTGAAAACTGACAGCCCAGGACATTCTTTCTGTATCAACAACTTCTGTCATACAAAAAAGTTACAAACTTTAACACTGATTCTGAAGGCATTATTACTTACATACCTAGCTGTATTACTATCAGTAGTCCCGATGAAACCAATTAGTTGACTCAGAATAATTAAGCATTAGAGCTAATTATACCTGTTACTGGGAATTAGGCCTTTTCTTTTTTACTACATTTTACAGCTAATAATTCTGAATAGGGTTACTAGTTCTGACAATTTTATCTGAAGTTTTAGAAAACGTGTTTTCCTTAAAGTCCTACTTTCAAGAAGAAAACCATGGCTCCTGATGAAACAAGAAATATTAAAGGATTCCTGCACCTTGCAGGAATATATTTGGCTATGTTAACCCAACAAGCTCATCAAACAAAAGGCAAATTAAGAGAGAACTTCTTACTTCAACAAATTCTGTTACATCAATTTTCATGAAGGTTACCAACAAAGCACTACAGCAGCCATAAAACAGTACATAATGCAATGCAGACAGCAGTAAAAGGCACCGGGTCTGCACATCCTGATCCACAAGCAAACATACACCTTCCTTCTACCTCCTGTCAGAGTTGTTCCATGGCAATGTCAGTGTTGTTGACTGCACTGGTGTGAGCTGCCTCCCTGACACAGAAAGCTGGTGCACATGTGCAAGTGCTGCAAGAATGGATAAAATGTAGACAGTATGTTTTAGCTGATTCCACCACCTTATCCAGCACTCTGAGAAATGGATGTTGTAGATTTTTCTTCTTGCCAGCTCCTTCACGTTGACTAACTCTGCCTCTCCCTTCAGATTATCCCCAGTTGTGTTTGTTAACTAAAGCATTAACACTCCTTGGTGTGATGATGGCTCGTAAAGCACGGGCATCTCTCCCCTTTACATGACTTGGAGAACCTTTAAACTTATTCCCATCTGGCACTCCTTTAAGAAACTTAGGACCATATTTCTTAAGCCAAAGGTCTCCAAAGTCAAGTACAAGAGAAAAGAGTATCAGTTGCTGTCATTACCTCAAAACAGAATATTTACCTGTCACATAGGATGTTGATCTTAAGGCATTTTCAGCAACTCCACTTAGTCCCAGAAAGGGCCTTTTATCTCAATTGGCATATTCTTGTCACACAATGCATGGAGCACAGTTTAGAGCACACACAGTTTTCACTGGTGTGTGCTCTTTTTCCTGGGTTTGGAAGGCAGGCACAAAACAAGGGGTGGGTAGAAATTTGTTTTTTAGCTATACTGCAACATAAACAGCTTTAAAGCTTTAAATTATGGTCATAATTCCATTGATCCAAAGGGTAGATCCAAGTTTTGGTAATGCAAAGCCTGATGACAAAAGAGGCCATATGTTCAGACCCTTTTATACAGGTATTCAGAAATACTTTGACAAAACCAATGATTTGGCTTCATATGTACAAGAGGATCTCCATGACAATAACCTGAGGGAGTGATTAAAGCAGAGAAAAAGGTGGAATCTTTTCAAGCATGCATTTTTACTTATCCTTCTCCAGAAAGAAATAAGTCATACCACACCATTAGAAAGCCTACTACTGCATGTTTCTCCCCTGTTCTCCTGGGCCCAGCCTTTTCTACCTGAAATCATAAACCCACTATAATTTGGAATTATTTTTAAAAATACAAATACGCCTTTCAGATTACCACTTCAATATCATATCTCATCTGTTAGCTCTATGAATCCAAAGTAGTCTGATTAGTTTTTGTATCACTTCAAGGATTAGATACTCTAATCATGAAACCATGCAGAAAGCTTTCTTGTAGTTATACACAAACATACATTGGATGAACAGGAACAAAAAAAAAAAAAAAGCACAACTCCCTAACATTTAATACGACTACAGGGATGATTAATTGGGTTACTGTACTAAATCATATGTAAGGATAACCACAGGCAAATTCAGAAACAGATTTCTTTAATCAGATGATGGGTTTTTAGAAAAAAATACAAATGGATGGGATGGAGATTTCCTGCAGGATATCCAGTCATTTCATTTTGCTTTCCCATTTTTAAGACTTTACCCACCTCTGTGGGCTGTATAAGTACTCCTTCTTGCTTTACACAGTGACAAAACCAAGTACACAACTTGCTCTTTGATCACTGCAGAGAAATGTACATTATTCTTCTAGATAAATCAACATGTATCAGGCTAAGACACACATTACCATTTCATTAGAAAAGAAAATCGTACATCATTTTACCCTCTGAAAACTTTTCAGCACAGTTCTGAAGCGATATAATGGAATGAATACAGCAATAAAAATACTAACAAGGCAGCCTAGCATGAAGACTATAAGAAGCACTACGGCCCTAAAAGACTGTGAAAGGTGCCAGCATAGTGAAAATAGAAGAAGCTTTTGATTTCAACTTTGTGCCCAGTTCAGACTGGGCAAATTCCTGTGTATGAAATCTACTGCCACTCTTCCACATTCTTCATGTTCTGGCTTCCCTCCCCCACTAGCCCTGCATCACAGAAACAACCAACTGTGAACATTTCCCAGCTCACTAACATTTATCTTAGCCATTCAGCAGTTTCTGCCAGGATCCTCCTCCTTCTTACACTCTGTGAATTAATTCTACTTGCAGAAGCACTAATGCAAGCTACTGTGGGCTTGTTTTTTTCCCCTCCCCAATCATCAGTCGATCATCATCGCTTAAGAACAGTAAATGGCATTGAATTGACTTGCCTTTCTAGATGCAAAGATCTTTCTTCCCTCCACATGGCAAAATTGTGCTGAGCCCCTCAGTCCTTTCCCCCTCATCTTTGCTTTCCCAGAACACGTTCCAGTAGAACATGTGGCTCCATACAAATCTGTTTTATAAAACAGGTCTTTCATCATTGAAGGGAAGCAGAGATGTTTACTTCTACAGTCAGGCACAGATCCCTAGCTGAAGCCAACAGATGACTTGGATCACTGGAGGATCCTGCCACTTCAGTGAGATCTCTGAGAAACTTCAGTATATTTCAAACCTGTGCCTCAGAGCTGACTGAGCCAGAAGGGCTCCACAGTTGGCACCAACTGCAAGACCCTACTCAGCCCGTTCCTGTAGACACCTCCCTCCCCACTGTCAGAGCCCAGCTGCTGCACCTCTCTGGTCACAGGTTTTTGTTCACTTGCACCACTTTCCCATGCTTTTAAGGCTGGGGTGGAGGGGGTGTTAAAATTCAAAAGCTCCCTTCCCCTCGTTTCACAGCACAGAGACTAAATATATTCCTTCTGAAGGAATATCCCGTTTGCTGACTCCTTGCACAGCTACTGTAGTCATTTTGCCCTTATACCTTCTCCAGGGCACTGGCTTTTGTTCTCCCCAGGTTTTCACTGCCAGGTTAAATTATATGTGGACAACCAACCTTGTTCAAAGACTGGCATTTGGTGACCTCCCTGATCCATCTCAGGAAGGTCCCATGGCAGCTGAGATAAAGACGACTTCTTGCTCCATTTAAAAATAAGTCTGTCTACAAAAATCAATTCTCAAATTGATTGCAGTACAAACCTTTACTCTTTTTCAGCTAGGTATCTGTGTATAGAAGCAAACCTAGTCAGGTCAACTCAATGTGTTAGACCCCCCAGCAGCCCACAGACACTATAAAGGGGATGGCAGAAGAAAAACTCACACATATTAGATCATTTAGTGAGAGGTGTGTTTCCTTACCAGTCATGACTTCTGCTAATTTATCAAACTTGAAAGCTACCTACCATGCACTGCCATTATAAGAGTATAGTATTTTGCAACAAGAGGAATATAAATAGGTCAAAACCTATAAAAACACTTTAGCTTCCTAGATGGCACAGTCCCAGGAGGGAGATTATGCTATTAAACAGGTGTCACAGATGGAGGCCCAAGTTTTCAGAAGCATTTTGGGATTAGCTTCTAGGTGCCTGAATAAGAAAGTTAGAAAGAAAATTTGAAAACTGCTTTTAAGAAGATGCATATTAAAAGCTAAAGACGGATGTTAAGAAATGGAGCCATGCCAGACTGCTAACCATAATAAAGAAAACAAAAGATGGCCACCCAAAAGCAAAAGAGCATTATACATTCCTCTAGTGTGGCACCAGAGGAAGTCTTTCAGAAAATTAAAAAATTAATTTCTGCATGTGGACTGATTCATTATCAAATATGCAAAAAGAACTTGTATCTGTCTATAGTTTTATGATGTTATGCAGCCACATTAATTTTGGCAGAAGAGGTAATTTAAATCCTTTGGGAAACATTATCCTCTTGATATAAACACATAACTCAGATTAATAGGATTTGTTTATGTATAGCAGGAGGGAGAATAACCCTGAGTTTGGAAAACAGCTTTGTCTTTTAATCATTTTGGGAAGAACAGCAAAAAATATATACTGAGGACAAGTAGTTGAAGAGCATTTGTTAACTCTTGCTAAGTAATAATTGTGAGTTAATTGATATGTATTTAGAAACAGACACAAACCAGAATCTCTTGGACAACCAAAGCAAAACTGTAAGTATGTTTTAAAGAGCAGGGCTGGTAGAATATGCACTGTTAATCACCTATAATTTTTTTTTTTACAGTCTGGACCCAATCTGTGCTATCCTCAAACTGTATAATTGACTCTGTGTACACAATTTCTCAGTCGCTCAACAATACAGATATTAGCAGTAATGGTATAATTATAACTTACGGCTTAAGTAGATAAACTGCTAGTTCTTAACCAGTAACTGTAATTAAGATTGGAAAAGAGTAGTATTCACTGCATCTACTTAGTACCCAATTTTATTAATGAAACATAAGTTCCAATACAGCAAAGCAGCTGTGTGCTGCATCCCATCCCTGACCATATCCTGAAAGGAGAAAATGAGGGGGTAATGCAACCCAACTTGTAGCAGCTGTAGGGAAAATAAATAAATAAATAAATAGAATAAAATAAACTCAGATCTGTAAGCAGTGGTCAAGCACCAGCTGTAGACATGGGATACATGAAAAGGAAAGCAAGCGATAACCACATAAAGAAAGAGGTTATTTCCTGTGCCCTGAGTGTCAATTTACTTTTAAGTGGATTGAGGAAAAAGCATTGCTTCCCCTCCACCACCTTCCCCAGCACAGGCAGAGGAAGAGGCAGAATGCTTGGGGATGGCAGCAGGGCTTGGGACGGCACCGATTCAGAACCACAGGCAGTGGACAGCGCCTGTGGGGAAACTGACAAAATTGGGAGTTCAAAATTGCCCAAAAATGCGGAAAAAAAAAAAAAATCACCTTGTGGCCACCTGGCAGAATTCACCAACTCATACTTTCTGAGCAAAAGCTGAGGAACGGAGTGGGCACCGCTGCCATGTTTTGGTCACTTTGGCTCACTCCCTCTGTACTGGTTGCTAAGCATTTTTTTTAAAGCTCAAAACTACTCACTGCCAGATGGATTAATGAAAACACACACTTGCACTGCTTAAAACACTTTTCTTTTATATGACTTGATATGCCAATACTACATTCTTCAATTATTTCTTTTAGAGGAATACCAGGTTTGAAAGTAAACGCAAATTCGAGCTAGCAGGGGAAAGGGGAGGAACAGGAAGAAACTAAGTGTAATTATCAAGTTTTCCAGTGGATTGCAGGAAAGAGGTACCTAGGGACTTGCGTGTCCTCAGGGACTTGTAGTAAAAACAGCAGCTCAGCATAGAGATGTGAAGCACCAGGTGACCTGAAGGTGTCTTGCTTTTAACTGGTTTATCTATTTTTAACTACATGACATAACATTACCTGTGACAGCACAAGCCAACTCTGGGTTATTTCAGCAATCAAACAACCATGCACAGCCTCATGTGATTTACACCTTACTTGCAGTGCTGCTTTCTGTTCATACTCCCAGTTCTTCAGGCCTGAAACCTGGCACCTGACCCTGCACTCCAGCCTGTGCCCTGAAACGCCACCCAACTTACCTACAGCTTGGTGTTTTTCTAAGAAGCCATGGTCAGAAAGAAATAATGACCCACCTTACGAGGTAGCCAACTGCTCTGTTAATGGTAAAACCAAACCATGTATTACCCATTACAGCAAGGATGACAGGAAGGGGAAGGGAATCCATTCCATCACCAAATGGAGGATAAAACACATCTCCATCATCTCCAACTTTCAGTCGGCTGAAAGCAGGGAGGAGGGGTGGGGGAGGCTGCAGCATGGCAAGCAGCAACTCTGAGGCAGCCCTTTTCCCCTCTCAGCTAGCAGGCTCAGCTGAAGAAGGGGGTGGCACCACAGAGTATTACACAGATCTGTTTGCTGCTGGGACAGAAGAGAGGCTGCAGTAGGGCTTCTTGGCTATTGATCCTCACTCTCACCCCTCCATACAGAGGAAGTCTGGTGTGGTGCAGAAACCCAACAGAAAGTACTTTCTTTTCCTTTGTTTTGGAGAGCAAATGAGCTCTGGTGTAGTTTGCTGTTGACAGAGCCCATAAGGAAGAGAAAGTCAGGCAAGGAGGCAAAACAACAGGCCTAGCAGGAAAGGCACAGGATAGTCACCACATATGGCGCAAACAGGAAGGGTTAACTGAAATCCCAAAGGCGCCATGAGGAAGAGGCAGCTGAGAGGAAGGTGCAGCAGTGGAGAAGCGGGACAGGAAGGCCAGGCAGGGAGGCTAGTCCCGAGGCCTGTGAGTGTGGATGTGGAAATTTAGGCAGCTTACAAGGCAGACCGGAGAGCAGCCAGCTGAGACAATGGCAGACCTGGGGAGCCAGGGCAGCCAAAGCAGCTGCACCCTCCAGGGCCAACCGCACCATGTGAAGGGGATGAAGGGGAGGCGAGGCTGCCAGGCTGGAATGGGTGAGCAGAGCAGAACCCCAAGCCCTGCCAGGATGCCTAGGTGGGTGGCAGAGGGCAGTGGACTGAGGCTGGGAGCACATGCAGGTGTGAAGAAGCAACCCTGGGGGAGCTCGGTGGTGCCTCCTGCCCCCTGTCCCCAAGCCCCTGGCCGTCTCTCACCTGCCTCGAGGTTGAAGGAGATGCGGGCCTCGGCGAGGTAGGGGGTGTCGCTCTTGGAGCGGACGCGGCGGATGGGTCTGCGGTCGATGTCCTCCTCGGAAGATGCCGCCATTAATGTGGGTACGGTGAGCAGGGTGGCCCGGCGAGCTGGCGAGGGCGAGCGGGTGGCGGCGGGGAGCAGAGCGGGGCCGGGAGAAGAGGGGGGGGAGGGGGGAGAGGACGGGGAAGGAGAGAGGGAGAAAGGAGCGGAGGGAGGAAGGGGGAGAGAAAGAGGGAAAACCCGTCAAGGATCTGCGGACGGGAGCGGAGGCCCTACCGCTGCCCCCCCCCCCCCGCCCCCGCCCGGCCCGCGCCGCCCCGGGGGGGGGCCGGCCCGGCAATCCCCCCCCCCCCCCCCCCCCGGCACTGCCAGACACACCCCGGCCCTGCCCGACTCCCCCCCGAGCACCCCCGCCTGGCCCAGGTGCCCCCCGAGCATCTGCGGCCCTGTGAGTGGCACCATATCGAGGCCGCGGCTTGTGAGGTCATCCCTCACCTCTTTCTCCCCTAAGCGGGCATCACGGGGGTTTCTAACCTCGGCGAAGTGCCCGAAGCTAGGCAGAACGGCCAAGAAGTTTGCAGAAATAGCCGATCCGTCCTGGTATTTTGAAGCACCAACCTGGCTGAGGAGCCCTGTGCAGCATTTTTTGAATGTCCGTCATGTCCGTCATTTACAGCTGGGCACTCTATCCTTAATTTATATGGACAGGTGTGCTTGAAAACACACCTTCGTCTTCTCTATTTAATAGCTTCTGATAAACATGTTAATTCTCTTCACGTGGATGTAGGCTGCCTGCCCCATTAGGGTACCAGTGTCAGATGGAAGCTCTAGATGTTAATGTAGGTGAAATAATTTAAAATGCTGCTTTTCAAAAATGCTACATAAAGTGTTAAATACTTAAAATTGTGTTCCAATGCTACATAAAGTGTTAAACACTTAAAATTGTTTTCCAATGAGTGTAGCAGTTCATCCTGTTTAATTTTTTTTTATTATTATTATTTATTTTTAACAGAAACACAGTCACTTAAGGTCAGTGAGTTGTCAGCATCTCAGAAATCTTTTGTTTTGGTCAGCTGCAATATCAAATGGAGCAGTGAATGCCAGGGGCTCAGCAACTCTGCAAGCAGCCATAGTGGCATTCACTGTCATGAATTCTGGGGACAGCTTTCACGCTCATTCCTGCAAGATCAAGCAGTTTTCAGCCACCTTTCTGCCAATTGAAATGATAGATGTTTGGGGGTTTGCTGGATATTTTTTCATGGTTATACTGTTAGTTTTACCTGAAGTTTGCTGCTGGAATAATCCCTTTATACAACTTTACAAGAACTTTCATGTTTCTGGATGACCAGAGTGGATAAGACATAAGATCTTGTTTGCAAAGCCATCCTCTTTGCTTTGATGTTACTAGCATATCCCAGCTAACGCAGGGGGAAATGTCTTATATTAATAGAAATGCAGGTGCTCACAGCGAAATAGCTGTGACATCCCTGGACCTCTGGTGAACCACCATACTGCTGGCAAGCAAGGAGGTACCATCAAGTCCATGTGCATCTCAAAAAAAAAAAAAAAAAAAAAAAATCCAGCAAAACCAGCATAGGCTGTTTGGGGAAGGTATGCTCTTACATGTGTCAAGGTTGAAGCAGATCCTAGCTTCTTCTAAGTATGGGGTGTCACTCTTAGACCGGAGTCTTCTAATGGGTCTCCGGTCTATGTCCTCCTCAGAAGAAGCCGACATCAGTGTGGGCACAGTGAGAAGAGTTGCCCGACGAGCTGATAAGAAAGAATGAATGAAGAAGAGGATAGAAGGAGAAAAGAGAAATTGAAAAGGGGAAAAGGGTAAGGAACAAAAAATAATAAAAATTAACTTTTTTTTTTTTTTTTTTTTTTTTAAAGAGAGAAATAAAATTGTTCAATGGAAAAGAGAATCTGTAATATGTAGTAGATGAGGCTGTTTGCTGTGAGGTCCCTGCGTCACATGCTGCAGAATTTATGTTCTGCACCAAGTAATACAAAGAGTAGAAAAGACTGATGCGCTGTGTCCCCCCAAGACATAGGTAATACCCCTGTTTCTGACACAGATTTCCTCTTCATGGTTTGCTAGTTTTGCATCTTTCGTCACTCTTTTCACAACTTGCAGTCCCTCCTTTTCTGAATACTGTGTTTGATACAGTGATGTCTGAGTAATGGAAGTAGTTAAGTGTTCATTTAGTTTGCAGAAATTAGTGAGAGCTATGCTTGGAACACATGAAATGATGTGTACAACAGCTATCCAAAAACTCAATTTCTTGGTCTCTTAATTTGGGCACTCAAAATTAACAGCTAATTTTTCCTCTTGATCACTCCATGTCTTAGTGTCTTAATTATGAAATGAGGAGGATCATTATTTTCTTTCAGTAGGTATTTTCTAAAAATATAAATTCATTAATATTTGTAAAGTATTCATAGACTTTAGTGAAGCACCAATGAAAAGCCCATGAGCAAATTAATGGCTTGGGGCCATGTCTTCAAGGAGGAGAAAGCAAAATATTTAATATTGTCTCATTTACTGAGTACTGCCCACTGATGAAGCAAGTGGTAAGAGAGTAAAAAATTAGTGTCATCATGTAATTAGAAATTGTACCGTAATACATATGGATTTAGAGGCTGAATTAATGTTGTGGAAGGAACCTTCATTCTGGCATTGCATAAGTATTCAGCACTTGACCTTACAGCCTTGATAACATCCCTTCAATGTAGGTGTTTTTTATGTGAAATTTAATTATGAGTGTCTGTTGATTGCTTTGAAAACTGAGCCTATAAATTACAAATGACAAACAGAAAAGCCTCTATAAATATATCCACCTCAACTCTCTCTCTGACTAGAAAAAGGTACAAATGCTGGACAGTATCTGGCTGATCACTGAAAGCTTGAGTACCATGCACAAGTACCCTGCCAGTATGTTGCTCTCCCCTCTACGCCATACACAGTTGGAAAAATAATTTCTGCTGAAAGCCCGTGCTTACCCTTGACGTGGGTCTATTAACATTACTGTGGGGCTCTGTAAGAGCCTATACTTCCTTAGATAAGAAGGTGCAGAAAAATCTAGGGCTTGAGAATTTAAAACCCGCACATGCTATCCTTTTATTATGACATGGACTTTCAGAGAGCTGTTTTCAGTTCTGCTCTGCCACACACACACATGTACGTGCCTAAAAATCAGACCTGGCATGCCTTTGTGTTCAACCCTAAGAAGAGTCTAAACCCTGGATATTTGTCACTGTTTGGGCATCATCTGGCACAAGTCCTTATCTCAGGGCTTTTGTAAGCCACCACACTTCAAATAGCTAATAATGAACTCTATTTTCCTGCTGGGAATAGAGAGTACAACTGATGGTGACTAAGAGCAAATTCTGCAGCCTTGTAACTGCAATTCTTGCTTTAAAAAGTTTTTTGAGAGTTCCAAATAATATCTGTCAATCAGAAGCCTTCAGATGCCTAAACCCTGAGTGAGGTGTTAGATAAGATAGCACATAATTAATATGATTTAACAAAAACTGTCACACTGTATTTTTCAATTTGCAGAGTTACATAGTTTACCAAACAAGAAAATCTGTGCTGCTGGGTGTAGCGGTTATTTCTGGTCTAACTCATTTGTTTTCTGGTTTTAAATAGATTCTTTTAAGTTTTTGTTCCCTCCTAACACAACATCTGAATTTGAAGTAAAAGCATAGGGCAAGAGTTGAAATTGATTTAATGAGGTCAGCTACTTAGATTAAGCTAAAATAAACACTCCTATTAGACTGTAAACTATTACTCCATTGTAGCAGGGACATACAATAATGAAGATGAAAGAGAATGGAAAATTTTTGCCAGGGAGAATTTTGTGTACCGCATCATCAAACGTATACCAAAGGAAGATTTATCTGTATATGAAGTCAACATTGCAAAAAGCATCTCATAAAAGAACCATGTAAAAGATTTGTCCTTTAAAACTTGTGTGATCCAGCTGTAAAGTCAGTGAAAGGCCACCCATGCACTTCAGGGGTGGCTGGATCACAGCACAGGAGACTATTCAGGAAAACAAACAAACAAACAAACAAAAAACCCACCAAATTATATACACATTTATTGTACACACAAGATGAGTGAGTTTTTCTGTAGTCACTTATAAATCATTTTTTACCTTTTTGGTCAAAACATTGGGATCTGGCCTGTATGCATTTTGACTAGAAGTAGGTGGATGTTGGAAAATATTTCCTGGAGTATTATTTGCATATTATTTTGACAACCATGATTATCTCCCCTTTAAGTATATTATCATCTGCTTTCAAGAATGCCTGGAAATTTTAAATAAACATAGGAAAATTTTCAGAGGGAGCTAATATATGTTGGTGTTTTTTGGCGATAAAAAACTAAGATCAATTATTTCACAGCTGTGGAACAGGAAGGTATAATTGATCACATTCAAATATCCATATGGTGACACTGAATATACATGAATGGCACGAATGTACCTGTACACACTTTTCCTTATGACCCTGTGCCCATATGCCCCTGTGTCCATCACTGACAACCCACCAGTGTTTCTAGCTTGAGGTACTCTCCACAAGTGGGCTCAGTGTCTGCTACACATTTTTAGGAGATGGCTTTTCAGGAAAACTAGGAAATATCCCCTTGAAGGTGCTGTAGTACAGAAACGACATTATGATACGCGTTAAGGTGCCCCCTTATGCTGCAAATGGATTTGAAAGCAGCATCTGAAAATTCATTTCAAACAACCATTCTAGCATTTCACAGAACACAACTTAGTCATTTTGGTTAAATTGTTTTGTTCCATTTGCATTGTTCCTGATGTGATAGGGTTATGCTGCAATCAACATGTTTTGCCAACATCAAGTTTGGTATTTGTAGAAAGAGAAAAAAAGGTAGCTAATGGAAAAAAAAAATGCTGTAATGTATGCAATGACGTTAGAATTGATTATATATAATCTCATATTTGTTGTCTCAAAACACTGTATGTCATTGCAGTATGACTTAAGTATGCATTTGGGAGAGAGGAATAGAAAATACATGAAGGATTATAGTGTGTGTTTAGAGACCTTTTAAACATGTAATTTCAATATGTTTAGTTACATCTGAAGGTGGTCCAATTTCTGAATACTCTTTGAAATTACCAAAAACATGGGGGACAGTTTGCAAAGAATTATTTTTGGTTTCCATTTTTTCCATTAAAATACATTTTTACATATTTTAATACAAATATTAGTACTAATTTTGGTTGCCAAGAACTAGCTTTATGTTTTGAAAAGTTATAATTTTTTTTTAAGACTAATGTTTTTAGAAAAAAATTGGACATTTTTACTCAGAAAACTTTCTGAGGTGGAAAGTCATCCTCTTAAAATTATTTAAAGAAAATGTGAAATATTCATCTAGATTCTCTTGTCCATTTTTATCAAACAACTGTTATTGAAATGTTTTTAAAACATCTTATTGCTAATACAAGTACCCTAGTAATTTTTGGCTTAATAATTTATTTATCTGGAAACTCTAGTTTATATAACAGCTTCTTACCTCTGAATGGCAAAACAAACAAACAAACAAACAAAACAACAAAAAGCCACCTCTTGAGACCTGATGTTTTTAAACTTACTACAAGCAAAGCGCTAAAATGTTTCTGCTGGAGATGTCTAGACCTAGATGCATTGGAAAGGCTATCTTTCTGTTGTGTATAATCACAAGTGACTTCAGATAGCACACAAATAGCTGTAAAAGAATATTGGCTTCACAACAGAAATCTTAAAGAGCAAAAACTCATTTCTCAGAGCAAATTTTAAACAAGTTGGTAGAATACCTGTGAAATCATTTTAATTGCAGTGCTGCTGTTGCTGACTGAGCAGAATTTTTTCTTGCTACTTATTTTCATTAGAGAAGGCTATTAGCTTCTTATTTGATTTACTGCATTCCTCTGGCATCCTCTGCTCTTTCAGTTTTCCTCCTTCATGCTTCGGTGGAAAGGGCTCACTATAGCATCACATATAGATAATGCACACAGAAATGTGGTTTGGGCTACATATGAGCTTTAAAAATGTTGGTTCCGGTAGGATTTGATGCATCTAGAACATGACGTTCTACCTGTGCCAAAATATTGTTAGCTTGTGAACATTTTTTAAAGACAATCAGACAGTGGGTCCAAATGGATGCTTAGCAGAAAAAGAAAATCTTGTGGGCTGATTTAATGCCACTTCACTTTTGTTTTGTTTTAAATTTAAGTGATAAAGAACAACATTTGAAGGATTAGAGATGTGAAATAGGGTTTGACTGGCAGGAGAGGGAAACAGTAGAACATGTGTGCAAGCACTGGAGAGGACATAATTTGGTGTTTATGACGAATGATTTATAGGCTTTTTTCTCCCGGATAAACAGTGTACGTGTGTATGGATTGTTGTCTCTCTCTAAAACAAAGCTGTTGAGATGTTTGACACCAGTTTGATGGACACCAGTAATCTGAAAGAAAGTACTCAGATACGTGGTTGCAAGCAATAGAACATAGGGCAAAAAGACATCCACTTTGATGCATGTGCTTGTTATGCTGGTCTGTGATATTTGGTAAGTTTATGCACAATATGCCTACTTAGCATTTGTTGTAATTTTAATAGGAAATGTGCTTGTTCCTTCTTTGAATCTAAAGGCACAGGCTAAAGAAAACAGAATGTATGTAAGTATATTAAAAGAAAGAAGGAAAGAAGGAAAGAAAGGAAATAAAAGAGAGAGAGAAAGGAAAGGGAAAACAAGCAGTTAGGTGATTATGAAATATGGAAAAGTAGGGGTTTTGTTATTTGAAATTATTTTTTAGTTTAGGTGAAAAAATTAAATTTAGTGTTCAAAATAATTTTTTTTTCAAGTGTGAGCCATGTATAGGTTTTCCATAGTTTCTGTGTTTAGGGGTATAAAGAACAGGATCGCAAACATACTAGTTTTCTTTAGATATGCCACTTAGAAATAGAAGATTCTAATTTATTCTGACTTTAATTTGGCTGACTGGGTATTAAAATAAATGACCAAAAAGTAGCCGAAGTAGCTGATGAGTTACTGCAACTCATCATGAGGTATTTTTATACAATTGCTGAAGATAGTCTACCTGACTCTGCAAGCCAGAGACTCTCATCATGGCACTCCGTTGCCTGTTCCTAAATTCTAAATAATGATAGATGTGCAAAGGGGGGAAAATGTTTAAAAAGGATAAGGGCGGGGTTGATGTTGATCAATTACTTCCTTGGATTTAAAGGGAGAAAAAATGATTACAACAGCTCATTTGCTGTTATTAATTTGATATTGTTAATGTTATTAGTCTAAGAACTAATAACATCACAAGAATCACAGAAAAAAGACAAGCAAAATAACAATTCTGAAGAGATGTTAATCTATGGGATAGATTATTTGTAAAATTTGGGTGGGTGGGGTATCCAAATGTTACTTTACACAAGGAACATCTACAGTGGAATCATTCTGGACTAGGATTTGGGGATACTGCAGCAATACTTTTGTGAAATAATGGACAATATGCAAAAGCACAAGGGTAGTAGCACTGGGAAGTCAGCAGTGTTTAAAGTCAAACATCTAGAATGAGTCAGCACTGCCTGAATTAAAATAAATGAGTAAAAGTGAAGCACAGTGAAATAAATAAATTGTGGCAACAGTGGGAGAGGGGAATGTAGAGTTAAAACTGTAACTGGGAGTATTTTATTAAACCTGGAAAACTGAAAGAGCAGGATTTCCTGAAATCTCTTGAGCAATAATTCCATATGCGTCTATACAATCCTGTGCATGTGTTATCCATTTGCCCTGTGTACTATGTTCTTGCACATTTCCATATTTTTTTCTACTTTGCATTCTTTTAATCACTCCTTACATTCATCAAATAAATTGCAGGAATGTTGCAACCAGTAAGAGCATATCTCATGCAAGTGGATCTTTGAATTATTTATAGGTACGAAGATAGCATAGAGCAGTTTGAGACACCCTGACCAGCCTTGGAGCTGTAGAAGAAAAAGACAAAAAGCCTCAGGTACTGCTTTCTCCCTTTGGGAACTGCATTTACCCTGTGCCTGCTTGCTGAGCCCATGGCTGGCTATGTTCCTCACTGATCCGTGTCCTGGCTGCTGACTTGATGTCCTGCTTGGCCTTGTGCCTGCCTCATTGCCATGGATCTGTCTGATGATCTGGACTCTTGGCTGAACATGCGTGACCATCTCTGCCTGTGTGCTTCAGTGCTTTACGTCTCATAGGAGAGACCATGCCTCTGCATGTCTTGCTTCTTCTTGGCTTGCTTTCCCTTGTAGATCGGCCTGCTAATGCTGCTCCTCAGTGCCAGGTTTCTCCACTTTAACAAATATGAGGGGTTCCTTTGCAAGCCCCAAAGCAGGAGTTCCTTAAAATTGAACTTCAAAGCAGCTGTCTCTCCAAACAAGGCTACCACTGTTACAGTCTGCAAATTTACAGCTTTTGATTACAGCCTGAACTGTTTTATGAAGTTTCTCCATTTCCTGAGTTAGGTGCCTTCTTACTTGTCAACATGGGATTCCCTCTAGGCAAACAAATGCCATTAGCACAGCTGTCTTCCACCTGAGTTCACTCCCTAGGCTTTTTTATTTTGTGTAAAGAGTAAGGCATGATTTATATTATCCCAAGGAAGATTCCTATGATTAGGTGAACTCTGCTCTCAAAATGACCGAGACTCTCCGCTGATATATGTTAGTCAGCTAGTCAGATGTCTTGGATGGAAACATCTTCACTGAGGAAACCTAAGAGGTAAGTGAGCTGCATCCTACTCCAGGCTCCATTGTATGCTTTCAGGCCTTATGTCTGCAAGCCATGGTAGATTTGTATTTAGAATACAGTGACATTCAGGAGTGACTAGTATTTTAATTCCCCAAGCTTCAAAGGCAGAAGACTTTTTCAAAAATGTAAATCCAGGTCCATATTTACATTTCAGATTTGGACTTTACTAGGGCAAGGGGCTGGATCTAGGGACACAGTCCCTTTCCTGCTTCTAACTTGCAGATGCGTCACCGGGCATTACGCAGTTGGCAAGGACACCCCCATCTCCTACATCCCAACATACGGCCACAGAAGAGACAGTCAGGATAGGGCTTAAGATATTTCTGGCTGGTATCTGAAGACTACAGCCAGCTGGCTTCATTCACTAAGTTTTCTAAATCTAGATAATCTTTGCTGCCAGATACAGCTTTTGGACTTTCCATCCCTCCGGCTTCACTTTCCTTGGAGGAAATGGGGAGCACCTGTTTGAACAGCACATATAGCCTTGAACAGCCAAATATCCTCTGTTCCATGCTCAGCCCACAGAAGTGAGGTGAAAGCTGCTGCTTGCAGAAGGAGAGGATGGGAAAGAAAGCAGCTGGTAAGGTAACACCTCTCTCCTCCTACCCTACAGCAACAAGGGCAGCTCTGCAGCTTTCTGCATGGGTAGGAATGAGATGTGGGCATTAGTGCAGGCAGTATGGGATAGAGACCCAGCTAGCTGCTGGGTGCCAAGACCTTGTTTCAATCCCCATGCTGAGGTCAGGGTATCCTGCATGCAACTACAGAGGACCTGAGGTTATCTGGGATTTGATATCCTTTGCTAGCAACACCATCATAGCTCTTTCAGTTCCTTCCAAACATCTTGCAGTCCTGTTCCTTCCCTTCTCTTCCACCCACAAGGAGTGGGTACGGTTGAGAATGAATGCTTTCCAGCTGCTGTTTCTGACGTTGTCATGTCATTAATGTGAAAACATTGGAAAGGAGTTTTTGTTCTTGATCTGGAGGATCAAAGGATTAAAAGGCAGAAATATTCCAATCTCACAGAAAGAGTAAGTGGGTCATAAACCCCTATTCTACAGCCTGTGAACAGAGAATATTGTAATGCAGTAACTGTAATAATAACTAAAGTAATAATACATGTAATGCATTTTGATTATTTTTTAATTAAAAGGCAAAATACCATAGTCTTCTTTCACTTGATTCTGGTATAATACAGTTTTAATGCATAAACACCAGCTCTGTGATAGCATGATTTGTTAATAACATCATGTGATTTTATTATCATTGAATAGTTAATTGTGATCCTATTAGGTAGATCTGGTGGCAGTGCTTTCTTGCACACTTTTTTTTTTTTTTTTTTTCAGTTCCAAAGTAGCCACTTGAACTAAGCTATTTATGTTAGATGGGTGCCTCACCTTCAGTAGGGGTTTGGTTGTTTTTTTGTTTGTCTCAAAGTTTAAGGTAATGCAGATTGACTGTTTTTCAGAAGGCAGATAAGGAAAAAGATAGGTTCTTTTTGTCCACATTTGGTGAAATCATGCCATTATCTCATGTAGAAATGCCTGTGCTGTGAAAGAGACTTAAAATTTGGCACAACGTACAAAGATGACAGGAGTTACTGGAGCCATACGGGCAGCACCAACGCATGCCGGGATAACATTGAGTTCTTTGCTGTGTATAGAGCTCAGAGAAAGGGGATGCTACTATCAAAAAATTTGAGGCTAAGGTAATAAAGACATTTGCTACAGGAAATATTATTGTTGAAACTCTTTCAGAGGCTTATTTTTTGGCCCACTGAAACCAACTCTATCTCCTCATGCTCGGTGCTACCTCAGACAGTGAAAGCCTCCTGAAACTGCTCTTGCACAGGCCACATTTCGTCTCTCACACTTTCTATTTGGGTGGTCCATCCATCCACCTCTTCAACCACCTCTCTTGCTGGCAGGAGACTGCCATGTTGCTTCATAGTGATTTCCCTGTTGGCACCCAGGTTGATAGAAAGCAGCTGCCCTCAACCAAACATAGATGAACAGCAGGGGAGAGCACTAGACAGTTGGGGAAGAGGGCTCACAAGCATGTGAGGTAAGTGATGTGAAGGGCAGGAGCTGGAAAAAGTGCAGGAATAACAAACAGCAGAGAGAGAGGTGAAAAGTTGAAGGAAACAGAGCATAAGTGCAGACTGGATCTTGTATCAATGCACTGTTTACAATTACAGAGGTAATGAGGGTTTGAGAACCTCTGTACCATGCTCTGGTGCACAGTAGAAGCATGTCATTGGAGTCTTAGACCAAAGCTTTACACATGGGTACACAGAAAGTCCCATATTCTCATTGCTGGTTCCTACTTGTTTTGTCCAAGCCCTCATGACAGATTTAAGGTCAGCCCCCTGCCCTGATGACCTGTGTATCAATGGATACATTTCTGCATAATGGCTTTTTTTTTTTTTTTTTCCTGTTTGCATTTAAAAAGGCAAAATGATTATATTAAAAAGAAGACTCAACCAGATGCTAAGGTGAAAATTTCAAAGTCATGCAGTTCTGTATGTGCTAACAATATAATTTCTCCAAATATGGGGAAAACATTTTTTCCCTGCCTTCTTGGAAATACTTAGAGTGAATGTTGCTTGTGCAACCTTTACTAGCCATCTTTATTAGCAACACTTTATTAGCATGTTACTGTAATTGTCTTTCATTACATGAATACTATTTCTTCCATAGTCCTCTGTACCTTGCCAAGCTTAGGAAGGATACTGTTGATAAATTGATACAGCTTGTAACTTGTACATTACATAGCAGTACCTTGTACATTTCTGAAATTTTGTATCTATGGAATAGAAAAGGTTCCCATAGGGATATCAAAGCACCTATTTTAATATCACTTTTTTATCAATGCTCAGGTATCCACTGCATTTTAGAGGCTGAAAAAAAGCAAGCAAAATCAGTCATTGCCCTCAGCCAATTTTAACCTGACTTTGAAGCACTTAGCATTTGCCTCTGTTGTTGTTCAATGCAGAGGTCCGTGTTTTGACAATAGTGGTTTTTTTTTTTTTTTTCCCTTCTGACAGTTTTCTTTGAGATATGCAGATGAAAATATACCACAATAACTGGGGCAGCAGCTGGGCAATGTAGCAGCACCTCAGTTGAGCCAAAGGTCAAGTGGCACTGACCCCTACATCTCCTGGGATGGTAGCATTCCCCATGTAGATTACGTCTTGCTCTGGGAGGATGACCCACAGAGGGAAGGCCAAATTCTGGTGGCTTGTCTTTGAATGGGATTAGCAACTGATGAAATTAACAGTGGAAAATACCTGGACTTTGTTTTCAGAGAATAGTATGCAGGCAGTATGTAAAAAGTAAAAGGTTGATAGAGTTGCTTGGTCCTTCAATTTTTATTCAGTTTAGTATGATGCTTAAAATTTAAGGAATAAAAAACCCTCCTCTTTGAAACTTTTTTATCCAAAAATAGAGCTGGTGAGAAAAATGTGAACTGACTTTACCAAAAGTATCACCTATGTTGTGAACAATTCTCAGCTACCTTAAAGCAAAAAAGTTTGATTACTCCTTTGCTCTCTTGCACTGTTTCTGTTCAGTGGGAGACCAGCGTTTCATGGGGAAGGACACAGACTACTGAGAACATGCTGCTTCCATGCAGCACATTAAAACATCTCAGATCTTTCCTAAATCATTTATTCCTGCAACAGAGAATAATACCAGACTGTACTGAGTGATTCTGACAGCACCGAGAAGCAAGGAGAGAGGGGAATGGTAACACAGGGTGACACAGCATGCAGCTGGCTGTTCCCTCTGACTTGTCCACTCTGATTCTGCAAACCCAGAGTCTGGATCTTGGTTTTTCATTCTGCTACTGCCATGCACCCAGCAGCTTTTACATAGCTTTTCCTTATCCTCTGAAAGGGCAAATCAGCCTTATCATTATTCTTCTTGTAATCCCTTTTACACCCCATGTGTTCTGAAGGCCTTTCCCTATTGCCTGTGTATATTTCAGTAGCTCAGTCACAAGGGCTGGCCATTGACTATAGGGCTGGCCCTATATATCTTAGCTGTACCATTAAAATAGTCAGTCTGAGACAGTGCCAAAATTTCTTACCTTGGGCTCCTTGACTGTAAAACAGTCTGTGCGCAGACTCGACATCCAAAAAGTAGTCCATTTTGAAGGAACTTTATCTGTGTGTACAACACTCAGGTCTGGATGATCAGTCAGATTCCTGGGGAAAAAAAAAAAAAAAAAAAAAAAAAAGGGATGTCAGACAGAAAAATTGGTGAGTTTCTTTGTGGAAAGAATAGTGTAGGCAGTCATTAAAGGTTGTAGTTTGGCATATTAGGGTTGAAACATTTTCAAATCACTATTCATAGAACTTCACAAGTATCCTTTTCTATTTTGGGATATTTGGTTTAAATCTTTGTGTAAAGACATAAGAGAAAAGTACTGCTACATTGTTAGCAAGGTTCCTGCTACCTTTCCAGAACAATCACCTTTATTCTTGCCACAGTCTCCATTTCTTACAGTACATACTTAGATAACTCTGCCTGTTATATCTGCTCTTAGAAATGAGAGCAGAAGAGCTTGGGGGTGCCATGGACAGCAGCAATGCCAGGATCTCTGAGCAGACTCCATTGTAATAGACTACAGTAAAGACAGCATTAGTGCTGCTCACAACAAAACACAGCACTAAGAAGGAAGACACAAGGTTGTACTTTGCTGGACATTTCATTCTGCCTAAACAGGCAGAAACCAGCCTTTCCTTACTCCTTCCTACTTAATGACCAGAAGTAGCAGCAGAACATCCCAAAATCAGTTTAAAAAGAGGCGATAAGAGCAACCATTAAGAAATGGTAGGATATTCCTAGCATTGTGTCTTAGTTAAGGTTTATATTTTTGGCATTCTTCAGAACCTGGGATCTGTTTAAATCCTAGGTTAAATCTGACAAACACTGAATCAAGTGTGCCTCTGCCAGGCAGAGTTCCCAGGATTATGCACATCAACATGACCCTTCTCCAGTCGGGTTCTTGCTCCCTCCTGCATTTTCCTCTATTCTCACCAATTCACATAAAAACCCAAGATTTGAAGAAAAGGCAGAACCCAGATCTGTCCTCCACAGCTCAGTTAGTTACAGCATATAATCATAAGCACACAAACAGCCCTGCACAACATTTACTTTAAGACAGACAGACAAAAATACCTGTAGTCCTTTTCTGTACAAACCTAACAGAAAGGTTTGGGCAGGGAGACCAAGATCCTTGCTTCAAGCAACTCCTTTAATTGTGCTGGCAAAAATCAGGAAACCAAGGTTCCAAAGCTTTTTCATTTTTCTTTAATTTGGTTTTTATTGATCAACATGCAGTCCTTTCTAAAATTCAGAAGCCTACCCCAATGAGCAAACTTTTAAAATTCCTCAGGAATTCACTTGACTGTAGCACTCCCAGACCAGAAATGATACTTACTGCAAAATATCAAGAGCTGACTGGCAGTCGTGTAAGCTCCAGTAGTTTCAAGGAAGGTTTCTTTGATCTTACTAAATGTCCCCAGTGTAAGCAAACAATTTTGATTGTTTGATTGGAACTCTGATGAATAATGCATAACGTCAACTGGACTTCCTTTATCAGATAAAAATGGCCAGGAGATGCTGTTACTTAGCAACAGGAGGTGACACTATGATCATCTCCTCCACTCCCACTCTCCCTTCATACTGAAAAATTAAGCCCCTGGTTTTGATTTGATAAAAACTTTCCTCAGGAAAAACAAACAAACAAACAAACAAAAAAAAACCTGCATCAAGTTTCCTTAAGAATTTGTTTTTTCTCTCTGATATTCCTCATTGCAGCTTGTATTCTGAGATTTTTTAAATTGTTTCATAATGATTAACTGTAACATTGTGTTTTGTCTAATAATTTGCTTCCAGTAAGCAAAACACTTACTTTCTTCATCATTTACCACAAGGGTAATGAGACTGTTAAATGTTTTGCTATGAATATAATGCAAATACTGCCTTGAAAATATTTGTTTCTTATCTGGTACTGCTTGTTGGACAAGGCATAAAGAAAAAAAAACAACACAAAAACGTTCCACTGATGCTATGAAATATTATCCAGAAATCTCTCCTATTCCAGAATTCCTATTTTAAGTAATTCATTCATTCTTGAAGGTGCTATAACATCTGATACAAGCATTCTCTAGGAATCATTGCGTTTCTACATAACATACATCTTTACACAAAATACACGATGTAGCTTTTTGTAGGAAATACACATTGATTGAAAGCAAAAGCACTACGAAAGATTTTTTAAATGAATAAATGAAATCACATGCAGGAGATAAGTACTTACCACTGTTACTGACCTCTTTTCATCCTACTGTTATGGAATAAGACTAAGCAAATGCAACCTAGTCTGTGAGCCAGAATGAACAGCTTCTAATTTTCACTTCAACCTCAAAATCAAGAGTACTGAATAGAGAAAGGTGACAGATCTGCTGTTTTATATTATGATGAAATGAAAGCTCTTAACACAGATCTGAGTAGAACTGTTTTTTTTGTTTTTTTGTTTTTTTTTTTTTTTTTAATACTACATTAGCCTGCTAATTTGAAGAAAGTGAAAGGCTTTGTTTTACTGTCTTTTATCTGTTCTCTTTGCTACCCCCACAATTTAATTTGCATTTAAAATTATTCTTATGTCTCCACTGCACTCCAAGGTGTGGAGCATTTTCTAATCACGATGAATGTTCAGTGTGTTTTTTGTGCAATGCCACTTTTATTCTGAGCCAGAAACATGGTGAGTAATTATAATTGCCAGCTATTTTCTAGAATGAAATACAGAGTGGTTGTCTGAGGCAGTTTCTGATTTTTCCTCCATTTAGCAGTGCATTGCAACAAACTCCTCAGTCAAAGCATCAGTAAAAACATAAATCAAATAGCACAGTGTCATGTCATGATAGGTTAAACATGCACATTCACAGACCATGAAAACAGAATACAATTCTACTGAGATCTTTTTAATAATAATATACCTTTTCCAAGTTTGAAAGTGGGCTTGGACAGTTAATAAATTGAAATACAGCAGTTATTTCTTGATGGTTTCCAGTTCATCTAGCTTAATGTTTCTGGAGTTGCACATTGTTTGGAACCCAGATGAAGCCAAGCACTAGGGGCTGACAAAAGCAATGCTATTAAGTTGCACATTAAATCCCTCATGAGAGGGCTAGGAGCCTGCTTCTTCCAGCAGTTCTTAGAATAGTTCCCCAAAGCCTGATCAGAAAGTGACAAAGTCAGGGATAGAAGTGATCCTTTGATAATGTTTGTTGCAGACGTTCTGTCCAAGAGAAGTGTCAGGAAACAATCAGGCTTAGTCTTCTCTTGTTTGCAGATATTCTGCTCAAGAGATCAGCTATAAACACCTCTGAAATGCACTGCCACCGAACCTATATGATGCTCAAAACTGGGGGTTCCGAAAGGTCAGATTTTTGTTTCAGCATCAGACAGCTGTTTAAATCAAATACCATGGATTTTTTGACTTTTAAGAAGAAGCCCCAAAAGATAAATAAACCCTCAGAGTATGGGTTATTTGGCACAGATTAGAAAATAAGATTCACTCTGAGCAGATCATTGCAGGGATTTCCACTCTAAGGTTTCTTAAATGCTTCTTCAAAGCATCTGTACAGTACTGAAGATATGGGTGAGCTATCTGGACTTCAGATAGAATCAGGCATGGCTGTGACTACTCTGGCACCCTACTAAATGTGGTTGAATGGAGCAGGCATCTCAAAGTGCTACCTTAGTGGTGAATCTAGCTTATGCAAAGTGTTCCTGTTTTCAGAGTTGTGACAAGCATTTTCATTCCTAAACACAAATTAAAGCAAAACCAAACAGCAATAACAACTCAAGCCTTTCACTATGCATTGTGGAGGGCTGCTTGCACCTTACTGCTTGTATTTGAGAGAGTTTATGTGTGCCCTGATGGCTACTGAACAATAGGTCCTTCCAGACTGTCCTCTGATAATTAGTGGATCCATTATCTTTTGAACCAGGGACTGATCCAAAATAGTTGCCTCTTTAGCCCTACTGACTTTCTTCACCAGAAAACAAGAAAAAAAGAAAGACTGGTGTTGTAGTTTAACCTGGCCGGCAGCTAAACACCACACAGCCATTCGCTCACCCTCCCCCCTCCCTCTCTGGGATAGGGGAGAGAAACGGGAAAAAACTGAAGCCTATGGGTTGAGATAGAGACAGTTAATTAGGACAGGAAATAAAATAATAATAATAACTACAAAACAAGTGATGCACAATGCAATTGCTCACCACCCGCTGACTGATGCCCAGTCTATCCCCAACCAGCCAGACCCCCCCATCCCGGATAGCCACCCCTATCTATTGTTTAGCCGACATCAGATGGTATGGAATACTCCTTTGGCCAGTTTGGGTCAGCTATCCTGGGTCTGTCCCCTCCCAGCTCTTGCTGCACCCCCAGCCTGCCCGCTGGCAGGACAGAGGGAGGAGCAGAAAAGTCCTTGGCTTGGTGTAAGCACTGCTCTGCAACAATTAAAACATCTGTGTTATCAACACTCTTCTCATCCTGAATCTAAAATGCAGCACCCTACCTGCTACTAGGAGGAAAATTAACTCTATCCTAACTAAAACCAGGACAACTGGAAATGGAGAATGGAAGACAGAAGAAAACTATCCTTCATGTTCTATAAGGATATCTGCTACTTGCTAGCAATACATTTATTTATTTATTTATTTATTTATTGAGCTACTGGATCTCTTAGTCCATAGGAGGCTAAGGACAATATAACTTTGCATGCTGGAGAATGTTTTATAACACCTATCAATTAGCCTTTGCTGTGTTCTTCTGGTCCTCTTTGTCATCACCCTTTCAATCTGCATTGTCATCTTCCAACTTGACTGATAACGCACAGTCGTTGAAATTACCAGCAACCTCTCTACTGACCATTGCATAATCAACCATCTTGATACATTCATCCATTTCAGGGATTTACAGCTCGCTTTAAATTATTGTGCAGTAGTTCTGACAGCTGCCAAGATCTCTCTCTGACTATGGGGTACTTAGCAACAAGAAAGATAACAGTGCCTTTTATTTATATGCTTCTGTGGCATTCATTGCCATGAGGGAAATCCTTGCCTGCCTGGTTACAAAGCCTGTAGGATGGTAGCATGGGCCCACATTTGACCCTTAGTCCCTCAAATAGGGAAATCCATTACCTCCAGTTGAGCTGAAAAGCCTACATGTCTAGAAACATGTTCAGATGATACAGATCTGTTCTATGTTGAATATAGTCCCCAGATCAGGGTTCACATATCCTTGAAGCTCACTCTGAAATATTGGCACTGAACATTTGAAATAATGTAGGGTGCATTGAAATGTGTTCCCTGTCTTTGTTTCCAAGAACATCAGAGCACCTCACAGGGCAGGACAGAGAAGTGCAACAACAGCCAGAACCAGAAACTGCTTTCCAGCTATTTGAAAGCTTCCCTATGCTCTATCAACCCCTGAAGCCAAACTTGCAAAACCTCTGCTATTGGCCAGACCTCTTATCAGCACAGATACCCATGCAAGATAATCAGTGCAATGGTTTTGTAATATACACAGATACCCCCAGAGGACTAGACTGAGATTGAACTCTTTGTGAGATAGACTATAAAATCATCCAACTGACCTCAGAAAAATACTTGGAGAAAAATTGTCATGCTTTGGAAAACTCTGAAGCTGGCATTCCTCATCAGGAGCTTAAGTAACCTACTGCATCACATTTGACTTTTTCCCAAATTAAAAAAAGAAAACCAAAAAACAAACAAACAAACAAACAAACAAAAAACAACCCTCAAGAGGAAATTAATTGAACACTTGGCATTTAAAAGAGGTGAGTAGCCTTCTAACTGTCAGATACATGTAGGCAAGAAGGCTGTTTCGTTTTTTTTCTACCCTGAATTCTCTATTGGGAACATAACTGTTACTGTAATGATTCAGAGCCTCAGGAAAAAAAAAAAAAAAAAAAAAAAAAAAAGAGTCTGCTGCTGACAAACATTAATACTAACCTGAAAGAAAGTGGGAGAGAAAATGTAATGTGTGACTGAAGAAGTGTAGGCAAGGTGATTATTACAGAGACTTTTTTCCTGAGGGATACATTCAGAATAAAGGAAGAATATAAAAGTTTAAGCCCCTAAGCTATGAAAAGTAGTGGGTTTTTTTTGTTGTTGTTGTTTTTTTTTGTTTGTTTGTTTGTTTTGTTTTGTTTTTAATCATAATTATCAGGTTTGTGCTTAGATATTAAAAAGAGAATACTGCTAGCAAAATTAGGACAAAAGTGTGTTCTCTATTTCTTATTTGTAACGCAACACAAATATGTCGCACACAGCATGCGATAAAACACAAAAATATGTAAATGTGTTACATGTGCTTCAGTGACAAACACTGATGTTTTCAGAAGTTTCAACAGATTTTGTACAAATCCATTCTGGTTTCCCCAAGCTGAAACCACTTCCGAATTATAGAAGAGTT
Source organism: Nettapus auritus (assembly GCA_011076525.1). NCBI lineage: Eukaryota > Metazoa > Chordata > Aves > Anseriformes > Anatidae > Nettapus > Nettapus auritus. The sequence continues at coordinate 65,028,772 of CM021766.1, read as the reverse complement.
ATCAAGAATAAGAGGAACTCCCAGTGTGGATATACTTGTTTCTGATATTTCTGCCATAAAAATTATCAATATCCAGAAACAATGAAGAGAGTATAAAGGCAGTTCTGACTTTTGAAATCAGTGGAAAGTTTGTTTTTGGCTTTTGTAGCGTCAGGGTCACATTCTCATTATTTAGCTTTTCAGCAAGCATTGCACACTTTCCAAAGCAGAAAAGACGATCTTGAAAAGAGGGAGATTCAGCATCCCTGTTCGTGTCGTGTGACATGAACAAGAAGTTCAAAAAGTTATTATCTGAGAAAATATTAAAATGCTGTCATGGAGAACAAAGGTTAGACACCCTGCATAGAAGAAGTCTATTCTAAGATGATATATGGCACTTTGATACGCCTTCATTTGAGGGAGGAGGGCTTGAAGTCATAATTATATGAGAAACATATTAGGGAAGAGAGATTTTGGGAGCACACATATGTTAAAGATGAGTTCTTCAGTCCTTACACAGACATAAATTCTTCTGCATTAAATAGACCTCATCATCTTCCTCAATTACATGATCAGATTATTATTTTTTTCCCTATAACATACCACACAGGAAAAAAAAAGACAAAGAAATATATTTCCCAATTCATTCCCACAGGTGACATGGTGGGTAAGCAGAGAAATGCAGAGCTGTCTGGAGCGGGGAACAGGATGAAACTAGTAAAACAGATTTTTGGTTAAGCTTTCCTCCATAGCCCTGCCAGTACACAGCATTCATGGAGGGGGAGGTATCCCTTTTGGCTTTCTGCTTTTTTAGGAGTTTTGGCAAGGGAACTTTAAAAAGATTCAAAGGAGCAGCCAAAAACAGTGAGAGGAACCCAGCAAAATCATTCATCCTCTACACTTTCTTAGGACTGAGCAGTTCCCAGAGCTTGCACTAGCCCTGACACCAAGGATGGTGTGATTGCTGAAAACAGGATAAGGAATGATTTTAATTTGCCGTTGATTAAAACACCAGTGCAGGTACCAACGAATGCAGTCTTAACCTTCATCAAAAGAGGGGTAAAACCCAGCACAGGGAGACTGAAAACAAAAGTGTATTTAGAGTCTTTACAGCCTTCTGATGGCCTCTGAGAAATTGCACTGCTAGTGGATCATTCCTAAATCTAGTTTCAGTTGGCTGCTGGTTTTAAGTGATAAACAACTCTGAAATAACTGAGCAGCTGGACATAAGCAGAGTAACATGATTAAATTTGATAAAAACCTAGGAACTGCAATCTGGTTAGAACAAAATCAAATTAATTCTTGCCAACTGAATTTATGTAAGGAAAAGATGTAACAATGGAGTATTATGAAGTTACAAAGTATAGTTTGTATATGTCAAATAACATGATGAGATTAGATATTCATGGTGCACCATGCATACATAGATAAATAATGCATATGAATGCCAGTCTCTGAATAATTTACATAAAATCAGTCTCCTTTCCTGTTTCTACATTGTGCTATCCTCCAAAAACTGCATCAACTTCTGATACAGTTTTCAAAGATTTTCAGACTGCATTTTTAATGTTTCACTTCGCTAGGAGAATAGATCAAGAGCTTAAAGAAAAATAAAAAATAAAAAAATAAAAATAAAAATCCACCTGTCTTTTGTTTCCTACCCTGCACTGCCCTTGAGCTACTGAGAAGCCACATATTTTGCAGTAGGAACATTTATAGGACTTGTAATGAAACGTGTGAATGTAATTGACAAAATCATCCCAATACCTTAAGTATTCCTAGACACATATCATTGTACCTCAGTACTGGAGTTATTCCAAAGTTTGCATCTGCCTTTTACGCAGTTTTCTGTGCGCAAGTTGGATATTTATGTGCATTTCAAATATGTAAGTATATGCAACTACATATTGCTGTGCTTTCCTGACTTTAATCAAAGAATTTGATCCTGCATAGCGCAGAGCTATGCAATGTCAAAAATGAAGAGCAAAGTAGCAAGCCAGAAGAACCTAATTCTTTCTTAATGACAGCAAGACTGTAGAACTGTCAAGTTACTTCTGCCTTGTGGCAAAAGTATGGTCTAAAAGAGGAATACGTACTGTAGCTATGTGCTCCATTAGCATGATGGGGACTGCACTAGTTCTCCTGTCTGCTCAGACACCCACATCCTCCTCCTTTTTCACCACACACTACAGACTTTGGAGAACACTACAAGCTCTTCATGTTGCTCATGATTTCAAAGAATTTCTGCTTGCCTTTAAGGAAACCACTTTTCACTTTCAGTGGGAAACTGTGGGACTAACACCAAATCTGTATTCCAATATGGAACATCTAATGCAGATCCTCTCCTCCAGTTCCTTTAACTTGACAGAAGATCAGGTCTTTCAGCACAATGTTTGACCAGATATGGTTTCTAAAAAAAAGAACATTCGCTGAGGACAAATCTAGTGTTTTATGGATTGCACTTATTTTAAGTCAAACCCTTTGAGAAAATTGATTCTGTTGCCCAACTTTCACTAATTATTGGAGACAGTACAATCACATAAGGTGCACCCCCATGAGCTGTCAGAACAGCATGTACAGGAAGGCAGCAAATAATTGCCTTGATGAGTGACTTTTCACAGTCTATGGATGGCCTTCTCAAGAAGGCCTTCTCAACATCTTCTCAAGATGTTTGTTCAGTGTCCCCCTGGCTGATAAGTAACTTTAATAAAACATTGTCTTTAGGAGAATGAAGAAAAAAAGGCACATGTGGCACAGCCCAGAGGCTAGTTTTTGTTTGTTTGTTTTAATAATTTACATGTGCTTGACTGAAAACTTAGAAAGTGTACTGCTTCAGTTTCATTCCTTATGGGCTAGATCCTTCTCTTATGGGATTCTTTAAGAAACGCTGACATTTAAGACTCCTCATTTGCATGTTATATAGTAGCCATTTCTGAAACATTTAGCTTTTTTGTTAGCAAAACCAAAAACTGTCCCTTTTATGGCACACATACACTCCACACACAATTTTCAGGGACCTGAATGCCAGCAAAGAGCACAGCTGGTGCCCTGCTCTTGGTCATGGTTGACATGAGAGAGAGTCTTAACATCAGATGGTTGCAGTCTTAGATGATCTGTGATACAACTTGCACCTCTTAGCTTTTTGACATGATTGTGTGGGAGTTCATAGCATGTCTATAAACTGAGGGCTCATGTTCTGTTGATTTCCAGTATTCAGACCAGGCAAACATGGAAGAGAGCAAACAAACAGAAAAGCCTGGCCTGAAAACTAGGTCTTGTCAGTTCTGTTGCAATCAGGGTGTGCACAGCAGCAATTGCAGGACAACGTTTTCCTTGGGTTGCTGCTGCACAGATTTACAGATAGTGCACAGGAGGAGGTGTTGTCTGATAGCTCCTATGTTGCAGAACAGAAAGAAATATGAAGCTTGGAGCAGCTGTGGAAGTGCAGTCCTGAAGCTACAAAGATACATGTTTTGTAGAGGTCAGTACCTCCGCAGAGAAGTGAAGGTGATGCCTGGTCTGTTAACATATCCCCACTGTGTTTTTTAGATAAATATGACTTTAATACATTTCCCTCCTGTACAAAAGACTCCCAGGGTAATAACAATGAAAAGCCATCTCCCCAATGTTTTCTTTTTAAACACATCAAGCATCAGAAAAGCTGTCATTTTAGACCAACTTCTGCCCATCCCTATGGCAACTAATGGAAGCATTTAATACTATATATACAAAATGTAATTTGCTCCCCCGCCACCTCTACTTTTACTCTTCTTTTTATGCTAAAATTTCTCCATGACGCCTACAATGTTTGGAAAATGCTTCTGAAGTGACATGCACCAGAGGTTCAACGTCACTGAAAACAAACCTCAAGTGACCAATCAAAAAAAAAAAAAAGGTTTTGAAAATGCAGTTGAGGAAACAAAGACCAAAAATATATTGACTGAGTGGTCATATTTGTAGTTTTCAAAATCCCAGTATTAAAACTAAAAATGCCTTTGGAAAAGAAAGGAGGTGGTGGAAATCAAACACTGATGATCAAACCAGGAGCAGTTCAGTATTTAATAGATTTGCAGACTGCAATCAGAGGTCCCTTTCATATAAAAAACTTCCAAAGCTACTAAGTAGTCTCTGGAAATCTTTCACAGAATCACACAGAATCACAGAATAGTCTAGGTTGGAAGAGACCTCCAAGATCACCGAGTCCAAACTCTGACCTAATGCTAACAAGTCCTCCACTAAACCATATCCCTAAGCTCTACATCTAAATGTCTTTTAAAGACCTCCAGGGACGGTGACTCAACCGCTTTCCTGGGCAGCCTATTCCAGTGACTAAAAATCCTTTCAGTAAAGAAGTTTTTCCTAATATCCAACCTATTCCTCTGCCTGGCCCCTTATAGCCTTAAAAAGTTATACGTCAGCTTGAATTTAGGGATTGTAATATTAAAATAAAAATAATTAAAAGATGAAAGTAGTATGTTTTAGTTTTTAAATCTCCTTTCTCAAAAGGGAGGGATGTGGACTATTCATTGTTCACAGCTCTGTGTTACGAAGCTTCTGTTACAGAGCACATCACATTTTCTATTAGTATTTGACTGTCCAGATCATTTGCCTTGCTGTTCTCTATTACTTGCATCTTTTATCTGTACCCTTTTCAAACAGAACTGAGTACCACAGAGGAAAAAAACAAAACAAAACAAAACAAAAAACACATTATTAAATATAAGCATCCTCAGAAATAACTTCTTCCTTTTGTTACCCCCTTTGAAGTATTCAAATATGCACGGAAAACACCTCAATTTCAAGTAGGATTTAAAGATAACTTTGTACCATATAAACATATAAATACACAAATACCTGTGTATGTATATATATGAGACGAGCAAGAAGAGATCTTTTATGATAATACAACACCTTTGTCATTGTTATAACAATTACAGAAACTTTACAGATACTTTCAGAATGTCTCTCTGGTATCTCATGTAGGGACTTCAAGCACCAAACAGGTCCACTTCATTAAAACCGGAGACAGAGCTGCTCTACCATTGCCTGCATTCCTGTACTGTTTATTAGAACATTGTGCTCTGTAAACAAGAGGTGTCAGCAAGGACAGCTATCACCTGAAAAGTCCTTTGAGTAGTTTTATAGTAGGCTTAGAGAAATGAACAATTGTGCAGAAATTAGTGCCTCATAGTGATGCCCAGCATGGGCCAGAAAGAGAGAAGTACAAGCTGACTTTGGAAAATATTTTTTCCAGTATTTCTTTTGTGGTGTACAGAGGAACCTTAGCTTCTGCTGCAGAGCTAAGTGGAGGCAATACCATTTCAATGGTGGCTGAAGCCAGCAAGTGCTAGGTGCATCCTGTAAATAACCTTTCTTGCAGCTTCCTTGTGTTAGTCCTCCAGTGGACACAGGCATAGACCATTGGCAAGTACCTGTAGTATATAGTATATGTACCTCCAAGTGTGATTCAATGAGATGAAGGCCTAACCAAGTGCTTTTTTGTCAAAAGAACCACATTTCAAAATAAAGTTAAGAGTAACTGACCAGGATTTTGCAAGGTTTGGCTCCATATGAAAGACTGCCTCTCTGGAACCAAAAGTGGTGGGGAGATAAAAATAGAAACATGCTGAAAATGGGTAGGACAGAGGCTAGAGGAAGGAGACAACTGCTGTGTGAATACTGCAGCATGCTATAAATTAGTTGGCAGTAACCCTCTGATGTGTATTTAATGTATTTCTCTTTTGGCTTGTATTTTTGGCTTGTACAATACTACAAGAAGCTCTGGTTGTTTCATGCATACAGACAAAAACAATCTCAGATCCCAAACTGAAATTCACTTACTTCATCAAAGACCTGATATTCAATATGTTTTAGAATTAGGATAGAGAGGGTTTCTACCAGGCAACCATGGAAGAAATATATTTTATACCCAAGTTCCTCAAACACTATTCCACAAAATCATCCAACAACATTTTTTTTCCCTTTTTTTTTTTCCTTCTCCTCATGTGGCTGATCAAGGAACCTGTACAACATATGTGCGCAGCATAGCTTGTTTCCCTTCCTTGGCAGGGCTAGACAAAAGGGACAAGTGGACTTGGACACCACCCCTTCTCCTGCTCACCCAGGTTCACACAGCCAGGGAGGTACTTCAGCTGGGAAGCTATTCTCCCAGGGCTCTTGTATTTTGTCAGCAGCCAACAAAATTCAGCTACCCCAGAGGTTACATCAGAGCAATCCAAGAGAGCCTCCTGCCTCCCTTTCCTCACTGCTTTTCTGAGGAGTCTGTGAAACGATCTCTCCATGAGAATCTTCCTTTTCCTCCTTCAGACCCAAAGGGGCTGGTCATTTGTTCTTCAGCATTCATGACTCACAGAGAGGCTTCAATGGATCTTATAAATGGCAATGAGGCATCTGTGTGTAGAAATAAGGGAGAACAGGCTGTTCTTGGTTTAGGTTTAGCTCAAAAATGGGATAAACTCTACTACTAAATTAAATTGTGTCTAAACCAAACGGAATACAGGGACAGTATCTATAGCAGCTCTCTATTATATTTGACAGGCTCCTTTAGCCAAATGCTAGCACTGCTGAAATCAATGTGTTTTCTGCCTGAATTCTGTGAGCCCACTGTTTGACCCCATGTGAATAGCACATACTGGGAGACATTAACATTTTTTAGTTAGGTGAACTTTCACTACCAGACTGTAATTTTCCTCTCAATGCCTGGAGCCTATGAGGAAATGCAATTTGCTGGATACAACTGTAAAAGTCTCAGGAGGTAAGGACTGGAACACACAAATAGTGTTTATCAAAAGAAAGATGTAGTGTGCTCTCCAGAAAAGGGATTACTGTGGAAGGAAAAAGTCTTTGAAGCCAGCACTTAATATGGAGTTGCAGTCTAAACGACAAGCAGCACAGTGGAATATATCAACAAAAGGACAATGACCAACTATAACAAAAGCACAAATTCACAGAAACACAAGACAGAAGGGGACCTCGAGATATTATCTCTTCTCTGTGCAATGAGGCAAAATTAAACTCACCTAGCTCATTCTTCACTGATGTTTCTCTAACCTACACTTTAAAATCTCCCTTGAAAGCACAGCCTTCCTGGTAGGCCTTTCTAGTGTTACAATACCTTAGGGTTCTTATTTCCCTTTGCCCAATTTCTTTGCTACAAATTGAACTTTTTTTCCCTTTTACTCTGGTGCATATCATGAATAATTGAGCAACATGATGTAACTAGAAACACTCACGCAGAAATAACTTATTAAATTACTTTGCTGAAGAGAGAATTACAGTCTTCTATAGGTGACTAGAAAGCCACCATGAGACTGTGAAATGTGAGAACCATGAAAGAGCACAGCTGACCATTTTCTTAACAAAGAATATGTTTGAGGTGCTCAAAGCAAATCTGCCTAGCCCCTCAAGCACTCTCCCTCTTCAATCCCTGTTTGTCTTCCGTAAAGTGTTCCTAAATTTTGTCACCTCAGAGAAGGATTTTGTTTAGTTTAATAGTCCATTGAACTATCCAATCTGGCTGAAACTACGCAGCAGTAGCTACTTGGCAAAGCAAAGGATCAAACTAGAGCTCTGGCAAGGAGCTCTGTAGCCACTCCTGTTACAAGGCTCCCTTCCTGCCCTGGCAATCTGCTGCACTATTAAACATTGCTTTGCCTAAAACTAGAGCTGGCTGTGAGAGAGAGCCCAGTCCTGACTTGAGGGGTACAGAAGATCATATCTCCATGACATAATGAACTGAATGACTTCCTTCTGCTGTGATTAGAATGGACAGCTCCAGCCCAGATGCTCTTCAGTTTGCCACAGATCTGGATTTTGCTGAGACATTTAGCTCAGCACTGTGTAGGTTTCCTTTAAACAATCTTCAGAAAATTTACATTTTATACTATTTCACTACTGTTATTCTCCATAATTTGTCTGAGTCCCTAATGCCCACGGTCATAACTCGAAAGTCCCAGTGTGTCAGGCAATACAAAAATAATCCCTGCCTGAAAGAATTTAACACCTAAATATTTTCTGTTTGAAATCAATAGCAAAAGCTCCTGGGCCTACTTGCTCAATGAGAGAAAAAAAGGGAACAACAGAGAGAGCAGAAGGTTCATTATTATTAGTTGGATACCAGAGAAAGCCTGCTGCATTTTGCTGTTGTTTTAGCTCACAGGCATAACACACAAGCATTTCTGAGATTTCAGTAAGGTATAACCATGCTGCATTTCTTCCAGAGGTGACCAGGAGCCATGTTCCCCCTTTCCCAATACTTCTTCATTGCTGCTATAAATGTTTTTTAAACATTTCTACCTTTCTGTAAATTTTCAGCTTCTGTTGCTCCACCATTTACTAAGACCCAACCACATGACATACAGGACACTAACTTTTGATGATAAGAAGGGGAAAAAATAATGTAGACAAGCAGCATAAACAGGACTGTGCTTGCTCTGTGTGCTCCAGGACATGACCATTCTGGCTCCAGCACATTAAGTGGCATGATAATTACAGGCAGGACAATGTCTTTCACATCTTGATTGCTGCCACACATCATCTTCTGCATCAAAGCAAGGGTTAGCAGCTGTAACTTGTGTGCCAGATATTGTCTCTAAAAACATGCTATAAAGATGAGCAGTGGCATTGAGAGAGGCTTCATTAGGCGGTTGCAATCGTCAGCCTCTGGCTCCCTAACCAGATGCCATTTGTCTGCAACACAGCATTTGGCGTTCCCACTAGCACATACACAATCTAACTTTGAAAAATAGAAGCTAGAGCATTCTTCATTCTGATCTGTCTTAGAAATCACTAAGACATACTGGAAGATATACTGAAATACAGTAAATAGCTGGAGAGGTGTCCCCCCAGCAAAACAGATGAGATGGAGAGATCCATCTACCTATGAAATCGATAGAGAAAGCAGAACTCTTTCCATCTGGAAACTCTGTAGCACAAAGCATCTATTGGGAATGCATACATACAAAAATAGAAATGCATGCATCTCTATTTTGCATGTAAAAAAGCATGTAAAATAAACTTAAGCAATAGAAAGTATTTCTCCTTTCTGCCCATTTTTGTTCATCTCCAGTGCGACAAATGATGATCCAATGATGAAACATGGAAATAGCTCCCCTGACCCACATGTACTGCTCTGCCACACATGGACTCACTAAAGCTGCAGAAGTGTGCTTTTCACTCATCTAGCTTTGGAAAAAGTATGACTTTTCTTCAGTCATTCTTTGGCAAAGTGCAGTATATCTAATTTTGTTAAATTTCAAAACACACTGTGCTTGTACTTGTAGGTGTAAGTAGAATGTCAAGGATGAGTCAAAGATTAATACCTAAATTATAGAGTGCAAAATGAGAATTATAGTTTTAAATATCACATTAAGAACTAGGAAGTATTTACCTAGTGGAAAGTACTACTTGCACTGTAATAGGCAAAATGCTATTCCTTTAGTTAAAGGAAATTCTTTAATAGCTTCAGGTTCAAGTAGGAGAAATGCATAGCATGGAGTGGTAATTCGATGAGAGACTTGTACGAACTTTAGCATAACCCTTACTCATCACAGCACTCACTTCAATATAAGGCTACATTTCAATTCTATCTACTTCCACTGATCTGCAGAACAAGGATGAATGTACGACTGTACTTAGGATAACAGGTACTTGGCTAGTTTCTTTCCTTAAAACATATTTCTTCTTCCATTATTGCACTGTAAGATTATCAAGTAATAAGTTGTCTGCTTTCACCAATCTACCCTTCAGGAATCTTCATTTACTTTACTGTCCTGTTTTTCCCTCCATTCTTATAAAGCTTTCTTTTGCTTTCTTATGAAAAACAAAACAAAAACAAACAAAAAACAACAACAACAAAAACACAGAAAACAACAAAAAACACAACAACAACAACAAAAATGGCTATTTTATCAGCAATCTCAAAAACCCACCCAACCAACCAACACAAAGACACACACCTATAAATGATGCTGTCAGTGCTTCCCACTTTCTCATTTTTGTCTTTTGCCTCATATCTTTAGTTATCAGCTCTCCATGTTAAGACCACTTTTTTTTTTTTTTTTTTTTTTTTTCCTGTGTGCACACAATGCCATTATAATACCAGGGGCTTTTAGATGGTCTGGTAAATAAATAAAGCATAAAAGATTAGAGTTTTATTCAGCTTGTTAATTTCTCACTGTCATTAAGCATATTACATGGCAATGGTTCAAGAATATTTTTTAGACTTGGCTGAAGACATATTGACGATACATCATCTGATTTTTAAACTAACATGTGGAAGTGATTCTAACGATGCTTAGAAGCAAATTTCATCTGCTTCTCAGAGCCCTACCAAACACCTTCTGGTTCAGATGCCCTGTGAGTCCAGTACTGTTCAAATCACATGCATTCAGCTACTGATACTTTGCACTGTTCTCTAGCTGCTGAAAAACATGATATAAAAATAAAACTTTAGGAAACAGACTTATTTAGACTTGTGAACTGAGTGTAGAAAACCCTGCCAAAATATATATATATATATATATTTTATTATAAAGGAAAGGAAGTTCATCAGTGAAAAAGTTCCAAAGACCAGATCTTCAAAAAAAACTTTCATTTTTGTAAGTTAAAAATACTGAATAGCTACACACACACACACACACACACTTATTTTTAGGAGAATCTATTAAAAAGCACTTGTCTTCATCAGCCAGCTCAGACATAGTTCACTCCAAAGCATCCACTTCATATTTTAGCAAGTCTTAAGATGACATTTGCTCTATACTTTACTGTTTAGTCCTCTACTCAGCAGAGCATAGCCTATACAGGCAATTGCTAAAGGAGGTAACCGAAAAAGAAAAACAGATAGAAATCTCAAGGTAAGCTATTGTGCTTGTGCTTCCCAGAAATCCTTGAAAAAGTCAAGGCTATGTTTACAGAAAAAAAAAAAAGAAAAAAAAAAAAAGGTCCAAGCTATCCTCCAAACAGCTTTTTCTCTATAGAATTTCTTGTTTTCCTTCCAGCTATTTCTTACATGAAGGAGACTCAGACACTTATTTTGCTGTCTCCTAATGCAACTCCCTTGTTCTAATTTGTGGATATGTCAGAAAAATAGCCCTCTATCTTTAGATACAATTCTACTTCCCAAGTCACTGCTATAAAACTGGAAAGGTGACTGGACAAACGTTGAACTGGCACTTTGTATGTGTACATGAAATGGAGGAAATGAAGGTAGCTGAATGCTTATTGTAGTTGAGAGATGGTTGCTATTTTAATTTTTTGTATTCCAATTTAAGCCTCTGTGACATCTACCCCTGAGCATCTCACAAACAAGAGAATTCACAGTATGATATCACAGTATGATATTCCTAGGAAATAATGAGGTAGTGGCTATGTAGTTTGAAAGTTCAGATTTATTTATTTATTTATTTAGTGACTGTGCCAAGTGGTATCAAAGCCTGTCAGCATCTTGCTAAGGGGGCAAACCATAAAAGAGAGCTAAAGAAAAATCAGAATACATAAGGTTTATTCAAGTGTTGCACAAGATAAAATCACTAATAAGAGTTACCATGTTGAAAGAAGGATTTTGAAAAATCTGCCTATGGCCAATTATAATTTTATGATTTCAAGGTATAGGAAGGAGATTGAATCACTAAGTAATTAGGAAAAGGAACATGGGCTGGAATTTAACTTTAGTAGTTAGATTTCAACAGCAGTATCAAGGGAAGCTTCCATCCCTGAAAGAGGTCAAAGTCACCAAGATAAAAAGTTTCAACCTGCAAAAATAACAAGCAATAGAAATTATTCTTACTGAAACTTCCTAAACTGTGAAACACTTACGTTGATTAACTTAATGTGAACTGTGTCTTCTAGTAAGATTTAGAGAATACAAAATTTATATCTATTATAACAAAATGCCAATAATAAAGGGCCAGTGTGAAGACCATTAGCCCTATTCTTGTGGCTGTAAATAGGAAACGAGATCTCCCAAGATAGTCAACTACAAGGGAATTCACACACCCTTTCAGGTACAGGCTTGTGCACGTACATAATCATCTACGTGAATGTGGGCAGTTCACGTGAGCTGATCCCCCTCTGCAGGCAGGCACACAGGAGAATTATAGTGAAGATAAATTCACTCTGCATTATAGATTATAGTTTCACTCTGAATTATAGATCCACTCTGCATTTTGGCTTTAATTATGATATATAGGAAGAGTTGTTTATCTGCAGCAAGCATGTTCATAATGGGCCTTACAAATTTTTAGTAACATGAAGAAACATACTGGCATATTAAACCTGAGGACTTTGTGTGACTGCATATGCTGTCTTCCTTCTTATCCCCAGAATACCAAGGTGGTCAGACTGGGACAAAAGGTCAGACTGGTTTTCAGAAAGTCATGTGAAAACCCATTCTGAGATTAAAAGAAGAGTATACGTAACAGCCATTAGGAAAGGTTTGCCTTTGCTGGTAACTTTCAGTACACAGTTGGAGAAGTTAAATTAGCCTTTGAGACTGGATTTACACACCTGACTTTTAAAGAATGAATCATAAAGAATTGAATATCCTTATTTGTTTCACTCTTCTTTCTGCCTTCTGATCCCTTTTTAGCATGGTCTCTGAGCCATCTGCTTCCTGTCTGTATAAAACAAGCAGTCTGTATGGGTAAGGGTCTTCTTCAGATTATTTGCCGTGCTGAAAAAAAAAAAAAAAAGTGTTACTAGACTGTTTCTAATAATGGAAAATGTGGTTTCTCAGGCACAAATCAAAAGCATGATAAAGAATATTATAAATGAGAAACAAAATTTCCAGCAGTTAATGTTCTGATGCAACAAAGTTCAGAATGCCAGCTGTGTATAATCGGAAAGAACATGGCAAAGAGAGCATCAAAATAAAAGTGAATAGATTCCCTGTTGATCATACAAGAAACCTAAATACAAAACAACAAAACCACAAACAAACAAACAAAAAACAATCCATAGGCTAAGTACATCTCAAATTTTATATGTATCTATAGAAACTGGTTCAGTAACACCTATTACTGGGGTAGCACTACTGATTTGCGAGAACACCAGGGGAAGAACAGAACCAGAGAGAAGTATATGCATTTGTCTACCCTAACATTGAGTTTGCGCTACATAATGCCTAATTTCATTTTGGTCCAAAAAATATATTAGTACCTGGAAACTTATTACCATTTATAAAAAGTCATCAGAAGGGCAGATTATCCCTTGAGCTAACAAGTGTTTTTTTTCTGCAAAAAGGGTGATGAAACTTAATGCAAAACTTGTTCTCTTTTCCACTATATGATGCTGTCCTACAACATCCCTATTAAATGTCCCTATTTATGAGACTCATCTTGATAATACCAACACACAAAGGAAATATGTAGTGAATTCCTACAAACCTGTTACTAGAACAGCCCATACCAAATGTTTGAATTTTTAGACAATGTCTGTTATTTCAATATTTGCTACATAATTGTTATAATAATGACTAAGGACATATTAAATCACTACACTGTTTGACAAACACCATTTAAAATTGATTTTTTTTATTTTTATTTTTTTAATAGGGTACCGTCATATATTGCATAGTGTCTCTATTAGCAACATTACTGCAGCACAATTTCTTTTCTGGTTGTCCTCTTCTTACTCTAAATTCTTTCTTGTTATTACTGAAAGGCAGGAGTACTTCTACAAAGGCTGGTGAGCATGCTGTGACTCTATACACATGCTGGAAGGCAAAACTTAGATTTTCAGCATACTACTAGTTTATGCATTTCTCTGTACATGCAAAAATACATACTTGATCATTGAACTCTGATACTTCTAGAAGTCAACATCTGTTCACAGAAGTTGCTATTGGCATGCATTTATCTGTGAATCACTATGCAAATATATGCAACTGCAGTAAAAGAAGTCCCTAGAAGATTGGAATAAATACACTTACTTTTGCAGAGTTAAAATTTTGAGGTGACTGATGGACCCATTGTCACAACCCTTATGGAAGCTGGTTTCCTACTTCTTCCACTGAGAAAGTAGAATATTATTCTAAAAGGAGCACTAGATTTAACACTGAAATTCCCAATTCTGATATTGTTTTGATTAATCCTGTGACATTTTGGATCAGTACAGTATGTCCCCAAAGGAATCAGGCCCAGACAATGAAAGTGGTACAGAGTGAAAGTGATATTATTTACCAGAAAGAGTGGATCCTCTATTGGTAGACACTGTTCAAGAGACAGTAGAATAATCATATAAATATGCCTTTATAAAAATCAATCCTCTGTTCACACTCGTGGAACCATGCAACCAAAGAGTCAGTCAAAACAATGTTCTCTTAGCTGCTTGTTAACAGTGCTGGTCAGATGATTGTGATCAAGGACCAACCAGGATAGTCCTGACTGAGGCTGATTTCATGATGTTTCTTAAAAGAAATGCATTGCTCTGTTAAATATTAAAAGTTTTTCCTATGTGGAGGGCTGCTAATATGGACTGTAACTTTTCGGGACCTATGTTAGAATGCTAAAAGCTTTAAGCAACCTGTTCAGGGCTACTGCTTGATAATGAGTCAGCTGCTTCTACACTGGACATTGTACAACAAGCACAAGTAATCTTGCTCTCCGATCATGCCCTGTCAAACCACAGGGGGCTAAAGAAGTAGCTTAAGACATGGGTTTAAGCAAAGGCTTACACCCTGCTTTAAAAAGTAGATTAAGCATGCAACAGATGCTTTGTGACAATTTACAAGCAGTATATGCTGACCTGTTTTTTGTGATGTTGATTTTATGATTATGTTGGTTTGACTTAATTCAAAGATACAGACAAAACCTGAAATATTTGTTAAAAGTAATATAACTGCTGATAAACACCCTCAGGTCAGTTAGTGATAAAACCAGAACTGTCAACTGTGCAGATCCTATTTCTGGGCTCCAGTCAAGCTGTTAAAATTTCTTTGGCCAGCATTGGAGACTAAGATCAAAACAACTCCAATGACTATACAAACCGTTCATAGGCCAGTTGTTAAGAAGCCAAATAATTTGCCATAAAGTTCAGCTAGTGAAAGCCAAAGGAAACTTGCATCACCCTGTCCCCATAACATTGTAAAAAATAAAGATATCTTCTGCTAATATAAGACACCCAGAGTCATTATTCCGTGCTTGCTTTTCTCTCTATTGCTCATATTGTTTTAAGACCTTTCCATGTTCAGGATATATTGTCTGCACCCACAGGTTGAGCTTGAAGGATTCATGAGGAATCACTGCCCTTGGAGGTTTGAGGGTATAGAAATCATGCTATTATGCAGCAAGTAGGGACACAAACCCCGGCACAAAGGGGCTCAGCTCAGAGGCTCCAGATGAAGCTTGCTCTTACTGATATAAATAGGAGCTTACAGTGTTATCATTAAAATAATTTGCCCCTCACACGTGGAAACCTTGAATACATTCATACAACAACTAAACAATGTGAATTGATTCCCCTACCATTGATCTGACAGTGTAGAAGACTTGCCTATAGATCACCAGGGGAAACCTGCAGGAGAACAGGAAAGAGAAACTCTTGGTTTCTCATATTGCATCCAATACTTCCTACTGTGGCGTATCATAACATCTTAATGGTAATCTGGATCGGGACCTGTTAGAACATGGTGAGGTTGCTCACTCCTTGTAGCTATGCTTCTGGGTAAAACAGCACCTACATGGGAGTGGACATAGACAAAAATACAAATGAAGCAAATACTTAGGTAAGTTTCTGTTTGGTATGCAACCATAACACTTAGTATCACAAGCCCAAAACACAATGGGCAAACAATTGGCTGATGGGTGGGGCTCAAAAGGTTGTGGTAAATGTGGCCACATCAGGCTGGCGAAAGGTCACTAGTGGGGCCCCCCAAGTCTCCATTTTAGGGCCAGTCCTCTTCAATGTTTTTATAAGTGATTTGTATGTATAACTAGAAGGTGTTTTCAGCAAATTTGCCAATGACACCAAACTTGGAGGAGTTGTTGACCCTGTTGAGGGCAGAAAGGCCTTGCATAGAGATCTGGACAGGTTGGAGAGCTGGGCAATCACCAACCACATGAAGTTTAACAAGATCAAGTACCCATTCCTGCACATGGGACTGGGCAACCCTGGCTATACATACAGACTGGGCAACAAGATGCCGGAGAGCAGCCCCACAAAGAGGGATCTGGGGGTTTTGGTTGATAGCAAGTTGAATATGAACCAGCAGTGTGCCCTGGCAGCCAGGAGGGCCAACCATATCCTGGGATGCATCAAACACAGCACTGCTAGTCAGTTGAGGGAAGTGATTGTCCTGTTCTACTTTGGTGCAACCTCACCACAAGTACTGTGTGCAGTTCTGGGCACCACAGTACAAAAAGGATGTGAGACTATTGGAGAGCATCCAGAGAAGGGCTATGGGGATGGTGAGGGTCCTAGAGAGGAAGACTATGACAAGCGGCTGAGGTCACTTGGCCTGTTCACTCTAGTAAAGAGGAGGCTGAGGGGATACCTCATTGCAGTCTACAGCTTCCTCACAAGGGGGAGCGCAGAGGCAGGTGCTAATCTGTTCTCTTTAGTGACCAGTGATAGGACCCCAGAGAATGGTGCCAAGCTGTGGCAGGGGACATTCAGTCTGGATATCAGGAAGAGGTTCTTCACAGAGAGGGTGGTTGCACACTGGAACAGGCTCCCCAGGTAGGTAGTCACAGCACCAAGCCTTTTGGAGTTTAAGAAGCGTTTGCACATGCTCTTAGTCATGTGGTCTGAATTTTTGTGTAGACCTGTGTGGAGCCAGGAGTTGGACTCAATAACCCTTATGGGTCCCTTCCAATTTGGGATATTCTATGATTTTATGAAAACGTACCCTGAATCCCATGGTGAAGATAAAGGCAGTGGGGTGTGGACAGAAAAATTCCCAACAAGTTCAATGGGGTCACCATTTCCTCTGGCATGTTTTACTTTTTCTATTATTGCTTCTCCTAGCTGACCTCACCATGAGGTACCTTTGCAGGCACCATGGTGATGTTCAGCCTCCCATAGCCAGTGAATATGTGCTCCTTGTACATATCAGAAATTCAGCCTTCAGCTTGATCCAGAGTTCTGTGTTCATCACTGCACTAGTTACATGACAAATAGCTCTATTTAAGCATTTTCTCACTGTGTCATTGCACACTGATATCTCACTGCTGACACTAACACATAGTGTATCTTGCTGTTATGCTCAGTTGTGGGTTATCCATTTGCTGGAGATAAGTGCTGTAGCCAGTGCATATTCTGGCATTTGAAGGATTATACAGGGCAGAAGGTTATAGAAAATGTTAATAACTTATTTCTATGTCATCCGGATCATAGCTGGTCTGAAACATCAAGTGAAAAAGCTTCTATGCAGTGATAGAGAAATATTCTTTTGAATTTGGTTCAATTTTACCAAAGCGTCTGTTCTTAGAAATAGTTGCGGTGGGGGTGCATGACAAACAAACTTGAAAGAGTCAAAACATTGTACTCTGACATTTTTGATAGCGATATATTTTGCTTCAAGCACAGAACAACTTTTCTATTTGAAATGACTTTCAAAAAGTATTTTAAAATTATTCAAAAAGCTCAAATTGAAAAACACACTGTTTCAGTCCAATCAAGACACTTCTTTACCACAAGTGATTCTTTTTAGTTCTTCATTCTGTGAATTTTTGTTTAAATATTCATCATCTGAAATCAAAATTACTTCTTTATTTTTCTATGGCTCTCAGCAAATCAAGAAACCCTTCTTCCCATTCAGCTGTGATCCTGGACCCAATTTAAAATCATATTTAAACATGTCCTCAAATCTTAGGCTAAGGTAAGTACCTGTTCAGGTTCTGCACTGAGTAACTATGAATTCCAGGTATGTCAAACTGTTAAGCTTAGCAAGGCCTCAACAGCTCCCCTTTCCCCTCTTCAGATCTTACAAATAATTTTACTTCATTGCCCAGTGGAAAGACAAAGATGGTGTTTTAGAAATTATGAGAAGATGACACATTTCAGAGATACTAGTCCTCACTTTTTGGCCTTAAGAAAGAGAGCAAATAAAACAAGGTCAACAATTCTGCGTTTATAGATTATGTGAGTTTTCTTGGGCATCTGAAGGGTTCTTTTCCTCTGATAAATAATATCTGTGTGGAAGGATGGATCTAAAGGCACAGAAGCAAGGACTGCGGAAAAAAAAAAAAAAATGAGAGAGAGAGAGAAAGGACTTTTTTCTTTAATATTTTTCCAGAAAAAGCCTGACCAATTAAGTTACCATTATCCCTGCTCTGCCAACCAACCTCTATACAAATTGATATTAGGAAATCAAGCTCAAACTGAAGTCCAGTCCTTCATTTTTTTTATAGTTCAAACATGTTCACATATTTTGGAACAGACTAGGCTCCATTTGAATATACATATATTTTAAAAAATAACACATTTCAATATAAAACACATTTCAAGCTGAGTACATTTTATACATACGCATGCATTCCACACATCAGGGGAAGAAGCATGCAGAACCAACCACAAGCAGTTAACAGACTCCTAGCACCCTTCCTTTGTTCAGCTCCCACAAGTTTCTGCTGCTGGTAGGTGTAGGTCTTTTGAACTTCTCCAAAGCAACAAAAAACTGTAGATCAATGCATTTAACCACATACTTTCCTGAGTTGCAAGCAGAACAGCTCTTGACTTGAACAGGAGTATGCATCCAAGGACATGCTGGTGAGCAGCTCACAGCATTTCTGAGGGCTTCTCTGTTTATTCTGTACTTTTTTAAAAGTCTGTCAGTTTCAATGAGACACTTGTATCCAGAGTATCTGATTGCCTCAAACATTTCTCAGTGTACTTGTCTTACCAGCAGGAGGAAGGGAACTACCATGAGCTTTGCTCTTTGGGTGAAAAAGTGAGATGAGTTGGTGTGACCAGAATAACACTAGAGAGTTTGCCCAACCCCTCGTGCACAGGGAGCTGACTCTCTGTAAGAGATACCTGTTGTATTCCACATCCTCATCCTAGATGCTAAGCACCACTGAATTCAGCTCTTCTAATTTGCTGTGGGGCCATGTTTTCTATAGATAATGAAAAACTGGTCTATGCTTCGTAATGTTTTTGACAGACACAGTCATTATGAAATATTTACAAGGTATTGCAGAGGCAGAAAAAGAAAAGAAACTACTGTTGCTAGGACTGCAGCATAGAAGCTTTCCAATATTTTAGAAAATTAAAAGAAAGAAAAAAAAATAAACTTGGAGAAGGAAGGAAGTGTGAGGGAAGGGGTAGGAAACTAAGAAATCTAGAGCCAAGAATCTGTGGAAATAGGAAAGACTTTTTAGATGAGAAGAAAATGCAGACATAGACTACTATCCAGGAAGGTAAAGGAGAGCCTGAACTCATATTTGCTACTACTTACAGACTTACTGAAGCATATAACAATAAAATAAACGCATATCCACGTCATTACATCAGCTTCATAACACACCCAAGAAATGCTGATCCTGCTTGGCCAGAATGGGACATAGAAAACCTCTGTCATACATTAGCCTAGTTCAAATCAAACTGGTAAATTCCTTAATAAATGCAAAGAGAAAAAGCAAAATTTTCAGAAAGGCTACATGAACTACTCCTGTACCAGACTAAGGGTAACCCACTGTTACCAGGTGGAGATCATTTCCCCTTGCCATGGGGAATCAGTGAGACTCTGACTGGGGCACCAGGTGGCCCCATCCAGGCCAGGTTCACTGTCCTTCAAGACAAGCAATAGCCTTTGAAAGTAGGAATTGCCTAGTGATCAACTCAGCAGGGAAAAAAAAAAAAAAAAAAACAGCATACAAGGCACCTGGAGCAAGCACCGTTCCACTAAATCACAGGGTTGCACGTGTTGTTTCCTGGAGTCAGGAGCAGAGCAGAGGCTTGGTCCTGCACCGCTCCCAGGGAAAATGCCGCTCTGCCAACCTGGCTCTGACTCATTATTGTGACACTCGACATTAAAGCTCATGTAGTTTGATGATCAGTGAAATGTAGGCATTTTAAAACCCTGTAAGTTCATCTGTATGTTCAATTTTTAAATAACTATGCTAATTCAAAAACAGTTCATTGTTATTTACCGTATCAGCCCCCTGCATACACTGAACATTACTCCTAGCTCCTTTTCAAAGTGGATTTAATCCATTATGGCCTATCATATAAATCCTTCTTAGTTTGTGGATTATTATCCTGACAAGCCCAAACAGCTCCATCTGTCCATTTAAATGGACATGAACACTGCGGGTGTTTATCGCTTTCAATCTTATTTTTTGTAAAGTGCTTTATTTCCCAGCTTCTGCATGCATCGTTTCAGTATTCAGGGACAATTTAGTGCCAAGGTCTTTTCTAAACTCTTAATTACAGTGTTTTCTAGGGCAGAGTGCCCACATACTGTAGAATAAGCAAGCATACAGCTATTTGTCTTGGGAAATGAAGCTGTTGACTTAAAGCCAGCCCTGAGGAGCAATATAAAAGTTATTAGACTGATGGAATATTTGGAAGTGAAAAGGGATTCCTTGTTGAAATGTTGATAGGAATCTCACCTTATGTAATGAAACATTTATAGCCGCAGTGAAAGAAAATTACTTTCAGATATCTACTCAAATTTGTTCTAATGAACGAGCTAAAGTGATGCTCTAAGGGACATTTGTTGAAGTGAGAACAGAAATAAAAGTGTTTATTACCTATTGATATGTGTCAAGGGTCAGGTGAGAGCATGCAGAAAGAAAAGAAAAGAAAAGAAAAGAAAAGAAAAGAAAAGAAAAGAAAAGAAAAGAAAAGAAAAGAAAAGAAAAGAAAAGAAAAGAAAAGAAAAGAAAAGAAAAGAAAAAAGAAAAGAAAAGAATCACAGAATTTCTAGGTTGGAAGAGACCTCAAGATCATCGAGTCCAACCTCTCACCTAACACTAACAGTCCCCACTAAACCATATCCCTAAGCTCTACATCTAAACGTCTTTTAAAGACCTCCAGGGATGGTGACTCCACCACTTCCCTGGGCAGCGCGTTCCAATGTCTAACAACCCTTTCGGTAAATAAGTTCTTCCTAAGATCCAACCTAAACCTCCCCTGGCGCAACTTAAGCCCATTCCCCCTCGTCCTGTCACCAGGCACGTGGGAGAACAGACCAACCCCCACCTCGCTACAGCCTCCTTTGAGGTACCTGTAGAGAGCGATAAGGTCACCCCTGAGCCTCCTTTTCTCCAGGCTGAACAATCCCAGCTCCCTCAGCCGCTCCTCGTAGGGCTTGTTCTCCAGGCCCCTCACCAGCTTCGTCGCTCTTCTCTGAACTCGCTCAAGCACCTCCATGTCCTTCTTGTAGCCAGGGGCCCAAAACTGAACACAGTATTCGAGGTGTGGCCTCACCAGAGCCGAGTACAGGGGGACAATCACCTCCCTAGCCCTGCTGGTCACACTGTTTCTTATACAGGCCAGGATGCTGTTGGCCTTCATGGCCACCTGAGCACACTGCTGGCTCATATTCAGCCAACTATCAACCATCACTCCCAGGTCCTTCTCTGCCTGGCAGCTCTCCAACCACTCATCTCCCAGCCTGTAGCTCTGCTTGGGGTTATTGCGGCCCAGGTGGAGGACCCGGCACTTGGCCTTGTTGAACTTCATGCAGTTGACCTCAGCCCATCGGTGCAGCCTATCCAGATCCTCCTGCAGAGTCTTCCTACCCTCGAGCAGATCAACACACGCACCTAACTTGGTGTCATCTGCAAACTTACTGAGGGTGCACTCGATCCCCTCATCCAGATCATTGATGAAGATATTAAAGAGGACCGGCCCCAGCACCGAGCCCTGGGGAACGCCACTAGCGACCGGCCTCCAACTGGATTTGACTCCATTTACCACGACTCTTTGGGCCCGGCCATCCAGCCAGTTTTTAACCCAACGAAGCGTGCGCCAGTCCAAGCCAAGAGCAGCCAGTTTCCTGAGGAGAATGCTGTGGGAAACGGTGTCAAAAGCCTTGCTGAAGTCAAGGTAGACCACATCCACAGCCTTTCCCTCGTCCACCCAGCACGTCACTTTGTCATAGAAGGAGATCAGGTTCGTCAAGCAGGACCTGCCCTTCATAAACCCATGCTGACTGGGCCTGATCGCCTGCTTGCCCCGCAAGTGCTGCGTGATGACTCTCAAGATAATCTGCTCCATGAGCTTCCCTGGCACTGAGGTCAAACTGACAGGCCTGTAGTTTCCCGGGTCAGTCCTCCGGCCCTTCTTGTAGATGAGCGTCACGTTTGCTAGCCGCCAGTCAACTGGGATCTCCCCCGATAGCCAGGACTGTTGATAAATGATGGTAAGCGG
Source organism: Nettapus auritus (assembly GCA_011076525.1). Classification (NCBI taxonomy): domain Eukaryota; kingdom Metazoa; phylum Chordata; class Aves; order Anseriformes; family Anatidae; genus Nettapus; species Nettapus auritus. Next base: position 65,006,455 of record CM021766.1, on the reverse strand, counting down.
CTTGGCCAGCTCCTCTGCCAGTTCTCTCAGTACCCTCCGGTGGATCCCATCTGGCCCCATCGACTTGTGCACTTCCAAGTGCCGTACCAGGTCACCAAACATTTCTTCGTGTATAGTGAGGGCCCCATCCTGCTCCCCATCCCCTTCTACCAGTTCAGGGAATTGGGTATCCAGAGAACAACCGGTATTGCCGCTAAAGACTGAGGCGAAGAAGGCATTAAGCACCTCCACCTTTTCCTCATCTCTTGTAACTAAGTTTCCCCCCGCATCCAGTAAAGGGTGGAGATTCTCCTTAGTCCTCCTTTTTGTATTGATGTATTTATAAAAACATTTTCTGTTATCTTTAAGGGCAGTAGCCAGATTGAGCTCCAGTTGAGCTTTGGCTTTTCTAATTTTGTCCCTGCACAGCCTCACAACATCCTTATAGTCCTCCTTAGTGGCCTTTCCACTTTTCCAAAGATTATAAACCCTCCTTTTCCTCCTAAGCTCAAGCCACAATTCTCTGTTTAGCCAGGCTGGTCTTCTGCCCCGCCAGCTCGTCTTTGGGCACGTGGGGACAGACCGTTCCTGCGCCATTAAGATTTCCCTCTTGAAGAGCGCCCAGCCTTCCTGGACTCCTCTGCCCTTCAGTACCGCCTCCCAAGGGACTCTGCCAACCAGTGTCCTGAGCAGCTCAAAGTCAGCCCTCCGGAAGTCCAATACAGCGGTTTTACTGGTCCCCTTCCTGGCCTCGCCAAGAATAGAGAACTCCACCATTTCGTGGTCACTCTGCCCAAGACAGCCCCCGACAATCACATCCTCCACCAGTCCTTCTCTGTTTGTGAAGAGAAGGTCTAGCGGGGCGCCACCCCTGGTGGGCTCACTAACCAGCTGCGTCAGGAAGTTATCTTCCACGCTCTCTAGAAACCTCCTAGACTGCTTTCTCTGGGCTGTGTTGTGCTCCCAGGATATGTCAGGGAAGTTGAAGTCCCCCACGAGAACAAGGGCTGACGATTTCGCAACTTCTGTCAGCTGCCTGTAGAACTCCTCATCCGTCTCCTCATCCTGGTTCGGTGGTCTATAACAGACCCCGACCAGGACGCTAGCCTTGTTGGCCCTGCCGATCCTAACCCAGAGGGACTCGACCTTGTCATTCCCAGCCTCGAGTTCTACAACATCGAAAGACTCTCTAATATAGAGAGCCACACCACCACCCCTTCTGTGCTGCCTGTCCCTTCTGAAGAGTTTATAGCCAGTCATTGCAGCACTCCAGTCATGAGAGTGGTCCCACCATGTCTCCGTGATGGCAACCAAGTCATAGCCTGCCTGTTGCACGATGGCTTCCAGCTCCTCCTGTTTGTTACCCATGCTGCGTGCATTGGTGTAGATGCACTTCAGCTGGGCCATTGCCTTATCCCCCGGCCTTGCTATTGTTCCCCCTGGCACAGCTCCAACAATCCTTGCTTCAGCCCCGTCCCCCTTCTTACCTAGTTTAAAGCCCTCAGAAAAGAAAAGAAAAGAAAAGAAAAGAAAAGAAAAGAAAAGAAAAGAAAAGAAAAGAAAAGAAAAGAAAAAAAAGAAAAAAAAAAGAAAAAAAAAAGAAAAAAAAAGACATTTTTCATTAGCCAGTAATTGTTGGTGAAATTATTTGCAAAGAATGAGTTATTCATGTCATTGACTCAAATAATTTCTAATGGAAGTATCAAAGTCCTATAAAAAGGTTCGCTCTATATAAGCCTTTTTAAAACTTTGCCACTGATGTTCTACACACAGAATTATTACTGTTAGGTGAGGCACTGAAAAAGCAGGAGAGCAAACACTAAAACAGAATTCTGCAAAATTTGGTGCTTGTCTCAGCCTGGTGAATTTAATTGCTATGCTGTTTTCCTCTTCCTGAGAGTGAGCCACTCCATCAGCCATCAGTGGGCCAGGACATGCATAGCAGGTGAATGTAGCTTTCCATTATGCATAGTGCTCATCTCTGATATGGCTAGGTTCTGGTTTTAACAGCTATTAGTGGAGAAGAAAACTTTTAGCACGTCAGTCCTGAATACTATTAAGAAACCTTACAGAGAATAAAAATACACTTTGCAGATGGCCTGTGATAGCTTTTTTATACATAAACAGAAATGTCTGAGCTCTGGCATTTAGATGAGAGTGATTTGTATCCTGCTCATACTCTTTTCAATGAGCTTCATATTTTTGATGCAGAGCTAGATACAACTTATGCATGCACTGAACACATGGTTACTTTTTCATGGATGGGGAATCTCAGAGAAGGGGGAGGATGTTTTTGGCAAGCTGCATTTTCAGAAAAGAAATGTCACGTGCAAAATGCTTCTCAAAGCCAGTCCAGTGCTAAGGCCAAACTGTACTGCCCAGAAGTGATAACATTTGATCATAGTGGTCTTTGTATGATGGTATTAACAAAAGTGTACTTGTGTGCATAGAGCAGTCCATTTTCTGCTTTTTTTTTTTTTTTTTTTTCCTTAAGAAATTTCAGGCACCTGTCATCTGCATCCTCTGTCCCATTCTTGGGTCTTTGACCCATTCACTTCTGTGGGGTTTACACAATACCAGTGACTACCAGTGACAAAACATTGCCCTAAACATAAATCTTGCATAAAATATTCATTCTCTGAAGTGAAATTAACTTTTTTTTTTTTTTTTTTTTTTTTCCCCTCAAAATGACCCCAAAAGGCCATTCACTGCAGTTAAATTTATTGCACCCTTGGTGCACACATTTTGTTTAGGCAAACAGAAATGCAGTGGTCTCTGAAGGTAGTCCACCTATCAGCTTGTAGGAGATAGTAGCATGTTATACAAATTAAAAGCAAAAATTTGAAATAGTTAGAAAACTTTCACTCAACATTCAACAAACTGAACAGCTGTTTTCAGAATAAACTCATATAATTCTGCCATGCTGAATACTCAGCCTAACGGAAAGAGAGTGTGATCCAGATGTTTGATTACATGTTGGGTAGCTCTTCTGGTAACACTTGTGAAGTGCTGATATACTTCAAGAAGTGGAAGAGAACAATAATAAGCATTTATGCAACATAAAAAATTAAAGCTTTGCCTGCTGAGATGTAAGCAGTATACTGCCTTGCATTCTGCATATAGAATATCCATCATTGAGATGACATGTCTGGAGTTTCCAGTGAATATTGGTTTGCATACTGTATAGCACTAGCATTTTTATCCTGCAGAAGCAGCAGCTGAGCATCTTCTAGAGGAGTATATAGGAAATAAATGGACATATATATATTGCATTTATATATAGAATATGTACATATAGACACACTTTCTACATGTGCATGTGTGTGTGTGCCTGTGTGTTTGTCAGTATATATATGTATATATAAGAATATTGCATGTAACTACTTCTGGCTAAAGTCACCCTGGGTACTGATAGAATACATTTAAACCTGAGATATTTCTATGGAAATCAGTACATTTGTGCCACATATATGTTTGTCCCAACTTACTCTCAAGTTACTGAGATGAAATTACCCAAATCTCTTTTGCAAGTGAAGGGCTTTCTGCTTACAAGCACAATCTCTCCATCAGTGAATGGAAATTAGTCTCACTAAAGAAAGCTAAGCTCCATCACCTTGAATGAGCATAGAGTCAGCAGGGCACCTCTGAAATGCTTGCTGTTATTGCTCTAACAATTCAGCCACTATGTGGGGGGTGGAGGTTTAAGTGTATTACTGGAATCTATTCATTTTATGAACTGTACTGATAACAGGTCTTGTATTCTTCTTGGAAATTGAATTAGTTTCAGAGTTTATATTCACAGGTTTATCTAGTCAGGCTATAAAATTGATCTTATTAACTGGGCACTAGCAGAGATGGATTTTCAACATTTTTTTTAGCTACTTTAATAGCGAGAACGCTGTTTTAGTGATGACTTTAATATTGTCTTAAAATCTGATTCAATGAATTATGGAGGCTGAGGGAACACAGTCACTGCTGTAATATTTTAATAAAGCAGTCCACACTACACCAAAGGCATGCAAACTGACCATCTTCAGTGAAAGCCACTCTTCTGACAGTTGATTTGATAGGTTAATAAAAAGTAGAGACATTTTTATTTGATTATAAGCATTTAGACCTTGTATTTTTTAAAGCTAAAACATAAGGGGTAAGACAGGACACATTTTTTCATAGGAAACTTTGGTCCTTACACAGATCCTTGTTTTCTTTGTATGATAAAGAGACAAAATTAATTGCTATATATGTCTTTCATTATGAAAAAAAGCCACAAAACTTTAGAGGGTTATCAAGTTATGAAGTTGATGGCTATTGTCTCACAGCATACCACTAACTAGGAACATTATGGAGCGCAAGTTTCAATGCCACCAGGAGTTCTTTTAAGACATATATTACTTATTTATCAGGGAAAGAGGGGTGAATGTTCAATTAGTTGTATAATCAAAAACAGAAAGGAAACTTCTGACTATTTTAATATGCTTATAGGAATGAAATTAATGACTGTATAATTCTTTTTAACATGAAATAGTGTATTATGCAATAAGTCAGTTCTCAAGGATGGGCCAGTTCTGCTTAAAACCTTGATTAAAAAAATCACCCTGAGCTAGGTGAGAAGATCAAGGTCTGTATAGTCCATGGAAACCCATGTGATTTGGTTATAACATGCACTTCATGGTGATTTGAAGTGAAAGTGACTGTGAAGAGGCACAGGAATGTCTGCAGAACTCCATGTGGACCATTCACATATTTTCATGCACTGGGTTGGACTCTACAGTGCCTAACTCCAGCAAACCTGATCCCAAATGATCCCAAAGGCGGAATGTGGCCTAGCTTAGGAGGACTTTATTGTGTTGCCCTCTGCTCCCTCAAGAGATGTGGCTGCGTCTGAACTCTATACAAATAAAGGGCAGTTTGCAGAAAAGATGCTTCTCCTTTTAGCTCTGCAGCAACTGTATATAATCAGAGTGATCAAACTCTTGTTTGCCTCTTAGGCACCAGAAAGCCTTTGTGGCAAGACCGTCATAAAGCTTTAGGTTTATATAGCACCTACTGGATTGCTTGTCAGATGAGGTCTCTGTATGGTTCCCCAATAAAAATAATGAGTGAATAATCTTTGGCAATGTATATGCAAATTGGCCTTCCAATTGCATGGAGCCTCAAGACAAAGTTTATCAATCAAGGGCACTGGAGCAATTGTGAACAGTCCCCAGAGTCTGTCCCCTCCAAGACTGCATGAAATCAGGCTGGCGGCCAGTGAAATGCATGGGCTGGCTCCCTGCACCTGTACAAACTCTCACCGTGGAGGCACTAAAGAATGCAGATTACAAAGGCTGTTTTCAGGACTGAAAGAGTCATTCCTCAGTGAGAAGCCAAACAGAGGCTGATCGTTATTTTATCTGTGTTGAACAAGGTCTGTAAGCAAATTGCACATAATTATGACAAAATAGCATCGACAACATGACAGTGTCCTGTTGTGTGCTGGGGCATTTGGCACACAACACTACAGAGTCAGATGTTTGTTCCCTTTTTGTGCTTGGTGTTTGAGTTTTGCCTCTTGCTTGTACTCACACTCTTGCCTCAGTAAAGACTTCTTATACTGCCTTTGTGTACAGTGTTCACTGATTTATGCCAGAGGTTTGAACTCCAGTAGCCAGAAAGTCTCAGCTTTGTTCCTCATGGCAGGGGCTGTTCCCTGCCAGAAGCTCTTTCATTTCCGTGGGGAGAGCAATGAACTCAACCAGCAGTATTGACTTGCAGTGGAATCTTGGACCACTGCTAAGTCATGTGTGCCTTTTGGGGGATAACAGTCTGTCCCCCTTCCAATCTTGCCAACAAGAGCCTTTCGTTTGACTTCAGCAGGAGATGGTAAAAGCTGCAAAGAGTAAAGGCTGAACTCTCCACGTAAGGAGGAGCTATACAATAAGTGAGATGATCTCACCCTGACTAGTCTAAACCAAATCCAGATGAAATCCAGAGGTTTCTGAAGCTGATAAAATCAAGGAAGAATCACTAGCAAGAACAAATAGCTTAATCTTTTATGTTGCTTCCTTTACAAAGCAGTCCTCACTGGTTGCTCTGCATTAGAATAAAGCCTAACGAATGGGCAATGTAATTGTAGATGAAATCTGATATTGTCAACTGTGGTGCAGTTCACAGGGAAAGTCACAAGAATGACTAAACAGTGCTAACTGTTAAAGCTTCTTATTCACAGATTCTATCACAAGTGTAACTGCTGCCGCCCCAAAACAACAACAACAACTTTAAAAGTATGCTTACATATACCTAGCAACTGGCCCTGGAGAATGAAGTCAGTCATGAACAACTTCCAAAGCTTTGAGGGTGTTTGTAGACATGTGTCCATCTACCAGATTGAAGCATGGGTTTAATATGAACACTTTTTGTCTATCTTTCCCCCTTTTCTTCTGACCAGAAATTCAGAAATTTTGTTCAAATGCAAAAAGTGGCACTGGTCTTGAATTTCAATTCTTCTGGCAGCCCATCCTGGGCAGCAGGACAAATTACCACATTAAGCCGTCTCTCTAGCAGAAGTGCTGGTATGAGCAGATGTGAAGCAGGGTTTAGGTGCAGAGTCGTGAAGTTTTTGAGGCCATAAATTCTCAGAGGGTTGCAAGATGCGACGGGGATACTCCCTGTTGCCTCCCTGATGGGGTGCATGTGCTGCACCCCAGTGATGACAGGGTGAGAGCATACAGACCTCTTGCAACCCACACCTTCAACTCGGAAGCCAAGCCATCGGCGATTTTAGCGGGAATGGATAAAAGGTTAAAAAGCAAAGCAAGGTACAAAGCGTTTTTCAGGCAGCGATGCTGCATGAAGTGAGAACAAAGGCTGCTGCCTCTCCAACAACGCAATGAGCCCTCTAGAGGCAGCTGCAACGAAAGCCATCCCTACCGTGACAGTGTGCCATGGAGAGCCCAGCCTGGTGCCCCAAGCCTTTGTGCCCTTGTCACCAATATGGCCTGTGCCCTCTTTGGCCCCTGATCTCTCTGTAACAGTCCTTCCCCAAGTCCCCATTCTCTGGCACCCACCCCGGCCCTAGTGGAATCTCCAGCGTCAGCCAGTAGGCTGGAGAGGGCCTGTGGGACAGGGTGCAGCTGTGTGTGCAGGCTCTTTTTTCCTTAAAAGAGCCACTTAACAATCAAGCCACTTAATAAACATTTGCAAACCACCCTCGGTGCTGGTAGTGCACAGCCCCTCCGAAATGGGGCAGCAACCGGGCACTTCTCCCTAGGAGAGTTTTCCAGACCTATTTCCCCAGGAGTGCTGGAGCAGCAGCCCCGACTTGCTTCCTGTTTGCCTGAAACAAGGGGCAAAGCAGCCTGGAGCACAGCATCTTGAGGCAGGTGCCCTGACTGCCTGCTCTTTGTGTTTCACCATTCATGCTTCAGTTTCAAGAACTTGGGAGTTATCAAAAGCAGGGGTTTAAAGTATAAGAGAAGCTATTCAGGCTTTAGAAAAACCCATTCAGGCACTTTTCTACACCTTTCTTTACAAGACAGCACAAAACCTTTCTGAAGCACTCCTCAGGAATACACTGTGTTCTGGGCAGGTGGGTTCAGCTAGGTGCATAAAGAAGCATCTCTTGCATCTTTTCTCTGCTTTCTCCTCACATTTCTGGATAATGGCTACGTATGTGCTATCAAAACACCATTTCTGCACCAGGAGAACCTTTCTTTTTAACTCTTTCTTCTCAAAGAAACCATGCTGTAAGCTCAGTGTCAAAGCGCTTAGCACCTTAAGCCCAACATGATTACGTCTGTGGCACTGGCTGCTAAATAATTGTGCTCCAGCTGTCTGCAACATACAACAGCAAAATGCTTCCAGCATTTTCTGTGCTAGAACACCTAAGTGTGACATTTCCTCCTTTTGTACTTTTCTTGACTATATTTTAATTAAAAACCTATTTAAATTCCACACTTTGATTAAAAGACAGTGATAATTTGAAAAGTAGTTAATTTCTCTACACCATCCATCTCAGACAAAGGAAAAAAAAAATAAAGGAAAAAAAGAAAAGCTACAATATTACACAGAATTTTAAAAACACCTTATATAAGTTTCTCACAGGATGATGGGATGGGATGGAATTAGCATGTATTAGTATTTTCTTTGGACTTCAATTTATTCACATTATTCACATTATTTTTAAAGATGTGGTGGCTGCTTTGATTTGGGTAAGAATATGCTAGCTAACCGTCACCTGGCTGCTTTTCAAGAGTAATCAGGAGAGGTGTTTTTGATCTATCTTTTCCACTCCAAATGGAGGCAAATGTTAGGTTAATATGTTTTTGAAAAAAGAATGCAAACATATCATTCTGTTTAATCTCTTTGTAATATTTGTTTCGGTAAGTTGATAAGCATTTTGGAATCAGCATTTGTAAGTGAACTAAGGCTACAGCTTGATGCTTGGGCTGATATGTTAGCGAGGCAGGGGAGGGCTTATTTATTCTTGGAAGTCTGTGACAGAATTCATGTAAAGCCTAAAAAAGATGCATGTCTTTTATAAAGACATTGATGCTGTGTAAGCAACAGTCCACACATTTCATCTACTTGTTATATTGTTAGTCTTGTATGAGCTCAAAACCCCCCACTGCTGTAAGTAGTAGTAACAGCAACCCTTAGCCCACTAGCATCAGATGCCTAAATACTTGTAACGCAGTCTAGTCCTAAACTGGAAGACACAGAGCTAGCTGTTGTTTGTTTTTTTTTTTTTTTCAGTTTGAGTTTCTATAGGTTGAAAGTTTAAAATCATTTTTTGCATGATTTTTTTTTTCTTTAATTATTGTAAAAAGTTCCAACTATATTAATACTGCTTTAAAGGAAACAAAATTCTGCTTTTTACTTCTGACTTTGTCTTTCAGGCTACAGAACCTTAAAGATCAGGATTTGTTTTTTTTTTGTTTGTTTGTTTTTTGTTTGTTTGTTTTTTGGGGGGGTGCTAACAGTAGAAAATAATATCTATCTTGCTTCCATTAAGCAAATCTCTTGGCACCTTGAGAGTTTAGCCTTTTGTGGTTCCAGTGGAGTTGGATGCACAGCTGTATCATAAGCCTTTCACAACCGGTCTATCAGGAGGGAAGAAATGTGGCTTGGAAGGTGCTATTGTCTTCTGAAAGCATCCTAGCATTTTAACTTGTTTTTGGTGACATTTTGCAATAGGATAGGTAGCTCTTGCCCTTCATTTTTGGAATTAGAGAGAGGTGAGGTCAATGCCTTTCTTTTGTTCTAAACACTGGAAACCTTTGAGGCTCAAGGAAAGAATTTTGCCTTTGTCATGAACGCATAGTTAGTGCAGTGTTTTCACCGTTTTTTGTTTGTTTGTTTGTTTTGTTTGTTTGTTTTTGTTTTGTTTTGTTTTTTAAATACAGATATCAGTAAGTAAAATTTATAATTTATGCTAGGAAAGCTGGCTGGTGCTCAGCAGAAAGGACTAGCAGAAGTTTCCCAGCAGAGTGGCCATTGAAGGGAACTTAGAAGAATTGCAGTCACAAAGGCTGTGGCGGTCCCTGAAAGTCACCTGTCCAGACCCCTGCCCAGAGACAGGCCAAGGACAGAAGGCTGCTCAGGGCTATGTCCAGCTCGGCTCACCTAGAAATAGAAATCCCAGCACCTTTCTAATTTCCTCCCCCAGTGTGTGACACTCACAGGATAAAAATGTTTTTCTTACATTGTAGTGGTTTTACCGTGCTAGGCAGCTGAACACCACAACTGCTCTCTCACTCCCCCTCCTCAGATGAGGAGGGGAAGAAGTAAAGAACAACTCACAGGTTGAGATAAGGATAATTTAATTAAAGGGGAAAAAATTGTTAAGGAAATATTATTAATTAAACAATTCAACTAAAAGGAAAAAAGGGAAAGGGGAAAAGGGAGGGGGAAAGGGAATAACAAAACAAAACAAGTAAAGGCTACGTGGAAGTGCAGAGTAAAGAAATTACTCTCTACATCCCACAAATGAGTGATGTTTGACGGCGTCCTTGAAGCAGGGCCTCAACACACGTAGCCGGTGTTTGGGAGGAGGACAGACATTTTCGCAATGAGAGCCCACCCCTCCCCTCTTCTTCCTTTTTCCACCTTTTATTGCTGAGTGTGACATCATATGGACTATCCCTTCGGTTGGTTTAGGTCAGCTGCCCTGGTGATGTTTCTTTCTCACTTTTTTGCCCACCCGCTAGGAGGGTTAGAGAAAGTCCTGATGCGGTGTCAGCACTTCTCAGCAGCAGACACAACACTGGTGTGATACCACTGCTGTTCTAGCTACAAGTGCAGAGTGCAGCACTGTATGGGCTGCTGCAGGGAAAGTTAACATCCTAGCCAGACGCAGTACATACATTAAGTCAAAATTTCCCAGACCTTATATGCAAAGCTGCTTTCCAGCCAGTCAGACCTCAGCCTGTCCTGTGCCTGGTGTTATTGCTCACCAAGGTAGGGTTTGGTATTTCCATTTTTTGAAGTTTATGAGGTTCATCTTAGCCTATTTCTCTGTGGTGGTTTTTTCTTGGGTGGGCAGCCAAGCTCCACCACAATCACTCTCTCACTCCCTCTCCTCAAAGAACGGGGAGAAAATATGATGAAAAGGGCTCAAGGGTTGAGATAAGGACAAGGAGATCGCACAGTAATTATCCTGACAGGCAAAACAGACTCAGCATAGGGAGATAGTAAGATTTATTGCCTATTACTAACAAGCTAGAGAAGTGAGAAACAAAGGAAAGAAACCAAAAGCACCTTCCCCCCCATCTTCCACCTCCTCCCCCTGAGCGGCACAGGGGAATGGGGGAATGGGGGTTATGGTCAGTCTATACCGCTTCTTCTCTGTCGCTCCTTCTCAATCACTTTCGCCCCCTGTGCTGTGGGGTCCCACCCACGGGATGCAGTCCTTGCTAAACTGATCCGGTGTGGGCTTCCCACAGGCAGTGGCTCTTCAAGACTGTACCACGGGGTCCATCCCTCATGAGAAAACTGCTCCAACCTGGGTCCCCCACAGGGAGCAGCTCCTGCCAGGTCAACTGCTCCTGCGTGGTCTCCTCTCCACGGCCTACATGTCCGGCCCAGAATCTGGTCTGTCAGGGGTCTTCCACAGGCCGCAGTCTCCCTCGGTGCAGGTCCACCTGCTCCACTGTGGTCTCCTCCATGGACTGCAGTGTGGAACCCTGCTCCACTGTGGTACTCCATGGGCTGCAGGGGAACAGCTTGCTTCACCATTGTCCTCACCACAGACTGCAGGGGACTTCTGCTCTGGCGCCTGAAGCACCTCTCCCCCTCCTTCTTCATTGACCTTGGCGCCTGCAAGGCTGTTCCTCACTCCTCTCACTCTGCCAGCTGCTGAGTGGCACAGCATTTTTTCCCTGTCTTAAATATGCTCTCACAGAGGCGAAAAACAACATCACTTACTGGCTCAGCTCTGGTCAGCAGTGGGGCCCTTAACAAACATGGGGCAGCTTCTAGATCCTTCTCACAGAAGCCACCCCTATGGCCCCCTGCTACCAAAACCTTGCCACGTAATCCCACCACATTCCCCAGCCTGTTCTCCAGCATATTAACTGCTTTCTTGCATTTATATCACCTGAAAACTTGTGGAGAACACATTCATCCCCCTCATTCACTCCCTTAGTAAAGACTCTAAACAGTACTGGCCTCAGTATGGATCTCTAAGGGAATCTACAGGTACATGGTTGCCATTGGACTGTGTACCCATGATCACCACCCGTGGATCCTGACAGTTGTTTTTTGACTCAACTTATTGTCTCCTCATTCGGTCCATCTCTCAACAACTTCATTATAAATTCCATTTCCAGAAGAAGGTGTGAATAAGTTGGGACTTAAAATAAACATTTGGGTTCTGAAAAACAAACAAACAAACAAACAAACAAAACAAAACAAACAAACAAACAAAAACAAAAACAAAAAGCTTTTTATCATCTTGAGCCGTAAGTAAACATGTAACTTGTGATGGAACATTATGTCAAAAACTTGTTTTGTGGATTGTGAAATTACTGCTGGTTTGCCCAGTGGTCTGCCAAAGTGGAAAAATCAAGAATATTGTGAGATGGAGGGCACCTTGCATAGATTGGGTTTTGGAGGAAAACTTAATACATCTGTCAGACTGAAGTTTGATCTAGTAATTTTAAAAACATTAAGCTCATTCAGCAGATAATGAGACCGTGAACTAATCTCTGGATGTCAAGCTATCACTATTGTTTGTGATTTATCTGGCACATATGCATAAACAGTATTGTTGTTGTCTTTAGTGTTTGTAGATAATACCCTGCAGTGTATATGCATTATTTCTTAGTTCTTGGGAATATAAGAAATTTTTCCTTTGATCTGATTTGTAGTAATTTATTTAACTGTTGCTGTTCTTGACATAGCTGTTTTAACTTTCTCTTCTCAATAAGCTAAGAGAAGGGATGACGACAGGAATCAAGTGATACTAAGAAATTCTATAGAAATTAAAAATTACAAGGTCATCAAGAAAGTTCCTCATAGCTCATTTCTTCCAGAACATTTCAGAATTATTTTTAACTCCCTTGGATGTTACTCTAGCTGATGTCTCTGTATATATAGAACCAACACTTTCAGAAAAGGGATTCATGATTTTAGATGCCACTATTTTGGGTGCTGAAACTGAGACATTTTATTGGAAGCTGGTCATCAGAAGGTGATATTTATCACTTTCTAATTCCTTGAACTCTCAGATTCCATGCGCAATTTGAAAATGGTGGTTATATATCTCTTTTTGTTCATACAGTCCCATCTGCTCAGATTATAAGTGGAGCTGTTACCCTATCTCCATGTATTATGCATCTGTGGTGGTGCTGGGGATGTTCTGTAAACAAACATCTGACTTCTCTCTTTAGCTGGAGTGTTGCTAGAATGCCAGGCACAGAAGAAGCCAGGCTCTGAACTTCAAAGACATTTAGGACGATTTAAATGGAACCAGAAGCATACCTCTGAGTGCTTGGGCTCTGCACTCTGTGAGTAGGATGAACATTTCCAGGTCCTCCAAGGCTTGATGTGCCCTGCAAGGAGCCCCATGGTTCAGGTCCCCAGACTGACCACCTTGGAAAGAACAGTGCAGTGCACTGCAGCTCTGCTCTTCACCTGCACCCTCAAATTCAGTGCAGGGTGCATAGGGTAATATTGTCCAGCCACCTCTTGTCTCAGCATGCAGTTGCAACTCACCTGGGACTTAGGATTCAAGAGAGCACCACAAAGGGCATCTCTTGCCCCCTGTAGACACAGATGAACAAAACTAACTGGAAAGTCTGGAGTAGGCTGAGAAACTTGTGAAGAATTGGAAAGGCACACAAAAAGAAAAAACAACTAACCAACCAACCAAAGAAAACCAACAAACCCAACAACTACAACAACAACCACCACCTTACAAAGAGGAGAATGAAAATGGTCAGACAGACCTTTTCAGATTTCAAAGACACATTTCTGCCTTACTGGCAGAGGATGCGTGTGCGGATACATGTTAATTTTCTGCAGTGGAAAAGTTAGGGCAATAGCAGACCCAGAACCTAAATATAGCTGCTTCTACGCTTAGTTACTATGTAATGAACTTTGATGATGGTTGCCAGAGAAACCCGTTTATGCTGTTGAATAAGGTTGTGCTGTCCCTGCTTTATCCTCTCCCACATAATGAACTTTTAAAAAGTGAAGGTTTAGTACAGAATTCAACTATTAGGAATTGCTGCATACAGAAGCAGTAAGTATTTGGATGTCAGCTGTGTATGTGTACTTCTCCATTGTGGAGCATTGCAAAACAGCTCAAGGTGTCTTTCTATAGTGCTAGAGAAAGGCAATGTTTTTAGCTCTGTCTGACCTCTTCCATCAAGATGCATGCTCACGTGTGGAGGTGGATAAGGAGAAGCACTTTCACAAATATACTGAATTCAGCAAATGGTTGAACTTCTTAACAGTTAGGAAATGTCTGACAACTTCATGACTGCAAAGTTTTTCATGGTCATGTGTTCTTCCCTACCAAGGGCTAGAGGCAGACAAGCCAGTGAACCTGAACTGAAAGCACCACCTACCGTCACCTATGGCCTTTACAGACCCTGCTAAGAGCTGCAGTCTAGACCAACTAGGTTGACAGTAGTTCAAGACTGCAATATCCATATCAAACTGTGGGGCTTGTGCATTAAGATTCAGTGAGATTGCCAACAGCACAAGGGAAACAGGCAGGAGTTCTGCAGCCTGGGAGGCAGATGATTTTTCTAGGATAAAATACATGACCTACAAAATCAGACTGGGCTCTTCTCCCAGCCATCAAGTGATAAGACAAGGGGAAATGGCCTCAAGTTGCACCAGGGGAGGTTTAGGTTGGATATCAGGAAAAACTTCTTTACTGAAAGGGTTGTTAGGCGTTGGAATGGGCTGCCCAGGGAAGTGGTTGAGTCACCATCCCTGGAGGTCTTCAAGAAACATGTAGATTTGGAACTTAGTAGCATGGTTTAGTGGTGGACTTTAGTACTAAGTTAAGGGTTGGACTAGATGATCTTAGAGGTCTTTTCCAACCTGAATGATTCTAAAATTCTATGAAAATCCTAAGTCCCACATATAGGTGTTAAATAGCTGTTCAGTCTCCTCTGGTGCAAGGTCCCTCTAGGGTCTGCAGGTCCCATCCAGGCCTCCTGTCTCACTTCCACTTCATGTCTGAAGGAACCATTAAATTGAACCTTCACTTTTTCCTGCACTTTATTTCTGCAGAACTTGCACTTCACTTACACCACTATATGGTCAGTAGGACTGAGCTAGTCTGCCTCATGGTGCTCCCTGCAGTGAATGGATTTTCATGTTGGACTGTGAGCTGACATCTGTTGCTTTTGGTCAAGATGAAGAGCAAAAATTACTCTGGTACTTGCTTTCTGTAAAGTACTTTAATTAGCCCTCTGAACTTCATGTGGGTCTTACAGACTTCTAAAAGAAAGCACAAAAAATATTTTCCTTGGGATTTCCCCTCTTGGCATTAGTCTTCTGAGAAAGGTTTCAGCAAAGCACTGAACAGGGAAGGAACTATAGAGAAAAGCAACAAGGCTTAAAATATGGCCACTGAAAATAAAGAGTATTGATCTCCAGAAATACTGACCCTGGCTGGGGAACAGAAGAGCCACAGGGCATGGCTTCAGCTCACAGCAGAAGCTTCTCTTTGATTAGATGGGAAAAATCAATTCAGAGAAGGGAGTGAATGTCAACCAGTGACAGCATTCATTTTGGGGGGGGGGGGCGACACAAGATTTGGAACCACCACTCACACCTGAAGCCAAAGAAGCTAAGCAGAGATGGCAAAGTCCCCTAAATGATTTGTATGCTGCTCTTAGAAACCACTCACAGCTGGGCGGGAGATCAATAGCACAGTGACACTTATTCAATAGGGGAGGATGATATGGAAACTCCATGACCAGATTGATAGAAATATGTGAATGTGGGGAATGGAGGTGGAAATAATATTTTGAGAGCTTGATACTGGACTTTTCTTCCCCAGTGAATGAAGGTATCTTCAAGCCTTTTTTAAAATACCCTCACTTTCCCATGTTGCTGGTCTAATGTTTCATTTCTTTCCCTTCTTTGTTAGGACCTCCCCATGACTCCCTTTATCGGTTAAAAATATAAAAGATCACCTTTGGTTTTTGCACATTTTCTTTCTCACGGGACCCATATTTTGAAACCTGCTGATGCAGTCCCAGTCTGGGTGCTTGTTTCATACTCTTTTCGGTCTGAAATGCTTAAGATGGTAAATCACTTTTTTTTTTTTTTTTTTTTTTTTTTTTTCTTTCAATTTCTCCTTAACATTATGACTTCTGCAAAGAGGCCCTGGTACCTCATTAGAGTCTCTAGGCACTGCTGTAGCACTGATAATTATAATAAAGAGCAATGTACAATCCCAGGACATGTTTCAAAGTCCTTTTCACCTCAGCAAATACATGCAGACATGCAAAGATACATTGAGAGATCTACCCCTAAGCAGTGTAGTTGCCTAGCTTAGAAAAATCCTACCTTCTTTCTCTTTGTGTTATTGCCTATTTGATTACTGTGGCTTTCATTATTGAATTTCTTTCATCAAGGTTTCAGAAGTCAGTGGTTAACAGTACTTTCCTTATAACTTTCTGGCTCTCATCTTTGTGAACAGACAGTGGCTGTTCTCTTTCAATATGCAAAAGTACAAAAGGTTTCCATAGGCTTGCTATGCTACCTACACACTTAGAAATCATAGCAGGGAGAGATGCTGTTATAGCACGAGCTCCATTATCAATCATTTCCCTTGAAAGCTGCCCCCCCCCCCCCCAAAAAAAAAAAAAAAAAAAAAAAAGTGATTCTCTGAGTGATGTTGACCACAAACAAATTCTCAGTTCCCAGCATCCCAACTTTGGCAGAGGGGAGAGATACGGTATGACTCTCAATGTTACAGCTGTATTTTCTCTCACTACCACTGTAACTAGGTTTAACCACAACCAAGTTTTAGACAAATTGATCAGCAAGTGCCAGCAGAAGGGGCTGGTTGCAACAAGGACTCTAATTCTGTTTTCATAATGGCAAGATAAAACCAGAAAACATCTCAGACTGGGAAGCCTACTAGAGGCTTCCTTACACAGACACATACACACACACTTGCGCATGTCCCCCATATGTCTACAGGGACTTGGCCAAGGACTGGGCCCCACACAGGACAGCCACAAAAAACGGGGGTGTACACTTGTGGTAGTGCAAGGGCTGGGAGGTACAAGCCTTCTGCCCTGGGTATGGCTACTTCACGTTATTCCTAAAAGAATTAGTCAGTGGAGCGGGGAAATAAGGGACAGAGAAGAGGGTAACAGACATGTTCCTGCAATGCTTGGGGTTTTGGCACTAGGGAAGACAGAAGAAAGAAAGTGAGATGCTTATCACTGTTTTCAATATGCTCCCACATAGCAGCTGTTTCTATTGAGGCTGTCTATTCAGAGAAAGACTTATTTCACTGCAAACAGAGCTGGAGCTCTTGGGGAGCCTCAGCTTGTGGCAGAGGAAAATGCTGTACTTTGGTCAACAGCAGGGAAAAACCTTTGCTTTGCTGGTGTGCCAGAGTGCTGCATGAGCCAGGGGCTTCTCTCAGCTTAGCAGGGCTCAGCTCTGCTAGGGAAAGAGAGAGCAAGCAAGGGGGAGGTCCCTAATTTACAGGTTGGCTCCCTGCCATAGATCCTCTCCCACACTAGAGCAGCATTCCCACTGAAGGGCTCCTGTCCGCAGAGTGGGGAAGATGGATGGTAAAAGGTGGCCACACATCACAAGGGAGGGAGAACAGCTATTCTACCCTATCACCAAAGTGCAGAGGAAATCCATATATATCATCATGGTTAGTGGAATGAGCCTTTGCACCTCTGTTGGACTATACTTGAACTTTGACAGAATTTGCATCTGGATCTGAATTTTTCTGCTTAAACTCAATTCTAGGTTGTAATGAATTTTTATTTTTGTTGTAGGCTTCCAAGTAATACAAAAGGGAATTTATATTCTCTAGGAAATGTGATCAGAGTAACAGTAGAGAAACCTGAATTTAACTAGAAAAACACTACAGAGTATGAGCAATTAGCAAAGAGAACCCTGTAAAAAGCAATGAATTAATAGAGATTCAAAAAAACAAAACAAAACAAAACAAAACAAACAAACAAAAAAAAAAGTCTTAAAAAATAGAGCTAAGCAGGCTCAAGTACCATGTGCTGTAAAGTATTCAGGGCATTTGTCAGTTTTCCGTAACACTTTTGAAGGATCTTCCACTGCAGGAGAAAAGAGGGAAGCAAAAGATGTGCTAACATTGAAGGGAAGAGAGTTTTCTGGTCCACTGATATGAGTGTGTATATATATATATACATATACATGTATATTTCAGGATAAAATACTGGAACAAATATTATTAATAGTAAAGCCATTGGAGTACCGGAGACCAAAATGTTTGAAGGCACCATTACTTAAATTAAATGCTTTGACAGGTTATTTCAAAAGAGTTATGTTCATGTACAAACGAACAGTGATATCGGCTGTGCTGCAGTATCACTGTTATGGTAGTTTGGTGTGAGAATAGTGGATGTAAAGCAAAATTACAAAAATGTCAAATAGTGAACCTGTAAATTGGTTTGCTCCAGCTGTTCCCATTATTGGTCAGGAAGTTGGTAATTGAAGGATCATTAAGAAGTGAAATTGTGTCTTAAAATAACTTGTTCAGCAAAGAGTGCCTTTTATTGGATTTCTTTATCTGAACACCAGCTCTAATATTTATCAAGGCTGCAATATGCTGTGTACATAAAAAACCTTCCTGCTCTCCATTACAATTTAATGAGTGAGCAAAATAACTTCTTGATAGACTGAATTTAATGAACTAGCATGGCAAAACCTCATCATAGGACTAGAACAGAGCCTTCAGTGGCCAAACCAAACCTTTATAAAACCTCTGCGCAACTGTAGAAGACTTGACAGCTTGACAAAGATAATGCAGAAAATAGGATTCCCGGGGTTTCAGAGGAATGAAATGCTGCAAACAGCTGGCTTAGTAGTTTAAAGGGAGGACTTTGAGAGCTACCTTTCAAACAAAAATTAGATCCAAACCAAATCCCCTGCAAGAAGGAAGCTGGAAATTTGCATCAAACTTTATTTAAAGCATCACTTTCCAGCTTCTCTCCATTAACAAGCAGCATGCCTTGAACATTAAATAAATTCTGTGTGCCAAAGTTTATTATTATTATTATTATTTTCAAATCTTCACCCTATCTTTTATCAGCTTCAGAACCAGGGAACATTCAGGACCTCCTCACCCCATTCACCTCCCCGTGGCAAGGGAAGGTGCCCCAGGGCAGCCTGGGCAGCGCAGCATGCATCCAGCCAGCTTCTCACTGCACATCGTTCAGCACTCATAGACTTTATGTGTATGGTGTAAACACCGTGACTGCTGACAGTCTTTGGATAAAGAGCATAGTGTTGTTTGGTTGTTACATTAAAGCTGCAGTGGGGTTTTGGAAACCCCTGTTGGGTATTCCAGGGCAGCATGGCATGGGAGACCACATGAAAAGAGGGGGAGCACAAGGAGAGGGAGGTCTGTTCTCTACAGACCATGTTGGCAAAGTGAGCTCAAATCTCTCCTATCCTTAGTGCAGGTAATTATGCCCTCCCACTGCTTTAAACAAAAATACATTCTTCTCTTTCAAACAGTCAGATTTTGATAACTTTTTTTTTCTGCCCACCTTACGTTGTATCAATCAGGCTTTACGTAATGGTGGTATTTTGAGAAGTGACACCTACTCTGCAGAACAGCTATTAGCAAAGGCCAACTTAAAATGAAAAAGTGAATAAGATATGTTATATTCTGGCTAGGGACAATGTTTTCACAAATAACAACCAGAAGGAAAAGCTGTCCTGGAGGGAGAATTTAACATAGAGGTATCTTTATTAGTAAATTGGATTTTGTTTTCTTTTAGAACAATTCCTGGCCTTAATTCTGTTTTCATTTTCAGTGTACTACAGAAGAGGGCAGTATAAACTAAGTGTTTTGCGTACAGTAATAAGAATGCTTCTGTGGTCACATTAACAGCATTGAACCTTACATTGGTGTTTCTGTTAGTGCACTAGGGTATGATTTGTTCAAGAGAAGAGCCAGCCTATTAAATTCCCAGCAGTTCATTTTCTGGAGGATTTTCTATACAGCCTCTTTTAGGAACACAGAGCTGGGACTCTTCTTTCAGTCTGCATGTTCTGTAAATCCAGCATATAATCTTCATGTAAAGTGTATACATGATAAATGCCAAACAAGCAAAGCAGGGTCAGATCTAAGTAATGAATACAGTAGGTAATTGCAACGCAATTTTACTGACTCCTGTGAAGACAGGAAGCCTGTATCAGAAAAACAGCCTGCTTCTCCTAGGGTCCTGCCTCTGCTGATTTTCATTTTCATCCATTTGTAGGATGGAGCAGCTGAAAGACTCCGAATGAAAGAGCAGTGCTTTCAACTTTTAGAAGTTTCTCTGTAAGTTACTGTTCTAGCATACACTTGACAGGACAGTATGGGTGTGTAGGAATAGAGGTAGGTATCAGTCCAATTTACTGTTTAAAAAGTATAGGGCTGTATAATCTTGTCTGCTCAGGTTGACCTCACCACCACACAGAGGTAACACTTTCTAGTTCTAACATGATTTACCACTGCAATGGCAGCATCACCGTATCTCGCCATGGGCTGGGTACAGCAAGTGAAGTAAGGTTTCCAGCAGAGACAATATTGTTAATCAACCTGGCTGATACTATTAGAAGAATACACAGGCTCTCAAGGAT
The DNA here is from genome assembly GCA_011076525.1 of Nettapus auritus. Taxonomy (NCBI): domain Eukaryota; kingdom Metazoa; phylum Chordata; class Aves; order Anseriformes; family Anatidae; genus Nettapus; species Nettapus auritus. The sequence continues at coordinate 64,986,169 of CM021766.1, read as the reverse complement.
GTAATCTTTTCCTCAGGCCTTCAAGGAGTTAAGTTTGCAGATTATCTTGTGCTCTTTCCTCTCCATAGCACTCCTTCTGTTACACAATAGTTCTGCTCTCCTTACATAATAATAACCTTCAAAAATCTCTCTTTTTTTTTTTTTTCTTATTTTCTTTCTTTCTTCTTTTTTTTTTTTTTTTTTTTTTTTTTTTTTTTTTATGGTTTGCGTCTCTCAAAAGAGAGATTTTTCTGTGAACTATGACAGGAAACATCAGACAGCTTGTGGAGGTTTCATGCGCAAAAGGGAAGAAAAAGTTTCCTCAACAAACTGGAAGGAAGGGGATGAAATTACTATATATACCATCACAGGTTTAAAGTTATAATTTGACATTTAAAATGTGCTCAGTGAGAAACTTGTATAAAGTTTGGAAATTTAACAGGATACCACAGGGTCTGTAGGTGGGTACAATCTAACTGAGAATTTCATAGAAGTGTTTAGCAATGAGAGTGCTCTAATAAAAAGCATCTCTAAAAAGAAGTTTCTGTGAAAATCTTTAGGATTTAGCAGCAGAAGAAGGGGGAATAAAGAAAGAGAGGTAGAGTAACAGAGAAGGAATCTGACTTAAGTAAGATCTGCTGAAAACTGCATGTTTTACAATCTTGTGTAGGAGGACTCTAAACATTTAATGATGCAAACGTCAGACTCATATTTCAAGTGCCCCAAAGCATGAAATATTCTGATTAAGGGATGGAGTTTGTGCCCATCTGCAGCAGAATTATACTGCTATTTATAGATTTGCTTTTCTCAAATAACTAAAACGGTTTCTTCTCATAAACAGGAATACCTATAACTGAATGTAACTGAGTCCTCTGAATACATTGCTATTATCCTCAAATTAACATGAAACCCAAATCCTACCTTTTCATTATGAAAGAACCTGGGTAGGTAGGTAGTGTCTAGGTGCTGCCCTTCAAAAATGTTGCAACTCCTGTAAAGGAAGGCAATTTTGTAATTATTGGAGATTTTTTCATGGTTTGCTTTGAAATTTTCCAAAGCTCTGCCAAATTTCTCCTCCTCCACTTGCAGATTCTGCTTGCCTTCTCCTGTGCTTGACAGAGAGGATCATGACTGACTTTGTTAGGGAGAGCCATACCCAGAGAAGGCGGTTTTTAACCTACCCATGCAGTTAACCTGAATGCATCCTAGAAAACATGCTAATTAAGTGCATTATGTACATTTACTTTGTCAGCTGTTTTTCATGGGTGTTACTTGAGCAGTCACTACATAAGCACTTTCCAGTTGATTTAGGTTTGTTGTAGTGTGAAATCTGTCAAACTGAAACAGCACCTGTGAATAAGGAAATGTGACCATCAGATAGCTCAGTCTAGAATACTATGGAAAATTATCCACCTGATATTGTAGTATATACAGTACAGAGAGATGGCAATTGCCAAGAATAGCTGGAATTGTGTATTAGTCCTGTTTTCTTGACAAGTCATGCACTTTTTCAGAAGGAAGAGTTGCATTACGCCTGTTACTTTTGTCAGCCCAGTGACCTCTTCAGGGCACCAGGGAATGAGTTAGATATTGGCATTAAGCTGAGACTAAAGCATTGAGGCCTTAGGAAATGCTAGTTAAAAATGTACAAGAGGCACAAGGAACAGATCTCTGCCTCATTATGCTGCTTTCTACTTGTAACACAGACTGTCGCTAGGAGGCAGTTGTACCACAGACAGTGTGGCTATTTTCATTTCCCCATCACTTAATCTCACAGCTCACTTTTCCTAGAGTCTGGGAGCTGTGCCTCTGCCTTCACCAGTCTCAGTGAGACCTAGAAACATCCAGGACAGCTCACTGTGACATGTGTGGTCTCCACAATAGCTTTTTGCAGCCACAGCTGCAGCATACTGCTTCTATAACCCACTGCCATCACTATTTTCCTGTTTGTGTTGTGCAGAGCACCAAAGCCCTTGAATATACCTTAGGCTTTACTCTGCATGATGCAGCAGTGAGGGGCAAACTCTTCAGAGTCCTGCCAGATGCTGGCTTCAGTTACCTCAGCTAAAGAAGAATCAATCAATATTTTCCCAAGATAAATGCACACTTTGCATGCTATTAATTTGAATGAATGTAAAAGTAAGTGCCTTAATTTCTCCAGGAAGATATTGCAGAAATTGGTCCAACCTTCAGGAAAATGAAGCAGATATCCAATTATTATCAACTATTATGTGTTGGGTCTGTTTGGGATGGAGTCACCTTTCCCTGCACCAGCCCACACAGTGCTGCACCTGTAGCTGGAACAGCACTGGTATCACTCCAGTGTTGTGTCTATTGCTGCACAGCATCAGGACTCTCTCCAAGCCCCCAGGAGCCAGCAGGCTGGGGGTGGGCAATTGATGGGGAGGGGACATCACCAGGGCAGCTGACCTAAACCAACCAAAGGGATATTCCATAACACCTGATGTCACACTCAGCAATAAAAGGGGCTCTCGTGGGGGAGGGCAGTCTCTCCTGAACAACCGGTATGCGTTTTGAGGCCCTGCATCCCAGGATGTGGCTGAACATTGCTTGTTGATGGGAAGTAGAGAATAAATTTTTTCCTTTCTCTCTGTACTTCCGCATGGCCTTGTTGTTTCTTTTGTTACTTTTTCTCCCCATTCCCTTTCCCCCCTTTTAATGAGAATTAAATCATTCTCATCTCAAACCTTGAGCTCTTTGTGTTGACTTTTCTCCCCCTTCTCTTTGAGGAGGTGGGGAGTGAGAGAGCGGTTGTGGTGGAGCTTGGCTGCCCATCCGAGTAAAACCACCACACTCTCAGAGAGGCCTACAATTGCAATGTACTGATCATATAGGGGACATCTTTCTAACCAGTAAACAGAACAACATTACACCATGACTTGTTCAACCAGTTACTGTTAACCAGCAGATCCAGTTGCGAACACCAAGTATCACAGTGCTCCTCCTTGCTGCTCTCTGCACGTTGGTAGTATCAAGGATCATAGCCCCACTATATGGTCACATATTAAACAGTTTGACCAAACCTTAATGTACCAAAAAGCCTCAGTGGACAAAAAGACAGAACTGACTGGGAAGGGGCAATGCTGCTGGAAGAGGAAGGCATGATGTCCAAGTTAAACACAGGAAGGGGACTCAGGGAAAGAACATCTAGGTGGCAACAAATGGATAGATGTACAGAACACGGTGACCCCACAAATACACATGCGATCTTGAGAAAACAACAATTTGTTCATAGGTAATTCAAGTGCAGGAAATGCTCCTAAATGTTTCCTAAATTATACACTGAATTGTTAGCTCTGCTGCATTAACAGTGGCCCCTGGTGTTGCAGAGGTGTGGACCTCTGTTTCTCAGTTTTTCAGACTTGATAATTATCTAAAACAAGAGCTCTTAGCTGCAGGGGATTGTCGCAGCAGCAACTAACTTCTGAAATACAAACTTCCTTCTTGAAATTAGAAGTTGCTCACTAGAGGGCACCAACAACTCAGTTTAGTACCAGACTGCTGTGGCCATCAGAAGGAAGAGTGCTTCCTCTGTTCACAGCTAGGACTTAGCATATAAGAAAACAAAAACGTTAAATTATAACAGTAAGGAAAGTTGTTCTAATGTAAAGAAAAAAGTTTAGGTCAACGATAAGGTTTCGAACTTTCTGCTCAAGTGGAATCTTTCCTAATTTTATCTGCAAACACTTAACACTGACCAAACAAATTGAAGTGTTGAAAATTGTTACTCAAAACAAAAACAAACCAGAAAAGGGCAAAATTGTCTAATTATAATTAAGTATGCAGTTTGATGCATCAGAAAAAGTGAGGTAAGTATAGATTATATGCTGCTGTTTTTCAAGGCGCTTTGCATGGAAGGAATGCAGATCACCCTAAACCTGGAAGGATACTGCAGGTGAGTGTTTCTCAAGCTCAATTTACTATTTTATTTTAATATCTAGAATAATCTTAGTATCTAGGAAAAAACAAAACAACAACAACAAAAAAGTTTCACTCTTTCCATCAGTGGCAGGAAAGATCATCCCACCCTCCTGTCCCTATGAGTTCTGCTGTCCCTAAGCCAGCCTAACCTGGTCAGTTCAGGACTCACTGCTGGTCCAGCCTCCTAGCACTCTTGTTGATACTGAGCCCTAAAAAACCAGCTCTGACCTAACACATTGTGGTGCTCAAAACTCAGTGCCTAAAAACAGGCTCTCCTGAAGCCAGCAAGATAACAATGTTGTTTAATCATTCAAAACTATGCGGTCTCAGATTTGCTCCCTCAATGACATAAACATTGCTTTTTAACCAGGCTTGGCAGCAACAGCCTCTTCCCTGGATTTCAGCTAAAACATTCATGGAGAAGCTGGTCTTTGCATGATTTGACTGATGGGGCTGGTGACTGTGAAGGACCAAACAGCATGGTGATTAAAGCACTGACTGGCACATGGTGAAAATCACTTTGTGCAGGGGCAGAACCTGATCCAGTGTCTGAGGCACTGCAGTGTCACACTGTACTGTGGTACTGGAGTACCGTTTACACTGCTGTGTCTTCGTTTGGTCTAAAAGGTACTTTTGGGAGAGAGGAATTGATCTATACCTCATATCTTGACAATAAAAGGATTGGAAAATAAGAGGAGAAATACAAGAAGTGCAGAAAAAAAGGACAACAAAGGGGGCACTTTTAAACCATTTTTCAACATGTACAGTGACACTGCAGGGCAGTGCTCATCCTGCAAGTATTTGCAAGGCTGAGGTGTGAGATCTGCACAGGAAATCAAACAGGAGACCTGTATCGTCAGAGCCAGGTGGATGTGAGTAACAACCAAACTTCCCCAACGGAAATGTAAGCATTTAAAAAAAAAAAAAAAAAAAATGTAGATGCTTATAAGGTTAGTTGGCATTTTATGAGTACCTATGACTCTAGAAGAGCATCCTGGTGCCTGAGTCTCTGCATGTTTAATAAGCCTGGGGGACTTGCCTCCAAAGCAAAAGACAAGGCCTCAATACCAAGGGGGGCAGCAGCAGCACTAGTCTCCCAGGGGAGCCCTCAACTTCTCACCATACTCATGTTAATCTCTTCAAAACACTTATTTACCTACCTAGAGTGTTGTTTAGGAGGCAGGAGAGCAGGCTGTCTGTCCTCCACCAAGTGTGGCTGAGGCTTGGACACTCACTTGGGTTCTGGGGGCTGCACTCCAGGGAGGAGATAGGTGAGTTGGGCTGAGCCCAGAGTGGGGCAAGAGGAATGGCAAAAGCCTGACAAATAAGACCTCTGAGGTGCAGCCAAGGTGCAAAGTGTTTATCCTCAATTAAAAAATAAAAAAATAAAAAAATGCCAAGGACTATTGAAAACTGGTACAGAAATCCACTATGTGGGATTATGTGGAAAAATATCTCATTCCAGAGGGATGAAGTAGATGACCTTCTGAAACCCTCTTCCCAGGTAATTTTGTATGATTGTCTGAAATCTCAAGTTTAGAAATCTGCCTAGAATTACAGCAAGGAAAAAAGACAAAAATAAAAATAAAAAATAAAAAATAAATAAAAAAGTCTGATAGTTTATTCTCTCTCTTACACTCAAAAGAAACCTGAAGCAAGGACTTCAGTAGAAGCAAGTCATCACTTGACACTGAAGTATAGCAGTTTTTCCCTCAGGTGGAAAATTCTTACAAAAAGAAAATGAAGCTAAACCAAATAAGCAAACAAAAAACTCACCCCCTGTCTAAAATGAAACAGACTTGTCTTTTAGTCTTAATGTCACACATTTGAGTTGCCACAGTCCTCTCAGAAGTCTCAATGTACAGGATACAATTTCCCCTGCTTCCGTCCTTTGCCTTCAATTCTCCAAAGAGAAGCGAAGACTAGCGAACAGTATTACACTGCAATGCGAGAAGAAAGCCCAGGCTGTAAAGGGGACAACTGCTCCACTTTTGCAACAGTAGTGACAAGAAAACTTGAGTAGCAATGCTTAGAAGGAAGGCAATCAACAGCAAGGCCAAGGAAAATGGGTACACTGTGGGTACACAATGCAAAAGCACCAAGTCGCTCCCTTTCTCTACATGCCTATTTGTTTCTATTGTGCAGATCTTTTTTTTTGCATTACTCAGCAAATCTCCATGTTGACCTTCTAAGGGCAGACAAATTAGGGAATTTCAGATGGTGCTGTAATGTCTTGGCCATTGAAAACTCTTCCTTATTATGTCTGATATGTTCTGTGGGTGCTTTCTTTAGCAATTTTACTGGCCATGTTACAGATTGTTATTTAATTTATATTCAGTTTATGAGCCGGCTGACAGGAACATCAGGCAATTTTGCGGGGAGAGGATTTTTATTTTTATTTTTATTTTGTAGTTACAAATTTGGTAACAATAACTAATTCATCACTGAGCTGTTATATTCCTAGCAATCCCCCTTCTTTTCTTACTGTTCTTAAAAAAGAGGTAAAGCAAGGTGCCTAAATCCATGGTTACTGAAAAAGGGAAACTAAATGTCCAATAACCATTCCAGGATGTTGCCATGACTTCCAAAGGGTCCCTCTGGTGTTGGTGAGGAGCTTGAGGGGTTGTGTGTGACCCCCAAGCTCCAAGTTCGAACTGCCTGGAGCTCTGGAACTGAGGCAAAGTAGGCCCACATATCATCCCATCCAGAGGTGGGATGTTTTCTCCTGAGCATGCCTATTTCCCATTGCCTACTGGAGTACCAGAGGGAGCAAAGCTCCCAGTCCTGTCCTCCAACCTTGTTCTAAAATGTTTTGTAGTATTGCTGTTCTTTCTGTGGCTGTCTTACACTAACACAAAGTTGCAGCTAGGCTAAACTCTTGACACTGGACATTGGGTCTTTACCATGAAGCAATACCCTCCAGTGCTCACCTCTTGGCCTCCCATGCAAATCAAAATGGCAATTTTGAGTGCAGGTGAAAGAGAGCAAGGAGCAACTTATGGATTCTCTAGACCAGGCGAAACAAATGTGTGTTAGCTATGACTTCTTCAGATACATCTTTTCTAGTTAAATAAGGGCTCTGCTCCAGTATGAGATTCTGGTTCAGCCACACACTGAGAAAATATTGCAGTTTGTGTCAAATAGGAGCACGTTAGCTCTTCTGATGATTCTTCTGTTCTCTGCCACGGTTTGCCAGCCAGTTGGTCACCTAATTAGGCTTTGCCCTCCAAGGAGTTCTGAACCCTGCTGCCCTGGAGCTGCTTGCTGCTCCTGCGGCCTGCTCTCTGAGCTTCTACTTCATATATTTCATAGTTAATTAATGCAACCTCATCACCTCCAGTTCTTAGAGATATTCAGGACTACTCTACCACATGCACCACATCTCACTCTTAAAAGCAGCAGTTTAAGACCAAGCCATGCTCCTTGAAAAGCAGCCAAAGTCCATGGTGTTCTTGCCTGCCAGCATTCCCAAAATCTGCAGCTTATGATTCCAGCCAGACCTCATTTTTATTTTTCTCTTCTGTTTTAAAACTTTGTGAAAGTTAAAAATAGCTCCCTACAAGTTCAGAGAAAAACCCCAAAGCAAAAAATAATGCAACAACAAATCAGATAAGAATAAAACAGAAGGGGAAAGGAGGGGAGGACATGCCACAAATTATATCACTGTCAACATGGAAATGCTTAAAGAATGCATATTGAGAAAAAAAAAACAAAAAAAAAAAACAAAAAACAGGAATTAAGAGGCCACAGCTGTGTGATGAAAAGTGATAAGAAAATGCCATCCTTTAATCAGGCATCCTAGGAGACATGTTTTAAATGCCCCTTTTACCCCAGGCCTCCCTAAATGTCCAAACAAACTACCTGCAAAAAAGAGTAATCATAATAATAAAAAATAATAATAAAATAATAATAATATAAAAAAAAATCCAGGCCTCATTTATTCTTGTTGTTCTGGATTAAAACAGAGTTGATCTGAATCAATGAGCAAATGAAATACATATGGACAAAGCTTCTGAGAGCATCAAGGGGAAAAGGCAGAAGAAAAGAATTAGGGGTAAATAACAGTATTAACTTTACAATTGTTACTAGTCTGTCAACAAACATACTTTAGGGATTTTCTTCTTAAGCCAGATGGATATATAATTGTGGCAGAGGATTTCAGCTTTTCCAGTCTTTCAAGTTCATTTGAAACTGTCCACACACTTTAACTAAAAATGCATACAAAAAACTCCTCACGGGCTTCTTTCATGTTGCAAGAGTGCTAGGTAAATGTCTGTTTTAGCAGCCATTTGTTGTGTTGTGGAGTTGTGTTGTCACCTACCCCCAGGACTTTTTTTTTTTTTTTTTTTTTTCCTTCTGTGCAGACTTTTTACATAAAGGAGAAAAGCACTTTCATTTCGGCAGGGTTCTAAGCATATTTATTTATCATACTTATTTATTTATCTTAAGCATCATGCTAAGGAGACAAACACTTTGCAGAACAGTCTAAATGCAAATATCTGTCTCAACTCAACAGCCTGTTCTTTTGATTATACCTTGGTCTGATCTCTTCTGAATTGTCTGCGATGTTTCCAACTTTACCGTGAGTTGGGCAATTAAAACCCTAGTTTCGGGGCTCTTGGGACTGTGTGCTGTTGAGCAACCCCTTCGAGAAAGAATATCTGCACAGCTGTAGGGAAAAGCGTGGAAGTGCAACCTAAATGCCTCCACGAGGCTGAAAAGACTGAACAGGAGTAAGGAGAATCTCAGATTCTCTATAACATATAAAATAAAGGCAATACAGTTTTTAAGCCACTGAAGATTTGTGAACTTCTGAGGTTGGTAAGAATGTGTTTGCATGATGTCCTTGATGCTTTAAAGTATTGATTGAAAGCAAACAATTAACAACAAGAAACGACAATAAAAGTTAAAAACAATAGAAAATAAATACTTGGCAACAGACTGAAGTTATAAACACACTGATTTTATTTGAATTTTGTACTTTAGAACTGTGCAAATTACTTGGAATACTGTAAGAAAATAATAAAAAAGAAGATTTAAAAAATACTGTAATATAGATTGAAGCTCTTGAATTAGGTAAGTGATTTACAAGCATAGGCTGATGTTCAGAGGCAACCAGTTCTTCTTCTGCCAGCAAAGTGCATTATATTGGAAAACCAAGCCATGCAGTTAGGTATTGCAGCACTGAGTCTGGTGCCAATGTTGGACACTTGTTATAAACAAACAAAAAATACTTTCGTGGAAGATAATTTCCTGCCCCAGTTGCATGAGCTGTGCTGAGGTTATAAAGACAAATATTTATCATTTAATAAAGGGTTATGATCTGCTGACCTTGGAATTACTCTTGAGCACAAGTAAAGCAGAGCTCTTATAAAAGCTGTTATTACAAGCAGGGAGCCAAACTGGTCAAGAGTTTCCTGTGTAATTTTTGTCTTTTTTATTTTATTTTATTTAAGTTTATTTTTATGTTATCCAGAGAGCTGTACCCTGGTGGTGGGTGGGAACTACAGTTCATCCTGTGGGACTTACTCCTCAGCTTCAGATGTCCCCACGTGGAGCACCTGGGATGGTCACAGGGAAGGGTGGTGAAAGGGATGCCCTGCAATTTTCTCACCTTATTTACAGGACAAGGGGAGAAACAGAGCAAAAGGTCAGAGCAGCCTGTAGTTAGACAATGAGACAGGTTATCATGGTGATGCTTGTGTGCTCCTAGTTTGTGGCTACGCCCCTAAATTTGAGACTTGAGATTTATTATAAAAATACTGGCTACAGCCTTTGTCTGTAAACACCTGTGTAAGACTCTCATTTTTTAAACCCTAGCTGCAGAATGCTGGGGCAGAGGTTTGTCATGCACTTTAAAAAGTTTTCTATTCATCTTGAGAATAGCATCTGCAGCTTCCATATGCTTTCTGCTCCTTTTCCATGGGTGCTCCAGAAAGGCACATAGAAGCCCATGATGCCTGCTTTGTACTTCTTCGTGTTGTGTACAGGCTGTTTCCTACAACCTTGTTATTCCTTGGTAGCTTTATCAACTCTATCTCCTAACAGATAAAAATATTTCTCCTTGCAAAGGGGTTTAATTTAGCCCTAAATTAGGAAGTTCAATTTTTTTCCAAGTGCTCCTCCAACAAGGGTTTTCTAGTTCTTTATTCTTTTTCATTGTTTTCTCATTTACTCATTCTAAGTCTTCTGATGTATTTCCCCCTTAAGCTGCAAATTTCTAGTTTACTGGGCTGTGTATCTATGCTTTGCATCAGTTCTCCTAGTCTAGCACTGCAGTCATTTCCCAGGAGGAAAAACAAACAAACAAACAAACAAAAACCCCTCTGCCCTTATGGGGGGACTGTGTAGTACTTTCATATGTCCGTATCCTATGTGCCTGTCTGGCCTACCAGACACACAAAAGTGACCAAATGAAGAAAGAGAAGGTCTGAGAACTAGATCTGAAATAAAGTTGCTTTGCTGCTTTCATGTGGTCATTCTCCTCATTACTCACATGTGTAGCATGCAAGGAAATATTTCTCAACCTCAGAAGTTTCAGGTATTTGCTCTAGAAATGCAGTCATCATCTTTCAGGGTACACGCTTTCTGTTTTCCAGGAAGAAAATCCAGGAGAAACTGAGCAAGTAATTGTATTGGATAAACTGTGAATAACCATCTGAGACCAGCTGTAAGGAACAACACGGTGGTGTCACAGCTTCTCAAAACACACCAAGAGAAGATCGGTATGTTAACAGAAACAGGACTCTTCCCAGAGCTGAGCATTTGTCCTTTGTCCGCTGAAGCTTATTCATGACTTATCTTAGATGTATGAATGGACTTAGTCAAGTCAATGTTATTTTCAAGGTTTGCTTTGACCACCTCTTCACTTTTCTGCTTTTAGATACCCTAGAGGGTATGGCACAGTGTGTCTGAACAGAGTCTAATATTTTAACCACAAATAGCCACTTAGTAATTAAAATAAGCTCAGATCCTTGTGCTTGCTCGCACGAGATATAACTGTGCCAAGATTTTTTGACAGTGAATAATGCTTTGAGAAACTTCTGTTTTCTACTTTTTGTTAACCTGAGACACCTCTCCTCTCCCAGACCTCATGCTGTCTGTCCCTAGGTCCCTTGGAATTCCCATATGCCACCACCTGAGTGTTATCGTATCTGCTGGTATTCAGTTCTGTTGCACCTTCTTCTCAATATATATATGGACTGCTGGTGAGGCTCCTCAAAAGTTTTGGTGCCATGAGATACCAGAATTTAGATAGAGCACTTTTTTTTGGACACCAAGACTGCTACAGAAAGACTTGGAGAGGGTGGGTGGGAAGAAGTGTGCAAAGGGTGCAGCTGAGGCCAACTGCTCTCTCTGCTGTGGAATATTCCCTGCACCAAAAGATTTTGCCAAACCAGTATCTGAGCTGATGGTTCTGAGCTGGTGGTGCCTAGGACAGGTGCCTTCCCCCACCTGTTTTCCTCATAGCAGGAGCCAGAAGGGTTGTCGCAAGGACCACGGGGAGGCCCAGCTACAGCTCAGTAATCAGACTTCTGCTTAAGTATGCAATCCAAGCTGAGTTTCTGCTCTGGGCTCCCTAAGTTTCTAATTCATGTCAAGATTCAACAGGTGGATAAAATAGAAAAATGTCTCACATCCCATTGCTCCTTTGAGCACAGATCTATCAAATGCAAGTGTTCCACCCTTCAGCATCTGCAGCAAACGTTAATTATATCTTCCCTTAACTCCCCTTCTTATATGCTATTTGTTAGAAAACAATTTTGTGCCTTGGTTTGGTCCTGGTCAAGGAGGTCATTTTGCCTACCTAGACAAAGTACCTACCTTGTTCTAAGGCCAGGAGATCTTCCTCTGTCGTGCAGAGACAGCAAACTTGACAGGATCAAGAGTGGACTACCTAGCTTAGGATACCTTTCAGGCAATCCATGATATCCCTGACCCATCCATGTGGTCACTGTTGGCCACATCAAAAGGCTCTGAGCCTGTCACTCTCCTCACACCAAGATTACAAGTGTCACCTTTGCTGCTGAGTTCATTTTACAAGTGTCACCTTTGCTGCCAGTTCATTTTAAAACCAGCTTTTCTGCAGAACTGGAAAGCTGCAGAAGCAGCCCGCTTTCAAAAAGCAATGCTCCTGGCCCCAAGGGGGCTTAGAAGTGATGGTTTTGGTTTGGTGCCTTCAATACAATATAAAGCAGGAGATCTGTAGGACAAGTCCCCCCCCCACTTGGGGCAAGCTGCAGCCACACAGAATTTGTTGCTAGAGCTTTGAGCACTATGCTAATTAATCAACAAGTCGTTAAATCCTCACCAGAAAGCCTAAGCACTTCTGTGGAGTGTGACTGGGTCAGAAACTGATTGATTGCACTCTGTTTCACAAACCTGTGTTGACACCAGCCAGTGCTCTTGTGATGCAAAGGAGTGGGGAATTAGTTGGAGAGGGACCTGGAATTAATGGCTGCTACCCAGGAATCCCTTGGATGGCTGGCAAGGGCTGTGGCAGGGATTGTTCCTCCTGGGGTTGTGCACATCCCCAAGGGGGTAGCTTGGCTGCTGCAGAACCTCTCCCTGGAACCCTGATGGGCCCTCGCCATTTCCCTCTCTCCCAGCTTTTTTGTTTGCTCTGTTCAGTGGCGGCGCTGGCTGCGTGACTTTCTGCATGTGGGGGGATACTTGGCTTGACATGATGGACATTCCCCCTTTTGAACTGAGCCCTGACCCGTACCAGAAAGGTCCATGATAGATTCCCTGTGCCATCCTGCAAAACAGACTGAAATATAGTACCTTTTAACCAAAGCCTAGGGCAAACAATACAGCCTGTACTCTGGTTCATAAACAGTCTTCATTATTACAAAGGGCATTTCAAACTCAGTGTGCTATGGCTTGACCTTAAAAGCTATAGACAATCTAGTGGAGCACAGGCAGTTTCATAAAGTACAATCGTTTCCTGCAATTCTTGGGGCAGTGCAGCTGGAGCCGTGCAAATCCTGTTTTCCCTGCATTGTTTCCTGCATGTGAATATCATCAGTCTAGTTGTGCTCGTAACCATGGCACTCATTAAACACGAGCAAGGGAGACTTCTGATAAAGCCATCTAGGGCTCCAAGGATCTGCACTGGGCCAGCAGCCTTGACTGGGCAGGGTAAGGCAGGGGGTGCCAGCTGCTGCTTCAGACACATTGAAGAGTAAAATATATAAAACAAATTCCTCTTTCTGGAAAGCAAACTTCAGCAGCATCATGAAAGTGGTAAGTCAGGTCTCAGGAATAAACTGCAGAGGAGAAGAGTACAGAAAAGTGACTATACACAACTGTATTTGGACAGCCTTAGAGCAGTCTGAGTTGCAGAGGAAAAAAGGAAGTAATGTTGAAACTCAACAGGACAGCACTGGGAGCTTGTGAAAATCTGCTGAGTCAAAGAAATCCCTAAAAGTGGAAGTGCAGACTTACACTGATGAATGAACATACAGGAATAACACAAACATGTAAGTGCAAAAATGAATAGCAACTAGTAAGGGGTGTGTCTTCCCAGATGTCCAGAAGCAACTGGGCAACACAGGAAAACCTGTTACTATTGGATAAAAAAGATAAATAATTACCAAAATGGAGAAGACTTGAATTCTTCTTTAAAAAAATTAAATAAATGAGAGATTGATTTAACAGGTGATAGTATAAAGACCAAGATAGAAAAAAAAGAATTGCTCAAACAGTTTCTAGATAAGATAAATGCTTTCATGTTCATGAGGCCTGATGGAACTCACACTAGTGTATTTAAGGAACTAATCAAAGCAGCCTGAGCTATTAGCCATTATTTGCAAGAATTCAGGGATTAAAAGGGATGTCCCAGAGGGCTGGAAAAAGGCAGAGAGAGGACCTAAATTTACACAGCAGAAAAAGGAGGAGCCAGGGAATTCAAAACTAATCTGCCTAACTTCAATAAATGGAAAGATAATAGAACAAATAATTAAATAACCAAGTTATAATCCCCAGGAGAACAATATGTTGACAAATATCAGCCAGTGTGGATTTTTATTTTTTAAAACAAGGCATGCCAGACAAATTCTTTTACAGAGTAAGTAGCCCAGTAACTAAGAAGGAGGCAGAATGTCATTTTCCTACACTAAATTCTGAGAAAATATATATATATATCAAAAAACATTGTATTGGTGAAGTTACATTCACTTCAATTTACCACTGAGAGAGAAAAAAAAAATGCAGTGAGAGTTTAGTTATTGATCATTTACTGTCTGAGAAGCCTGACATTTTAAGGAATTCCTTCATGCATTTATCCTAGTCTGCTCTACTCACCTTATTTATTAGAGACATGGGCTGACAGTGAGGAGAGCATTTATACTAGTGAATGACACAAAGTGGGGGTTTCAAATCAGCAGAAATAAACCCAATGAAGATGGAGCATTTTTGACCACACAAGTAAAACAGATTGAACAAGCAGAGAAATGGCAGCACACCAAGAAGAGATCTTGGGGTTACAGAGGACCAAAAGCTCAATGTACATAGAGAAGATAAACTGAGACTTTTTTCAAGGTGTATCAATAGGAGGTCTGGATGTGAGATACAAGGCAATCAGCTTGCTCTGAGTGATGCTGGTGGGGCATCAGTTTGATTCCCTCTTGAAGTGAGATCAGTGTACAGGTGAGATTTCAGAAGAGAGCAATGGGGATTGGCATGTGATGTAAGAAGTGTTAAACAAGCAAGGCTGGGGAGATTGTTCAGTAGAGAAACAGGAGCAGGGGGAGAACAAAAGAGAAGGAGAGATGCTATTAGTCTTCTAGCATAGAAAAGGGATGTTACCAGAATATCAAAAATGTTCTTATTCTCTGCATCAAGAGAGAATTTGGTTCATTTTACACAAAGATTTAACATAGCTGTTTGGGAAAAAAAAAAAAAAAAAAAAAAAAAAAGTAATATTTCTTTCTCATTAGAAGGATAGCTCAGCTGTTGGAACAATCTTCCAGAAGAGGCTGTACAAATCTTACCAATGGAGAAGGTTAGTGAAACAACAGCCAGGTTTGCTTTAGGTCATCCCTTGAGATCCCCTCCAACCCTACTTTTGTATGATCTTGCAGAATAATTAAGCCTCTGCTTAACATTATCCACATAAGTGACTTGCAAAATAGGCAGAGTTCCAAGATGAGCACATGCTTAATTGCTTTGTTGGTCTGAGGCCCAAGGTATTTCTGGTAGGTGTTAATTTAATCCAAAGATTCTTGCTAGTAACTCTTCCCCTATGAACACCGACACCTGTGAAAAATAAAAGCATAATTCCTTTCTTTCCAAGCTGCTGCATTTCTTTCAAACCATCCTGCCTTCCTCTGATAACACTAAGGAAATAAAAGCCTGCATTAGAAAGTTGCTTTACAGAATGGAATGATTTCCTCATGCATTGTAAATACAAGAAAAACACAAGGTCAGTGAAAGAGGGAGAAAAATCACATCAATAAAGTATATATACGCAAATCTTCATAATTTGTTCAAAACAGTGTATAATACATACATATAATGAGCTGATATATTCCCCTAAGAGCTAAATGGTTGGTTTACCTTGTCTTACATCAGCAGGACCATTACATTTAGTTTCTAGTACATTTCTGAGTTAACCACACTGCACTGCACCTTGACTCTATATCAGCTAATGTATGGTGATCTACATCACCACAAGCAGCAAAAGAGTTCACATAGGGAGGTAAAGAACACCTTCGAGAAGCTGAGACATACCGAGCTTTAATGGACTTCTCCAAAGGTAGATATCCTCCTCCCTTGCCCCACAGGACTGAAATCTTAGCATCTGGCTGGTGACTGCACAGGGATGCTGAGGATAGCTCATGTACTGACAAAGCCTCATCTGTTGCTCTTTGTGCATGTGTAGTGTTTTTTTCCTTACAAGTCTCTCCTTAAGAGTACCAGTCATGACTCAGATCTTCCCACTCCATGCTATGCCTGCAAACATACAACAAACAAAGTAGCACTGCATAAATCTTTCAAAACTGAGTGCAAGATGAAATACCACAGGTGGATACCACAAGCAGAGAGGAATAAAAGGAAACAGTGAATCAGGTTGCCCTGTTATCTGAAAAATGCTGCTGCTTAGAGACGAATTTTAGCTTTTAAGAAGCTGATTGTGAAATGGGATGAGAAGTGGTTATCTATGCTTTCAGATTTGGGGAGTAGAGAAGAGAGAGTTCTGAGGGAAGCTCCTGTGCCCAGAAAACCAAGCACTGGGTGCTCATGTTGCCAGCAACAGGCCACACTCCAAACTCTCACTTGCAGAGCTGACAGTGAAAGGTCTTGAACCTAGAGCTACAACAGAACATAAGGCTGAGGTGAGTCTGGATGATTTTAAACACCCCAGAAGGAAATAAATAAATAAAAATAAAAATAAAAATAAAATAAAAAAGAAACAACATACAGAGTGGAGATTGCAGCTTGAGGCCCAGGAATTGTTCAGGTCAGCCACACTTTTTACTGCTAAGCTTCTCCCAGACCTAGATCTATCAGTGGCTTCTGCCTTTCAAGGCATCCACTGGGGAAGACTAGCCCCACACGTCCCCTGTTGATGGTGGATACCACCAGCCCATCCTCTTGGCTGGCCCTGTTCTGAGATCTCTCTCTTTCACTGGGAAATGGTGAAACGAGATGGAAATATTCATGGTAAAGGGGCTTCCTTTTCCAACCACAAACTGTCTCCTTTGCAGGAGTTGATATCAATGATTGAGTAATTCTTTGCTTTTGTTTCTTGACACAACCAAAAATTACCAGTATTCTTGAGAATGCTTTTAACGGCAACACTTTTGAGATCACTTTATATAAAAATTCAAACTGAATTTAAGTAATACTTGGGTTTTCTTATCTTCCTATGGATATGCTGAAATAAAAAAAAAATTTCCAGCCAGTTACCCTTTCACTCTGAACTCTAGCATATGCTGTTCCACAAATGGGATTTCTCTTTGTGATGCTGCAAAGTTTTAATTCTGATACAGTTATAATCCTATAATTTATCATTAAAATTGCAGATCATATAAATTACTGTTTTCTTAAAATACCCATTTCTGTCAAGCCATTCATTTTTTTATTTTAAAGGCACTCATGTTTTCCAGCTTTTCTACTGGCACACAAACTGTTTTTTTTTTCCCATCAGTTCTCCTCTAAACATAAATTCTTACATACCATTCAGACAGGCAGCTTCAGTTTGTAAAGCATGATTCTTTAATTGTTTCACTGCTGAAAATTCCAATAACACAATTAAATCTCTGCCAAGTATTAGTTATTTCCTTATCAGTAACATTAACTATTGTATTCTAGAGTAAATACAGTGCCAGAACACCCAGGCTGCAGTACATGAGCTTGTTGGATGTTGTCTTACAGACCATTTCCAAACTTCTTCTCCAAGAAAACCTCACCAAAATCATGGTTAAAAGTCTATAAAGTTATCACCCTGATAAACATTCCCTCTCCAAAGGGGTAGAAAATGCCCCTTCTCTTCTTGGCTTTCAAAACCAAAAAACTTGGTAAGGGCATTGAAGAGAGCTCCTGGCAACACATGGGGCTTTCTCCCAAAGGGAGAGCAAACTTGCTCTTTTTTGCCTTAGAGTTTATCCACCTGTCATTAGGGTTTTTTCTGTTTGTTTGCCACCCCCCCACCCCCCCCAATTTTCCAGAAAGGCAAGGATATTGGATTGTAGTTCATTGCTAATCCACTGCAGGATTAGCAGAAATTTAACATTCCAAGGCAAAATATGTCTTACTGGGAAGCTGAACAACAAAATATTCTTAGTATATTCTGAAATTCTGAGTATTTTTGTTTCTATAGGAAAAAGATAAGCAATTCCAATAGCATTGGATCTACCGTGACCCTTTCCAGAGTGGAGAACGCACTAAAGGAATGCTATAATTGGAGATGGCAGGGGAAATTAAATTTTAAAAAGAGGGGGAGGGGAGGTTCCTAGGAAATGGCAGTAGCTTAAAACTGAAACTGTCCTTGGAGACCTATTTTTTTTTTTTTTTTTTTTTTTTTAATGAGGAATACAGGAAACATTTTTGCTTCCGTGCAGAGAAGGATTCCTAGCCTATAGAGGCACACCCCAGGGCAGTGAGTAGCCTGGTGGTAAGAGTGCTCTTCCTCTTCCAGATTACAGTCCACATCTCAAGTGAATATTGGCATGTGTGAGCTGTTGGCTATCATGTCATGTATATTCCACCCTGCTCCCTACCCTCCCCGCCTTTTTTTTTTTTTTTTTTTTGGCAAAAACAGCTGGGAGAGTCTTGGTTTCATTCCACTTTGACATAGGTATCAACACCTTGAAATATTTTGCAGAATGGAATTCTTGTTGCCTGCCCAGCCCTATAATCAAAATGCTGAGGTTTTCTCAGACACCCATTTTACCAGCAAGTCTGGAAGCCCTTAAACCAAATGATGAACTAAAATATATGTTCCTGCAGTCAGATGTTGGCATGTACTGTTTTGACTCTCCTGGCTGGAGTATGGGGATACATTTAGTATGGTAGCTCTTTATTTAAATAAACAACAGCTCCACACCACATAGACTATGAGAGGGGCAACTGGGTAAGTGTGAAAAGTGAGCAGTAGCGAGGACAGTGAATAAGGAATACAGGTGACAAAAAACATCAGAATATTGCAGAATAACAAAAAAAAAGTGCCACATGCAGTGTCAGTCACTCTTCAGCAATAGTCACAGGGAGGTCAATCTGTTTGCAGATACCAGCCATCTGCTTTGCCTTCAGGAAAATTTTAGGGGAGAGACACGGTTGTCTACATCCACAGTTCTTTGTCAAAAGCTGTATCTACTTAAAATTTTGGGTTCTGAACCTCCAAATGGAAGCCCTATTCTCCCCTTGCTTTCATTCCTGGTATTTGGATGTGGCCCTCATCTAGTGAAGCTGATGGACATCCATGGACACACATGCTCTCATCTCAAGGATTCCTCTTATTGTTCTTCTCATTACACAAATGAAAAGTCCTTCAGACAGAGCCTGCCAGAAAACACAAGACACATTCAAATGCTCTATTTTCATTGTTCCCAGAAGATTAGTGATGCGTAGGCCAATGGGCCCACTGCTCTGTTCCCATAACCTGCAAGGGGAACAAATGTAAACTTCTAACTGGAATTTCCACTCAGCTTGTCTTGACAGCACATGAAAAGCCAGGACAAATCAAATTACAGCTCCAGAATACAACAACATTTTGGAAACAAACAAACAAGCAAACACACAAACAAAAAAGAGAACAGCCTGACTTAATTGGCAAAATCTAGCAGTGCTGGCTGCATAACAACATCTGAGCTTCGGTTTCATTTGGCCAGAGGCTACCTTTTCATGCCTATGCTAAGCTCTAGCCATCAATGATGATCCCATGGATTTTTAATATTTTGTGAGAAAGGAAGCCCTTCTGTAGGCTGCTTGCTGCTTGAATCTCCCTTGACCAAGCAAGGCCCCATCTCCTTGGAACTAAGGTCGCATCCCGTGCCCTTTGCAAACACCACAAGCAGAAATAAAGGACCACCATGTCCCACAAGACCCCCTTTCCCCACTGAGAGCAGGTGTTGATGTGTCTGTCCTGAATTCCAGCACAGCTGCCCAAGCTGGCTGGCAGATTAATTGCCACACTGATGCCTGTCACTCAGAGCCATGGGCATCCCCTGAGGCAAGATGTCTTCTTCATTACAGGCTGCCAGTGCTGGAGAAATGCAGTCACTCACTTTGAAGGGTGTCAGCAAGTTGCATGCCTGAAAAAGCAAGTGTTAAATAAATATGCAGGTCTGGTGGCAATGTTTTGTTGCCTCTCTCTCTCTCTCTCAGAACTCTCACTGCAGTTGAGCTTGGGAAAAAAAAAAAAAAAAAACACAGGATCAAGGGAGTCCAAGGTAGAAATGCTGGATAAAGCCAGCAGACTAAGACAAAACACTGAATCCCAAAGAGCCTGGGAAATGAAGGAAGGCAGGGTTCAGTCCCTGGGAAGGGAGGGGGGAGTGTGATTTGGCAGCATGCATCCATGCCACAGAGCCCTGGTGATGTAGCCATGCCAGCCTCAGGACAGACACCCTCCTCAGAGGAGCTGAGACACTCTTTCAAGCCCCTGCTCCCATCTCCTCCACATCCAAGGTGAAACCAGGAACTGAAACCAGGAACTGAAACCAGGAACTGAAACCAGGAACTGAAAATCTAATTCCTAATTGGAGCTGGCAGAAATGTATCACTTTCCTTCTAAAAATGTGAAATTCTGAATGCTATATCCTCACACTTTTTGACCACACCATCTTGTCTCTTTTTCCCCATGAAGATGGCTTTGAGCATGTAATCCAGTCTCTAGCTGGGGAAAAACATGCAGCCAAGTTTTCCTTCTGCCAGGGAGGTTCAGGCAGTCCCAGGTATGAGAAGCAAACACTGAAACCTAAGCTGTGCTCCAGAAATCCCTCCCACATGCTTTCCTAAACTTTGTAACTCAAGCCAATGCTCCAAGAACAGTGTTCTCTATTTCTATATTCAACAATACTTATTAGATTTGATGGGTGAAAAAGACTGATCTTGGACATCACTAATAATTCTCCCCTTTCAAGTTAACCAACCAAATCGAGGTTTAGCATGCAAGAAGATAATGCTGTGAACTGTCACTCCTTACCCTGCATTCACAGGCTTACAACAGTTATAATAAATCAAATATCATCAGCTCTCTGTAGCCCATCCTCTTCCAATATTTTTTTATTTAAATGTAATTTTTCAGACTAAGGCAAGCCTCTGCATTACACATTTTTAAATACAGCACACATTAACAAGAAACCTACAAAAATCATACTTGAGATTGTACTGGGTCTGGCTGGGATGTTAACTTTCCCTGCAGCAGCCCATACAGTGCTGCACTCTGCACTTGTAGCTAGAACAGCAGTAGTATCACACTAGTGTTGTGTCTGCTGCTGAGAAGTGCTGGCACAGCACCAGGACTTTCTCTAACCCTCCTGGGGAGTGGGCAAAAAAGTGAGAAAGAAACATCACCAGGGCAGCTGACTTAAACCAACCGAAGGGATAGTCCATATGATGTCACACTCAGCAATAAAAGGTGGAAAAAGGAGGAAGAGGGAAGGGGTGGGCTTTCATTGCAAAAATGTCTGTCCTCCTTGCGAACACCGGCTATGTGCGTTGAGGCCCTGCTTCAAGGATGTGGTCAGGCATCGCTCATTTGTGGGAAGTAGAGAATAATTTATTTCCCCTGCACTTACACATAGCCTTTACTTGTTTTGTTTTGCTGTTCCCTTTCCCCCTCCCTTTCCCCTTTCCCTTTTTTCCCCTTTAGTTGAATTGTTAATTAATAATATTTCCTTAATATATATATTTCCCTTTGATTAAATTATCCTTATCTCAACCCGTGAGTTGTTCTTTCCTTTACTTCTTCCCCTCCTCATCTGAGTAGGGGGAGCGAGAGAGAGGTTGTGGTGTTCAGCTGCCCAGCACGGTAAAACCACCACAGAGATACAGCTGGCTGTGGATCACAAAGGATTGGTAGTTCAGAAAATTTACCCTGGCAATTAGCTTTATTCATACTGCATTTGTTGAGGGAAGAAGTACAGAAGCAGAGCTAAAGGCGATCACAGTTTGCTTGCTTCCACTGCATTTGGCTTTGGGAAAATTGGAGTTAAAAAATAAAAACTTTTTTTTTTTTTTTTTGGTAGTAGCAGCAGCTGAGTGTCATTTGTCAAAAGTCAGATACTTTCAAACATGGGTGCCTACAGGCAGCTATTATCTTCCAGATAACAACAGCTGAACAACTGTCCTGATTTTTCAGAGGTTACAACATCAGCTGCTGCAGTCTGCAGCAGCTAACATCTGAAAATGTTAAACCTACTACTGGTATCAGTTACCAAGCAGGGCTGTAAGGACTAGGGTGGAAAACCTGCTCTTAATGCTACTGATTAGCAGCATCACTTAACCTTCGTACCCACAGATCCTTTCTGGCTACCTATGTCTCCCTCCTTTGTTACAGCTGGTGATAAGGTCCCCCTGACCAAACCAGTAGGTATTTTTGTTGCAGTAACTGCGATGAGTGGTCACAGCCTCTAATAGTGGCATGGTCATCTGAGGAGGCTGCCCATGGCTGGTGGCTGTGCCAGAAGTACAACATGGCTCACATGTTGCAGGTGCCAAAGGATGGGTTATTACGGTGGTCCCTCTACAATGGCTTCCCAGCACTGATTTTTAAAGATGTGTTTTAAGAAAGCTCCTGGTCTGGATGTAGACTTTGCCAGAAAGGAAATGGTGTTATGCAAGAAGCTTTAGCAGGAGCTGCTTGCTCCAAACCACTCCCTGGGGTATACATGCTCTCCTCGACGTGGGTGGGATACATGCACACCAGCCCCACACAACACAAAACTGAGCCGCAGCGCTTATTACTGTGATACAGTTAAAGTCCAAGAAAGCGGGCTAGCAAACCAGATGGTGATAAACATAAAACTAATAATTTTTGGATGTTATTGGGCTTCTGCCACTACCAATACCTCAGTCTCTCCATCACGTGCATCCTAAGGGGTAGCACTTGCAGGATGTTCCTCTCTGGCAGCTGGGTGAGGTCCCACCCAGTGAGAGGGGGAGCTGGCACAGCCCATCCAAGGGCAAGTCACCTTCAGCAGACACCCAGGCCACCTCCCGTGCTGTAACATTAGCCATGCGCTTCTGCTAGCATCCCAGACAGGTGAACAAAGACAGCACGTCAACCTATGCACACGCTATTTATCCCCAGAAATAGTACCGTGCAATGCACGTTAAAGTAAACACTGGGATTTTTCTTCCCTCCCACCCCCCCCCTTCACAGTCTCTTAACACTTCCCTGTGGTTATTGTACTCTGGGCCCCCTAAGGGCAGTGCCCCAGAGGGGCTGGGCACTATCCACACCCTCATTCCTCATCAGAGGGAGGCGAAAGTCTCCTCATGGCCCCTATTTGCACAACTCACTGTACATTCCCCTAGAAGGGTAACGTGTGGCTCCTGAAGCATAGCTGTGGGAGAAACCTCCCAGATGGTAAAGAGTATTACATATGCACCCAAAACTACAGATTTGCGAAATACAGAAATTCCCTGCACGCTTCTCCTCTGAAGTTTTCTGGGTGATTTTTTTCCTCCTCTAAGAAACAGAGTCACTGTATGAGTAACATAGTGCCATGTATATTTTTTTGTCATTCATGTCTGCTACTTATGAGAGAGTAGCAGTAGTAATAAGAGTTTCTCTTATTAGAGAAGCTTCTGGAGTTCTGAAAGTGGACTTGCTTTCTTCAATAAAACACACATAATCCCTCTTTCATAGGCACATAGCCTCCTAAATTTTTAAGTGAAGAAGGCACAAGTGTTGCCATCTACAGATAAAAGTGATGGCAAAACTATCTCATCCCTATGAGTTGCTTAAGCATGTTCTGATTTAGAAAAAAAAATAAAAAAATGCAAGCAGTTCTTCTGAGTAGAGGTACCAATAGACAAGTGCATGTTTTAAAAGCACAGGTTTATTTCACTACAGGCTTAACACATGTTCACCAGAAATCAACTGAGGGCAAGGTAAGGATGGTTTTGTAGCTGCCTTGATGGTGTAAGAATAGGAGGCAAAGTTTATGGACAGAATTAATATCTTTCAGTAGACAAACAGGTACAGCAGGAGACAAAAACAAACAAGCTTTGATGCACACCAGTGCTGATACACTCCTCTGTTCTTACATTTTTCTCAGCTCCATATAATGTCACCTCTCAAAGAAGTAGAAGAGAATTTGACAGTCATGGATTAAAGTCTATGAGGTACAAGGAAGAGGAACATAGCTGGGTACCTTGCTGACAACTCTGAAGGCAACCTTCTCTCCCTAATACACATACAATTTACATTATGTTGTCATTTCAGTGAGTACAGGAGGTGATTAAAACAAATAGGTTTATTTGTGCTTTTTGTTGTTTCTGGTATGAGCACAGTTACCCAGGTAGGAAGATTTCTCACCTCACATGAGCTGTCTGAGCCTTAGGTGTCTAGCACAAGCTGGTGCATCTAGGATCCCTTTAAAGTCAGAGGAAAGAAATGAGCTCTTCAGAGGATGATTCAACCCGTTTTGTGACAGATATCTGAGGCAAGAAGGATTAATCATCCTATAGACAGGCCAAGGATACAGGTACTCTAGATGACTAGACTTCATCTTAAACAGTTAAAACTAAGTGAGGTGAATCATGTTCAAAAGTGATTTTCTATGATAAAAATGCTGACATTACGCACCTGGCAAAATCTGTGAGGCAGCAATGTCTCAGTATAAACCTGGCCCCTGTCTTTGCTGTTCAGGAATCTGTAGTGTCAACCGCCAAAAAAATCAGTTCCTCCTCCAATCTCCTCTCCTGTTCTGGGACCTATTATACCCACAGTGGCTGCATGCAGATTTGACACCCCACAAGTCTTTGCTGTCCATTCCCCATTTCCAACCCTCCTTTGTCACAACAACAGGGCCCCAAGCCCCTTTGAAGAGAAATAGCTTCTTTTCCTCTGATTCCATTGGGAGTTATAGCAACTCTGGACATCATGTAAAATCTGAGGGACTTTTTGCATCTTTAATACATCAAAGATAAGGTTTAATATTTAATACAAAATCTTGCATTTAACCCTCTCCCATCAAAGCTGGATGAGATCCTAATAAGTGAGTTCAGTCACTCTGATAATGATCAGCATCAAGACTCATTGGTTGTACATACAGGAGAACCACAAAAAACTCCCTCTGCAATATATGTCTATACATAATAAGATTATACTTCAGCACATTTAAATATGAGATCAATAAAGGTCTCATCATAAACTATAGTAGGGCACAAACTTATGCCCTAACTTAATAGTTCTTACAGCCCTTTCCAAGCCTACTTTTACAGCATTACTTAACAAAATTTCAAATATGCTCACCATCAACATACATTCCCAGTCCTTTCTGAATCTTGCTATATTCCTGGCCTCAGAGACAGACTGCCTTAATGGGTTGCATAGTTGAAATATTTAGCACAGGGAAAAAAATAGTTCATTTTCTCAGCTTGCTGCCTTTCAGTTTCTTCCAAAATTTGATAGCTGCAAGGGTATGTCAGGAATTAACAGTGAAGTAGGTATTACCTATTACAATAGGAATTACCCATTCCTATAGGCTTTCCTAATTTCCAATAAATTGGAAAATGCCAATTCAGAGTGACAATGTGTTTAGGAAATGTTTTTTTTTTTTTTTTTTTGACAATCTTCTGATAAAGCACATGTAAGACTGGGTCCCAAAGTGGTTTCCTGCTGGGTTACCTGACCTGACACTGGGGAATGGAGTGTTGCTGGCATCCCTTCTCCAGGGCAGGACATCCCTGGGCAGATCACAGGTAGGAAACCAAAGGCCCCAGGAACCTTGGCTTCTCCTGAGGTCTTGAAGCTTAAATCACCCCCCAAAATGAGATTTAAAGTTTTCCTGACCATGTTTCTGTTTCGATTTGTGTGTGTGTGTGTGGAAATCCCCTTTTTCAGGAAACTTGGAAGACAGAATTTTCCCTCCCTCATTCAAGCCTAGAGCATTTCCTCCCTCTCTTGCCACCCAGGAACAGCCACTTTCAACCCAGTGTCAGTACATTCAATTTTTTACTTTCTGACTAAGGAAATGGTTGCCACCTTCCCAGCCTCTTTCCTCCTCAGGTTATAGAAGCAGTTTTCTTTCATCTCCTGAAAAGTTTCTCTAAACCCAGTGTCTGTTCTGAGTAGCAAATCACCAGCAGAAACGCTACTGCCTTAAGGTACTGGGACACACACACAGCAGGATCAATATTTTTCACATTGAGCATCATGTAAATTTAAGATGATTGTTATCTGAGTATTTGCATACCAATAACCACCACCTAAAGGGTGTGCAGAGAGCACGTTGGTACATAACGTACAGTATTTAGCAGTACTTCAAAATCTTGTTTCTTCCCTTTTGGTATGTCTCTGGCACATAACTGCAACTCTCTTAGGAACTTATTGAACACCAAGTATGGGGAAAATTACTTGTTAGGTTAGAAATGCAGACCCCTTCTCTTAGCAAGGAGATTTTCAGGCTCTTCTCTTCCGCTCCTGTCTGGTCTGAGAGAATAGACCTTAAGGCACATTTAGGCTTTCTTCCTTTAAAGGTTCATTTTTCATTTAGTATGGGCCTATCATTACAAAATTAATGAAAAAGAAACTCCCACACAGAACAAACAGAAAGGGCCAAAAGGTATCCTAATGGATGGTTTCCTTTGACACCCTTCTTCAAAAGCAGATTGAGGCTGCATTAACACACATTTCAGAGGAAAAAAAAAAAAAAAAAAAAAAAAAAAAAAAAAAAAAGTAATTCCCAAACCCTGACATCATGTATAAAACAAAAAGCAACATGGCAAATTCATGCCTCTCACTCCCTTCATTTTCTGTATCATTCTATCTCATTCCACCATAGGGAGTATAAAATAAAACAGAAATAGGCACAGAACTATTTTTTGTGCAAAACTGATGGGAGAGCTCTAGGATCCTCAGTGTTAATAACAGCCTGTCGCCACATCAGAGATGGAGTGAGATTAAGGGTTTTGTTTAGAGATTGCAGACATGAAAATTAAGAAGCTGGAGCAAGGATGACAAACCTGTGAAAACCAAACTTGTACAGTTCAGCATCCAAGGAAACTGTTCAAGTTGCAGTTTGAAACTACAAAAGCTTGGACGATTTGAAAGCCAAACTCATAACTGGTAGTTTCTCTCTTTTCCACGTTACTGTACTTGGTGCAGCCTGACCTTAGCCAAGCATTGGGCTAGTGATCCTCCCTCACTACCGCATCTCCATGAAACCATGCTGAGGCACAGGAACCTTATCATCGCATGCCATTGCAGCCAGCCACCACTGACAAGTGCACAAACTTTGCTTATTGTCTCCCTTGAACTATGTATAGACAGCCAGGCCTGGAAAAACATGAGTTGGGTCATCCACTCCAGTCACCCACACTACAAAGATTATTTAGGTACAAGCCTGTATGAATTTATGAAACGTTTGGACTGTGCACTTAGTCACATGATCTAAACTTTTGGGTAGACCTGTGCAGTGGAAGGAGTTGGACTTGATGATCCTTATGGGTCCCTTCCAACTCGGAATATTCTATGATTCTATGATTTTCTTACTTTATTCTTGCTATTGTCTTACACTACCTAGCCTCACCCACCCACAACTGCTATAGTCTGACAGTTTATATAACCTTGAGCATGACTGGAATATTTTTTTCCTGATGTCTAGCCTGATTCTTCTTCCATTTTTAAATTTAGGCTAAACTGTGTTCAACACTACTTTCTAGATAACCCTCTTCCTTTCTTTCAAACAATTTCCTTTCACTTATTGATATTGTTATCATCATGTCATCACCCCTCAGCCTAACATTTTCCAAGAGCTCCTGGCCAATTCACTCTCTATTCCAGCATACTTATGCTGTATTCTTGGCTTCTCTTCCAAGGTTTATTTACCATTATGAGGGTTTCAGCTTCTGTGTAGCTTTTTGGAAGCTCCCATCCAGTTTGTCAATAAAAGAAGCTAATAAATTTGTACTTTGTGTTAGTATTATCTAATTCTTTGCCTTCAGCATCTTGTTTGTTGTCTCCACCGTAAGACTACAAAACATATAGGCCAAGGTTATAGCCAATATCTGCACAAGTCTGTGAGCTCGAGGAGTGGGCAGTGCTGAGCAAAAAGGCTTACCTTCACTCTGTGGTTACGTTAAGAGTGAAGGCATGATTCCCCAACACAGCCTGAGCAGCAAGGGAAACACCAGACTTTGTCTTTAGGTACAAACCTTCCTCTGAGAAAGCTCAGATGGAGTGGACAACATCACTGCCTTTTCATGCCAAATGGCAGCATCTCACAAGCCCTGTCTAGACTAATGCCCACAGAAGACAGAAACAATTGCTCACCTCTGGGAAACACCTTGCACAGAGCTGCACAGCACCCAGCAGGCGGAAGTGCTGATGGCTCTGAGGAGCTGCGTGAGTTGTCCTTTCATAGGAGATCAGAATAGGAGAGAGTCCAAAAAACAGCTGGGAGTAGTAGGAGAAAATAGTCACAAGCCAGAATACTACTAAAAAAAGTTGACATCCAAAAAATTTCATTCAGTAAAAAATAGGGCTTTTGGCCTTTTTTTTTTTTTTTTTTTTTTTTTTTTTTTTAAAGTGTTAATTCTGTATTATTTCCTTTTTATAATCTTCCAATATATAAATCACACCTTAGCAAGTAACTCCCTTCCTCACCCTCACCTTGAGCAGCGCCCATTAGTGATTGGAATTTGAGTATTATTTTTAACTTATTGCATTCTTCTGTTATTCAAACACTGAGGTTGATGTCACTTCCGAGGGCCCATGATTAAGCTTTTCCATAACAAATTCTAGCTAGACCCATGACTTTTACTGAATATTGCAGGAGGTTAAGGTGTTCTACTGCCATTTTTTCTTTGAAGCCCTCACTCCTGTCCTGCCACTGGAAGGAAGTCTTGCAGATTTCTTCAAGGTTTCAGCCTCCAATATGACCAATAGAAGTAATAACATAATAATAATAATAATAAAAATCTAATTTCTGACAACGTACAGGATGTTGTGACAGAGCTGAAGGTTGTTCTGCGTTCCTGAATATTCTAATTTGTCCAAGATACAAAATAAAATTCAACGATGTGAGTTTCCTAATG
Organism: Nettapus auritus; assembly: GCA_011076525.1. Classification (NCBI taxonomy): domain Eukaryota; kingdom Metazoa; phylum Chordata; class Aves; order Anseriformes; family Anatidae; genus Nettapus; species Nettapus auritus. The sequence goes on along the minus strand of CM021766.1, from coordinate 64,957,531 downwards.
TCAACATTTCTGCTTCAGGACCAGATAGGAAGAATAAGCAATGCTTTAAGAAAAATCCTGATTATAGCCTGGTGCTTTCACACACTCAAGTCAAGGGCAGCCTTCTCAGCCTCTGGTTGCATCCTCCCATCCACTATTTGTATAGTTTCAAATACTTTGCAATTACAGATCTAGCTGAAAACAGCACTTCTTTCAGTAGTTTTAAGTTAGCCTCATGACCACTACAGCTGGTACAAGGGATAGAGCTTGAGAACAAGGGCAGGGATTTACTGGAAGGAGAGAGCAATCAGGAGCACAGTGACCTCATACTGGCAACAGCAAATGTGAAACTACACTGGTTACTGGCCTCAGGGCAGAACTGTCCATGACCTGTATCACCTATCAGAGGTTACATTGGGTGGATTCTCTGATCTTCAAAGTAGACCAAGCTTATTAATTATAAATAGCTCACCTGTGTAACTCTCTAGCAGACTATGATTCTAGCTATGGCAATTACAACACATTTACCACACGATTTGTTACACAGTAAAGGTCCTGGGTTAGCTGCTCTCTCCACTGCTCCCCTAAAGCTAGTTTTTCCTTAGCATCAGAACTGTTCACAACTACTTACTCCCTATAATCTTGGCAACTTTTAAAGCTTGCTTAATTCCCATTGCTGCTTAACTCCTAACACCTTTTTCATGAGAAATTTGTAATTGGTTAACATTCTGCCTTAGCTCTTGGGAAGATGGGAAAAATGAAAAAGAAAGGAAGTTTCTATTTGACCACTCACTACTTCTCCAGAGCTTTCATTAATTTCTGCCCTATTGCCATAGGAATGTGCTAGGGAACCTACATGAACTTACAGAATCAAAAAGCAAAATCACCCTAGCTGTCAAAATAGAATTGAAGGAGTCAGATGCAGCCTGTTTTCTCTCCATACCACATACATCACATTAGGTTGCTGCCCAACTAAATGCCATCTCTTTGCATATCAGTTTATACAGTGCTAAAGTAAGGCTAGTAATTACTAAAAACAGCAGCTCTTCTGGCACCAAGTTAGAATAGTGAAATTAAAGAGACCAGGATGCTGAGAAAGTAATTAACATATGTTTGCAAAACTCTGTGATTATGAGAAATAGCAGGCTTTGGGACACTAATCATTACAATCAAACTTATTTTGGTAAATGTACAACACAGGTAATTAGTATGATGGACCTGGAGAAGAGAGTTATGGTACTCTCACTCAATCTGATGGTCCCTAAGACTTCTGCAAAATAAAAATAAAAATCAAGTAATTCCTCCAGCAGCTATGTTGAAAAAAGCCAGTAAGAAGGGGAGAATAGGACATGATTTCCAAACTGGTAGGAAATAAAGGTCTTGTCTAGTTACAGTCAGAATTGTCTTAGAAGGGTTTGCCAGCAAGCAGAACTGAAAATATTCAGCCTAGGGATACAGGCATTAGGATAAGAAATATCATATGTTCCATAGAACTATTATTGCAGGAAAGTGGGTCAGAGAGTCAAGAAACCAGTTAATGAATGGGGAGCAGTATGCAAGGCAAAAACAAGTATCAGCATTTTTCCCTCTTGAAGCTGTTGATAACTTGAAGCTGTTTCAATAATGATATCCCAAACCAGTGACAATGTTTCCTCCCACCATCTGACACTATCCTGTTGCTTTGTGCTTTACAGGGCTGTCAGTCACATGGAAAACAAGGAAGAAAGGTCAGCAAGAGAGGACAGGATATGAAGGAATGTCAGACAATGAAGTCAAGGCTTTTGAACATACAGAAATTCTACACAGGCCCTTGCATCTTAATTGAGCCTTCCCCAACATCAGCCATTGGTATTTGTGCCTGGGAAGCCAGCAGGTCCACATGCATTGCTGGTGCAAGCAGGAGCACTGTAGTGTCTATATGTGGTTGCAGTGCAGTTGCCAATGATTAGCACCTTGGTGTACAATTCTACTGATCATGAGTTTAGATACTGTAAGGAAACTCATTATACAGTGGGATTCTTTCTCCCTTCTGGCTCTCCTTCTTTCAATTTTTGCTTTCTTTAGATGCATCTATCCCCACAGAAAGATATTTTCTTTGTGGTACTGTTACAGCAGGCACACAAGTCTCTGCCTGCTGCATGGGAACCCACATGCATCTTGGAGCAGTAAGAAAGGATCTAATTCCCATGCCTTAAATGCCAGTTTTGATCATGTTCTTTAAAACAGCTAAGGTTCACGACCATGTCCACAGTTGCTCTCTATAATTACTGCCCGGAGCACAGTGCCCCAAAGAGATGAAGGAGAATAAGAAATGGCAAACAGTAACTGAAATTATGGGAGAACGCTACTATCACCAGAAAAATAAATAAAAATAAATAAAAAAATCTGCTGAGAACACTAGCCCAGACCCCCATATTTCTGAAAATGACTGTTTGCCCTAAGTAACAAGCTTCCTTGGGACCGGTCTTGACATCTGTGCAGATAACAGAAAGGCAGTCTCTGAAACCACATGTGGAGACAGTTTTATCATCAATTCATCACATCGTTTGTGTGCCACCTTTCTTGAGTTTAGAGTAACGATATGAAAGCTTTACTCATGAGCCAGAGAATATTTGGTAAACATATTTCTTCTGGGCTGCTCATCCAACAACTCTGGACATTTTGTTCCTTAGGTAACAGTTTGCTATTTAGCACAAGCTCATTCCAGAAAGAGAACAAAGTATCAAGGAGCAATGAAAGTCATTAGACAAATCTGTATAAATTACGTTAATTTTACCTTTGTCAGCATCCAGATAAAAGCATGGAAATGGCCAGCTGACAAAGGTGAGTTTCTAAAATTCAGGGAAAGACACAATCAAAAGGAGACATTCTGCAGCAGCTCCCACTCCTTTGAAGACAGAAGATTAAGACTGAGCCTCTTAATTCTCATGGCTAATAAACTGTTAAGGGTCAGTGAAGATAGGAGCTGTGGAAGTAATGTGGACTATTTAACTGACTAAAGCTGAACAGTTGCCTTTTTTTTTTTTTTCTTCTAAAGCTAAAATCAGAACAAAAGGGCAATTTCAGAATGGAAAGAGACCACACACACCTGATACATCAGAATAGGTGCCAGGAAGAAGCAGATTCCTTCTTAACAACGAAAGTATTGCTTACATTTTCAGAAATGTGCAAATTAAAACTATAGTGCAACCCCCAGGTTTGCTTTCCTGTACTCTCTGCAAACACTTGGAACTGACCACGCATCTTATGTTTTGTCTGACATCCATAGATGTGGCCTAGATACCTTACTCATATGTCTGTGAACAAGAGTTTGAACTATTTTGGGCAAGTATTTATATTTTTTTTTAACAGCATGCATAGTACTCAATAGTAACAGAGTCCAACTAATAACAGCAATAAAGAGGGAGATTTTTAATACATCTCAACTCATTCTAACTAAAGCTAACTAGCTCTTGACGATAACTCTAGATCAAACCAAAATTACTGGAAAGTTCTGCCATGTTTCAATTCAAGAACTTGCTTCTTTCTTCTGTAACAATATTTCATTACTGTGAAAACTATGTCATCTAAACAACAAATAAGAAAATCTCTTTTGTTTGGAAACTGAGTAAAAAACACTGACTTCAGGATGTGATCTGACTGCACTGCAACCATCTTCTGTTGAACTCAGATTTCACAGAACAAATCATAGCCTTGTAGAACTGTCAATACTTATATTTGCTAACAATAAGCATATAATGATCAAAATTAGATATGCATTATTTGTTTCACTGAAATAACACTGAGGTTTTCCTCCATCTGTGCCAGGGCTTCTCTAACAGCATTTTATCCCTGTACCTATCCTTTCATAGGAATGGCAACAACACTGAGGAGTTTCATTGTAATATACTGCTTGATCCACTCATCCAAATAACATCCTAGGAGGGCAACAGAAGCAGGGAGGAGGGATATCTTTCCTCGTAGTCCTATTTTTTTGGTGTTAATAAGGATCTCAAAGATGACAAGAGATACTACCTGAAGGAAAAAGCAATAGCATCTTTTAGGTCAGGAAGACAGTATTATCATTTACCAAACTCAAGGACAGTTAGACCCTTGGCACACCAAAATCCATGAGATGACTCTCACCTTGACCCCTTCCCCAGATTTCTCAAATGTGAATTGCTTACTTTTACATTATGTACTTAATTAACTGCTTTCATTACTAATTGAAGTACATAAATGCTATCTCACTTACTTTCATACACCCATGAAACTCAGTGACTTTAATTTATTAAATAGTAGTTTCAAAGAAGACATAATCAAAACAAAGCCTGAGTACAGCAGCACTCTCTCCCTCATTGCTCCTAGAGAAAAAAATATTTGGTACAAACTCATACCTTACATAGCAGTTCTCCTGCCTGCCAGCAGATTAACACAGAATCACAGAATACTCTAGGTTGAAAGAGACCTCCAAGATCACCAAGTCCAAACTATGACCTAACACTAACAAATCTTCCACTAAACCATACCACTAAGCTCTACATCTAAACATCTTTTAAAGACCTCCAGGGATGGTGACTCAACCACTTCCCTGGGCAGCCTATTCCAATGCCTAACAACCCTTTCAGTAAAGAAGTTCTTCCTAATATCCAACCTAAACCTCCCCTGACACAACTCTAGCCCATTCCTCCTCCTCCTGTCACCAGGCACGTGGGAGAATAGACCAATCCCCACCTTGTTACAGCCTCCTTTCAGGTACCTGTAGAGTGTGATAAGGTCACCCCTGAGCCTCCTCTTCTCCAGGCTGAACAATCCCAGCTCCCTCAGCCGCTCCTTGTAAGACTTGTTCTCCAGACCCCACCCCAGCTTCATTGCCCTTCTCTGGACTCGCTTGAGCACCTCCATGTCCTTCTTGGAGCAAGTGGCCCCAAACTGAACACAGCACTTGAGGTGTGGCCTCACCAGAGCCGAGTAAAGGGGGACAATCACTTCCCTGGACCTGCTGGCCACACCGTTTCTTATATAAGCCAGTATGCTCTTGGCCTTCTTGGCCACCTGAGCACACTGCTCCTGAGAGAAGGACTCCCAGGTCCTTCTCTGACAGGCAGCTTTCCAACCACTCATCTCCCAGCCTGTAGCGCTGCTTGGGGTTGTTGTGCCCCAGGTGCAGGACCCGGCACTTGACCTTGTTGAACTTCATACCGTTGGCCTCGGCCCATCAGTCCAGCCTACCCAGATCCTCCTGCAGAGTCTTCCTACCCTCGAGCAGATGGACACACGCACCTAACTTGGTGTTGTCTGCAAACTTACTGAGGGTGCACTCAATGCCCTCATCCAGATCATCGATAAAGATATTAAAGAGAACTGGCCTCAGTACTGAGCCCTGGGGGACTCCACTAGTGACCAGCCTCCAACTGGATTTAACTCCATTCACTTAGACTCTTTGGGCCCGGTTACCCAGCCAGTTCCTAACCAAATGAAACATACACCAGTCCAAGCCATGAGCAGCTAGTTTCTTGAGGAGAATGCTGTGGCGAACAGTGTCAAAAGCCTTACTGAAGTCAAGATAGACCACATCCATAGCCTTTCCCTCATCCACTAAGCGTGTCATCTTGTCATAGAAGGAGATCAGGTTCGTCAAGCAGGACCTGCCCTTCATAAACCCATGCTGACTAGGTCTGATCACCTGCTTGCCCTGCAAGTGCCGCATGATGACGCCCAAGATAATCTGCTCCATGAGCTTCCATGGCACTGATGTCAAACTAACAGGCCTATAGTTCCCCTCCAGCCCTTCTTGTAGATGGGTGTCACATTTGCTATCCCCCAGTCGACTGGGACCTCCCCCAATAGCCAGGGCTGCTGATAAATGATGGAAACACCTTTCCACCTCCATTATCCCCAGGGCATGATAAATCAAACTTCAAATTATTTTATACCCAGATAATCCCAATGCTGAAAGAAGCTGTTCTGGTCACAAGCTAGCAGAGAAAGACTGCTGAGCAGTTCTTGATGCTGACCAAATAATGTGGGGAAGAAAAAACAAAAAACAAACAAACAAAAAAATCATCCTCACCTGGCAGTAAATTGCACTGGCTACTCCCAGTGATTCCAGTACTTAAGAATTACCAGGTGTGGAAAGTGGAGCAGAGCTTCTTAAAGCAGCCTTAAAGATTTAAATAAAATACCAGTGAAAGATATATCTGCTTACCCTCCATGGTTTTCAAAATCTCCACTTGTCTCTACTTCAGAGACATACAGGGTCAGACCAGCAGTCCATCTACCGCAGTATTGCATTTCAGACAGTAGCAATGAATAGGTCATGCTATTTAAACATATAATATAATATAACATATAAAGTATATATAATAAATATAAACATATATAAAGTATATAAATATATACATTATATATATACACAGTACATACATATATTATATATAAATAATAAATATAAACATAGATGAAGTATACAGGTCTGGCCTCATTTTCTGGTGTCTTCTGTTCATTATTCTCCAAGATCCACCATATTAGAGATGTTAGGCGATATTCTCTGACAGTTTCCTTTACCTGTAAAACCTATTGTCTGAAGCTGTCCCATCTCTTTTTGAATCTGTAAACACTATCTGCCTGCAACTTTCTGTGGCAACATATTCGAAAACTTACTGCCATCCACATAAGAGAAGTAGACTTTTTATCTGTTTTAAACTTATTTCTTGAGAGTTTCAGCAAGTGTCCCCCAGTTCCACCATTACTGAATTTCATAGTTAACCATTCTACCTTCATCTAATCCACCACCTTTATGATTCTGCAAGCTTTTACCATCTCCCCCCTCATACTCCCAGCTTTCTTCTCTCCAAATTGAAGCAATCTTTTTGTTTCTTTTTGTAAGATTGTTCAATTGGCAGTCTTCAGATGTTTTACTTGCCCTTCTCTGGACCTTTTCTAGGTCCACTAAATCCTTCTTTAGATGCAGAACTGCAGGAAAACTCCAGGTATTATTACTGTAACAGTTTTCTGTAGCAGGAAAATGGTACTCCCTCCTTATCCATTCCTTTCCTTGTGATGGCCAGTGTTTTGCAGACTCTTCCAGCATCCACTACATGCTAAGCACATGACCTCAGAGAACTATCACTGATGATACTAAGGTCTCTTTCTTGAGCTGTAGCTGCCTGAGTTCAGCATCATGAAGTCATAGTCTGGATTATTTTTCCAAAGATACATTAGCTTTCATTTGCCTACCTGGACCTCATATGCCAACTTTTTTCACTCGTGTGGTCCTTCTGTACCTGGCACATCATTTGCCTATGCAAAACTACCTAGCGTTATCTATAGATTTGGAGATTTTACCATTCAATTCCTTCTCTCCTCTTCATTATCAATAAAGAAATAGCAACAATCCCTATGGGACTCTTTGCTACTGACTGTAATCTTCTGGCCATTTGGTTTCTTCAACGGTCTTTGGTGTGAAACCTTTTAAAAGGCTTTTGAAAATTCAAATGCATTGTGCCAATTGGATTCCTTTCACTTTAGAGCTATTAGCACCCTCCTAGAGACCAAAGACAGCAATTCTGTACTCAGAAGCTGATTCTTTCCCAAGAGATATGTGGATGGAAGTCAGACTGGTCTGACTTTCCAGTATTGGTCTGTAGTATCAGTCTGTAGTTCCTAATTCTAAAGGTAAATTAGATAAAAGAAGTATTTTAAATAAAGAAAAAATCCTTCTGCACTTAAGAGTAAGTCCTCTCCTCCATCCACTTCATATGATGTTACTGGTGAGACCTAGTTCAATATGTATAAAGACCACATATAGTATTTTTTCTCTTTATTCAGTAGGTTTCGGGTTGTTTTAGATTTAAAAAATAGTGCAATGAAGTCTGGAGAGTTCAAAAAATTTGAGAAATTCCAAAGTTCATTGGTTTTGCACTCCAAATTCTTCAGTTGTAAAACCATTTTCTAAATCAGAAGCAGTTCCTAAAAGGCTATTCTTTCACTCCTTTCTGCAAGAGAACACAAGCATTCTGCATTTTTAACTGCAAGCATACAATGTTATCTGCTCTTTCTGTCGTATGTAAGTTTGCAGGAATGCCAAAAGACTTTCCAGGCTCTGGGAGGTTAGGGGTTGGAATCAGGTCCATTACATATCACTGCATTGGCTTCTTGGGACGTGAAGTTACAGCAATTAAGATACTGGCCGGATGTGTGGGTTAAAGAACCCAACTGATATCACAGGCATTTATTGATAATACAACTTCTGAGGAAGAAATCTGGGGAATTGTTCTTCGTGCTTTCATCTGCAAGCAAGCAAATCATATGGATTTATCAGAAACACACAGCATTTTATCTAGCTTGAGAAAAAAAGAATAGTGTTTATTTTACTGCAGAGGAATGTTCTCTTTCAGTTTTGAGAGCCAGTTGTCTGAGCTGGCACTGTGTACCTTTTGGCCCCCAGTAGACATTTTGCTCTGGTTTAATTCAGTGCTATCTTTGACCTGATTGTTATTTACTACATGTGTTGTGATAATGTCTCTAAGCTGAAGTTAAGGAGAAGGGTTTCAATGTGTTAGGTGCTGTACAAACACAGAACTAAAAGATAGCTCTTGCCTTGAAATGTGTAATTAAATTAAGAGTTGGCACGAGGAGGAAAACATCAGCTGGAGGCTGGGCTACAGTCTAGGAGCTGGCCTCTCTTCCTTACCTGTGCACAGTCTCAAACAAATGGCTTTCTCCTCATTTAACTTGGGCACCACTGTGTAGAAACCCCCCCCTGAACAGCAGAACATTGCATCTCCTAATTTATTTCTCTTCTGGCACCTGGGATTTAAGCATATCATCTGTATCTGAGTAGCTGTGGCTTTCTTCATGTGCCAGTGGGCAGACAGAGATAATGTTGACAAATGCAAAAATCCAGTCAACCGCCTGATGGTCGCTCTGCAAAGCATTAAGAGCTTTCTGTGAAGAAGAAAATCCTTTCCCAGAAGTCTTACCAGAGTCCTGAAAACATTTTTACTGGGCAACAAATGCAGAGCAGCCATCTGCTCCCAGAATATTTTGGGACATTTCTTACTGCTTGAGGACAGCATCCGAAAGTCCATTAGCAAGGGTGCTGCTTGGTTTAGTTTCACCATTTACCATATCAAGGTCTGAGGCCTCAGTGGTTTTGCAGGATGGATTTATTTGCCAGAAGAGGTCTGGTTAGGTCAGTGTCCACCTGTATGGATCTGGCAGCAAGGATCCAAATGTTTTCCCAAAACCATTGATTGCAAGACCACCCTTGAGAAATGGACTTTGAGCTAGGCCAGAATGCTGGTAGAAGTGTTTTCCTCTGTGCCTTGTGATGAGTTATTGCTCCATAAACTAATTCCCACTTTCCAGTACACTAACTTAAATTCCAAGAGTCTGAAGTATGTGAACATCCATGTTCTATGTGGGCTTAAGGCAGCCCAGGGGAGGCCAAGGGACATGGAGGAAGACTGGCATGCTAACTGTATTCCAGCACCACACTCGTTCTCCCGATTTTATGTTAAGTATGTCTCTCTCCCTCTGTTTCAGCAATATTTCAACTCTCTCTAGGTTTTGATACTCCCCAGGTGGAGATTTATTGTGTCTTTTCCTTCTGCTCCATGAGGACAAATAATAGCTGGTGCTGCTGAGGAAAAATGGAGCAAAATAACAAGTGAGGGAGAGCGAAGTTCAGCAGGCTATTTATACCAAGTTTATTTCATTCAACAGCAGCACTTTGCTCTCCTTCTAATGTGATCTGGTGGTATCTTTGCTTTAAAAAAAAAAAAAAAGGAAAAAAAAAAAAAAAAAAAAAAAGTTGTCAAAATTCAAAATTACACTATTGCTGGAAAAGTTGGTGGCAAACCAGCAACTCATGTCTGCCTTCTTTCATTTCTATTACTGTCTTTTAAGAATAAAATATATACATTACACCACATAGTTCTATAATTTGTTCATCTAGGAACTAATAAAATGTATTCAATCTGCTTGTGTTTTTTCTTTTTAAGTCCATGAAAAACTCTTTGATCTCCCACCTCCTGCATACTTTTTTGGTTGTTCCTTGCAAGTTTTGTGTCTGTGGATTGTAAGCTATCTTGGTGAGAACTGGGTATAGGATGGAAAAGTCTATTTTGTGTTCCTTAAATGGATAGAATTCTTTTAACATTAATGTTGATATATATAATAATTATAATAATTGTCTCCCAATAGGACCTTCATAAGTAGCTTATGACACATTGTCTTGATTGTAGAAAAGTTTGTCCTGGCAGATAAGAAATGTCAATTAAAATGCAAACTTTGCAGAGCACAGATAAGTTTCATACACAAATTCAAAAACAACAACAACAAAACAACAACAACTACAACAAAACAGTATTCTGTTTCATTGTGTTGTGTTTTTTAAACACAGCCGTATATAGTAATGAAAAGCAATGTGCAGGAACTGAATCAGCATGCTGTATAAGCACAGTAAATAACATAAAGACTGTTGTCTTATCATAGTGGTACATAGTTTTGTATGCAAATGTTACCTCAAATAGAGTTAATGATATCTACAATAAAGAGTATTTAGGGCAGGAAATGTAAAAAGCATTTTATATTATTTAGTTAGTACAACTGAATTTAATAACGACATCATAAATTTACACATATCTGTGTCTAAGTTAACAAACACTTGTTATCACTAGCTTTTAATTTGCTGCTTTATATTGTATGCATTTATATTTATATACAAGATCTGTTAAAATACAAAGGGGAATATGGACTGAACAGAGACAGAGGCACAGTTACACACTCCCTAGTGCTAGTGTCTTGGGCCATTGGCAGAGAGCAAAGGGGAGTTCATCCAGCTGATCTTCCAATGTATTTCATAGACAGATAATTTTACAAGAATGCAGTTTCTGTGCCAGGCAACACAACACATTCCTAATATTGCCACCATCTTAGGCACTTTGAGAAATTAAACCCTGTGCCTCTGAAGAGACAGGAGAATTGAACTGGAGGTAATTTTGTCCCCCTTGACCCACACTGGTAAAGTATGACCTAAACTGGACTTATCTGAGCCTTACCTTCATGGGAGGTCAACAAGAGGCTGTACACGGAGATGCTGCAAACAACATCCTGAGGAAAGCATAATTATAGCTATCCAAAGAAGAACTGTAAACTGCTCTTTCAGGGCTTTTCTCTCCATTTAGGAATTCTATGTGAGGGGTGGTTAGAGCAGAAATCCCAGTATGCACCCTCAGAAAAGAACAAAACTAAGTAAGGAAGTAACTGATCTCAGAAAATTTATAGATGCAAATAACATTGAGGTTTTTTTTTTTTTTTGGTTTTGTTTTGTTCTGTTTTGTTTTCTTTGTACTCTGAAAGAGCTAATACTTGCTTTGAATTTAATACAAAAAAAATTAATAGCTTGTTTGGTAGCAGCAGGGTCTGAAAATGGGTCCCATGTTTGTTTGTAATGGCCATATGCAATTAAAATGCTTAAAGAAAGGAAAATTTTACTCTTTCCATCACAATTCCATTGAAAAAAGTAATTTTTTTAAGTCCTTCGTCCAGCAGAACTTCTGCCTGAGATGGGCTGCTTTTTCCCCTTCTGAATTCCTGGCACAATATAAATCAAACCAATTCAAGATAGCAAGGCCAGGAAAATCATTATTATAATCACAAAAACAGCAAAAAGGTCAACAAGAAGGAGGATAACAATAGGATTCTGGTAACTGTTTGGAAAGAAACTATTACTGCAGTCAAACTCACTGTTTTCATAACAACAAATTAAATACCAAGGTAATTCCCCAGAGTCTTCTACAGAGTGGCTCAGTCACAGTGGTAAAAGCCACTACAGCACAATGCATAATATCATTACAAAAACCTTCCAGCTGTTGAGCTACCATGAAACTCAGCGGTTTTTTGAAATTAAGCTGGAGTCAAGCCTATCTTTTCAAAGCACTGCAATGTTATTCTTCTTTTCCTCCCATTCCTGTCCATTTCCTCATCTTCCTCTCTTACTTTCCCCTGTCAGGCAGACACATTTTAGATTCCATTCATAATCTGAGAAGCTCTAAGAGGGAGTATTGTTATACTGGAGCAGAGATGGTTGGGCTGCTGGTTTCAACAGTCAGGTAAAGAGACTCACAGGTGCTCCCCCATTTTCAAAATTTTATTTGCTTATTGGTGTCTGATATGTACCCTAAAAATATGTGATTGGTCAGGTGTAAGCTGCTATATTACATTCAAATGATTCAGGAAAGTTTTCAACAAGATGAGTTCTGTAAATACCCATTCAGAAAAACATAACATTTGGATTTGTTTGGCTGTTCAACTTTGGACAATGAAGAATCAAGACCATGGCTTTTGCCATGGTCTGGTCTCTATGAGACTCCTTTTACTCATCAATAAAATATTATGCTCTAGATATTGAAGTGTTTTAGTGCAAATTGGACTGAAGATTTTTTAGTGAAAAAGGGACTGAAGGCATCAATTGCAAAAAGCAATTAAATATCATTTGAAGAACATCTTGCAGCAATACCATCCAAAGGGAAAGCTGGGGTAGTTGGTCCCTGCCAATCAGCAAGTTTAATGTGTTTTCCTATACAATTAATAGCTACAGAGGTTTCAACAGATAATAAATACCCATGTAAGAACAATAGGCTACTTTATCATCCAACACTATTCACGGTACTGTCCTGGTTTCAGTTAGGATAGAATTAATTTTCCTCCTAGTAGTTGGTAGCGTGCTATGTTTTGGATTAGGATGAAAAGAGTGCTGATAACATGCTGATGCTTTAATTGCTGCAGAGCAGCGCTTACACTAAGCCAAGGACTTTTCAGCTTCTCGCTCTGTCCTGCCAGTGGGCAGGCTGGGGGTGCAGCAGGAGCTGGGAGGGGACAGACCCAGGATAGCTGACC